>JAEIFM010000037.1:1200000-1800000 GCA_018901885.1 Zaprionus kolodkinae | reverse complement strand
TGCCTCGATTTCGCAACCGCAACAAAGAATGTACCTGCCACATTGTGTATCGAGGTATTTGTCACTTTGCCTGAATTGCTGCTGCTGCTGCCAATGCAGTTGGCCATTTTTCACACTACATCTCAGTCAGCACACACACGCCTCTCCTCCCTCCCCGCAATCCCCTCTGCAATCATATGCACTGCTTGTGCTTGTGTGCCGTAGGCGCGTGCCCCAAATTGCAACCCGTGTCCGGTGCAACAAACAAACAAACAAAAATCAGAAACAACAACAACAACGACAGCAGGAGGTAAAAACAAAACCGGCTTCATCCGAAAAATTTAACGAGACTGCAGTGGAAAATGGCGACAAAAGCATAACGGGACAAAATTGGCAGCATAATGACGTCTAAATGCTCTGCAAGTGATGCGGAATTGATGATGGAGTGGCAACTAGACAGGGGGAGGGGGAGGAGAGCTATGTGAAAAGGGGAATAGGAAGTGCTGGTGACAGGGGCAGTCTCGGATAAGCTACAAATGATGTGGGAAACTCTATAGAGGATGCGATGGAAAGTGAGGTAAGAGAGAGCGAGCAGAGTAAGCAAAAGAAGAGAGAAAGAGAAAAAGCGTGGGGAAAAGAAAAGTACAGGAAGCTATGCGAGAGAGAGGGAAACTAGAAACCATTTAAGAAAGAGTGAGAACAGTAAGAAAGGCGGGACTAGGCAGTACATAGAGAGCTAAGGAGAGAAAAAGCCAGAGACAGATGCGAAAAAATATATAAATATATAAAATAGTTAAATTCAAAGTAATTAATAAGAAAAAGTGCCTGCAACGCTACCAACACTGTTTTGTTATCGATAACAACCAATTTAAATAAATAACATCGCTATCGAAGCAGCTAAGGCAGTCTAAGCTTTGCTTGAAAATTAATAAATAAATTAAATTAATACAATTAATATAATTTAAATATTTATACAAAGAGTTAATTGCTAGAAATAGCATAATACGATAAATCTATCAATTACACATTATGTATATTTGCTATGCATATTTCACAAGCTTTTTTAGCTAAGCAAATTCAGTAAATAATTCTAAGCAAATATTTAAAAAAATATACAAATATTTGCCCATTTGCATATTATAAAGAATCGACACCTTCATTTTCCATTTGCATATTTAACACGATAAACAGAATACCCCGCGAGCTGCAGCGCATTTTTCAGCACTCTGCATACAACATACACACATAATAAAAATATTTAAAATTTTTTTTTATTATTTTTGAGTGGGACTGCAGCTAATTAAATTATTTACTTTAGTTTTTAATGCATTATGCAGCAGGTCAACAAGCACGCCTACCTGCTGCAGTTGTTGTTGCTGTTGTTGTTGTTGTTGCAATATGTTTGGTAGTTGAAAGCCGTAGGCAGTCGACACAGACTGGTCAACATGTTGTGAACTGTAAATAATCTGCAGTTCTCTCTCTGTCTCCCTCTCTCTCTTTGTCTCTCCCTGCCCTCACTCAACTTAATTGTTTGCACACATATTGCGCATACGCCGCATGGGCCGAGCTCAGGTCGAAGCAATCAAATTGCGATGAGCAGCAGCAGCAGCAAATAAAATAAAACAATGAGAAATATGCAATTGCAACGGCTTAAAGCAATTACAGTATTTACAACATGTCAGCAACAAAAGGGGTAAATAAATAAATAAAGAAAACAACAACAACAGCAGAGACAGAGGCATAGGCAAAACAATTCAACTTTCCGGGCCACGTTTTTAACAAATTGCAAATATTACGAAATAATTTCAATAGATTTTTCTCTCTTTTTCTTTTCTCTATTTTTCCGTTCATTTCTTTCTGGTCTCCCCCCAATTGCAATCTTTGCATAAGCAAAGAAATTAAATTGAGTTGTTTTTTTTTTTTTGTATGTTTTGTTTGAATTTCGGTTTTTAGGAAAATTCGACACGGCAGCCATAAAAACAGATGAGTCCAAGTCACCAATTGAAATTGGTAGCAGGTCGCAGACAGAGCAGGGGAGGGGAGGAGAGCGAAGAGCGAAGAGGGAGGGAGGAAGAAAATAGCTTTCAGCAAACTAAAGAAAATTATGTAAAATTTGTTGCTGTTGTTGGCTGCAAAGTCGTAAAAAAGGCAACAGACAAAGCGCACACAGTTTAAAGATATTTTCGAGTGTGGTTGGGGCGAACGTGCTCGAGTAATCTCTTTGCGAAAATACCCTGTAATTGGCAAGAGGTAGAGGGTAAGGGTTGATATGTAAGCAGAGTGCAAGCAGAGATGCTGTGAGCAAACATACATGAGATATGAGATAGTTTGCTATTAAGTATGGTCACTCTAAACAGGAACTAAAGTATTTTACTCAAGAGACAAACATTTTAAATAATATTTCTATATCTAGAATGCATTTAAATTAAATTTTGCATATGCTTTTAGCCCAAAGATACATTTTTTGCTATAATATGGTCACCCTAATTACCAAGCTATTATTTTAAGTCATTAATCCAGTATTTTTAAGGATACATAAAATACTAGGGTATATATTCATATCTTTCAAATGTATTTAAGCTATAAATTTATATTTTTAGCTTAAATACGGTCACCCTAACTACACAACTTATTGTCTTTGCAAGTATTTCTATTAATAATGCACAAATAAAACATATTTTACATAATATACTTATCTCATATAGTCTCATATATATTTTCACACTTTTCTACAGCGCATACCGCAAGTCGCGCATACCCCATGCCACTTGGCGACCCCTTTTTATATAGCATGTTATTTTTTTCTTTTCATCATTTTTTTTTCGTTCGTTGACAACTCAATTGGTTTTCTTTGTTCCTCGCATATATACAACATATATCTTTACTACATATATTGATTATGATATAATTATGAAAATGATGTCTGATCGAGAGAGAGAGAGAGAGAGAGGGGGTCAGCCTCCTCCCTCCCCCCTCCCTCCTCCTACTCTGGCAGTGAGTCCAAGTAATTGAGCTGCTGAAATCTTGATAAAGCAGCTACGGTAATTGAATATAATTTGTACAGAAGTTAACAACGTTCTATGCTGACCTGAATTCGTGATTCGGGTTGCCATTTCTCAATTTCCCATGCGTTCCCCCTAACGTACCCCTCGATTCCCCAGAGAACCCGAGAGATGTTAGACTTGGCATCTCCATTCGCTGTGTGAGTTGAGTCTCCTGGGGAATTCATTAGTTTGCGGCAAGGCAGGCAAATATGATGGGTGCAAAGAGGAAGAGAGAGAGAGAGAGTGAGGGAGACAGAGATACTTGCCAGTTGCAACATGTTATTTAGGCGTAAATCATTTCGCTGAGAACTTCTCTCTGAGGCACTTGAAATTGGAATTTTGATTTTTCACAAGTTCACATGTTGCAAGTGCGTTGCGCCCCTGACCAAGTCGTGTCTGCAGCTTGAGCTTGAATTGGGAAGAGCTGGGAAGCATGGAAGAGGCAGAGGGCAGGGGGCGGGGCAGTTATAGCCAAGTCCAAGTCGCGCTCAGCAGAGCGCAACGCCAACGCCAACGCCGCCGCCGACGACTTTTGTGGCATTTCCATTTTCATTTTCACACGCGGTCATTAGAGTTGAACTCCACTTAAGAGAGAAGAGAGTGAGACTTGGACTTGGATGTGGATGTGGATGTGGACTTGCCTTTTTCACACACAAAGGCAGACAGAGCGAGACAGAGGAGAAGAGAGAGAGAGAGAGAGAGAGCGAGAGCAGCAGAAATAAATTAAATATAACTTGCATTTTTGCTCTGGCCATGGGGCAAGTTCAACTTGCAACTTGCAACTTGCCATGGTGCTGTTTTTTCCACAAGTTGGCACTTGAAATTGCAAGGGCCGCTCCGCTTCACTCCACTCCGCATGTGTATCTGGCAGATACTTACTTAATACTTTGTATCTTCAGCCACAACTCTTTGCAATCCGCGAGCGCGTTCTGCCATATGCAAATTAAAATTAAAAGCCTTTTTGTACTATGCTTAACTTGGCTTTTGCCTTGCCAGACAACAGGCCACAGTCAGCGTCAGTTGCACAGTCCCAGCCCCGGCCCAAGTCCACATCCACATCCATGTCCATGTCCAAGTTCTCGTCCCGGACTTCTTGCCGGCCTTTGCCTATGACTTTACAATTTGTTTGGCTTTCTTGCGGCGCGCCGATAGGCTCTGAAGTGTGAAACATGCCTTCAACTTGAGCCAACACACACACAGATACACACACACACACACACACACATACTGGCACACACAGCTCGCACAACTCAGCAGAAAAGCCGTCTGCGCGTTTTAGACTTTTATTGTCTGTCATGGGGCCAAAGTATCTATGTATCTGTAAATCCCTCTGTGTAGCTGTATCTGTATCTGTGTATGTGTGTATCTGTGTATCTGTGCTTGAACTTCTTGGCAAGCGGAAGTTCAAGGCGTTCACTCAATTGTATCGTGTAATGAAATGTTTTATAAGTCCGCGACCAGCCGCAAATTCGCATTAATAATTGCGCGTTTCATTTAACAGCGAGTCCCCCTCCCCTTCCCGCTTACAGCTGCGGTCATTGGCTTCGGGCTGCCCCCTGGGCTCATTGTCATATCAGTTGATAATAATCATTAGACTTAGATGTCTCTGCCGTGTAATCTTTATGCTAATATTTACAAGCATCTCCCTCTATCTCCTGCTTCAGATTCTTTGGTTCGACATCATTTGTCAATCGTCAGCAGGCAATCGGTTTACAGCATCGACATAATTAATGGTAATAATCAAAGCAAGGCATCAGACATTATTACTACTCAAGGTTGTAGACCTTTGGCAGAGCTAGAAAAAAAAAAGCAGCTAGAAAAACATAGCCAAAAATTGACGTAACTTATTCGCGTTTATATCACTCGCCGGCGGAGCCAAGAGCTTTGGCTATAGATACCATCATCAGGCAGGGCACAACAAAACATAACACACACGCACAGGGCACACACACAGATACATACACTCACAGGGCACACACACAGATACACACACACACTGAGCTGGCACACACGCAACTCAAAACTGGCGCGTCAAAATTAATACGTTTTTAAATGGCAAACGCGACGCAGCTTCCTGTTCGAGCTCTGCGAGAGAGAGAGATAGAACTCCCCCTACTCCCCCCTCTCTACTCCCCTTCCCAGCCCTCTCTTCAGCACAGCTTCACAAGCTACCCAAAGCCATCTCCAAGTTGGCCAAGTTAAGCAAGTCTTACGCACATGCGCGTAATTGTCTTCGGTTTCTTTTTTTTTGGGGGGCACCCAAGAGGCTGAGGTTCTTTCGGCGCGCAAGAGAATTTAAAGCGAGGGCTGCTTTAGCAGTTTTCAGAAAATGTAAGAAAATCTGAAAGGTTCTCTAAAACCCTCAACTGCCCAAATTTGCACTATATTTGCTATATTTTCCATAATTTCTATAGCAAACTCTTTTGGAACCGATTTTTATACTACTTTTGACTTATATAATCGTTTAATATCAAAAACTGAAGTTTTTATATTTTTGAAAAATTTCGAAATTTTAACAAGGGGGTTGCATGGAAAAATTGGCAAAAAAATAAGTACCCCTAAATTGAAAATATTTTGATGTCATATTGTTCCAGCAATAAAAACAAGAAATAAAATGTTCTACAACAGTAAAATCGTATGAAAAATGAGTAAGTTATGAGATTTTATAGTTCAATAGAGGCACAGATAGTACTAGAAAATGTAAAAATATTATATATGGTATTTTTGGCATATTTTCCAAAGTTTTACACTGAAAATGGTTCTGAATGGATTTTTATGCTTATTCTTAGTTGCTTTATCAATTTAATTTAAAACATATAGATTTTGAATTTTTGAAAATATTTAATTTAATTTAATTTTAGATAGGGGGTAACATGCAAAAAAATGAAAAAAAAAATACAATTTAAAAAACACAAATTTATTTATGTAATCAAACTAGAATTCAAAATAAATATAAAATGTTATTCCTTAGTCAAATTGCGTGAGTTTTAAGCAAGTTAGAAACTTCAGAAGTGCAGTTATAGGTAAAAAAGTGTAACTCCAACAAAAAATTATATTTTAGGTGTAAACTAAATGTAAATGTGTAAACTTTGAGAGATTGCTATTGATATACATAGAATTCTAATATAATATAAAAAATATAAATAATATTAATACTAATTCGTATACAAATCGAAGCACCTTCTCAATCGCACCTCGCAGCTTATAAATTAATGATGGCTCCACGCCACCGCTTCGACGTGCGACTCTCTGGAACTGGAAAATGTAAATTGAATTTTAAAAGGCAATTTAACGTGCGCGTTCTGTGGCCATAATTAAAAATTAACTTCAATTTAACACTCGATACACTCGGCTCACACACACACTCGCACACACACACACACATGCGAACTAAACTTCAATTTGTAATACGTATACGTAATTTCAGAGAGTTCCCTCCGCCCGATGCAGCGTTTTTAATTAAGCCAACAATAACTTCGTATGATTTATGAACACAATTTTTGAGTTTTGAGTTGCAATTGAAAAGCGCAAACGCGAGTTGAATGTTGATTTATGCGTCCAGTCGAAACGAAACGAAACGAAAAAAAATACCAGTTAAAATACCAATAAAATGTGCATTACAATTAATGCAAAATTAATTATGCTGTTGCCACGCCCCCCCTCCACTCGCACCGACCACGCCTTCTTTAATAGCACAATTTTTCCGCTTGGCCGCACAAATTGTTCGAATTGACTTTTTTTTGCGAACAAATTTAAAGAAAAAAGCTTAAAAAAAATACGCTATCTTCTATGGCATTTTAATGAGCGGAAAAGCGCGAAAATCTACATAGAAAATAGCTAAATATTAGCTGCAAATTTTAGCTACAATTGCAATTTGCAATTATCATAAATTTAGGCGGGCAGAAAAAAATAAAAAATGCTTTTTCTGCATATTTCACATTTGTTGTGTTGTGCGTTTAATTGCCACACAGACACTCGCACACACACAGACACACACACACATATATCGCACACTCATCGCACAACAATTTCCAAAACAAAACGTTCGCATTTGAAATGCAGAAATTGACTCGTTTTAGCTTGTTTTTTTTTTGGTTTTGTTTTGGCCAAATCGAAATTTGAATTTGAGACGCGCACATTTTATGCAAATTTTCTGATGCTTGTTAACATTTATAGCCAGCGGCAGCCAGACAGCTGTGTGGGGCCTAAAGGGGGCGTGGCACGCACACACACACGTACAGAAAAAGGCTAAAAGCATAGCCAGAGAGCGCCAGAGATTTTTAATTAAAATGGCAAAACGTTTAAGCAGCTTTCGTGCTATTGTTATGCAGATATTGCAAAGGGTTAGAGAGGGAGAGGGAGAGAGGGAGACAGACATCAACATAAACAATAACAATAACTACTGAATGACGATAAAACTGTTAGTTTAAGCCGGAAATATTCATATAGGAATTTTCACACATTTTTTGATAGCAAGTTTTGCACATGCAGCGCACGTAGAGCGTGTGAGAGAGAGAAGGGGGGAGAGAGAGAGCGGGAGGGGTAATTAGGCTTTGTCACACGCGGCGTATGCGTAATGCCTTGATATATATGTATATAGTGCACATAAATAGCATGCCGCCAGATTAGAGTAGCACATCTAATTGAAAGATACTGATTAGATACTGCTGAAACAATTTAAAGCTGGAGAATGCAAAACAATTTCATTTAATTGAATCCGTCGTTCCCCTCTCCCCCTGCCTGTCATTTAAATTTGCAGCCCACTGTGCGCCGTGAGGCAAAAACACACAGACAGACACACACACGAACTCGGATACATAATACCTTGGCAATTTGAGTAATTAATGTGGTATGAAATGAGCCGATTAAAGACAATGATTAAAGACAGCTCCCAAGTGCGCTGAAGGGTGCAAAAGCTGCAAAGCAACAGGGGGGAGGGGAGAGTGAGAGGGGGAGGGGAAGGTAGGCATAGGGCTGTACAGTAGGTGGGCTTAATACCCTATATATTGTGGTAGGCTGGTTGTGAGTGTTGTATTAGGTATTATCATGGAAATAATTCTTGATTATCTCTTATTATATTATTTATATATGTATTTGTATTATATTATATATTCTTTATTATAACTTTTGGAGTTAGATAAAGGTGTGAGTTGAGAATTGTGTAAAACTGAACATGAATATATATTATAAGTATATATAATATAGTGAGTTAGACATGCATACCTAGAACTGCCTATATATCGAATTTATTCATTTGCATAACTTATAAAATACTTTATCGAAATTGGAGAGTTACGGAACATGAATATACATAACAATATACGTATTTTAAGTCATATATCTTTTATTTTTTCACTTTAAAGGGTTCTTTTAATGGGGAAAACTACTCACTTAGAATATAATTATTATACATATAATTTTAAAAAAGGGAAAACATAAATAGATACCCTACAAATATAGAAATTTAAGCTACAATAGGCACGTTTTATCGATACCAAATCGGCCTATCGTTTAACCTTGCTTATCCTAGCTGACATTTCTAAATTTTCTAGGGTATCTAATGGCGTTTTCCCTCCCTACAAATACCATAACAATTTTACAAACGCTTTGGCAACGCATTTTCAAAATGCAATTTCTGACTTTCGATGCAAAATGCGCCGTGGGGGCCGTCAAGTAAATACCCCGGCTTAAATTCCCCAATTCCCCGATTCCCTCAACTATTCAAAATTGGAAAAAAAGAAGAAGAAGAAAAAGAGATTACGCTGCGTCGAGTTGAGAACCAATTGAGGTGCAATGCATAAGCGCATTAGCCAAAAAGCATTTTGGTTTATTGCGAATTTTGGTCAATTCGGCATTTTGGCCATTTGCCGTTGCAATTAGCCGTGAGACAGCAGCCGCAGCAGCTTGGGGCGGCTTAAGACACCTTGGACAACCCTACAGGGTTGCCAGCATATTATGCAAAGAAAGAGAGGGGGAGAAAGGAAGAGAGAAGAAGAGCGAAACTCACCTGTAATTAAGCGAAATCCGTTGGACTCTAATCGCACACCTGTTCGCAGTGTGGATTGCTGTGGAACCTATGTGGATGGCGTGTGGACAGTGTGGACAGCGTGTGTGGTTGCTGTTGTTGTAGTTGTCGCTCACTTCCTGCGGCAAATTTGCGAAATTTTTGTTGGCGCGTTGCGGTTAATTTTGTTTGTTTTTTTTTTTATTTTGTTTTGTTTTTTAGGTTTTTTTTTCGATTTTTGGGAGCATAAATTACAATCAAAAATGCAAAACACAAATAAAATACACAATCAAATTCGATAACGATAATTTTTATATTTACAAACACACACACACACTCTATAGAGCAGCCAAAAATTATGAAATTCTCTAGGAAAATGTATTGTATGGGAGAAAAACAGAAAAAACACACAGAAAAATATGCGAAAAATATGAAAAACTGTAGGAAAACAAAGCGCAAGAGGCAGCAAATAATCAGCGCGAATATGAACTAGTTTTATATATATAGTATATATATATATATATATATATGGTATATGCCACGCTTTATAGAGGATGCTTAAGCGCGTAGTTTATGCCCCGCAGATTTATGTTGCAAATATGCAAAGAGGCAGCAAGGGATACCACAGCAGCAACTGCTGCTGCTGCCGGCCAGCGGCTTGTGCTGCATTGTGCGAGCTGCGGGCAGAGGCGTGGCAGCAAGGGGGAGGCGCGAGGGCAGCGTGTAGGGCGGCTACTAAAACTGTCTCAAGTTAATCGCTTTTATTTATTTTCGCCCAAGCCAAGCGCAGAAAAACTTAACTGCAACCGGTTTTTCCACACACACACACACACACAGAGAGACAGAGGCACACACACAGCATACACACACACATAAGGCGCACACACACATACACTGGACACACACACACAGTTGGGGCAGCAAAATTTTGCGCGCCTTTTAGCAATTTTCTTTGCTTTTTGCAGCTCATCGCGCAGCGCGCTGAATTTATGGAAAATCGCATCAAAACAAAAGCGAATTTTCTACTCTGTGTGTGTGTGTGTGAGTGCAACAGATAGACAACAGCAGAGGCAGCGGCAGCGGCAGAGGCAGCAGCTTGCTTACAGGTCTAGCCAGGTAGCTGCTGCTGCTGCCGCTGCTCACGCCAAGCTGGCGACGTCATAAAGTCAGCTGCAGCGGCAGCGACAGCGGCAGCAGCATCAACTTTGCTTTTGTTGTGACTTGTGGAACGCTTTGTTGCAGTTGCTACACGGTTGACAGTGCAGCGAGCAGCGCGAAGAGCGGCAAAGAGAGGCTGAGGCAGAGGCAGAGGCGGAGGCAGAGAGAGAGTGCGAGAGCGACGCAGGCAGAGGCTGCTGCGAGGCAGCTTTCAAGGCTGTTTAGAAGGCAGCCATAGCACACGCACACACACACACACACACATGCAGAGATGCACTCCACACACACACACGCTCTGGCAGGCACTTCACACATACACACACACACACACACATGCACTCAGCTAGGCAGGCAGCGCTGTTTTTGTCAAGCACGAGCTGCCCTTTTGTTTAAGTTTCGTACTAGTTACTACTACTAAATATGCTGCCGCTGCCGCTGCCTCTGCTGCTTCTTCTTCTCCTCCTCTTTTGTTGCTGTTCTTTTTTTTTTAATTACTACAAACAGGTTTCTGCCTGCAACTCCTTTTCGCTTGCTTTCTTGCACGCTCTCTTCACTCACTCACTCTCTCTCACACGCTCGCTCTCTCTCTCTCTCTCAATCCTCTTTAATTAGCAAGTTTTTATTTTCTTATTTGTTTACGTTTTTTTGTTCTGCAACTAGAATTTACCGTTTTGTGTATGTGTTTTGTTTGTTGTCGTTTGTTTGTTGTTGTTTTTTTTTTGTTTGTTATTTGTTTGCGTGTTATTTTTTGTGTTATTTTTTTTTTTGTAGCGTGTTTCAGCGTGTTTGTGCAACGCGTCGCGAACTCGTCAATGTATCGAAGAGCTTAACTCGAGATGCACCCAACGCAGCGTCGTCGTCGTTCTTGTCGTTTCGGCTGGCAAAGCTCAACTGAATTTCGTCCGCCAAGTCAGGCAGCACAAGAGCTGAAGACGTCGACTTCGCTGTCGCTGTGCCATCGCCGCTGCCAACGCCAACGCCAACGCGTATAGTTAACTGGTTTCTAGCAACGTCGCGGCAGCGTTGTTGTTGTTGTTCTTGCCGTGCCGAAGCCAAAGTCGACCGAGTCGTTTCAAGTCGCGCTGTCGCTCACTGGCGCGCGCTCTCGCAGTCACTTACTCTCTTGCGCTCTCTCTCGTTGTGTGCCGTGTTGCTTCCGCTTGGGCCAAAACTGCAGTAGCAGCTGTTCGAAATAGTAGTAGGAATAGTAGTAGAAGCACACACGAGAGAGAGAGCACAGCTGTAATTAGCTGACTGCGCTCTCTCTCGGCGCTCTCTCTCTCTCTCGTAACGGAAGTAAAAACTGCAACGGCAGCAGCAGCAGCAACAACAACAACAACAACAGCCGGTTTGTGTTTCTGTTGTTTACTTTTTGGCCTCTCGCACAGCCAGACTGTTATACGCACGTCTGTTATACACAACAGCCAAACAGCTGTTCGCCCCACGAGGTGGGTTTGAGTTGTACTCGAGTGGGGTGTGACCATAAAGAGGGGTGGGGGGAGGGTTGCCATGGCACTCGCAAAACAAAACAAGGCGAAAGCTGCAAGTGTGGCAACAAATTGAGTCGAATTTTTACTCCGAGAAATTTATTTATGCGAATAGATTTGTGTGCGTGTGCGTGTGTGTGTGTGTGCAGAGTGCAATCGAGCGCAGCGGCAACACTTTTAGCTCAAACGATGCGTTAATTATAACACTTAATGCAATTAGCGGTGGTATTTGTCAAATACGAAGGGGGGAGGGGGGAGAAGTAGAGGGGGGCACAGCATAAGGAAAATTAACAGCTGTGGAAATTGCCCTAATTGAGTGTGGGGTATGAGCGGGAGAAATTAATTGGTTTAAGAGTTGTCTATGCAGATGTTGCATAGAAAATTATTTTGCATATATCATATAAATGTAGACATGCTGGCACTTTAGCTTATTAAATAACAAAATTTTAGATTTATTTCTTTTTTTTGTCTGTTTGAACACATGGATCTCAGTTATTACAAGAACCAGAGACATCAAATTTGGTATGTAGGTTTCTGTATAGCATAGGCAGCAGGAGTTTAAATCAAATTTCACTTGCTCTGTTCAGCGCCCACGCAAATCGTTTATTTGTGTTTATCAAGAAAAGTATGCAAGGGATCTTATTCAACTTATCTATATATATAGATGGATACTATTTGCATATATCCTGTAAATTTCAATATGATCGAACACATAATAAAGAAGTTATTCAAGCCAACCAGTTGCCTTTACTCAATTATGCTTTCTTTAGTCAATTTAATAGCTTATATTACTCAATTATCCTTTATTCACTCTTTTCATATACCTTCCCTCTATAAGGCACCTTTCTACTGTAATCCCATACACATGCTTATCTTTTTTTTTTGCTGTAATCTCATCTTATTTTGTTAAAATTCTCAATTTTCCCCCACTCAAAAGGCCAGTTCCGCTTCCGCAGACAAAATACCATAGACCTTTATTATAAATATAATAAAACATATTAAATTCCCCCCAACAGCAAAAAAAAACGTATCAAATGACAATTGAATTTTTGTAGTATATTCGTTTTTTTTCTCGTTTTTTTTTTTGGGGTTTTTTGCTGAATTTTGTTTTATAACTTTGTTACAATTGTTACCGTTACTTTCCTTGCCGCCCACACACACACACACACAGATACACACCCATTTTAAGCTCTCTCTGTGTGTGTGTGCGAATTTCATAACTTTATTAATAGATTTGTCCCATTGTCTGACTGACTTTATCGAGCCGCATTCAGGCGCAACAAAAGACCCGATCCCGCACGGGAGGCCAAGCCCATAAATGGGGGGAGTGGGGAGGGGGGTGAGGGCTACCGTGGTACGCTATTGCGGTTCGCCAGAGTTGTCGCCGTTGTTGTTGTTGTCGCTGCTTACCCCCTCAGGAGTAAAACCAAAGAAATTCCAATTAATGAAAATGCGAATAATAAAGACAAAAGCAGCTGGTGAGCTGAAAAGAGATAGAAGAGGGGAGGAAGAGGGGGGAAAGTAGAAGAAAGGGGAATTGAATTAGTTAACTTTTTTTTTATTTTGGCAAGCAAATTATGCAAACAGCAGGTGTTTTATTTTTATTGTTGTTTCGCGTTGTTTATGTTTTTTCGACTTTTTTCGACTTTTTTTTGTTTTTTTTTTGGTTTTTTTTCTCGACTTTTTGATGACTTTTCACTGCAGTCTTCTTGGCCAATTTCAGGTCATTAGCAGGTGGTTTTTTTAGGTGGGTCATCAGCACTGCCTCGCTCTCTTTCTCTCCTTTTTCTCTCCTTTTTCTCTCTCTTTCTTCTCTCTAGGGAATCAAGGTCTTAAGGGGGAAGTGTAGAAAATTTAATTAACTGCGCAAATTGAATACACTTTGCGCCGCTCAAGAGCGACGAACTAGCCGAGCGCCCCTCGCCCCTGCTAGACCATGCCACTGGTAACCCCCTTTTCCCTACCTCCCCTGAGTGGCTACGCCCCTGAGGTGCAGAGGTGCGTGTGGCGACGGCAACGGCGACGGCGGCACAAGCCACCCGCAACGTTGCGTCCAGTTGTAAATGTTGTTGTGGTGTTGTTGCTGTTGCTGCTGTTGTTGCTGCTGCTGCTGTTGTTGTCTTGCTAAGTTGTTGTTGTTACTATGTCTATGTTGTTGGCGGCTCTGCCCTGTTTTGGCCTTTTTCAAGCCGCTGTTGTTAATGTTTTCATTTATTTGTTCTTCCGTTTGATGTTGCTGCTGTCGCTGTTGCTGCTGTTGTTGTTGCTGTTGCTGCTGTTGTTGCTGCTGTCGCGTCGGAAGTTGTCAACGTCAACGAAGCATAAAGCACACACAAACCTAACGGTGCTTTATGAAGAACTGCAGAACATTTATCGTCGCTTTGCCTGCCTCGCAGCGCTGAGCGATTGTTGTTGTTTTTGTTTTCATTGTTGTTGTTGTTGCATATTAAAATATTTTTTAGATAAAGAATTCATTAAATTTCAACAAATTAGCCGGGAACCCAAAAAAAAGCAACTCTGGCCCGAAAAAGAAAATAGAAAAGAACGAAAGAAAACTCGAGAAATAATTTCTTATTTTTGTCGGTTGTGAAGTGGGTGGAAATTAAATGAGTATTATCTATTTTACTGAATACTTTCAAAATACCTAAGTTTACATATAATACTATATTTTATCTTTAATATTTCATCAATTATAGTTTGCTTAATGAAATATCCAGAAAATATGTAACCATACATTTAATAATATTTTTTAGAGAACTAAACAAAACTCTTATATTTTTTTTATCCATAAAATACCTAGTAATAATACATACAATATCATCTTTTCCTTTTAATAAGTAACTAATTCAATTGCTTTGCCTCATAAATTATATTAAATATATATAAAAAAAAGTCTCTAGAAAACCAATGATAAAATGTATTTATTTCATAATATTCAATAAGTCCCTCGCAATTTTCCTCTATCTTCCTCTGTCTCCCCCTACTCCATACATAATCCATATATCCTACTCAAACTCAGCTTTTCCCAAGCTAGTTAGCCTCCTTTTTTTTGGCTGGAATACCCCCATTTTCGCTATGGTGTTTTGATTGCGCAATCTCTGGCATTTAATCGATCATAACCATGTTGAGTTTATCGACTTATCGATGATGCCGATAGACATAGACAGGGGGAAGAAGGAAGGGGGGCTGAATAGAACGAAGCAGCAGCCGTTTTTCAATTTCTCCAGCCATAAGCTGTCAATTTTATGGCCAAAAACGGCGCTTGGCTTTATGAGTTTCAACACCCAAAACTGTGCGGCGTGTAGACGCGACCGCCCGCTCCCTGCCCGGTCTGGCAACCCCACCAGACCCCTCTACACACACACTCTGGCAACGCGACGCACTAAAAGAAAATTTATGTTGATGATTTTGTGTGGCCTGACGTGGAGTGGGAGTGGGAGGAGGAGGAGGCGATAGTCTGGCCAGGCCAGGCCAGGCTGCAGCTAGCCTGAGGCACACGCAGACAGAGTCAAATTGGAGTTGAGGCCGGGGCAGACAATGCAACAGCAGCAGCAACAGCAGCAGCAGCGGCAACGAGTTGAGGCCGCCACTGCGGTCATCCGCGTCGCGCTGCCCACCCAAAAAGGCGGCACTAAATTGCCCAAATGCCGTTAGAACAATAATTGCGCACACACACACATAGACAGACAGGGGCGTAGTTGCCCCCCTTGCTGCATGATTGGCAAGCGGAGATAGAGCCGACGCTTTGCCAATTTATTGAGTTGTAAAATTGCCAATGGGGCAAGGCAAAAGCTTCCTCCGCGGGGGAAGGAACATATTAAAAATAAATAAATTAAAAATGCGACTAGTGTGTGTAACCCCGTGACCCCACTCCCTGCGCTCATTAGCTCTCCCTCTCTCTCTCTCTTCCCACTGACTAATTGCGACCATAAATAAAGCGAGAAAATTCACACGAATTGCGGCTCCTTCGCTCCCAAACACGGGACAGAGACGAATGTCGCTTCCTTGTTGCAAGGTCAACTTCCTGCCACAGCTGCCACGTAACCAGCTGGCTGCCTTCCTCTCTCCCTCCCCGTCTCCCTCCCCCTTGGCAGCATTGATTGATGCACTGCCAGCTGCCGTTAGTGTGGCCAGCCGAAACCGCCAAGTCGCCAGCGCGAAGGCAGCAAGTCGCGGCTTCACACCGAAATTGGCTTCTAATCTGGCCAAAATGGTTAGCCCAAAAATGGCCAATACACACACATACACACACACGACTGCAGGCCGCAACAATTTTTGTCAATAATCGTAAATTAATGAAATGCAACAACAACAACAACAGCAACACACATTGCCACACGCCAAGCTAAGCAAATGCCGCCAAAAGCAGCGACAGCAATAAAAGCGACAGCAATCAAAATTAAATCGCTGGCTAGAGTGGCATCACGCATACCCTTTAGATCAGTGAGCATAAAAATTGTATCAAGTAAAACAAGTAGAGTTTATGCTGGAGAATGTTCTTGGCTGATGGGTAGTTGAATAGATTTAATATATAATATATATGCATATATTGTTTTAAGGAAGATATAAACATTTAAAAAAAATAAATAAAAATATGTATACAAATTAAAAAGTTAGAAAATATAAATGTATATATAATTATTGACAAGTTTTAGATGGCTTAAGAACAACTATAGATCAATAAAATAATTTACAAGACAGTGGGAATCTCAGTTCTGCTATAAATTGTTAAATTTTATAGTTATCCACATAATTTTAATGCTCTTTTTAATAAAACATGCGATTTTATACAATTTTCTAGGTTTTTTTTTATTAATTTCTTAAAATAAGTGAATTATTTCATTATATTTGTATAGAAAACTTCTTTATATAAGCAAAACTTAAATTTTTTGCAAATATATGACATACACATATATGTTTATATTCTTTAGAATTTATCTAATGTTCTTTAAAATTGTATAATAATTATAAGTTGCCTTCTGTTTTTCAATCTGTATATAATTTCATCTGTTTTATAACTGCAGCTTATGCTCATATCTTCTTATCTTTATCTGTCTCTCTACAGCCTTAACATACTACCCATAAGAACCCATATACCCTACCTGCTGCAGTGTAGCGTGCAGGCTATAGAATGCACTTTAAAAGCCATATTTATGGGTCCTTAGCAGCGGCAGCGGCATCGGCATTGGCATTGTTAGTTGTTATCGTTGTTGTAAGTTGTTTGTTTGTTTGTTGTTTGTTGTCGCCATTGTTGTTGCTGCGGTCAATTGTTGCAATTGTTGTTGTTTTATTGCTGTTGTTGTTGCTGTTGCAGCAATTGCGGTTCGCTGCTTTTCGGGGGTAATTTGTTAGATTCTCCTCTCATTAAATAATTAAAATATTCGCTGTGGAATTTTAACGACTCAATAAATGATACGTTGACAAAGCATAGGAAGCAGCAGAGCTGTAATAAATAATAATAACAATAATAAAGAGAGAGGGAGAGAGAGAGAGGGAGAGGGAGATGTGATTAACTTAAGTACACAAGACATAAATATTTAAACGCAGCAAGCGAAAGCCAGGCAAATGAGGCAGGCCAGGCCGGGCAGGGGAGGAGGCGGGAGGGGATCTTGGCCCGTACCCTGCACAGTGGCAGCAAAACGTCAGCAGAGCTGTCAGTCAACAACAAACAGCGCATAGACGACACTCTCCATAATGGCCAACTAATGCTGCCACACGATGGGGCAGCCAGAGCGAGCGAGGCAGGGGGGGGGGCAGCCAGTTTGTGGCAACATTAAGCATAAAATTGCAGCTTCAAACGGCGTTCTCGACGGCAATCTTTTTTTTTTTTTGCTGACCACCAACAACTGTTGCTGTGGCAGCAGCAGCAGCGACAGCAGCAGCGGCAGCAACAGGGCCCATTTGGCCACGGCCGATTGTGGCACCTTGTTGATCAATAATTGCCACACGACAGCTAAATGGGCTTTAATGCCATGTTAGAGCGAAAGGGAGAGGGAGAGAGAGGGACAGAGAGGGGAGAGCGAGATAGAGAGATGGGTAGAGGGGCAGCGAGGCGCAGTACCAACTCAAGCTGGCCACAAGGAAATGCAAATCAAATTCTAATGATGTTGCAACACACAAACACACCAACAACCAGCGCCTTGCCACAAACCGTGGCACCGTGGGCCACTTGGGGGGACAATGCCCAAGCACGCAAATATTACCACAGCTTGCGCAGCTGCTCTGCCTCGCTGCTGCTGCGACGTCGACCGCGGCAGAAATCGACTTATATTATTAGAATTGAACATGCAATCTGACAAGTGTTTGCCACGAAAACGTTTCCGGGTCCACGTCCAGAGAGAGAGAGAGAGAGAGGGAGAGAGAGAGAAATGTCCGAAATGGCCACTGACCAGGCTAATTGGCCAGCCGCATATACCAAGTCTCTGACTATATGGTCAGCCTATATATAGACGATTTCCTGTTCCACAGCCCAAAATGTTGTCGCCGTGACGGAAATGCAATTGACAGACAACATAGGCTGTCTCTCTCTCTTCTCAAACTTATCTAGCTGTCTCTTTCTAACTCTATGCAACTCTAGTTATCTCTGTCTGTCTCTGTCTAACTCTATCTATCTCTATCTATCTCTAACTTAACGCAGTCCATCTCTTTCTACCCCCTAAACACGCATAAAGTATGTTAAGCTCTTTCTCTTTCTCAAGCGTATACCCTTGTGAATACTCATTGGGTACTCATTGTTATTCATCACCTACAACTACCTATGCCTTTCTGGCATACTACTAAATAGGGTATTATTATCTCTGGTGACGCAGCTCAACGCATTCCTCGACGGTTGTTGAACGTTGCGGTTCGTGTTGTTGCTGCGGTTCGTGTTGCTGTTGCTTGTGTTGTTGCTGTTGTGGTTGTTGCTGTGGTTGCTGTGGTTGCTGCTTGCATTGACAAGCTTGGACACTCAGAAAATGACCTAAGCTATCTGTACAAACTTATAGAGCTTGTCTAAAGCACCTTGTGCAATCTTGATCACATTCTGTCTTTAAAACTCTCCTAAGACCTAAACAATTGTATACCAGATTTGTCTTTTATATCATAAAATTATCTCTAGATGACATCCTACTTAAAGTCTTCAATTTTTACTTTCTCGCTATCCAAAGTTCATGGTCTTCCTTGATTTTGAGCTCCCTAGACAGGACCAGTATCCTTACTTTCCTCATTTCATAACTTTCTTTAAAATCAAACGATTTTCTTCGGGTAAAACATTTTATTCATGGTTTTCGTTGTAGAATAGAATGGCTTAAATTTTTTTTTAGTTTTAAGAAGTTCCAAAAAATTTTTTATTTTTGTGATTTTGGTAAGGGTCCCCCCTGTTCTTTTTTCAGAAAAATTTTTTTTTCAAAATTTAAAGTCGCCTGCTTTTACTTTTAATCGATTGCGGAGGTCAAAATTAGTATAAAACAAGTGTTTAAAATTGTTTTAGAGCATACTTAATTTTTGGCCAAAAATCATGTCGAAATCAACTAAAAATTTGACATGTACGACTCTAGACAGAACTCACTTTCCTCACTTCATAACTTTCTTAAAAATCAAACGATTTTCTTCGGGTAAAGCATTTTATTCAGGGTTTTAGTTCTAGAATAGAATGGCTTAATAGTTTTTGCAATTTAAGAAGTTCCAAAAAAATTTTAATTTTTGTGATTTCTGGTGGGACCCACCTGTTACATTTTCGGAAATATTTGAAAAATTTAAAAACTTTAATCTTCACTTTTAATTGATAAAATTGGTAGTAATGCGTTAAAAAATCAAATTGTAATAAGTTTCTCGATGATATTCTGAGAAATAATGTAACTAAACGATTTATTCATGTTCCAGGGGTACTCTACACTATCTATACTCAATCTAGTGATTCCAGAGCTACAGAAATATTACTTATGACATTTGTATATTACAACAGCTGAGCTAGTTCTGATTTCCCACGTCACTCTTTTAGCTTCTTCAGCAGCTTTTCAATCATTTCGATTATTAACACCTTTGCAATACTCAGTTTTCCCAGCTTCCCTTTCCCTTACTGACATTTTCTTTCGTTCAGCCATTTTCTCAGTAATATTTTAATCTCTCAGTCTCTGAGATTTTCACGACGATGACAAATCGCAGCGATGACTCGTTGCAGCAGTTACTGCAAAATAAAACGTTGGGTTGTGGGGGGAGGTGAAAGGTCAGCGGGCGCGTGCGCTTCAAAAGATGAAAGTTGACGTGACCCGTCGAAGTGGAAGTGGAGGTAAGAAGAGGGAAGTGGTAAGAACAGACATCAACTGGGGCGATTAATCACAGTTTGCATATGACAAATACGCCATGGGAAATGTTGTTAAGCTGCGACTGAGACTGCTTAGCCAGCTCTGCCCCAGCTGCTACCTCTCTCCCCCCCTCCCCCCTCTCACTGCAATGTCAAATGCTGACCATGGCTGGCAGCTTGACTTGACCAGTTCTTCAGCTCTCTAGCTACGTGCTGCTGCCTCTCTGACTCTGGCGATGCCGGCACAGAGATAGCCACACACTGTCCATACAATTTCAATACAATATTTGAAATAATTGGCTACAAATCGTCATTACATTGTTGCCCAGGCAGAGAGTATCCTACTGCACTGCCTCTGCCTCCGCCTCCTCCTCCTCCTTCTCCTCCCTGCTGCTGCCACAAATTGCTGTTGCCGAGCTGCCACAATCGTAGACACATTTTGCTGCTGCTGCTGCTGCTGCAGTCGCTGCCAACTTTGCTTGACCTACGACACCATCATGTGCGCCAGCCTAAGCCTCACCCAGCCGCACTGGCAGCCTCTTCCCTTCCCTCTCCCTGCCCCCCGCCCCCTGCCTGCTCCCTGGTTCGTTACAGTTCGCTGTCAAGCTGCTGCTGCTGCTGCGGCGAGTGAAACTTGAAATTGCTATTGATACTGATAGCAACTGCAACTGCAACTGCAACTCGAATTGCTGGTAGAACCCGTCCCCCTCCCCCCCCCCTCTACCTTCCCCTGTTAGCCTGGCTTTTAATCTGTGCGCCTTAATGCGTTACGGTAAATATTTTTGCTGTTAAGATCAATGCTGGCCATCGCAAAAGGTTTCTACCATTATTTGGCTAATTGAGCTGCGTTGCGTTGGGGTCAGTCCAGCACGGGCAGCCTGTGCCAATTTTGTAGGCCTACAGTAGGCTACCCCTGCCCCCTCGTACTCCCCTCTACACTTGCTGCTGCTCAATCATTGTAGAAAAGAAAAAAATGCAATTGTTGTTGTTGCATTTAATGCACAAAACGTGAGTCCAATTTGCATTGGCGACAGCAACAATAACTGCGATACTTAGGCAACTATGTGGACAACAGTTGCTACTGCCACACACGGCAGCAACAGTTGCAACTGCCACTGCAACCTACAACATAGTCAACCTTCAGCTGTGTTGCTCCAAATTCTCTCTCAATGCATTTCACACATTTTCGTTTGTATTTATTGCAATGAGTCAGTTTCAGTTTTATGTGGAAGATTTATTACGTATACGATGAATCGCACAATTCATTAGGCTGCAAGCGTACAGTGCACACGGTCAGCTTAGGGGCTAGAGATGGGCGCGTGAGTGCGATGTGAGAGTCGATAGTGGCAGAGTAAGGAAAATAAAAATTAAATTTAATATGTTGTTAATGAGTTCTGTATAGAATATTGGTTTGAAATCAACTTAGAGACTGCTAGAGATGTTTGCGTGAGTAGAAAAGATTTAGTAAACTATTGGGCTAAGAAACTAAATAATTTGTATGCTTAGCCTAGCTGGGGCTTACTTGAGCAATTGCTCACAGAATTATCAGCTCTTAAATAAGATAAAATCTGGAAATTATTTAAAAATCCCTCTTCTTCATTTTTCTAACTATTGTCTACCCCAAATTGCAACTTTTCTATGAGTCTAGTAAGTCTAGTATATTATAGTAGTATATTATACTATGTATTATACTAGATCTATTTTTAATAATATTATATCAATTTTTAAGAATTGTTTTGTAAAATGCGTAAAAAACAGCTTGAAAGTGTTTTCCCATGCTTGGCTGTGCTTATAATATAAATATAAAGCTACCTCTTTGCTTTCCAAGTATTATAAGCTACTCTGCTCTAAAACTTGCACTTCAAAAATCTATATAATTTATTATATCATTCTTTAGACAGAAATCGCCATCACAAGTTCCCTATCCTCAGTTTCTTTACTCGTTTAAAAGTTTTAACTACTCACAACAGCTGCCCATCTCTAGCTACTCCTACCTGACTGCTTAGTGACATTAACCAACACTGAATTTGCAGCATGTCACGTTGCCATCTCTAATTGCAGCGATGCGACACTCACTTGGCTGGCAGAGAGAGAGAGAGAGACAGAGATAGAGAGAGAGAGACGCGCTGGCTGCGCATAGGTCACGTGTCTTGTGTTTTCTGCTTTGTTTCGTGTCTTTTTCTCGAAATATCAAACGATTGAACTATAGACATTTTGGCCAAATGCAGCAGCAGCGGCAGACGGCAGCCAAAATGCCGCGGGGGAGTGGCAATGCCTCCCTCCCCCCCTCGCGAAGAGGAAAGGGGCAAGCATTGCATGGGGGAATTGCTTTCATGTTGCTTGGCGCATCTTGCACTAAATGTCAAATGCAAATGCGAAAGGCGAAGCGGAGGCAGGCAACACAGTTGGCCCGCAGCACTTGCCACTTCTTGCCACTTGCCACTCTTGCCACTTGCCACTTGCCACCTGCCAAATGGTTGAAAGAAACTTTGCAGGTTTTCCCTTTGCTGTGGCAAGTTGACAGTCATAATTAATACGCTTAAGTTGGCTTACTTAATTTCAATTTGCAGCACGCCGACAAATTTCTCCCTGCCGCCTGGTGGGGTTCATTAAAAAACCATTAGACTCCGCTCGAGACCATTAGAAACTTCTTGGCCATGTTTTTGTTATTGTTGTTGTTGTACTACGATATTGGCCATGTTGCCCGTGTTGTCGCTGTGTCAACTCTGTGTTTTTTTCTTTCTTAAAGGTTGATTTTTCGCCAATTTTCTTGCGTGGGAAATGCCGTCGATCGGTCACGATTTAGAGATCGGTCGATTGTTGGGAAGGGGAGGGAAACCTAGCTAGGTCATAGATCTTCAGATAGTGCAGCCAAGACACCGATATAGCCAAGACACAAACCCAACGAATGCAAATGCAAAGTTTGATTTTTATCGCGAATTATTTGACTTTTCCGCCAACTGATTTTCCTCTCTTGCCACTTGACAAATGAGCTGACATGCCACATGTGTAATTTACAACAACAACAGTGGGCAATTTGTAGAGCCAATTTTCGACGAAACAATAGACCTATTGAGAAAGAGAGGGAGATAGAGAGAGACCTCTTCGCTCTTATCTCCTTCTGGCTTGACAATTTGCGCATTGATTTGGAAAATGGCCCGAACACAACAAATGGCCAAGAAATGGAGCGCACACACAGATCGACATATGTGCAACACACACACACACTCGCACACACACACACACATATCGAGATGAAAATGACATGGAAAAAGTCGAAAGTCGAAGCTCAAAGCCAGCGAGAGAGAGAGAGAGAAAGAGGGAAAATTGTGGTGCACACAAAGGAAAATTGCACTGAAAATTGGCGCTATCAAGAAAAGCAACTTGCAGAACAAAACGGCAGAGGAGAGAGCAGAGCAGAGCAGAAAGAAGGGGAGGCAGAAGAAGAGGAGGCAGCAAGAACAGAGGGCAAGCAGTGACAGCGGCAGAAGAAGAACAAAAAAAAATATGTTAACAATTGTCGGTAAAACATAATGAGCAGCCAGCAAAATACCCTGTAAAACTATTGAGAGTGTAGCCGAGTTGCACTCGCAGAGCAAATGGAGTGTGTAGCTCAAGAAAATGTGCTGCAGGTGCAGTTACTGCAACCAGCTTGACTAGCAGATACTCTGTAAAGTAAATTGAAGCTGATTTGGCCTTACTTTTTAGGTAAAAATATGGGAAAAAGCAACTAAAAAATATAAATATATATAAATATAAATATAAATAGATATAAATAGATTTAAAGATAGCTAAGCTATAATATACCCTGCAAAAGCGCTGCAAATATACAACATGTATATGCAACATAGTCTATGAAAGCAAAGAGTATATACATAGAACAGGGAATTATGTCAAACTAAGAGCTAAGCTACAGCTGTGGCTTGAGTAGGGCAAACAATAGAAATCAATACCCTACAATACACATATAAAAATACCCTGTAAATTTCTAATACCCTAAATTTCTCATAAGCCATTCCCTCTACTCGCTCAACTTTTGTGCCTGCGAGTCGAGCATACCCCTTGTCCAACTGCACATGCCTGCAGGGTATAACAAATAAGAAAACAAAAAAAAATGGAATTTGTTACCCTATAACCTGACCTTCATTGCTCGCTGCTACCACTCGTAACATTTAAAATTTGTTTGTGCACTCATTTTTTTTCCTTTTTGCCATCGTTATGCTTTGTTGTTGTTGTAGGTTGTTGTTGCTGTAGGTTGTTGTTGTTGTAGTTCTTATTCGATTTCAACAGAAAACGTGCCCAAGTTTTTTTTTATTTATTTTTTATTTTTCTGCTGCTGCAAGTTCGCCGCATTCGGCACGTTCAACCAAATTGAAAACAGTTCAACGTAATGCGAGGCATGAAAAACGACTTCACGCGCGATGAGCAATCTCTGCAAGGCTCGCAGCAGCTAGACTTGCCCCCTCTTATCAGTAGCACAGTGTGAACTGATAAGCGGCAGACAGACTGACAGGGCAGCTCATCAGTTCTCATCAGTTTACTGGGCAGCAGCGTGTGCGCCACTTCTCCCTCTCTCACACAAACTGTGCAAATGATGTACGGTTGGTGGAAACTGTTGCTCTTGGGTTTCTGGCTAATTGGTTTGAGCCAAGGTCGTGCCCCTGTTGCCGGCGATTGGCATGAGGTAAGCTCGGGTCGAAAATAGTAAAAAAAGATTTCTATTTACATGGTATACTCTGCCCGTAGACACCCGAACCTGATCCCACAATCTTTGAGAACAAATCACCCACAGATATGGATACACAAGTCAATGATATCGATCCACAGAGCATATGATATAAGACTAACTCTCGAAAAACCTATAGTACATAAATTGCACCAAAATTTATTGAAATTAAATAAAAATATGCATTTCATTGTCATACAGTAAACACACGCTAAAAAGTACCTTGTTTTATAAGAAATATATTTGAAATTTGAAAAAAAAAATAAAAAATAAAAAGTACTGAAACTTTGTTAAATATTAAAAAAAAAAAAAAAAAAAAAAGTTGAGTGCCCACTGTAGCTGCTGCGATAAGCGAGTTCAAAATATCAGTTTATATATTCGATTTATTTAAATTTATATTATATTTCAAAATATTTACAAAGTTTTTTGCACTTTTGCTCGCTCAGAAGCGGAAAGTGTACTGTGCCCCCGCACCCCAATTGGGACGACTATTACCATAGGGTCCGCCCAGATGCTGCGAGTATTGTCCAGTACCGTCAAGTGAATGACGACCGTTGGGACTCTGCCAGATGGGAGCGCGTCCATTGATGCTCAAATCGAATCCTTGTCGAGGACTGCCACCGCCCTGCACATTCAACTGGCGACGTTCACGATGAGGATGATCAAGTTCGACTAACTCGCCCTCTGGAACATACTGTTGATCATCATAATATAATGGATTGAACAAGGGTTGATCGATTGTTCTTGTTCTATAGGTATAGGCCAGCGTGTGGGCGGACAAGCCGAGCAGGAGTACTAAACAGAGGCTTAACTGCATTCTGTGGCTTCGGGAAGGAACTTCTAAATGCGAATGATGTCTGTCCTCCAAGCTGACTGAGACTTTATATAGCGGCAGCAGCATTATCTGTATTCTAGTCTAACTAGAAAGATTTCCCCACTAGAGGGAATCCCTTTTCTGAAAACAGTGTGTACACATTATCGAGTGAATTCAAGTAGATCCCCGTCTGGCACGCTGATAACATGCATAATCTCTAGTATACTATATATACTTTTAAATGAAATCAATTGTAAGTCCCCTAATTATTCATGATTAATAGAAGAAAGATGCTTGGCACTTAATAATATATATGGGGTTAGTTTAAGCGCAGACCTATTTGCCACGCCCCCTTTATATACCGATAAAAAGGGTGTCACTTTAAAACTAGAAGGTTACTTCTTCTTTTTATATTATTATTTTTTTTTCTATATTATCCACATTCCTCTGACCATCAAGGTCACCTTAATAGACTCATCTCAGCTACGAATTTAGGCAAACGAATTAATGCAAATTAATGATGATGTGAAGAGAAGCATATACCATTTTAGGAAAATCTCTCGAACCATGAATCATTTTTCACCCACCCAAAATTACTAACTTCCCTACGAAAAAAAGCTTTACTTTCGTTAAAAAAAAATAAAACATAAAAACGTTTTGTTAAGCAACATTTATTAATAAACATTTTCGGGGCTAGTCCAGCGAGTATGATAAATTTCTATTGGGGCTGCTCTTGACAGTTTACGCAATAAATCCAATTAACAACAACAACAAAAAGAAGAGAAAGATAGATAGATAGATAGATGGATAGATGGAAAAAACAGACATTTGGGCAGGTTTCATTAGGCGACGTCGTGTGTGCTTAATTTGTTTATTACCAACCAAGAATTAGCCAAGAAGCAATAAGACATTAAAAGCCATGTACAATTAAGTAGAGACAAACTGCAAGCTCATCTGGCACTAACTCTTGTTCCGGGGTAGATGATCGTACTCAAGGATAACTTGCAGAGATTGCAAAGATTCAAAAAAGATTACAAGATCATTTTTCTTTATTTCACAAATATTTCAAAGATTTAAAAACAAAATCTTCAGGTCTTCTAGTCATCGGATTCCAGTGGGAATTATTTGAAAGACAGCTAGAAGATTTCCTTGGAGTGAATAATATATATATATATAATTCCTCCTCCTCATAAATCGATTAAGACGAATTTCCTCATTATTTTTAAAGCTAAGAAAAATCATTTCAGTTTTTTATATCTAGTTGTCCAAAAATATAGATCCATTTATTTCACAAAGAAAATACATCAAAATCTAAAGCGATAGGTGGGCATGACTTGCCAACTGGATGGGCTATTGCCCCAGGGTCCACCCAAGTGCTGGCCATAACGTCCTTGCACATCGACCTCATGACGTTTGTTCTCACTCGTCCAGACAGGCACACGAGCCTCCACATGTACATCGTGTCCATATTTGTCGTGATTGTGACCACCATTTGCCTCCCAACGTTCGTTCTCCCTCGGATTGGGATTGAGTTGGCCCAACACGGCGCCAATGAAGAGGCAGCAAACCAAAGCGAAGATAGGGAACTGCATTTCGAGAATCGACTGACTGATTAACTGATGATGCAGTCCAGCTGTAGTGCAGCTTTTATAGGTATTCCACCCATCCAGAGTGGGCTGCAGAAAACAAAATCCCCCTGAGTCCAGTCTTATCAGGATTGAGTGCTTCCCCGTGGGTGAAGTCTTCTTTCTTCTTATTTTTTTTGTTTTTTTTTTCTCACTCGTTGCAGCTGTCGCCTTTGTTTGGCTTCGTTTGAGAAAATATTTTCCTCTTACGCAGCTGGCGACTTTCCCTTGCTGCTTTTCCACTTGTCAAATGCAATTCGGCAAATTTTCAATTTTCTCTCCCATCGTTTTGGCATTAAAATATTTGTTATTGCACTTTAAAGTTCTAGTTGTCCAGAAAAAAAAACAATTGTTGGCATAATGCGACTTAAAGTTGTGACAGATTTTCATTTGGAAAACCTCTCAACATTTCCCTTTGCACATCCAAGCCCGCCCACTTTATATACGAACTTATCATGACTTTATGTATATATTTTAATACCCTGTAATTATACGTATATATTCTGCTGCCAGGCGTTGTTTTAAAAAGCAAATTGATTTTTTTACAGATTCAGTTTTACTCTAATCTTAACTATCTCTTCCCAAAATTTCCTCTCTTTTCCCCAAGCAAAACATATAAAACTACAGGGTAACTGCAAGTGCTGGCATTCCGCAGCTGTTGCATTCGCATTGCTTAATTTGCCATTCATTGATTTACGAGCATTTGTGACACTTTGGTAAAAATAATTTTCAATATTTCGTGTTCAATTTAAAATTTCTACCGCCGGGTTTGTCGCTGCGCTCTTATCAGCAACTGATAAGCCTCAGAGCGGGTATTCATAACCAGGGCGAGAGTTAAATAAAACATACATAGTGCAATCAAATAGTAAATATGATGATGATGAGTTTTGTTATTAATGCGTGCAAATATGAAACAGTTGAACGACGGGAATCAGTCGAAAGAGACGCAGTGAGTGCAAAATGCGGTTACAATTCATGTGCATAAGCATGTGGGTCATGTTGTTGGCCATGCTGAGCTGGGTAGGTGCAGGGAGAGGGAGAGGGAGAGAGAGAGAAAAAGAGAGAGATCCGCTGTAATGCCTAACGCTTTTCAGCTGCAGGCCGCTGACACATACAGCGGGGAGGAGTACACTACGCAACGGGAGAAGACCTGGTTTCCTGTCTGGGATGATGCACGTGGCGAGTGGACGGAACAGGATAATTAATTCATATAACTGTCATACGTTGATTTGTCAGCAAAAATATAACACAACAGTTTTTCTAGCAGTTAAAACTCGCTTTTATTGGCAACACTGCTGACAATGTTGCCATATCGCAACACTCAAATTACTCAACACTCTCTCGATGCAGGAGTACAAAAAGCATTGCCTACTTTGCGGCGCTTTTTATAAACGCTTAAAAGTATGCAACGAAAAAGTTGAGCTTTGTCATTTACTTTTTGCTGCAACTCGAATGAGTTTTTATATTCTCTATTATTATTATTTTAAAAATCAATGCCATATTCTACATATTGTATTTCAATTTTATACAAAATAAAATTGTCCCATCATGCATGTCAAAAATCAATTGCCCCTTTGGTTCATTGCCCTCGGCGAACGAACGACGAGTGCGTGTTGGGCCCAGATAATTGCGGCCATTACACAAGGCGGTAACGGAAACTATAGTATGTGTACTCAGAGAACAACCAACTTCGAGGAGAGGCAGATACCAACCCAAAGCAGCTGTGACGCGAAAATACCCTGTAGGCGTTTGAGGAAACTATAGAACTGCGGATGATATAACTGCAGCTAGAACTTACAGTCTATAAGCTAGCATAAACCTTAAAATATATGTCTAATCACACTAACCAATACTCCCTGTGTTACCCACTCCATACAGGGTATATATTAAGTGCCGACAACACTCAATAAAATGAAAAGCTTTTCACGAAATGGCAATCCTTGAGCCTAGCGCGCGCGGCTCCATCAATGCGGCAATTAACGTGCTGCTAGGCAAATCGCACCAGGAACGAAAAACCTATTTTCTATGCCAAGTGTTATCATCAATTCGATTTGGGAGGGGGTGCGACACGCAAGGGGGCGTGGCAGAGGAAACTTTACCGCATTATGCTGCAGTGTATCCAGTTTTTGTTTCCTTCTTTTTTTTTGGCCCAAAATCGAATCGCGGCCTAATTGCGTTAATTTCACTTCACATTTCTCGAATTGTTTTGCCAGCAGGTTACGCCCTGCCCCTGCCCCTGCCCCTCCTGCCCTTAACTTGCATGTTTGTCGGCACTTTTAGTGCCAGGAACCCAGAAGGAGGAGGAGGAGTAGTACTTCTCCTGCCCCGCCAGGCACAACTTGTGCATGTCGACGACATAATTGTTTGCCTTACAATTTATACAAATTATCCCCCCCCCTCCGGCAAGTGCAACAACCCGCTAGACAAACCCCCAAAGGAGAGTCAGAGCCAATCCCCACCCCCCATCCCTACTCGGTTCATTGACATGCAGCAAGTGGATACTTCTATTATAATTTGCATTGAAAGTCCAAGTTTACGAAGAGTTTCGCCCTACACGGACAGCGTACTGGGGGTCAGAGAACCAACGCCATCTCCTGCCGCCTGCTGATTACGCTGCACCATCACATCGAGTATATCACCCTCTTCCAGCTCGAGCGATGTGGCCGTCTCATTGCCATCGATCCGCAGGCCATCGAAGGTGAGAAACGTTTGCTCTTTAAGCAGTCCGGTACGTGAACAATACGCATCCTTCAGCTTGGACAACGCCATCTGGCGACGGATGCGAAAGAGGAGCAAGCCACGCTCCTCCGATTGCATCTTCAATGTGATATGGTATGAGATTTGCGCATCTTCCGTTTCCGACATGGCACATCAGTTGTATTTATACATATGTATATCAATTATGCAGATATCTATATTTTTGTGTTTTATGATTTCAATTGTATAACAGAATGGGGTAACATGGTGTCAGCTCCACGTGGCCTACTTGGGGGATGTGGCTAAAAGTAATGTTTCGCTGTCTCTCCAGAGCCACATCAGCAGAAGCGTCCGTTAAATTGTGGAACTAAGTAATAAATAATAGAATATATAAGTTTCATTGAGTTTAGTTGTGATAAGATAACGTCCACTTCTGTTAAAGCAGGTTCTGCAATGGTCTACATACATATCTCATGTGTGAAGTCTTAGTTGCCAGATGACTCAGCAGAAATTTAAGAAACCTGATTATACAGTGAAGCAAAGCAAAAGAAAAATAAATTGATTAAAAAGTAGTCAGATCTTGAAAAGTATTACATATGTTATGCTTAAATTTTGTAGACAGCTAGTTCTAGATATTTTCTATATATTTATCACTTAACATATAGTTGTATCATGTGAGATCTCTGAAATTCTTAAGGCTACCTTGCTCAAATTTGATATACTTTGCTTCTAATAAACTACCCACCTAATGCAGTTTATTATTCACTTTAAAAAAGGAATTATATAATCAGAAAATATGCAAGTCATGACTTAACAAAGGTTATAGATTAAAGAACTACAGTTCAGCTAAAGGTCTTTTTATATAATAATAAAGTAAATAAAGAAAGGTTGCTTGTTATAAAAAAAAAATACAATCTATTAAATTACCACACGTACTTTGGATGGAAACTTAAAAGAGAAGCACCCCCTCAAATCGTAGCTCGTCTCACTGTGCGAATTAGCTCCCTATCATATAGTATCATTTATTTATAAATGTTACTACAGTTCATATATGCGTGTGTATGTGTGCGTATGTATATATATAGATAGTATAGTAACCTATAAGCGATAGCTTTGATGACGCTGAGAGAGTGAGTAGAATTTCAGTTGCTTCAGTGCCAGCAAGACGAACGGTTGTGCATACTCGATGAGGGGGAACTCATTAATATTTTAAAGCATTCTCTCAGATAAATAATCGAAAATTGTAGTTTTTGTTGTGGACTCTCCCGCGCGTTCAATATGAAGTGCCTGGCAATATTTGGACTGATTGTGGCAATATTTGCCGCTATTGTTGGCTATGGTTATGTGATCTTTACGGATCTGACACGTCCACTGCCCAAACCAGAATTTAAGGATGATACGTACTGGGGACGCGGTGATGTCGAGAACTATAAACCCGATCCGGAGATCTATGATTTTGCGCTGGATGTCCCAAAGTCGGTAATCGATGATTTGCGTCAACAATTGAACCGTACACTGAAGTTAGCCGAACCTCTGGATGGTATTGCCTTTGAGTATGGTTTCAATAGCTACGCCCTGGAACAGTTTGTCGAATATTGGCGTGAGAAGTATCTAACCCAATGGAAGATACGTCAGGAGTATCTCAATTCACTGAAGCAATACAAGACGGAGGTGCAGGGGTAAGTTGAGGGTACTGTGCAGGTACCGGAAGTGTGTTTCAACTTCTTCCCATCCACAGCTTGAATATTCACTACATACACGAACGTGTCTCCGAGGAAGTCGCTGCCAAGAAGCATGTCTATCCGCTGCTACTGCTCCATGGCTGGCCCGGCTCAGTGCGTGAGTTCTACGAATTTATTCCCATGCTGCGCAACGATCAGAACATCAGTGATTACTCCTTCGAAGTGGTGGCACCTTCTCTCGTTGGTTTTGGCTTTTCCGATGTAAGTGAGACGGGGGATATATGTATAAGAAAGGATTTATCGATTTCCTATAATGTGCCATGTGTTCTCTATCCCACACACAGGCAGCGCCTCGTCCCGGTTTCAATGCCGCCGAAATGGCCACCGTGATGCGTAACCTCATGCTTAAGCTGGGTCACAAAAAGTTCTTTATCCAGGGCGGCGATTGGGGCAGTATTATTGGTAGCAATCTGGCAACGCTGTATCCGGAGAATGTGCTGGGCTATCATTCCAATATGTGCATTATGACCACCCCCTTGTCCATTCTGAAGTCCATCTACACGCATTATTATCCCGAGAAGGTGCTGGCCAATCGTATGTTCCACGATCATCACACACCACTGTGGGAGAAGTATCAGGATCTGTTGGTGGAATCAGGATATTTCCATATACAGGCCACGAAACCAGATACAATTGGAGCTGCACTAGACTCCAGTCCCGTCGCTCTGGCCGCCTATATACTGGAGAAATTCCAGACATGTTCGGGACCCAGTCTTAATCAAGATTTCGGAGCAATTGTCACGGTCTTTGGGCTGGAGGCAGTGTTGGACAATTTGATGATCTATTATCTGAATAGTGCAGCGACCACAGCGGGTCGTTTCTATGCGGAGAACTCATCCAAGGCCTATCGTGCTTTGCAGTTGGAACGTGTCCAGACGCCCGTGCCCATGGGCTGTGCCCGTTTCCGTTTCGATCTGCCACCTGCATCGGACTGGCAGCTGCGTGACAAGTTCCCCAATCTGCAGCATAGCATGTATTTCCAACATGGCGGACATTTCGCCGCCATGGAGATGCCCTCGATGTTGTTCAATGATTTCACAACATTTGTGAGAAAGGTCGGACTTGTGCCCGAGGTTAAAGAATAAGAGAGAAATTGTTGATCATCATGATGTCTAAAAATCTAGTTAATATTGTTGTTTAAAGTTGATTAATAAATGCGATACATGACTTGTCAATTTACTGCATTCACTTGATTCTGTTTATTTTTTTGCAAATGACCGATCAGCTGATTATCAGCAGATTGTGCACTTTACAACACTGATCTGCACTTTGACTCTCGCTTTCATTTCGGACTTTAGTTTTATCTATCGCCGCTTTTGCTCTCCCCGCGATCTAGCAAAGCGTCAGTTTTTTTATTTTTGATAAGAATATTTTATAGTATTGTTGTTTTTTTTGGAGTAGATTCAATTTCATGTTCAGTAATTGTTTGCTTGCTGCGTCATGCTCACCGAGCGCAAAGCACAATTGTCAAATGTGCATACTCAGAGTGAGAGAGTAAGAGAGGAAGATGAGAATGACGGCTTAGAAATAACACAATAACAAATAACAAGACACACACAAACAATGCAAATGCTTATTTGCACTGTTTAAATTTGTTTATTTTTTGTTAGCAAAAATTCGGACTCAACTCACGCCAGACACTCCTCTCTAAGCAAACAAGTATTTACACACACACACACAGCAGGCATACGCTGCGCCGCTTCGTTTGCACAAACATTGCTGCCCTCGCTCTCTCGGTCGCGCTCTCGCACTACACACACACACACACACTAAGATAGCTCTCCGACGATTACACTCTCTCAGCAGCACGATAATGGTCGCGACTCACAATCGCGCGCACTCAGTCACTGTGCGCAGCCCCGATTAAGGTGATCGACGACCGGCCGGCGCTCTCATCGTGAGTTTTCGTTTGACAATCGTGGTATAAAATGCGCAGCAATATCGTCGCACAGTTTAGTTCGACTGCTTGATCTGTGCGGTTGTGTTTCGCTCTCGCTCTCGTTGGAATTAGTATACTATTAATTACTTATATTGCACAAAGTAACCAAAGTACAAAAAAAAAATACAACAAAATGCCTTCTGCATCGCACACAACTTTGCGCATTTTGATCGGCGCCTCAGTTGCAATATTGTTTGTCGGCATTAAAAAATATCGTGACTTGGGTGCACCCGGCAAACGACCTGACCTAGATAACAATGCGTATTGGGGCCCAGCTCAAAAGGAACCGTACAAGGAGAATAAAGCAGTGTTGCCCTATGACATTGGCGTTGCTGGCGAGGTGAGTGTGTGCCAGTGTTGTTCTTGTTGATTCCATAATTAGGTAGCAGGCCCCCAATACCAACGGCCTGGCCTGCACAAACTTGTTTGTCTTTTCGCACACACACACACACGCGTGCACACGCACACACGACGCATATTAATTCTGTTTTTCTTCCCCATTTTACGCAGCTTATTGCCGACCTGAAGTCGCAGCTGGAACGTCCGCTGAAGCTACAGGAACCCCTAGAGGGCGTTGGCTTTCAATATGGTTTCAATGCCAATGAATTGAAAAAACTGGTGAAATACTGGCGTGATAGTTATCTGCCCAAATGGAATGAGAGGGAAGCATATTTGAAACAATTCAAGCATTTCCAGACCGAAATTCAGGGGTAAGTAAAGCCAAGAGAACCTATATTATTACCTCGATCTGCAGTGTATATATAGTATAGTATATCATATAAAAATTCACACATTTACACGTTTTATTTGAAGTAAAAGAATATATGTTTAATGCATATTCTAACCTGACATTGAACCGAAACTTAATTCTCTCTCATTATATTCCTAGTTTGAAAATCCATTTTATTCATGCAAAACCCACTAAAACGGAGGGTAAGAAGGTACTTCCGTTGCTCTTGATGCACGGCTGGCCGGGATCGGTGCGCGAGTTCTACGATTTTATACCGCTTTTGACGACAGGCAGCGATAAGAGCGATTATGTCTTTGAGGTGATAGCGCCCAGTTTACCAGGCTATGGCTGGTCACAGGTGAGGATAACAGCTTGACAGGATGATAGGCCAAAAAGGAGCTAATGAGATCATTTACAGGGTGCCTCCAAGACGGGCTTTGGTGCCGCTCAGGTGTCGGTGGTTATGCGCAATCTAATGCTGCGTTTGGGCTTCGAGAAGTTCGTCATCCAAGGCGGCGATTGGGGCAGCGTAATTGGCAGCAATTTGGCTTCCCTCTTCCCGGAAAACGTGCTGGGCTACCACTCCAATATGTGTGCCAATAGCACCCCCTACGGTAATTTACGCCTCCTGCTATCATCGATCTTCCCCAGCTTCTTTGTGGACAGCAAACATGCACACTTCTACAAGGGTGCAGGACATCTAATTAAAACAATTCTGGAAGAGATGGGCTATGCGCATATACAGGCCACCAAACCGGATACCATTGGCACTGCTTTGGCCAACAATCCTGTTGGTCTGGCTGCCTACATAATTGAGAAATTCTCAACATGGACAAATCCTGCGAACAAAGAACTCCAGGATGGCGGTATAACAAAGAAGTTCACATATGATCAATTGCTGGATAATGTAATGATCTATTATGTGACCAATTCGATAACCACCTCGGTGCGTCTCTATTCGGAGACCATGAACAGCGCCCAGATGGAATTGGGTGTGGACCGGGTGCCTGTACAGGCTCCAGTTGGTTGTGCTCATTTCCTGCACGAAATATCGCACTCACCCGACTCGGTGTTGGCCAACAAATTCCCCAATCTGATACAGACCACACACTACGAAGATGGTGGTCACTTCCCTGCCTTCGAGGTGCCACAGCAACTGTACGAGGACTTTGTTACATATGTGAAGAAGGCTTTCGGATAGTTTATACTACTCTCTCTCTCTCCATCTTTCGATTTGATTTGTATATTTTATTACAAACGGCATCGGAACGAATAAAAAATTGTTTATTTTTATTTTTATAAAATAATCATCTAAGATCTAAGATCGATTACTGCACTGAAAACTGAAACGCTTTGTTTCCGAGTTATTGAGAACATACATTGCATATGTACATATGTATATATAGACAGGTACAGAATATCAATCAACTTATTTGTAGTATCTTCTAGTACACATAGAAGACACCTTGTATATACATATGTATGTATATTCTGCGATTGGGTATGGTCGACTCAGCTATGCGGTTTACTACTTTCGTTTTCAATATTATTTTTATTTTATACTCTGTTACTGATTATATTGCCATGTAAATTGAAACTCCACTTGTTTTGCATTTTTACAGTTGCTTAAAAAATTATAATTATTATAATTTGTGAATGTTTTGAAATTTTCACATATGGGAATGTGTTCCACACGTGTCAGCTTTTGTTTTCTACAGAAATACGCTACTGGAATTTGTTAAACCTATTTAATAATCAATTGACTCTGTTTTTTTTTTTTCAGTTTTTTTTTTTTTTTTTTGCAAATTAAATTCGGGGTTAGTTGGGGCTGAGGCAACACTTTGACCTGGCGAACAGCTGTGTCTCTTTTTTTTTTTGCAAATTATCCACACTTAACAAATTGCCGCTTGCCCAACACACCAGCAAAGCTTGCGATGTGAAAGCTTTTAAGTCACGTTTCGGCATAGCACGAAAAAGCTTGAGAGCAAAGCTTGACTTGAGAGAGCCAAATGGCAAGAGAGAATGCTAAGACCCGATTGTATGTAGTGCAGCAACGTATGTATGTATGTATGCATGTTATATATGTAGAAAGCGCTTATCATCGTGTGTGTGCGAAGTTATACGATTAGTTCAACAACAATAATACTAATAATAATAACAACAATAACGAAAGCAGTTACAAAGCAGCCGCAATCTCAGCCAAACTACTGATTAGATGCCGCTTCTGCTGCTCGCCGATCGGCCAGTCTCTCAGTCAGTCAGTCAGTCTGAGTGGAACCTTTGAGCTGAGAACAAGTTCTACACTCCGCAGAGCTAAGCTAATATGTCGCCCATAACGCGCATCCTAGTGCTGCTGCTGGCCATCGGTGGCGGCATGGTCTATAAGGAGCTGAACAAACTGTGGGGTGATCTGCCTGCACCCACACTGGATGAGCAGCAATGGTGGGGCGATGAGGCCTCACCCAAAGATTACGAAGCATATTTGGCCAACACTTCGGAGGTGGTGGGCAATCGACTTATGTACCCAGACGCGGTAAGATAACAAAATAAAAAAAAAGGTCTCATGTGTTGGAATTCACACCTAAAAAATATTCCATTCCATCCAGACTATTGAGGATCTAAAAAAACAACTAAATCGCACACTGCGTCTCACACCTCCACTGGAGGGTGTGGCATTTGAGTATGGATTCAACACGGATTTCTTAAAGAAACTGGTGGACTATTGGCGCGACGATTATCTGCCGCGTTGGCGTGAACGCGAGGTCTTCCTCTGGCAATTCAATCACTTCACCACAGAAATTCAGGGGTGAGTACGGACGGATTGATAATAGCTTATCGCATCTTGACCACAGATAGCGCACATTTTATAGTCTACGCATGCATTTTCTACACCTGATGGTCTACGATGAGAACAAGGTGGGCAAACAGCACTATCCGGTGCTGTTGCTCCATGGCTGGCCGGGATCAGTACGTGAATTCTATGATATGATCCATCTGCTGCATCAGACCAATTTGGATCCGAACAACAAGTACATTTTCAATGTGATTGTGCCCAGTTTACCTGGCTATGGTTGGTCACAGGTAAGAATATAGGGTTAGCTAATACTCTAACTTGGATAGTAACTAATGCTTGTTATCTTTTTTGCAGGGTACATCGCGTCCTGGCCTGGGCCCTGCTCAAGTTGCCGTTATGCTGCGTAATCTAATGCTGCGTCTGGGCTACGATAAGTTCTTCATTCAGGGTGGCGACTGGGGCTCTATACTGGGCTCTCATTTGGCCACACTGTATCCGGATAATGTGTTGGGCTATCACTCTAACTTGTGCAACAATCTGAGCCCAAAGGCGCAAGTGAAGGGTCTGCTGGCCAGCCTGTGGCCCAGTCTGTTTGTGCCCAGCGGCTATGAGGATTTCTTCTTCCCCAGATCAAAGGAGCTTAGCTATTTGATTGAGGAGAGTGGCTACTTCCATCTGCAGGCCACTAAGCCGGATACCATTGGATCTGCTCTGACCGACAATCCCGTCGGCCTGGCTGCCTACATACTCGAAAAGTTCTCCACCTGGACAAATGGCACCTATCGCTCTCTGCCCGATGGTGGACTGACGCGTCGCTTTAAGTTGGATGCACTGTTCGACAATGTGATGATCTACTATCTGACCAACTCGATAACCACTTCGCAGCGACTCTATGCCGAAGCCTACACGAATGCACAACGCGAACTGAAGCTGGAGCGTGTGCCCACATCTGTGCCGACGGGCTGTGCCCGCTTCAAGGGTGACATCATGCAGTTCCTTGATCTGCAGCTGCACGACAAGTTCAAGAATCTGATCCATAGCACATACTACAAAAGAGGAGGACACTTTGCCGCCCTTGAGTTACCCAAGGTGCTGTACAATGATTTCATAGAGTTTGTTAAGAAAGTTGAGCGCAAATTTAATATTAAAACATTTTAAGCGTTAATATTACAAGCAAAAATAATAAGAAGTTGCCCCTAATTTAATTAATTACAATATGTTGTATTAAACTTGTCTTTAATATAATAGTACATACTTGTTTAATTCCGGTATATTGTTTATTTTCCTTTGCAAAAGCAAACTATTCCATTGCAATAAGATTAAGTAATGTTTAATATTAAACACTTTATACTTTATAACTCTTAGCACATGTTTAAATGTATAACATTAATAAAATATATAAATTTGCACAATTTCTGCAGCAAAACAAAGTTTAACAAATTTAAAAATATATTACATACGGTCACGCTGAACGCGACTGAAAAAGTGTTGGTAAACACTTTGCGTGCAAAAGAGTGGCAACTCCACAATTTTACACTCTTGCAACTCTTTATGTAAATAATAAACAAAAATTGTTTCTAACTTTCAATCGTGTTGCACAATGCATAAATGTACAATTATTTTCAAAAGTATCACGCAAATAAATTAAAACGTTTAGGTCAGCATGATTGGGGCATAAACGACTTGTCCAAGCGCCTGCTGCCTGCCTGCCTGTTGTACGTGATAAGCCAGAGTTGTTAGCTGACTGAGCAACTCTTCGTGTGCAAACGTAGCGCAGATAAACAAAACCAAAAAATTGCTTGTCATCATGTGTAGGCGAAGCTCGCCGAGGCTGTCAAACGCCAAGTCACAACCTGTTGGAATATTTAAAAATGTTTAAAATGCCATTGGATTGGATGCCGGCGTTTAGTGTGCCGGGAATCTACGCCGTATGAGGTTCTATTGAGTGCCATAAATATGTTTGGCAAGTGGCGTGTTCTAGTCCTGCTGTTGGCTATTGGCGGCGGTCTATTCTATAGACAACTCAATCAGCTGTGGGGTGATCTGCCCGCACCCACATTGGATGCACAGCAATGGTGGAGCAATAAGCCCGCACCCAAAGATTATGAGGCATATTTGGCCAAAAGTTCCAAGATAGTAGAGAATCCACTTAAGTATCCTGATGAGGTAGGTTAAGATCAAATAACTATGTGGCATTCTCTAATCCTTTTTCCATCTCATTTCAGACGATACAGGATCTTAGGAAGCAACTTAATCGCACACTGCGCCTCACACCTCCACTACAGGGTGTGGAATTCCAGTATGGATTCAATTCGGATTATCTAAAGAAGCTAGTGGCCTATTGGCGCGATGACTACCTTGTCCGTTGGCGTGAACGTGAGACATATCTGGGACAATTCAAACACTTTACAACCGAAATTCAGGGGTAAGTGATGCACAGTAATCCGTGTAGAGCATCTTGACCATTGATTTCATTGATTTCCTCAGGCTAAGCACACACTTCCTACATCTGAAGATCTCAGACAAGAACAAGGTTGGCAAGCAGCACTATCCAGTGCTGCTGTTGCATGGCTGGCCAGGATCCGTGCGTGAATTCTACGACTTGATTCATCTACTTCAGCAGAAGCAGTCGGAATCAAACAATAAATACATTTTCGATGTGATTGTTCCAAGCGTACCAGGCTACGGATGGTCACAGGTGAATATTATTACATGAAGACTATCCCAACAATTTCTTAATTGACCCACCTTGCAGGGATCCGCAAAAACTGGTTTCGGTCCAGCCCAAATGGCTGTAATTGTACGCAATTTAATGCTGCGTCTGGGATATGAGAAGTTCTTTATACATGGCGGAGATGTTGGCTTTATTGTGGGCGCGACTATAGCCACACTATATCCAGAAAACGTTTTGGGTTTTCACTCCAACATGTGCGTCAATCTGAGTCCCAAATCTCAAGTAAAGGGTCTGCTGGCCAGCCTGTGGCCCAGTCTGTTTGTCTCCAGCGAATATGAGGATTTCTTCTTTCCCAAGTCACGTGAGATTAGTTTTCTGATTGAGGAGAGCGGCTACTTCCACTTGCAAGCTACAAAACCGGATACAATTGGGTCTGCCCTTTCCGATAATCCCATCGGCCTAGCAGCCTACATACTGGAAAAGTTCTCCACCTGGACCAATGCTACCTATCGTTCTCTTCCCGATGGTGGGCTCACAGAACGCTATGAGTTGGATGCACTTTTCGATAATGTTATGATTTACTATCTGACCAACTCGATTACCACATCACAACGTCTCTATTCGGAATTCTACTCCAACGAACAACGTGCCTTGCAACTGGAACGCGTGCCCACTTCAGTGCCCACAGGATGTGCCCGCTTCAAGGGTGACTTAATGCAATTCCTGGATACGCAGCTGCAAGACAAGTTCCCAGAACTTGTACACAGCACATACTACAAGAGAGGAGGTCACTTCGCTGCCCTTGAAATGCCCAAGGTCGTGTACGATGACTTTATAGAGTTTGTTAAGAAAGCTGAGCCCAAGTTCAAGATCAAGACTGTGTAAATAAAGTTGATGAGTCAAAAATATATTTAATTCCTATACCATCCATAAATTAGATCGATTTTGCATCAATGAACAAACAAAAATTTGCGATTTTAAGAGCACTTATCGATTTTGCCTATAATTTTTAATATCGATATATACATTTGGTACTTAAGCCTATCGAGTTGTTGACATATGATCCTTTAAACAGCTTTAAGCCAGTGTTGCAAACGAATGCAAAGCTCAAGTGGAAGGGAATGCAATATAAAACAGTAAATTATTATTCTATGCATGCTGCATGCAGCTGGAAAAGAAGAGACACAGTAAAAGAATAGAGCATTTGGATTTATAGAGAATTTTGGAATTATTAGTTTGAATTAAACATAAAAACATATTATATGTAGTAGGTGAGTACGACATTAAGGCAAAAATAATTTGTCAGTCATCATATCCCAGTACAAATAAGACATTATAAAATAATTTATTCTTTACAGCCATTTTGTGAATGTTCTTGCTCTTACAAAATAAAAAAAAAATCATATTCACACTCCCATTAAGTCAATCTGTAGTATATATTTAAACAATGACCGATCTAAAGCCAACCGTAGCGCTAACCAGTTGCAATTCGGAGAATATGTCGCGCCATCAGATGCTCGAGTGGGTCAACAATATGGTCAATGGACATTATAAGAAAATCGAAGAGCTGTGCTCAGGTAAGCTACACGCACAGTTGTAGAATTACCATATATTGTCTAATTCATTTTCATATCCCCCTAGGTGTTGCTTATTGTCAAATGATGGAGATGATATTTCCGAATTGCATCAATTTGAAGCGTGTTAAAATGACGGCCAAGCTGGAGCACGAGTGGTTTCACAACATGAAGCTCTTTCAGGGTGCACTCATACGACTCAAGCTGGACAAGACAATTCCAGTGGATCGTTTGATTAAGGGTCGTTTCCAGGATAATTTCGAGTTTCTACAATGGTTCAAAAAGTTCTTTGACTCACAGGCACCCGGACTGGAGAATTGCAAATCGGTTGCCAATGCGGCTCAGCCCAAACCAATAACAAAACCACATAACATTGTCTCCGCCGTCGACAATGGCCTGAGCAAAAAGGAATCTCTTAACGATCTGCAAACTTCAATCGATGAGCTGAATGTGAAAAGTAACGAAGCCATCGAGGAACGCGATCAGGCATATAACAAACTTCGTCAGATTGAGTTACTGCTAACCGAATCCATTCAGATGAACGAGTTTGTTGAGTTCTGCAATCGGGTCTGTGATGTACTCTACAAGTCAGATGATGTCGGTGTTTGCAAGGACGATAGCAATGAGAGTAATGATATCAATTGAATAAATACACGAATACGATTAATGAAACTGTTTCTCTAATCTCTTTATTGAAGTGTTTTTTTTTTTAGACTTATAAAATAATTAACAGTTAAGATACAAATACAAATTTAAGTTCATCATAGGCTGCGTTTATAAAAAAATCGTAATTGTAAGACACACGTAAAATATCTTGTTGCAGAAAAAGAGTGTTTCCCAGAAGTTTCAGTTTGTATTAACATTGGTTAGCGTTTTAAGTCGGCTTAATAGTATGCGATTTAAATGTTTTCTTTATCGTTTTTTTTTCTCGTTAATCTTTGGCCCTTTTTGCACAGATTACAGATTACAGTAAACACAGATAAGCTGCCATAAAACTTCAGGTTTTGCATAAATACAATTGTTGCTTTGTTATTCAGGATGGTATAGAGTTGCAATTAGTTGCCCTCCGGTTTGGGCTGATTGGTGTCATAGGCTCGTATAACAATAGATTGTGAAACAGCACCGCCTTCCTCTTGAGAAAATGCATAGCCATCTGTGGAGGGTCAAAAATGATAGAACCATTAGTTTAATTCACATTTCAAATTACAAGATAAATAATAAAAATGAACAAAATGATCATGATGTGTGTAACTGATATGAATTCCGTAAATTGCCACAAAAACAACATGCCCCACTGTTATAAAAACCAAAAGAAAAAAAAAAACGAAAGTAATTTCCCGAATGTAAAACGTAATCGTGAAAAATCTCAATTATCCAGAACTCTAGTGCTGATTACCCTTACTATAACTAGACCATTAAAAAATGAAGTACCACCGCCACCAGATGGTCACCTCATGTCCTTGAGAAATGGAACTATGTGGTTGGTAAATAGGTTGTACTCACGCGATAATTCTAGTTCCGTTTCAACTCTTGTGTTGGCACGACGGGTGAAAACATTACGTAGCAATCTTGCAGTTTCAGTGAATCTGTTGAATTAAGGGTATTTTGGGTATTGCGAGATAGATCGCAGGGCATTTAGTAATGATGATTATGTGTGATGGGATTCAAAAGATATTGCTCTTTCTATGAATTCGGTTCGTTATTAATTCTATAGTTTTTTTTTTTTGTTTCACTTTGAATTGTTAGCATACTACTACGGTCAGTTCGAAATTATAAGTGAGTAAATGCGAAGAGGGATTAATTCTTGCGCTACAGAAGGTTAAAATAAATACAAAGGTGACAGCGACATGGTATCAAAATTTATAGAGCATGCACAAACGTTCCAATATAAAATGAAAATTGTAAAAGGATCTCTTATAACACAGTTGGCAACATAAAAGTAGTAATGGAAAAATCTGGAAAATATATATATATGTATGTATAACATGTAGTAGATAGGTAAAAACTCGACAATCTGTCTATAGATACAAAAAATGCGACCTTACTTTGTGGTTTTTCTTTATTTTTCTATATCGCTGTGCCCCAAGTTGAAGATCTAATATACTTTTATTTGCATCAATGGAAATTTCCTTATCGTTGGAAATGGTTTGGAGTGACTGTATGACTATGAAATCGATTATATGTTTGTTTGTGTGTATGTACATCGTGTCAGTCTGTAAATGTTACTTGACTTGATTTATCCATGAATTACTTACACCGAAGAATCGATCCCAAGGCATACATAGTACTGCACACCCACACATACAAGAGTTACGCAAAGAAAATATTTATGAAAATTTGTTTAAGTATATAATAAAGGATTGTATTGAATTTCGTTTTGTAATAAATTTATTTAGATATTGCTATGATATTGTTTTATTTTAATTTTGATATTGGCATTGCTATGATATTGTTTATAATTTTGATACTGATTTTGTTTATTGATTTGTTCAGTTTTTTTTTTGTTTTGCGTGTTAGAATAAAAACGCAAAAATAAATAAATAATACTCAAGTGCAAAACATTCAGCATGACAAATGTGTGCCGACATATTTATTATTCCTTTGTCGATATCTGGAATTTATAGCATGCGAACTATGTGGTATACATTCATTTCGCTTTTATCCCTATCCAGAAACGAACAAACAACTGAGGTGAAGATGAGAAACAATACAATGATGGTCGTTCACATATAAGTGTGCTTTGAAACCGATTGTATCCTCACGAAATACCCTGTAGTTTTATTAAAAATACATTTATTGATCCAACAGATTGACTGTCGATTATCTCTACTATATTTGCTAACAGTTACCAACTTAAATTATATAGCGAGGGATGGTGGAAAGGAAAACAAACTCAACACTTAAATTTATTTTATTTAGTATATTTCCAATAAGATAAACAATAGGGCAGTTTAAGCTATAGATTAGATAGTTTGTAAAATATTTAGTTTATTTAGAATGTTTGCGGGATAGAGGAACGCAAAGAATGTTAAGAAAGGTATACAGATTGCCTTAAATATAATTTAGTAGACCTGCAGACTATATATACTATATATACTTATATACTGATAACAAATTAATAAAAACACTGGAATGCCTAAGGTACTGCAACTTGATCCTAAATAATGTATGTTAACTGGATTTCACATTGGATTCGCATACATCTGACTCTTCTTAAAAATGTATTTAGAAACGTTGGTATCTTTAATCACTCATATACACACATTTGTGTGCTTATAACGTACATTCAAATAAAAATACAATAATAATGGAATTTGTTTTAACATTAATCAGCAAAATGAACTAATTGCACGCATTTCATATGCTACATTAATTCTTATCACAGTTCTTATCGATTTAATTTGAAAATATTTCAGTATATACATTTGTATATTCACATAACTGACTTATGCTTAAATATGATTAATTCCCTTCTTCGTATGGATATGGCTAATCGCGCCCTGAGCTCTTATAAATATTTATTGAACATAAAAACAATTGCTTATCACACAAAGTATATATACAACAAATATAATAAATACATATTTTAACAATATACATGTGGTTTGTTGTTGGATCGCCTTTATATGTGCAGTATATCATCAGTGCCGTCGACGTTGCTGTCGTTCCGCTCACCGGAGCTCAAGCGGTCCGTACGACGATAATGCTGCTGATCCTGGAATGTTTCCTCCAGATCCAGATTCTCAACACGTAATTGTCGTTGCGAAAGCATCGGCGACTTCAAGGCAAATTTTGTAGACATATTTTTTCTGTGTTTCGTACCATGAGATTTTTTTTTGTTACTGCCATATATCATCTCATCTCTGGATTTCATTCAGCCGATTTATACATATACCAAGTTCGTGACAAATTCGTGGATATGCCATGGGATGGAGGTATAGGGATCAATTACAATAGTTAAGCATTTTGAGATTTTGTATTTTTTTTTTTTTTTCATATTCGGATCGAATTCGGTTTATAGAATTTTATGTAAATATGCAAAGGATAAAAGAGGAGAGAGATAAATGTACATACATATATTTTGGGATTTACTATATAATCGTTTGCTTAATGCTGATATCGGTATTTTGTTTTAAAAATGATTGTTGCTAAATAAATGATTATAACTCGGATTCGATAGAAATAACAACAATTAGCTATTAATTTAGATATTGTTTTCAAAATTTGGCCATCTATTAAAAAATTTAATTGTGTTTGTTTTTTTTTTCAATGCACTTTAATACGACTAAACACAACTGCTATACGAAATCATATTTTAATTACAGTGTTGGCGATTTAGCTAACTAAGATATTTAAATAGATAAATGCGAGTTGTTTCTTCAAGTGTATTATACAGTATTATGTATATATCTGCATTCTGTTAGTATGGTTTATACATCGTAGTATCTAGTTTAAGTTACAATCTCTCTTAAACCTATGAAGAATGCTAGTCAGGCTTAATTTGACACACAATTCGTATTCAATGGAAGCCATTGTTCTGTACAGACCGACAGAGAAACAGCTGGGCAAACACCTTAGCCCATGAATAAATGTGGATTGAAAATAAGCACATAAGATAAGAACAAAGTTACATATTTGTTTAAAGTTATCGTGAAGCCGGATACTTATGTATGTAATCTACGAATGTATATCTTACTATGTGTATTTGCATTGGACCTTGCTGTTTTTTTTTTTTTTTTTTAAGTGTGTCACGTATTAGTATTCGCATTCGGTACAGTGTGTTTGTTTTACTTAATATATCTCAGTCAGTTTTTCGAATAGGTATACCACTACTGCTAATACTATATTTGCAACTACAGAGTCTATGAGCTCGTGAATATTAAATTGAAAGAAATTAATTATGTACTAAAACGATTACACACAATGAGAGTAAAACAAACACAATTGAGACAATTACACAAGAGGTGACTTAGCTGGTTTATTACTAAATAATTAACACATTAAGTAATTAAACAATTAGGTGATAAGAATGAAGTGCTTAATGATCTAATAACAAGTGCAAACAATTACAAATAAAGGAATGTCAAAAGAAAAGAGATCACACAAATCGTAAAGACAAAATCGAATCACTTAAGCAATAAATTTAAATTCACATTTTCACAATCCCTGCGATTAGTGTGCTCTCTCTCTCTCTCTCACTTTTGAAATAAACTAAATACTTAAATTACGAAACAATGCGCAGCAACAATTCAAATAGAAAACGTAGCAGTAAGAGTTAATAATGCCAATAGTCGACCAATTCAAAGAAATAATGCAAATACATAGGCAACAGAGTCAGTTTCATACTGACTTTTTTTTTGTTTTTTTTTTTTTATATCCTATCTAGTTTCTTTCGACTTTGATGCAATTGCAATACTTACGAAGAACGTGACTCTTCCAAAACATGTGATGGATCATGCCGTTGTATTTCCGATTCTCGCACAGCATCGGTTAGGGATTTGAAGACCGTATTGTTAACGCTGCAAGAGAAAAGGAGAAAGGCAATACATGAGATTATTTAATTCTTTTAAGATTAGATTCTGTGACATACAGCTTGCAAAGCACATCGACGAGCAGGCTGGCGATGGGTACCAATGCTAGACCAAACCAAAAGACAGGCGTTGACAGCAGCTGCTCATCCATACCGATGAAATTTGCGGCAAAATTGAACGTTGGCCAGAAGTGACTATAGATGAGAACAAAGATAAACCAAAGGATGATAGATCCCCAAATGGCCGCGTGTGTTAACCAGGTCCAGGAACTTGTGATGAGGCCAGCCTTTAAACAGACCGTAACGACGACGTACTGTAAAATAATACAAACACATATATTAAGCATAATATAGTCTCAAATGTAAATCAAACCACTTACCGTATAGACCATGTTGCCAAGCAGCAAATAGTCACTGGTTTTGCCATCGCTCCAAATAACTTCGTTTCGGAATGCGACCATGGGTAGCCAGAATAGAAATACCGAGTGAAGCAGAGCATTTGCTATCCATATCCAAAATACTTTAACATTAAAAAGTTTGGAACTCTGCGATGCTTTATATAGCACCGGATACTTTAGCATTGTTTCCGCCGTACAGAACTTTTCAAAGAGACCGATGGCAAATGGTGGCATCGCAGTAAAGACCACGTTATACAATCCGATTGTCCAGCGCTCGAACAGAATTTGACCGGACCAGCCCGAGTAGACGGCGAACCAGAGTTCAATGACATACAAGCAAACATTCTTATAGAAGCTATAGAGAATTAGCTTGCTAATACGCGCATAATTCCAGGCGCCGTGTACCAGCAGCAGTCGACGTAGGTAACGAAACTGGGCAATCGAATAGTCCGAGGCGCAGGCAGCCTGCAATCCCTCGACACCGGATATGCCGATGCCCACATTTGCCTTCTGTATCATGGCGACATCATTAGCACCATCGCCAATCGCAAGCGTAACAGCCTTCGTATTTTGGGTAACCATATCGACCACTTCCGCTTTTTGTATCGGCGAGACGCGACAGCAGATGACCACGCGCGATAAAAAACATAGCTCCTGGAAATCACCACGCAGATCACAGGTTAACGCATACTTCAGTGTCTTACCATCGATAACCAAGGCAATATTCACGTCCTTAGCCGTCGAGTTCTTAAATACAGTCGTATGTTGCAGTATAACGTCGCGAGTAGCCTGTAAAGAAACATGAGATACATTTTAATACGTATTAAAATAGTCGTCGTATTGTATTTTCAACTCACATCCAGACTCTGTTCGTTGAGTATAATTATGTCCATAGAATTTTTTATCAGCCTACACGAGTATCCAATATTGATGGCGGTTTCCTGCTTGTCACCCGTCAAGACCCAAATAAATATGCCCGCCTCGAGCAGCGCTTGTATGGTTTCTGGTACGCCATCCTGTAGTTTATCCTCAATTGCTGTGGCACCCAACAGACGTAGATTCATCTCAATCAGATCAGCAGCATCCTCCAGTTTTCTATCACGTTGATGGATTGATACAGATGCCCTATGGAATGTCTTATTCCATTCATCATACACTCCCTCATCAATTTCGGCCACAGCAAGGCACAGCGTACGCAAACCTTGCGAAGCAAATTCCTCTAAATGCTGCAGTGTTATATCCCGATATCCCTGATGCTTTGGTGCGAGCCGTTCGTAAACCACCGAATCGGCACCTTTCATAAACAATTTGATCTTTCCATCTGGTGTTCGCACTATAAGCGACATACGCTTCCTTGACGATGTAAACTCAAGAACATTTAGAACTTCATAACGCTTGCGTTGCCCCAGCGCATTGATCTCTACATAATCGGGGGTACGTGTATCAAATATATAGCCAAATTGTCGAGCACCATCGACGAGAGCACGCTCATCGGGACTGGCGGCATGATAAATAATTTCATTCTCTTTTCTTTCTGGTATCACAGTATGGCACACAGCCAACAGCACCAGGAACTCCTCGATGTCAGCTGAACTATCATGGTTGCCCAAGATATTCTGCACCAACTGTGATTCCTCTGGCGTACGTTCCGGCTCATAGATATTTCCAGCTATTGTACATTTCTTAAAGACCATCACATTTCGTGTCAGTGTACCCGTCTTATCCGAGAATATATACTTGACCAGACCAAGTTCTTCATTTAAATTCGATGTTCTTGCACTCGCCGGCGTATTGGACTCTTCGTGATACATCTCAATGTCGTAGTTAATGAATATGGCCTGCAGAAATCTGACTAGCTCCAGTGTGACTTGTAAGGATATCGGTATCAGATTGTTATATAGAATAAAGAACGTCAACAGGTTGTAGCCCAGGCTCATGCTCATAAAATCGCCAATGCCCAAATACCAGTCTGTCTGGGAATGTGTTTGGGTCCAAAACAAATTGCACAGACCGCTGGTTATGCACAAAGTCATCAAGATGATGAACAGCATCAAGATCTGTGTGTTTGTCAGTTTATCCACCGTGGAACGTTTTAGCGGTGCTGCCGTTGAGTTCTTCATTAGCTTTGTCTCGTGTCCCGTATAGATGACAACGCCAAAGATCCATGCTGTGTTGCGTAACATGGCGCCACGTTGCAGTACCTGATCGGCGCCTAGGCCAATTTCACTGTAGAATCAAAGTAAACCATATAGATTAATAGATGATACGACTATAGTATAACTCGAGGCTTTACTTACGGCTTTCCCGTTTCACTTAGAACCCCATTGAATTCGTATAACAATCTGTTAGGTAACTCGCATTCGATTGTGCCCTCCAGACGCGTTAAGTCTTTTGTTTCCAACAGTCGCGCTGTAGAGGGCAAACCTTGTCTGATCTTCAGATTTGTCTCGCCATCCAAATTGGCCGTCTCAATGAAACACATCGCTTGCGGTTCACTGTAAAATTACAATATTATGCTGTATTCGATACTATCTTGGATTTTTTAATTTTATTTTAATTTTAATCGATTGCGGATATCAAAATAAGTACTAAACAATTTCGTTTAGGTTTTAACAACCTGAGTGATTCTACATTTTAAAAATAGCAAAATTAATGTTTTGAAAATTTTCGATATTTTGGAAATTTATGTAAGGGTCCCCCCTATAATATTTCAACAAAATTGTTCATTTTTAAATTTTAAATCGCGAGTTTTTAATTTTAATCGATTGCGGATATCAAAATTAGTACTAAACAATTATTTAAATCGATTTTAAACGATACTTAATTTTGGCCAAAAAATCATGCCGAAATGGTCAAAAAATTAGACATGTAACATCCTCAACAGACCTGGTACACTCATTTTACATCGATCGTAACTTTCTTAAAAATCAAACGATTTTCACGCGGAATGACATTTTGTTTATGTTTCAACAACCTGAGAGATTCTACATTTTAAAAATAGCAGAAATAATGTTTTGAAAATTTTCGATATTTTGGAAATTTATCCCTATAATATTTCAACAAACTTTTTCATTTTTAAATTTTAAGTCGCGAGATTTTAATTTTAATCGATTGCGGATATCAAAATTAGTACTAAACAATTATTTATCTTCAAACTCACCTCGATGATAGCAGTACCAAATCAGCGGGAAAGAAATCATCGATAGTCACTTTAATGATATCACCAACTGCCAGCTCACTCCAACGCACAGTGGTCCATGCGCCATTTTCCAGTCGCTCAATGTGACGATGATTGATTTCATTGTCGGCACGGTGCCGTTTCTATAAAATAATATAGAAAAGAATGATATATATTCGGGATATGTATATCTCTCTGTATCTGACTGTACTCACAATATCCTCAATTATTTCCTTAATAGCACTGACCATCAATATAAAAATGAGTGGCACCAGTGTTGTGTAGCGACCCGTTGGAGATACATCCGGAATTTGTTGTAATAATGCAATAAGTAAGAAAAAGCAATTGGAATATCGTCTGAATTGCTCAAAAAGGAACGACGGTAAAAAGCTGATAACACTGTAAGTAGAGAGAGAGAGAGAGAGGAATAAAGTAAGAGAGGAATGCAGTAAATTAGAGCAGATGTTACGGATGCCCTTCATGCGTTATCTTATCACGACATTTTCACACTCCCAACAGATCAAATGACAACATTAACGTTAATAGGTAAGATTACCCAGTCAACTGTGATGCATGATGGACTTACCTATATTTAGCAGTGGATATACGATTTTTACAAAAACTAGTTGTCTGTGGCCCATTCAATACGATCACCCGTTTCTCACTACCCTCCCTATCAAATTCGCCCGATAGCTGATCTTCATCATCTGAAATAGATCGAGAAATTAACAATTTAAATATGAGGCAAACATTAAACTTAATACAGTTATTTATATCTTAATTGTAATCTTATGATTATTATGAAAAGTAATGAAACTTATAAAAAAAAAATGAATTTATTTATTTAAAAATTTTTGGGCTTGTATATTTGGCCAAAAAGAAATTGATTCGTACAGGTTTTCCCAGAGCGTACTTTTTAGCAAAATTTTGTACATTGAAATTATTTCGTTGTTCTATCATGTCGACCGACAAATAGGGCTCATCAAAGTCCAGATGACAGATCTGTTGAAAGACCACGAATACATAGCGATGATAGCCCGTATACTGAGCCGGTTGACTACCAATATAGGCGGCAAGTTGATCACCATAAACCGCATCACATCCAGGTATATTACCGATCAACCAGTGCAGAAATTGCCCATAGATTGGTGCCTTATGTGACGGTGCATCGGGATCGACCATAATCATTGTATAAAACTTATTCGGATCTGACATCCATCTTATGCACGGGGTTGGTTGCACCTCTTCGGGAGTTAATACACAAGCAGGTCTTACAGAAACGCTACAGGGATAATGCACTGCCATATCCGATCCGGGACAACAGTCCACAACGTCGGGTATTACACCATACTTTTTAAGAGCTTTTCCCAGTTCCTCGAGTAAATCTGGTACAGGACACTGTAAGAACATGCTGGCATATTTTGTTGTGCCTTTAGAATAAAATTTTCAAATTTCGATTGGCAGCCAAAGTTTTTTTTTTGTTTTTGAATTCTCAAAGTATGATGACTTATTCCAAGTCTCAAATACTATATATCATAAACCACAACTTTCAAGAATTACTCATATCTGAAATATTGTTTAGCGGAAATGTCTCGTTATGCTATATAGCAGGAAGTTCTTGGTTTAAATTCAAGATATAAGTTTAGGATATCCGTTTTCGAGTCATACATAATATATTCAAGTTTATATAGTATCATTGTTTAGATTTTAGCTGGAACGTGTTTATTTGCATGAAACTTACGACTCCAGCGTATACGCAACGCCTTATAGACATTGCCCAACATCATGCGATTAAGACGACGCCACTGTCCACGCGATGAGAATCTTTGGCGCATCTGTAGCCGCTCAGAACGGCTGGAGATGTGAAGGTTCCTATGCGATCCGCCTATGTCACTGATTAACTCTGTGGCAGCCGTCTCAATGGACTCACGATCCGTGTCCTCTTCGTCCTCGTCTGGCTCTGGTTTCCGCAGACTCTCCTGCTCTGCCGTACAGTAGTCCTCCTCCTCCTCCTCCTCCTCCTCTTCGTCTAGTTCCTTGTTATATACCTTGATGCCTGATTTCTTTTTTCGAGCAGCCTGAGCAGCTTTGCTCCTGCGAGATTCTTTGCCACTGCCCTCCAGATTGATGCGATTTGTTGTACACTTAAACAATGTGTGCAACGTGCCACAAGTGGGCGTTACAAGTGGGCGTACGAGCTGCTTATCAGGCGCTTGCGCACTCACTTCCATGCACACTCGGCTGGAGCGTATGGAACTTGCTCAACTTTGACATTTTGCATAACCCTCGACAGTTGCAATATGTAGGACATGTTGGTATACACACACACACGCACACACACAAGTATATACTGTGTTTAAATCCAACACTTTATTTGTTCTTCACTTTCTTGTAGACACTCCTAAAGCCAAAGTAGTCCAGTTTGCACTTCGCACTTTCGTATTATCGATTTGTCACTGACTCAACGGACTCGCTGAATGCATTCGCTTTGCAATTTAAGGAATTCGTTCCGATTTGTTTGCAATGGTCTAAAATAACTTTGATTTGAATTATACGATTATTCTGCAAATTTTCTGCAAAATGTTAATATGATTTTCAATATTTTTTGGGTATTTTTCACTCGTTTTTCTTTTGAATTTTCACGTGCAGTTCGTGTGTGTTATGCTCTCTCTTGCAGTTGGTTTTCGCGACTGACAACGATTGGAGGAAAATCATCGTGTCGTAGGTTTTTTTTTTGCGCAGAAGAGCTTAGTGGGGTGTGGGGAGTGGGGTGTGGGGTGTGCCAGCCAAAAAGGTGTAAACAGGCAGAGCTGCCTCTCAGGGTCGGCCCGAACTGGCACGATGCAGCATAATCCACGATTGTGTCTCGCTGCCTGTGTGTGTGTGTGTGTTCCTTTTCTCAACTGTTGAATATATCTCTACATATAGGTATAGTATGCTAAGTAACTACGATTCCCGGGAGAGCGCTTACGCTATGGAGTGCATGTCCAGCTTGATGCCAACTGGGACCAATTTAAAGGTAAAAGCATTTTGAGAACAAATGACAAACGCGATATCCTACTCCCAAATGGTTTAAAAACCATTATAATTGCCAGGGCGTGGTATATAGTCGATATGTGATTGCCCGATTATTACTACAAATCATCGGATCACCCATCTTTAATACAGGACAGAGAACCGCTAAGATTCCAATCTCTAGCCATATTTTGCGCAGGAGCTGATGCATGCACCCTATCAAAGATGTGTTCCCGTCCAATCTGTATGGACTAATCAGTTAACTTATTAACCATATGGGAACCAATTTTCTTTACTACTTCAAACAGCTTTCAGCTGTTTAGTACAAACATAACATAACTATGTATATAACTCTAGTTACTTAAAGCAAATGGAACAGCTGAAAACAAAAAAAAAAAGTGCTAAAAAACTTATAGGAAAAATATCTGAAAATTAAAAATATATATTATATATAGTATAGATATAGACACCTTTGCATTCAGTCTTCTTTGATTCTAAAAATGTACCCTGTCGCAGCCTATTTATTGTTGATTCGATTCGACTGGGTTGTCGCCGTGAAGATCTTCTGCTCACTTCAGAATCCCGTTCATTGAGAGTATCATCCGAGGATGATGATGTCGATTCATGGCCACGCCTACGCGTATTTGTGCCCACATCGGGAGCAAATTGTGTGGGTCGTGTTCTGGCCGTATGCTGTAGGATTTGTCTCCTCATCCGTTGCATACAATCCCGGCACCACAGCTTAAGCTTTTCCCGTAGATCCGAAGGTCTATCGAATGCGTTAACAGGCGGCGCAGGAGCGGGATCTGCAGGAGCAGGACTGATGTCTTCCTGCTGCTGCTGCTGCTGCTGCTGGTGTTGTTGTGAGTTACCCGTCGATTTATCAGAGGTTGCTCCATTATGCTGCTGCTTATTTCCATTAACATTTCGCGTATTATTGTTTCTATTGGGATCTGCCATATTGGCATGATTCCTCCCACTGTTGCTCTACACTTATTTGTTTTTTTTTTTTTTTTTGTTAACACTTTGCACAGTTTTCTATTTGATTTACACAAATTTCGACTGTACTTTCCAATTGATTTCCGACTGTCATTGTGAGTGGCCTTTCGGGGCAAACCTTTTGATTGAATTTGATTGCTACGATTGGGTTGTGTTTAACTAATTATTCACACATATATATATAGTATATATATTCACACAAGACTATTTAATGCTGCAAGTTCTTCGTATTGATTTCCTATAGTTCAACAAAAAATCATAAGAAAATTCATTACAAAAAGTCATCGACCTACGAAACGGAAACGAAACAGAACTTTCTATGAAACCATAACCATATGAGCCCCTATACCATACCATATAAAGTAAGAACTATTGGTTGTCTACTCAAATCATAAGCAAACACAACTTGCCCATTCTCGTGTCGCCCCCCAAAAAAAAAACAGTATGGTATGATGTGCATACCCAGGGGAGAAAGACAGACAGGGTGTGTGTGTGGCGTGTTTGTGCTGCCAACACAGTAAACAACCGCACTTAGGGGTAATTAGGACCTTTGACTAGAAAAGAAAAAAACAACAACCAAAGCGAATTAAATTTCGCGAATCGGGGGAACTGCAATCGTAAAATCGTAATGTCAAGGCACGAGTTGAGAACAGATTTTTCTACGAGATTAGGTGAAGTTCAAAATTTACGAGTGCCACTATATATAATTGTTTATAATAGCTAGGTTATGTGTGCTTGAAAGTCGAAACTAATAGGAACTTTAGTAGAGAATTTAAAGCGTTTCAAGGTTAGAGTTAGGTTAGCTACGAAAAAAAATCGAGTTCTTAAAAATAAAGACAATAAATAAATAAGTCTAATTTCGTATATACACTTTAAATTCACTCAAATTGCTTTGCTCTTCTCTCTTTCTCTTTCTTTCTCTATCTCCCTGACATGTTCTCTTGCTTTAAAATGCATGAGAATTGCCGTGTCTATCAAATTTGCTAACGACGCTTAACTAGGAAAAAAATAATAGAATTAGAAGAACTAAATTACAGGGAATACATCAATAGCTAAATAAATGGCTGGAGGAGGCACTGTTGCCCCACTGTGCTACGAAATTGATCATAAATATTAATAAAGTGCGCCCCATCGTCATGAGGCGGTACGTGGTCAATTCTGGTAATTACAGATGACATTAGTTGCCCCAAATACAAGTAAACTACAAAGAGAACCCTCACACACGCAGGGTATTCGTTGCGTATAAGATACCCTAAGTCATGGAGTCCAGTCAGTGCTAAGCCATATCGTATAAATCCAAAAAAAAAAAAATAATCAGGTCTCTTGTTTTGAATTTTGATTCTATAATTAGACACATACAAAAATCAGATATTTACCATATGCAACTACACATATATCTACATATGTATATATTGTATATGTACATTGTATATTTTGGACACTTTCCAAGCAATTTTACTTTCACAATTTGCGATTCTATTTGTGTATACACTTTCTTTATGCGTCCGTCCACTTTTGGGGAAATAGAATGTCGAACTAGAACTTCAAACTTCTCTTTTATCTATTTACCCATAATTTATTGTTCAGTAAGGTAAGTAACAGATAAATCCAAGTTCGGGAAACTCTATACGAGCATTAGGCAACAAATTGAACCTTAAAGCGTATGTTACCTGACAGATAAGGAAAACAAAAGCACAACAGGTTCTTCCAGCTATTTTACAGATCGTTGTAAGTTGTTAACTTGACTCATACCCTCATAATATCGTACATACTTGAACAGTCATGAAAACTTACGCAAACATGGCGAGAGAAAAATACAGTCAACAATGGAGAATGAAATTTTTCGTACAATATCCGCTGGAGCGTTCGATATACGCAAACACACAAATATATTGACTATATATGTAGTATATAATATACGGAAACACACACATATAGATGCAAATTATGGCAAAAAGCCCATAGCGGTTTTAAGGTTCTCTCCATATGGGGGGTAAATAAAATGAAACACACGATTCGCTTTTTCTTGGTCACAGTTTGTACACACTGACTCACTGGTGTGTGTAAGTGTGTACACACAATATGTCAATTATATTGTCAGTCTGAACTGTACCGCGTTGCAAGGTCCAGCGTGTGCGTCCAGTTATTGTGAATACCCAATCAATACGAACATTATTGACAGTCATAGGAATAATTGGCTCCAACTACGACTGCGACATCCAATGCGGACATTGTCAACGAGCAGAATTACCTTTCTATAATTAGATAGGATATTACAAAATTTATGAACTGACAAGCGAGAAACTAAAGCTAGACAAATATTTACTAAAGAAAGTTTCACAAAAGTTTTCATAAACAAATTGTGAATAACACTAGAAAAGTCACGATATTTCATCAACATAATATTTTATTTTATTTTGCCCAATCTAGCGTAAACTTTTAGTCCAACATTATTTTATTATAATATACACTTTTATTATAATCTTTTTATTGTTCAATCTAGAGTAACCCTTTAGTCGTTCATTATTTTATTTTTCTATAGGGACGGTGACGTCTAGGACATAGCGTATTAGTACTATTTATACATATAGAAAAACATACAATATTTGACGACGTACTAACCGAAAAAACAAATATATATGTATGTATATATACAATATATACTCGTATATATGTATAAATCTCTGTATATGTATTGTTGTAAGTATGAATCAGGTTATACCTCATCGAAAGCAAAAGTGAAAATAATAAAAACAAACACGTTCGTAAGTTATGGTTACTGTAAACAGACATTAGAACAATGAAAGTGATTATATTGTAGTACTATATCGTTCATATAATCCGTAAACAAACACTATTCCAATTGACACAGCTGTTTCTCCTCAAAATAGTTTTCGTATCCAATTTAAAATTTCATATAAATTTTAATGAAAAGGTCGCAGACCTTATTATAAACCCATTTTTAGAGACGAGAAAAGAGGGATAGAGCTATGAAAACGATGACGTTATATTATCTATCTCTCTCTCATTATTGCCATAAAACAATATGTTGAATGTTTTGCAATTTGGACGCAACCGATTTATAAATAAATCAGATATAATAAGCAAATGACTAAATACGACATTTACGGAATCTTTTGTTTTATTGTATCTATATCTGTATTATATTATAACTGTATAATTACTGCTGAGCACATGATTTGATGTAAAACAGTGACGCACGATTAAGGGGTGCAATTCGCGGAATAAAAACGACACTAAAAAAACCCCTTCGGGCAGTACGCCACTGCAGTTGTTAATTAACAGCAAATATAATAAACAAAACTAAATGATTTCACAGAATTTGTACGTACGTAATTTGTGTTTATTTTCACTGCAATATGTATTCAACATACTACTCGATTACTACGGATTGAGTATGTATATATGTTATGTATATGTATTTACGAAGAAAGCGACCTTTTTAACGCTGTAAACAATAAAATAAGACTGAAACTGTTAAATGAGAATTGTTTCTGTTTTGTGTTAGGAAAACGAGAGAAAAACCCCAAAAACCGCAAGTATAATCCATGGGGATAGGGGGAAGGGGATGTCGCCACAGGATTGATTTAAAACAGAACCCACAAAATAAAACATGCAGAAACTAGTTTGAACAACATTTGTGTGGAGGAGAGAGCGTTGGTGAGAGCGGGCGGTGAGAACGAGAGGATGAGGTAAATTGAGAAACCGTAATTACAATAATAATGCAACAATGGCAATGAAATAAACTGCGAGAAATGCAAACACTATAAAAAAAAGAGGGAAACATTGTTATTGTTTCGCATGCCGTTGACAAGTTGAGAGCGAGCGAACGTGGGGAGAGCGGCAGAGAGGAAGAGAGCCTGAGAGCGTGTGTGAGAGCGCGTGGGTTTTATCTTAATAGAGAAGGCGCCAATATATGTACACAATCAAATCACATATGCACGTATGTATGTATGTAATACATATGTACATATGTATGTGCGTTTCTATATGCATTAACACTGGTCATGGTTTTTACTTATCAAACGTGCCCCACATAAAAACAGATTTACAACGTGGCGTATGTGCAATTAGCGTAAACCTGCAACTTGTTTGGCCAAAAACAAACTACAATATATAGCCGCACTAGGTAAAAATCTACATCTTCTAATAAATTGACATTTTCATTTGTTTATACATCTGTTTTCAGCACTTGAACGTGAAAGGTCATGCGCGACGCGGCCGTTATTTTCATAAACTTGTCATGGAAATCATCGAAAGTCACTTGATGCGGAAATACTCGTACTCATTGTTCCGAAAAATAATTTTAACGCTTTCCAAACAGTTGCTTCACTACGCTGATATTTACATAGATATTTTGTTCCACATCAGTTGGACGCAACAAAAAAAAATTCGCAGTCGCAAAGCGAGTTAACAACTACGCGCGCGCGTGTTTGGCGAGCAACTGCTGGCAAGATGCCGCTCTAACTGACTCACCTGTAACTGTGTATGCGGAACGAGAGAGAGGGAGAGTGAGAGAGAGAACTAAATAAACATATGTGGAGAGCGGCAAAGCAGTGCAGATTTCACCACTACGAATAGTGGCGCAAAAACGGAACAAGTTTGGATAAAATACTAAAGTTACACTAACAATAAAAAAAAAACAAATTTATTTCTAAATGCATTTCAAACAACCAATTTTATTATATTAATCAGCATATTTCTTAGTATAATTTATAAAACATAGAGCAAAATGTTACTGCGGCCAAATATAGCTGTTTTTATCCAACTGTTAGACAGCACTGATTGGCTCGTTATTGCTATGTTAAATGAGCTATAGTGTGTTGAGTTTCAGTTCACCTCTTACTTTAGCTAACAGCGCCTCGCTATGTTACATTAATATTTTCATTCATTATTATATCAACATTATATCAATACACGTGCTTAACTACTTTTCTTAAAGTACATAAAGTTAAAAAATAAATTTAGCTTATGTTAACATTCTGAAAATAAAATATAAAAAAAAAGTTATGTACGCCCCCGGGTGGACTCGAACCACCAACCTTTCGGTTAACAGCCGAACGCGCTAACCGATTGCGCCACGGAGGCACTTGTTGAGTCGACGAGCAAAACATTATTTAGAGAACAGAGAAATAACTACAGTATTACATATACCCTTTCTTTTATAAAGGACTTAAATAAAAAACATATAAACTGCAAAACTTTCTAAATAAACTAATTTTGTTTAATTTCACTTGATTAATGCAAGTAAAGAAATCCATGTGTTATAAATAATGAATAAATAGAAGCTATATCATTATATTCAGGATATAAAAGTAGAGATCCTTAAGAAAAAAAAATATTTTGACAAACTATTTTAAAAGAAAAAAAAAATTAATAAAAAAAATTTTGTCAGAAGTGGGATTCGAACCCACGCCCTCAGAGAGGACCAGAACGCTCATACACCTCTGTTTGAGAGGCAAGATTCAACATCTTGAGTCTGGCGCCTTAGACCGCTCGGCCATCCTGACACTTGTTTGCTGCCTGTCACAATTACAACTTCAATGAGTGAGAACGTTAGAACAGCAGCTAAACTGTCATACCTTTGCAGCTGTCGGTGATGTTATATGTATTTAGGAGACTATTTAAATTCTAAACAATGAATAAGTAAATCTGTTCAGTCTTTGCTAGAAGCAAAAGTAATTATAAAATATATGGATTTGTAGTTACTCGCATGATTAATAAAAAAATAACCCTAAGGTTATTAGAGAACAAAAAGCATAATCAGAATGTTATTTAGTTTAGCTGCCTCGTGAATACATGCGCTTCTCTGCTTAAATGGCAATTTTGTCAGCGCAGAGACAACGGCCCATTAGCTCAGTTGGTTAGAGCGTCGTGCTAATAACGCGAAGGTCGCGGGTTCGATCCCCTCATGGGCCAAGAATAATTTTTTTTTTTATTTTTTTTTTTAATTGTCGACCTCTTTAATCAATGTCCGGTCTACGAAATAATTCTGTTGGCATGTCCAACCATTCCTATTAACGTACACATGTGTGTGTGTGTGTGTGGAGTGACTTGACGCCTTGTTAGAGTTTTCATTGATTTTTAAAGCGCTGAGTGAGACCAAGCCCGGCGGAAAATCAGGCTGAGGCATGACGGAAAAGCGATTAATTAAAACTCACCTACTTAACGCTATCTAAAATGATATTAACAAACGAGCACACGGAACATTTAGCCCAAAAAGCTTTTTGCAATAAGTGAAAAATGTCATGTAGCATGTCTTTCATGCTCCCGAGCACGTAGGGATATCAAAAGTGTAGTTTATCCTTAACCGCCCCCCTGATGCGACCCCATGATGATGATGATGTTGATGATGTCATGAGGTAAGAAGTAAAAGAAATCCAAGCAAGTACGTAATAATATGCTGAGACATTGATGATCTCAGTGGGTGGCAGTCCCTTTATTATTACGACACCATCGAGGGCAAGGAGAGATATGTAATTAATTCTCTAATCTAAACGGATTGAGCTAAAAGCTTTCGCTTCTAATTCCTAGGTAATCTCTAAGCAAAGATTACTTTACCAAAAAGTTCTGAAGTTCAAATCAAAGTTGGCACTGCCAGTATATAATAAAACAAATCATATACTTAAGATAACTTAACGAGTTTTAAATACTTTCTTTTATGTATTTTTATAATACATAACTTATTTGCAAAATTAATTATATGCATACATATGTTCTATATGTATGCCATGGATGCCAACCAGGAGAAATTGCCAACAATTCTACGCGATAATAGCAAAGGCGGCGATGGACAAAATCAATCGAAGAAACGTGTGAGTTTTGAACGTTTTGTCGTACTCTGTACCTATCCAGATAATTGGGATGAGGGATTGATCCAGACGTGTGCACTACTCAATGATATATCGGTGGGTTAAACATCCTTTCCATATTTTTTTTACGACTTTACGTAAGGTTTTTTTTTCGATTTGCAGAAATTGAGCGAAAAGATGTCAGATGAAAGTTCAAAGTCGACAAGCGATGATATCGTGAATTCTTAAATTGTTTTTTGTTTACTATTTTCCTTTTTCTTTTCCTTTTTGTAACTATATGTATACGGGGGGGTATGTGTCTCTGTGTGGGAAGGAAGTGGGGATTTTCTATGTATATGTCTCTCGTGTTTACGTCATCCTTCAGTCGCCGGAAGCTGAAAATGACCTTATTTAAGTGACATGACATTTGACATCTGAGTAGACCGTTTAAAAAAGGGACAACGGAAAGAACCGTTAAAGGTAGGACTACAGAATAGAAGACTATAGCTGAGTTAGGGGGTAGGTAAACACACAGATAGTATACACACAGAGATGTATTTATATTTCCTTTATCAGTCTTGTAATAAATTACGAAATATTATGTCCAGTCGTAACGATTAGATTTAAACCATTTTACAGGATGTTTGAATAACAAACAAAATTCTATATATTTACTATATGGGAAAAACCCCAGAAAACTAGGTGGGTAATTATTACTGGTCATTAAATCAAGAGATTAACCATGGTATGTGATAAAGAGACTGCGTCACAAATTCACGTGGAAGAATTGTGCAGCTCGTGTTGCAATCGTTGGGTTTATAGAATCTTCCATATATGCGATCCGATTTGCCTTATCTATACAGTTTATATTATAATCACTGCGATTGTGAATCTTTGCCTTGATTTACTGAGTGTTTTTTCTTTAATCAACTGAATTTTCCACAATTTACTGAGAGTTTTTATTTATAATCTCTTGGATTTTCCGATTTACTGGATTTCCCTCTTTTACTGAGGGTTTATAAATATTACAATCTAGTTGGGTATTCCTGTCTTGGGTTTTTCGGAATGATTTTTCATTGAACCGATTAACCACTCGAAACTGAAGACGCAGCTGGATCGCTGCTGCACCTGAAATCAAGAGGTTCCGTTGTATCCATGTCGTGGTGCCGTGTGACATGTTTGATTATCACTCCACACTCAAGTGGAAGACTTAGGTGGGCAATCAATTTGGCTTATTGCCGAAGGATGATTTATAGCAGCAGCAAGAAGCAGCAGCAGCAAGAAGAAGAGGAAGAAGATGAGATTGGGTTGGCTATAAAAGACCCAGTGCAGCGACTGCAGCTGCATTATACCAAGCTCAGGTGTCCACGAAGACGTCAAAATGAAGTGCAAGACAATTGGTGCCATGTGTCTACTAATCTTGGCAATTTGCCAATGTGCTGCAGTGCCCATTGAGCGGAAAGATCGCGCCGAGGGACGTATTGTAGGTGGATCCAAGACCACAATAGGAGAACATCCATGGCAGGTGTCCGTGCAACGTTCCGGAGTGCATTTCTGTGGCGGCAGCTTGCTTAGCTCCACAATTGTGGTAACTGCAGCACATTGTCTGCTCAAGGTGACCGTTCCGACGTTGCGTATACGCGCTGGATCCACTTATCGTTCGTATGGAGGAAGTGTAGTCGATGCAGCTGCTTTTAAAATCCACGAGGGATACAACAATGATACGCATGAGAATGATATTGGAGTAATACGTCTGAAATCGGCACTGCCGTTGGGTAGCAACATTAAGACCATCACCATGGCCAGTGCCAGTCCTGGCCAGAGTGCTGCAGCCAGTTGCACCGGCTGGGGTGCAACCCAATATGATGGATACTTTGCCTCCTCTCTAACGTATATCGATACAAAGATTGTAGCTCGTACGCACTGCTCCAGCTCCAGCTATGGTTATGGTACGAAAATCAAAGCCAACATGATCTGTGCTGCTGCCAGTGACAAGGACGCCTGCCAGGGTGATTCGGGTGGACCACTTGTCGCTGCTGGCAAACTGGTTGGCATCGTCTCGTGGGGCAACAATTGTGCCCAGGCCTATTATCCCGGTGTCTATGCCGATGTGGCTGTGCTCCGGGATTGGGTCGTGCAGGCAATGAAAACAGTTTAGGGTAGCGATAGTTATCTCGATAGTTTCAACGATAATAACTATCGATTTCTTTTCAACAACATTTACAATTCAATTCAGAACGTATCGTTCCTATGGCAACGAAATCTAAATTGATTTATATGTATACAATTTCTAAAGCTAAATAAAACAGGGAGTCGCATAACAAATACCCTGTACAATGAGTAAGCAAGTGTTACAGACAATGGATTTTTTTTAAATTTTTCGATATTTTGTAAAATTATGTAAGGGTCCCCCCTATGATTTTTCAACAAACATTTTTTTTTTTGAAATTTTAAATCGGTAGTTTTTAATTTTAATCGATTGCGGAGGTCAAAATTAGTACTAAACAATTGTTTAAATCGGTTTTAAACGATTCTTAATTTTGGCCCAAAAATCATGTCGAAATGGTCTAAAAATTTGACATGTAACATCCTCGACAGGTCTGGCACCCTCATTTTACACCGATCGTAACTTTCTTAAAAATCAAACGATTTTCACGCGGAATGACATTTTGTTTATGTTTTAACAACCTGAGTGATTCTGCATTTAAAAAATATAATAAACTATTGTTTGAAATTTTTCGATATTTTGTAAAATTTATGTAAGGGTCCCCCCTATGATTTTTTAACAACAATTTTTTTTTTTTAATTTTAAATCGGTAGTTTTTAATTTTAATCGATTGCGGAGGGCAAAATTAGTACTAAACAATTGTTTAAATCGATTTTAAACGATACTTAATTTTGGCCCAAAAATCATGTCCAAATGTGAAAAAAATTTAACATGTAACATCCTCGACAGGCCTGGTACCCTCAGTTTACACCGATCATAACTTTCTTAAAAATCAAACGATTTTCACGCGGAATAACATTTTGTTTATGTTTTAACAACCTGAATGATTCTGCATTTAAAAAATATCATAAACGATTTTTTGAAAATTTTTGATATTTAAGGAATATAATGCTATATGCCTATTTTCGATATATGAAATTTAGACTTTTTGAAAATTTGCAATATTTTGGAAATTTCATTCATATATATAATATTATATACACTCAATTTCTTCTACGCAGACGATTCATTCATATCAGCAGTGTGAGATAAAACTACGTAAATGAATCATTTTGCATTTTAAATCGTATATAAGTAAAATAAAAGTAAAACGTTATGAATCATATTCATACTGTCAGCATTATATTATTAACTCGTTTTCATGAATATTTGATAATAAATTAAATACAAAACTGGAAACGCTGGTAAAGCATTAATCGCAACGATTTCTCTGACGTAGCTTCTCTTTATCCAAATCCACTTACTCACCATCGTATTCCGCTCGCTTGCGGCGTAGAAATGAAGCTGTCATTCGCAGCCCACGAGCCGCGGCATTCGACAGGATGGAACTCTTGGAATCCTTGCGATTCCTTGCCGATTTACGCCTGGAACTATTACGACGATGATGGGGCTGGCGCTGCTGACAGTTGGATGAGAGTGTGCCCGCCAAGGATTCAGATTGCGGTGTTATGGGCGTATTGGGTGTATCGGAATCAATGAAACCAAGATTACTATTGGCACTATTCAGGTGTATGCTCGTCTGGCTGAGCACAGGCTGCTGCTCCTGCAGCTGCTGCTGCTGCTGCTGCCACTTGCTGCTGCCGCCGCCGCCACTCAACGAGGCGGCCAACTGTTCATCCAATCCATTGCTCGAGTCCTGCGTGAGATGCTCCAAAGATTCAAAGTCACGATTAATAGCCGGCGGCATAGAGTGACGGAACCATGACTCCTGACGATGCTGCTGCTGTCGACGATGACGTTGACTCGCATGGGTGGAGGGTGTTGAGGTTGGGGGAGTCGTTATATGGGTACGATTCAGTTCAATAGAAATGGTATTACGATCCTGATGGGGCGGCAGCTCCAGACTACCGCGCTGAGGTTGTCTATCGTCAGACATGATGATAATATCGTATTTATATATAAGGCACTTTAGAGAAATTCTAATTTTAAGGCAACTTCTTTATCGAGAGTGTATATAAGGCTAAAGCTACAAGTAAATATTTTTGAAATACTTCCGTTATATAAGGTCTTTAACCTCAGTAAATGGGTCGCTGCTTTTACTATAGTTTTCGATGAAAACTCAAGAAATTATTTCTTTTCCCTGACATGCGTTGAGAACTGCAACAACTGACGCTCCCCTCCCCACTCTCTATATATTCGAACCTGTCTATGACTAATTTCAACTTTCAACAAGGAGGAACGGAACATCAAAAATGCATAATACATAGTTCTACACTCAGACAGTTCTACTAGCACGTCACGCATATGCAAACGAGCTGCTCTATAAGGAGTTGAACTCTCAGCAAAAACAATGTATACAATTTGTCTACTATATAATCTTCAAAGATATCGCTTAACTTTATGATTTATCCTTGGAATTATCGAGCTACTATTAGTACACACTGATTGAGTTTAGTTTAGACGCGCTCCTTGGGAGGGAGGAGGGGGAAGGGGCAAACTTCATTGCCAACTGTATGTGATTTGGGGGCGTAAAGGGGGCGTGGGCGTGAGATTTTTTGCAAACACATCTATTTAAGTTTTTCTCTTTATTCAACTTTAAGCATGTCCTTCAAAGACGCGAATCACAACAAATAACAATAATAGAATCGTGTGAAAGGGGGGAATGGTAGATGATGTCTCTGGTTTCTTTTTCTTTTCCTTTCGCGTTTCATTTTCACTCGTATTTACGTCGCATTTTTCGCCGCACACACACACACACACGCGGGCGCGCACACAGAGGCACACACGCACAGCCAGAGGACTCGACAAAAAAGAAGGAAGTGCGCGTCCACAACGTGCGACAGCCAAAAGCCAACTGTGGCCATCCCGACAGGACCTCGGCAAAGTCAATATAATAATACATACATATATGTACATATATATGGGCGACACGAAGGGCCCGAGAGCCCGAGCAGGCTCGCTGTAAGTTGTCAACCAACACGAGCCGAGCCCCCCTGCAAAGCTAAGCTGGGCAACGCAATTGAAACATGTACAAAATGTTGCAGCACGGACACAATCGTCTAATCAAGTTGCGAAAATGTGTTTATTTCATTTCATTGTTATGTCGATATAGGGGCTCTCCCTCAGATGTCTATAAATAATATGCTTAGATTAATTCAGCTTAGTAAACTTAGTTACTACTACAACACTCGAACTATTTGCTCAGTCATATAGCAGACTTTTGTTCGACGGCGAACAGCGAGGCCCATTAGCTCAGTTGGTTAGAGCGTCGTGCTAATAACGCGAAGGTCGCGGGTTCGATCCCCTCATATATTTTTTTTAAATTTTTTTTTTCTAACTGACAATTTGTATGGTTTCTTACTGTAACCACAGAGAGATAGAAAGATTATCAGTTGTTTTAACTATACATACATATACATACGTATAGAAAAATATATACTTGGCGCAATTGTACGCGTTTCCTGCTCATACCTATAATACCTTGCACAACAATCTTATCACTGTTAGTTCTACTAACCTGTAGTATTAAAAGGGTGTATTCTTAGCTATTTTTTTTCATTTAAAAAGTTGCGGAATTTTGTTGTCAATTGAGAGATATCGACTGAGCTGCCCCTATGAATCACTTAATAAGAAATTTAAATTCAATAGAATCGACTGACTCTCACATAACAGACTACATGCTGAGCATACTGAGATGAAATTAAAGAAATAAATATTTACTTACTTGTATGCAAAAGACCGGTACGTTCATGACGACGATGGTGACGCTGTCTCTGTGTTGGAGTTGGAGAGTTTGCATCCTCTTGTCGCAGGTAACGTGACACCATGTGTGTATTGTTTATTGTTGAGATTGGTGCAGCAACTGGTGAATTTAGAATAAAGCACTGAACAAACGGTATATTGCGCGCAATTCGGGGCGGTTTCACAACACTTGCATTTTAATAGAAGGTGTATGCACTTTAACCAAATGCTATCTTAGTTACTCACTACGATATTTGTTGTTCAGAGTTAAATTATACAAAAATTGATAAGGCCAAACAAAAACCGAAACAAACACTCACGCCTCTCCAACGTAAACAGCTTCTAATAGCGAATAAGACTAACAGCACTAAGCAGAAAATGTTATTAACAGTATATAAACGTATAGACAAATTTCTTTGCTACCTATTTGAAAAGGTTTTTATATAATTATGCATCGTAAAAGAAATACCTGTAGTAGCAAATATATCATAAAAACATTATATAAATTAAAATAATTAAATTATATTCAAATTTAACATCTGTTAACTAGTTTGCTAACTTAAACCATTAACAGTGTCAGCTGTTCAGAAACATTATCGATTTCTCACAGTTTTTATGTTATCCACGATTTCTTGGGCTGTTATTGCACTCTGTTACATTGCATGACAATTGCAGAACAGCTGACCAGCGAAATCTGCAAATACTATATTTGTTACCAGGGCAGCACAAATTACCATCTGGCAACGCCACGCAAAGAAAAGTAGTTAAAATTCGAATCAAATCTCGATTTTCAAACTCACCGATCTATGACAAAATAAAACATCATTTAAAACGAACTACAAATGTATGTATTTTATTTATATCGCATCTTGGTACAAAACTTATCTCTATTTTTTTTTTTCAAAAGCAAATTTGTACAGATTTTACATACATAAATTGTACAGCGTAACATAATTCAGGACGATTACGAGTTTATCATAATATTATTTCAATGTCCGTTCCGATTGTAAACTGAAAACGAAATTCATCACAAAGTCGGGAAATAAATAAAAGCATTAAGATCAATATTACAGGCAAAGTATTAAGTAGTAATGATTTAGTTAAGAGAACATAGAGGTTATTTGATATGGCAAGATGATACTTCGACGACACTTTTTGTTTTAGTAATTATTTCTAAGGAGCAATTGTTTACATGCATACTCTACATACATAGTTAATTATACTGTTCAAATGGGTTATTATGTGCTTATTACTATGTATTTTTTATAAGTCATTCAATATGAACGAAGGTGTCTGGACAAAAGCACCAGTTGGGATCAGTACATATTAGGATTAGTTTATGATTTACAAACTTGCATCTGTTATATTTATAGATATTTATTATTTTATACAGTCTTTAGAAATGCAAGCTATTTCTTTTCATATTAATGGCACGTTCGTGCTTTGTGCGTCTTTTACAAAAGATAATTTACAAAGAACGTTAAAAAGAAAAAGGTATTAGTAACATAATAAAATAAAAATTAAAATAAAAAAAGACACATAAGTAAAAGTGAACCCTTTGTTGCAATGATGATGATAATAATGATGTTGCTTTCCGATCAAACCGATTGTTATAATACATTCTCCATATTGGAACGAACATTGCGCAGAACATTGTGTGTTTTAAGTATTTGATTCTTAATGTCTTTTTCAACTTGTGCTTTAGCTTTGTTAACCACACGCAATTTCTCATAAGTGTCTTCAAATGCTCTCTTGGTGCGTGCTAATTTGCGCTTCAATTCGATGATTTCTTGCTCTACCTTTGCACAGTCGTGAATCGTTGTTGATGTCTGTGTTCCAGCTGCAGATGATGCAGCAGCATCTGTGTCGGGTGAGAACTCTGCAAATTAATTAATATTTAATTACATATTCAGTTGATAAAGAGCATCATCATGAGCTTACCATCTTTTGTGGCCAGAATATCCAAGTCTTGGGAATTAGGTCCCACGCCCAACTCAATGGTCTTTAACAATGGACGCTGAGCATTCGACAGCTCCACGCTCATTACTCGACCCACATCGCTTTCTATACCCAAGTCGGGCGATGGATTACTAATTCGCCCGGCTGCTGCAGCAGAGCAAGATGGGCCATCATTGACCTTGTGATTGCTGCCCAGCGACACATCTTCTGAGGTGTAACCAGATTGCGAGACATCACTGCCGTTAACACGATGGATTTGCCGCTGCTGCAGCTGCAGCTGACGTTGCTCTTCCTGCAGCCCTGCTAACTGCGTCTTCAACTCCTCAACACGTTTCTCCAACTGCAGCTTATCGTTGTAAGCCTTTGTACGCTCCATAATGGCCTTGGACGCCTGCAGAGTGCTCTCGTCCAGCTCCTTCTTGAGCGATCGTGCTGTCAGCTCGTTCTCAACCAACGTCTGCTTGAGTTCCTTTTCGTTATCCTGATAGAACTCGAGCGTGCGCTGCAATTCGTTTAATCGAGATTTAGTCTCCTCATGCTTAACCAGTGGAACCCAGTCGCGAGCCAATGTCTCCTGATGCACGCGTTGCTGCTCCTCAAGACGTCGTGACGCTTCCACTTTACACTCTAAAAGTTCAGCGTGCGCCTCGTCAAGATTTACAGCGTGTTCCTCCTCCATTTCTTGGATTTTCTTTTGCATATCCTGTAGCTCCATTTCAGTGATTTGTGCATCAGCGAGCAATGTGTTGTGTGCCAGACGTTGCTGCTCCAGTTGCTGCGTCTTTTCCTCAATTAGCCGCTGCAGCTCAACGATTTGTTTATCTTCATGTGTGCCAATCGTTTGAAGATCGGCCAACAAGGTTTGGTTAAGCGAACGCAGCTGTTCCACCTGTTGTGTGATTTCTATAACGCGCAACTGCTCCTGCTTAAGCCTGTTGTCCGCATCGACCAGCTCACATTGTGCCGCCAGAATGCGCTCATCACGCTGTGCAATCAAGGTCTCCAGCTGAGTGATACGTTCGCTAGCACGGCTACGATCCTGTTTCAACGAGTTGGCCGAGCACGCATGTCCCTCGCTATCTGATTCGCTATGATGTTTCTCGCCACCCACTAGACTGTTGGATGTATCCTCCAGTCCAATACGCGCCAACGAAACCTTGCGATCTGGCTCAGACCAAGCCTCCGATTCGCTCTGGTTATCAACCTGCTGTTGTGGCAAAGGCAACGAGCGCCGTTCCTTGCGCGTTTGTCCATCCGATTTCATAGCCTTTGTGGTACAAATCGCATTGATCTCCTCATGGGAATTGTACGTGCGATTGCATTCATCTGCATCGGTACACAAAATCTCCGTGAGTTTGCTGAGTTGTATTAGACTCTGGTCGGCCAGCGAAGCGCCCGTTATGGACAAAGTCATATTGAGGCTCTTCGATAAGTCCAGACTGCGATCGATGGCACGACGCATGGCATGACGACGGTCGGCGGCCAGAACACCCAGCACATCCTTGTGCTTAAGCAATGAATTAAGGAATCCGGCTAGTTCTTCCAAACGATTTGTCAGCACGGTGCACACATCGGCACACTCGAGCCGCCACTTGTTGGCACTTTCCACATCTGCCTGCATCGAGTTGAGCTCAAGGCGTAGCTTTCCAACTTCAGTTCCGTTTGCTTGCAACTCGTTAAGACGTTGCAGCAGTACATCAACCTTACGTTGCAGCAACGTGTTGCGTTTTACTGCCTTAATGTACTCAGCCTCAGAGAAGGATCGATCACCAGCCGCAGCACCAGTGGAATCGTCAGCAGAGGGATCTGAAGCAGTAGTCTGATTGCTAACCAATTTAGTCAGACGCTCCACTTCACGATTCTTCTCCCACAGCTCTTTATTTACAAGATTCTGCAAGTTGGCCGTCTTCTTCTTTACCTCCGACTGCAGTTGTTTAATTAATTCGTTTTGTTCGGATATTTGTTGTTCATAGCGTTGCTTTAGACTGCGAGAGATGTCCTCAACGCAGATCTCGGTGTCGCTAACCGAATGCGTCGGTGTAGGCTTTGCTTCTTGATTCTGTAAAAAAAAGGCATCGGGTTTAGTATAGCTGGCATGGTAATTTTGCAATTATAAATTTACCGTATTTGTTTGCTGTTTAAATCTATTGATTTCCTTCTCCTGGCTGTTCAGCTTTTGCATTAGCTTCTGTATGGTGCGACAGGCTTGTTCATGCACATGATCCCGTTCGGCCAACTTTTCCTGCACATCCTGTAGCTCACAGATTTTATTGGCTAACTCGGTGCGTAGATGTTCTGGTTGGGGCTAAAAAATATAAACATATATCTCACAATGATGAGCACACAATGTACAATTATCAATTGAATCAACTATCAAAATACCCAAAAATATAACAATAAACAATTGTTTTCGTTTTTATTTTCTGTTTCACTGTTTTCTATTTATTTAGTAACGATAAATTTATGTATGAACTACCAAAGGGTAATATGCTCTCCAGTTCCATTGCTAACATTCTTGAACAAGGCAATATAAATTGGGGGGCATATAAAATAGATCATATCATAATTCAAATATGATTATAGTATATAGTATAGTAATAGTGAATACTTGTGCACTCGCTCATAGCGCCATGCTGCGTTTCGGACAGCGTCAACACCATAACACGGTAGGTGAACGTTCGTTTACACAGCCATAAAGATCCTGGCGCGCCTCTGTCTGGAAACACAAAATGGCGCCATCGAGCAGAGTACGACGTTATTCAGGATTCAGGATTAGTTTGTTGTATGAGAGGGGTAGCACCAATGATATAGCAGTTGACAAAGTCCAGCAAACGGCAGCAGGGAATAGTTATGAAACGCTGTGCTTGGCGCGGCAACAGATAATGGTAAGTTCGGATCTCTGCAATACTGTGGGTCGGGCGGCAATGGATTAAGACAGTTTCATAAGAATTAGGAAATGGAATATAGAAATATGACTTTATCTAGCGAAGGACTGCAAACCGGGTAAGTTATTTTATTTATTTAAAATTCAAAAAAAATTAAACAGCTTAAAAAATATAACAAGAACAAAACCGTTAAAAAATCAGAAATGCTCTTAAGAACATTTCAATTAAATGCGAAATTATTGAAATTAAATTTCCTCCAGTTTGCAGACCTTTTCTGTTTCAAGCAATTCAATTCTCAACTTATCGTTCACCTCTGACATGGAAAATGTAAATTTTTTGATGGGCCTGAAGCACGGAAAACCATGACGGTCGAAGCAAAATGAGTAGGTAGAACTTAAATTGGATTGCGACTGCGATTGCGCTTGCGCATTGCTAATGATATTGCGATGGAATTCCCGTAATTTAGCAACGGACAGTGGATGAAGTATCGCGACACGGTCCGCACAATTAATGGTGCTATTCTCATCATTTTGCAATTGTTTTGTTAAATCTTGAAAGAATTGCTTTCCTTGCGACGTTAAATCAACTGTACTGATCGCTTTGCTTTTAACATTCTCGTATTCGATCAATTGAACAAAGAGACGTCTATCGGCGCGGTCCTTTTCAGTGTTCAGATTCTTTACCAAGGCGATAGGATAGATTGAGACGGGCAAAATGCATAAGAGGTTACACTACTTACATTGATAGTCTGCCTCTGTACATCCAATATATTTACCGCATCGTCCATCCACTTACTCTGAACCTGTACCTTTTGCTCAGAGCAACTCAGATCAGTGATCAATCGTCGATTTTCATTTAAACACGCGGATAGCTCAAACTTCTGGCGCTTTATAACACTCTAATAATGCAATAGGCGACTAGCACAACTAACCCATGTTCAAAATAATAAGATATCAAACTCAAACTTACATTTGACAGCTCTTCGAGTTCCGATTGTTTCTCAATTTGCTCCACCAATTCAGCATTTTTGATAGCAAGCTCTTCAATCTTAGCCTCACACGCTGTCAGTGACTCCTGACGTTCAGCCAATTCATTCTCCATCAGCTCTAATTGTCGTCGCGCCTCATACTCTCGCTGTTCTGCCTCGATTATCACGTTCTGCAATTTCAACACCTAAGAAGAAACCAATTTATTATATTGTCATCTTGGTAAATATTGTTTTTTTTTACCAACCTCTGGTTCTAGACTCTTTAGTTTCTCAGTCGATAGATTGTCCAGGGAGTTCTTAGTGGCCCTCTGCTTGGCATCAGACTAAAGAGTAAAAAAAATAGTTTTATATTATTAAATTAAGAATTCTGATGGTGTAACTAACCTCCAATTGATAAATATATTGTTGCATTTGTTCTATCATTGCTTGACTCTCAATATCTGATCTCTTTTGTGCGTCCTCGTGCTGCGATATCGCTCTGGCAGCATCCTTTAAAAGTTCCGTCTTCTCATCGACCCTCTTGCGCAGCAATTCTATTTCAATTTTTGAATCAATCAATTGCTTGGACAGTGTCGAATCTGCCGTTTTTCCACGTGTTCCATGCTGACTCTCCTCCATAAAATATATTCTTAACTTTAGGTTAAAGTTCTCTTTGCGCAGCGTTGACATTTGTTCCTCCAGCTCGCGCATCGAACGTCCCTGTAGTGGCGAATGTATGCCTCCTGGTTTACGTCCAGCGTCGAAGCTGTTATCTATTCAATCAGAATAAAGAAATTGCATTGCAAATTAGTCTCAGAATTCGATGTGATAATTCAAACCTTCACAGCCTGCGCAGCCGTTACAATTTTTTAAGCTATTAATCTTTTGCATTATTGGTGACTTTAAGCCGTGTTTTTACAAATTAAAAAAAATAGTTACTACAAATTGATTGATATTTAATATCTCTTTTCGAGTGAGTGTACGTCCGAACTAATATCTAATAAATGTATGCCTGCTATGGCTGTTTTGAATTTTGAATAAATTCTCTGACTGATGGATTGATTAATGCCACACTGACATACTGATTTTCAACTTACATGAATTTTCCAGTGTTTCATCTTGAATTCTATCCGGACTTATGCTGGAATTAAACAAAAAAAATAAAAAACAATTGAATTATTCAAGTAAATATGGTATAATTTCCTATTCTTATTCTCAAAGTAGCAACAAAGTAAGGATTAAATGCATTGTTTCTTTATCAATGTTATTTAATAATCTCTTGTGGTTTCATAAAAACTAAATTCGAATAACAATAAACTGTTGGCAGTGTTATCGCTAAGTATGTATGTATATAATAAACTCAATCTATTTCCGTTATGATTGTGGTTGTCTCCACGGGTATGGAGTCTGTAACTTCGTCAACCATATCAGCTTGTTCTGTTGTATTTGTTATGGTCGGGGTCGGCTGGAAACACTCTTCGCTGTCCGCCAGAGTTCCATTACAAAACTCCTCGTATACGGACCAAGCCGTCCAGCCCTGTTGACGTCTGATAAGGCGGGCGCAACGCACAGCTGTGGTGATATCGTCGCTAAGCAATTCCGTGCAGTTGATGTTGCAACCATTGAAGGCATAATAGGGCGTTTCTACTGGCGGTGCACACCAGAAGCGATCACTGATCTGAAAGAGTCCATAGTCTTTGGATCCATCCGAATTGGCCTGTCCGACAACGTGTGTATTGAAACGACTCTCAAAGTCGGCAATGCAAAGCCACAAGGGTAGTTCCGCCTTTGGGACATCCAAAATGTAAAGTTGACCAGCCAATTCACAGGGTTCCATACGTAATCCCAACATTGGCGATAGCAACAGTATGCACAACCATATTCCCAGCGCAATATTATGCATTTTTATACGTTTCTAATGGAGACGGCAGTGACCCAACGTAGCTTTATCCAAGATCTAACTGAGAACCCGCATCAACAAACAAACTTCGCATCAGTCATAATACACCTGAGCCACACGCCATGGATTAGAGATGTGCAGACTATGCGATATATAATCAAATATTGTATTTATTTACCAAACCCCGTCTAGTCAGCGTTGATTTAAAATATATACTCTTGAAATTAATATTGAATATTTCTCTAAGGTATATAAAAATCTCAATTTTCCTTCTTATAATCCTTAGGATTAACTCACGCACGCTCGTGAGTACTACACACTCTCCGCTCCATTGCGGAGGTCAATTTAAACAGGTTTCAATAGTTTCAAATGCTGTATCAAACACCTATAATTAAGTGGCTTCTACGTAATTCAATCAACTATTTAGCTATTTGATAAATCAACTATATTCATGCTTATGAAATTATGTATTTTCAATTATCGCTCAATCAGAAGCAATTAAAATTCCAAATCATTATACAAAATTCTCATACTTTTCAGTGTGTATAATAAAAAATATTTAAGAACACATACTAAAAGGCATGTCAGACCTAAATTCCTATTTACAACATTGTCAAAAGCAATTAAAATTGTTTTTAGAACTGAAATTTCGGTCTCAGCTTTAGTGGAGCGTAAAAATTCTTGCATATATAGCATAGCACAGATTCGGCACATCCACACCCAGTTTTTTTTTTCAGCTCAATGAAGCTTTGATGTCATACTTTTGGTTTTCTACATGCAAATCTAGATACTATAGATGGGCAATGTTCTAATTAATTAACAGCTTCAATAGTCTTGAAATTTAATTGTCTGCCCTCAGTGTTAGAACTTATACAATACATGACCCCTATCTACGATGTTTAAGCAGGGCCAACTTACCTTGAGGCACTAGTTCCATGACTAAATGAATATCGTTTTAATATTCTACGCGGTGTATCATTTGAACTGATCATAGAGTTCGATCGATAAAAGCCCGACATTATACGATCTTTGGCATTAACGCAGCTCTACCTTAAGGTATTGTTCACTCCAGTACATTTATTAAACTGACGATAAAATAAAAAATGATTTTACTTTTTTAATGAAATTAATCGTGTATGCGTCACCACTTGAGTTGTTTATTATTATCGTTGTTTCTCCTGCTCTTGTTGTTGTTGTTGTTGAGTCCTATTCTAAATAGCTTGCGGCACACCAGTCTATAAATGCAACTTCACTGTAGGTAAAAAATACTCTGAGGTTACCCCACGTCCGATACATGTACATATGTGTACGTATGTCCGATACTTCACGACAAGTATGACTCATTGGCGCACTGACTCGACAAATGTCCCCAAAAATGCACACCGCATCATCCACTCAGGAGCTGAGATAATACGTATCTGGGAACGCGTTGCGTATAAGTTTAGCTGCAGTTTTTGAGGGCATCTGCATTAGATGCGTATTCGCGACGTCTTTCTTCTATATTCTTTTTCTGTTTTTTCTATTTTTTTTTTTTTTGCTTTGGCTGTCAGCTAAGCGACCCGTCTGCATCTGCACAGCCCCTGCCGGGCTCGACAGCCACAGGCACAGGCACATGTGGGCCACGCATTTTGGCGCTTTTCACGTGAGACTTTTTTATTGCATTTATTTTGGGAAATGAGCAAAAACACAAATTCAAATTCAAAATGCAATCGAAACGACGCGAAAGAAACTTGGCCATTCCGGGGAAAACAAAATGGTTTGTTTTGACTGGCTCTGACTCTGCCATATCTATGGTTACTACGAATACGGTTCCAATGTACGAAAATCAATGTGTTAAGGATGTGTAGGTATGTATGTGTTTTGTATAGGAACAACAGGTGTTGAGAGGTAACCTAGAGTCCATACCCAAAAGTTTAATCCTCTACAATAATCGGGCATGGTCTTTCCAGGCAGACCGCATAGTTTCGAGAAATATTATTTCCAATGAAATGAAAAAGCGAGTATGATGATATTTATGCATGTTTTTCAAGATACGAGTCTGCTTAGTAATAATTTGATTTCATGAGGATTACAAAACTCTCAACATATGTTTATTGTTTGAAATTTAAGATATATTTTGTGTTTCTCGAGATTTATGGAATTGGAAATTGTTAAATTAGAGCATCCGCTTTATAAATGTATAAAACTGATGTGTAAATATTAGCATATCATTCTCACTTTCACACTGTCAGGTATTTGTATTTGAATTTCTAGCACATCGACATGCATAGACATGCATGTCACTTGACGCACAGGTACGTGTAATTCACTCACTACCTGACGTCGTATCTCTCTCATTATGCCCGACATACGAGAAATTAGCCGCCTGTTCGACAACAACAACAACAACAATTGTTTAAGGCCGCCGAACTAATTAACAACAATTGGCGCCAAATGTAGAGATGCAGTTTGCTGGCTTTGGGGCTAGAACAGAGGCTAGAACGTAAACAAGATACTTGTTTACAAAACGTTTGCCCATATTTGTGTGCATCTGATCGCATTTCCAGTGCGAAGTGCACGAGGCTCAGCTACACTGAGAGAAAAGCGGATGTTAGTTAGGATCGAAAAAAAAAAAACAACTGTACTGGCAACATGCCGTTTCATATGGCGGTGGTGGTGGTGCTTTTACGGGCATCGCTTAGCGTTGCGAAGCCTGAGGACAATGCGCTGTAGGGGCCGTGCCGTAAACAAAGGAAAGCATCCTTTTGCGCTTGGAAGTCCTCATAGTGGATGTATGAAATGCAGCACGCACTCATAAATATCAAAAATACATACTACACACACACATACATACATACATATGTATAACCTCTGCTACACATATTTTTCCGCAACTAAAATTAGACGAAGCAGCATCAACAACAACATCGCAGCAAGAGCAGCGACAAAGGAAATCAAAAACAAATTGAGGCGCACGTACGTCTCACCAACACACACACACATTAACTCACACTTTTATATACGATGTATGTAATTTATATAAGAATATTTCTTAGTTCACATAGTCAAATTCACAAAAGTTACAGTTATATTTCTCACTATTTGTTCTGCATATCCCGCACACACATACACACAAACGTTTGAATATACTTTATTTACTTTGTTCGCGACGCGCAGTGTTGTTTGATTAATTTCAATGTTTACAAAGTACGTGCGGGTATATGTATGTACATATGTATGTTTGTTTAAAAGAAAGAAAAGTTGAGCGAGAGAAAGACTGATAGGGAGTAAGACGAAGCACAATCACAACAAACGAAGCAAAATATAATACGAAATAATCAAATATTGCTCTGCATTCAGTTGTCTAAGTAAACCGACAGCCAGAATTGTACTGAAAATACGCATCAAGATAACGAGAGAAAAACCCAGCAACGGCAACGGCGACGGCAGCAACGCCAGCATCATCCATTCATCCGTCTATCAGTTGAAATTCGTGCGCTCCGTTTCGTAGGGAAAATGCGCTCACCGAAAAACGCACACAAATGTACGACAGATGTGTGGCTCGTGTTATCCGAGCGCTCAACTCTCACCCACCATATGGTGGGCTGCTCTCTCTCTCTCTCTCTCATTCTCGCCCTCTCTCGCTGCATAAAATGGGGTGGGTTATGTACTAATGTACATCACTTGAGTATGCACATTCGTACATACATGTTTGCGCATGCAAGCATTGACCGGAGAAGAGTTTCGGAGACCTGCTGGGAGATGAGAACTGAGTAAGAGATCGTTTGATGTTATTTCTACTCGGACTTGGTTGGATGAGCATCGGTATAAGTGAATATTTAGTTGGGTGCGTGTGGCGTGAATGTCTTTAATTTAGCTAACGAAGCATCGATTATTAATACAAATTTAGTTTTGGATCAAAGCCAAAGTGCATGCTGCACTTGCGAAAGTGCATTACCAAGCAAACTTCAAAGGCAATACAAATGCATTTGTTGGTGTACGCTCGTGCACAATAAGAAAAAGAAATCCAATTATACTTACTCGTCTGAGTCTATGCGCTTTGATAATGCCTCGGCTAGGTTTTTCAATACCCTTGGATCTACTTCAGCAGCTCCATTTTCTGCAAGGAAACTTGTCACTGTTTCTATTAAAGAAATTTCCCTCAAAGACGAAGTGCAGCCGGCGCCATCGCTGTCGTAGCAGTCCCTCGGTGTTTGTTTTGAGAGATCTTGATCCATTTTCTTTACTTTTTTATAAAATTAAACCGCACTTTTCCAACAACAAATACGCCAAGTTGTTTATAATAAAAATGCTTGGCTTAATAGTTAGCAATTATAAAAATTGAGCGCGCTCTCGTCAGATGTTTTCGGCGTCAGTGTCAGAATTATCGATAATTCACGCGGATGCCACTTTGATAAAAAAGTCATGTCTATCGTGCTGCCAGATAAATGCAAAATTAACCAGGTGGCATTGTTATTATACCTTCGCGTAGTGCCCCAAAGAAGAAGAAACATAGACTGCAAGTTTAAATAAATTAACATTTCGTTGATAAACACACAAATAAAAACACACATTAAATAGAGCAATGATATAGAAAACAAGTCACCGTAACGCTAGCGTAACGCATTGCGACAAGTTTTATATACACGTATTTCCATTACCTACGATTGGGCAAAAAAACACAGCCAAAGCAACAAAAGTAAAAAAATGTTTGCAACGTTGAAAAACAAGATTAAGGAGGAAACTGGAGAGGATGTATCCACGTCACGACAAAGCACTAATAACAATAATAATAATATAAATAATTATCGCCTACGTAGCCGCCGCGTGAGTGTCAACTCAAATTTTGCTGACGACGTGGGCGGAGGTGGGAGCGGCGGTATCTACAATGAGGTGAAGTCAATACAAATTCATATAGTAGATATACATTTATCGTAAACATATTATTTGATAAAGGTATATTTTTAAAACATATGCTATTTTTTTTATCTTGCGGTTACTTTGTAAACAGTCGGAACAACTGTCCCATCTGCGAAGCCAATGCAATGAGCTTGCCTCCAGGGTGACCATCCTTAACCAAAGCCTACAACAATTGCAGGAAGAAAAACTGCGCGTTGATAAGACCAACGAGATCTTATTGGAGAGTGTTCGTGTGGCCCAGACACAGAAAGATATCTATTGTGAGGAGCAGGAGAAGATACAAAATTTGCAGCGAATTGAAATTGATAAGCTGAAAAGCTTGCTCGGCTTTCGTGAACAGGAAGCCATGGATCATATGACCTCCATACGGCAGTATCAGCAACAAATCGAAAATTTTAATCAGGAATTGGAAAGGCTGCGAACAATAGAGCCCATAGCTGAAGATTTGCGCGATGAGCTCGAACAGTTGCGTCATGCAACGCAACAGGAAAAAAACCAACTGACCACAACACTTGCTGCCGTAGAGGAGGAGAATCGAAATATGAAAATGCGTATACGAATTGTCGAAGAATCGCGTCTCGAGGCGCTGCCCAAACTAAGTGGAGATCAGCAGGTGCAGGCACTTATGCAGGAACATAAGCTGCTCGAACAGCATCTGGAGGAAACACATTTACAGCTGTCCGACATAAAGAGCTCGTGGAGTGGCCAGAACTTTGCCCTGGAGAAACAAGTGAGTCGTCTGTCGCAGCAGGTAGCTGAAGAAACCACCGAAAAGCGAAAGGCCCTCAAGACCCGTGACGATGCCATAGAGTGCCGCAAGCAGGTGGCATTCGAGCTGGAGAAGGCGCACATGGAAATCAAACAACGAGACGATAAGGTAGGCAGAGCTTATACCTGATAACAAACAATTTGAATAACAACTTTTCGACAGATTAAATTACTGGAAGACGAAGTGGATGAACTGACTACTGCGCTGAAAGAATGTCGCGAGGAGAACGAGCAACAAATCGTATTCGAGCGCAACAAATCCGTGAGTATCACTTCTGATGTTGGCGCTTAGCGGTGGCTACAGACACACATAATTACACAACAAACACACACACACACACTTGCATATCTAATTGATTCCTATTACTAACAAATAAATCCCAATTCTGTTTGCCAGTAACAAGTTCTACACCCTAGAAATTATGTTGCATTATCTTTTAATTTTCTTTAACTGTATTTATTGTATATAATCTATAAAACATAACCAAAACTATTAAAATTTAACATAAACTTAAAAACAAAAAAGCATGTTCCACCTTATTTCGAAAATAAAAAATGAAAACAAAAACTTAAATATAGGAAATACTGGCGGCCGAAACAAAAGATCTCAAAATGCGACTCGATACGGCTGATGAGCGGTTCAGTGAATATGTTAAAAACGCCGAACAGATCGCCCAAAAGCTACGCACACAGAACACCGATAAGCAAGATCTCCTGAACGAGACGCAAACAAAACTGGAGATCGAACGGGAGGAGAAACTGACTGCTTTGCTACGAAATGCGGAAATCTCACAAAGCGAAGAGCTTCTCAAAAAGGAATTACGCATGGAGCAGAGCGAATCAAATGATCTACATGAGAAGAACAAGCAATTGGAGAAGGATGTGCAGGAGGCACGACTTACGCTGCAATCTCTCAATGAGGCTGCACAAAAAAACGCTGAAGATTTGGCAAAGTTCGAGCTAACACAACGGGAAATTATCGAGAAGAATAAGGTAAATTGCATAATACAATAGATAAGGCATACATATCTATATCTACATATTTTGCAGACAATAAAAACATTAAATCAACGTTTAAGTGATCTGAAGAAGACCCTGCAAAAGGAATTTCGTAGTTCGCAAACAGCAACTATCGATATTGATACGGATCAAGCAATACCTGCCTTTAGGATAACCCACACGCCACTTGAGAATTTTCAATCGGACAACAAACCAAACTGCATTATCATGGATGAGGTTAATTTTAAATATTTAAAGCACGTCATTGTCAAGTTTTTGACAAGCAGGGAGGTAAGTTGCGAGAGTGATAAAAACGAAAAAATATATTATATCTATAGATATATAATTATCATATTAATTTTCCGTGTCTAGGTCGAAGCACGACATCTGGTACGTGCCGTTTCCACACTTCTTCAACTTTCGCCCGAAGAAGAAAAGCTACTCCATGATACACTGAATTGGAAGATGAGCTGGTTTGGCGTAAAACCCAGTTAAGGAGCTAAAAAAAAAAACTTCAAAAAAACCCACATTCGACATGTGCAATAATCAAGTACATAACTTCATATGTATATAGACGACACTTACAAACATTCCTACATTATACTATATATTTTAATTTGTCGCTAAACGTAATTTGTACTGTGTACATATTTTATTTCCTTTTTTATAATTTCCTATAGTATTGGTATAAGGGAATTTCAATTGTGATGAAAATTGTTTTATTTTTTGCAGCTAAGATATAAATACCAAAAAGATTTACTTAAATTATAATACATTTTTGAACCTATCCAGCAAGCGACAATAAGTATTTTTATTGTTACCTTTTTTGTTGATATATAAACATTATTGTTATTACAATTTTTATATTATTTAATATATAATAATATTTTAATTTAAGTTTGCATATAAATATAAGCATATTCACCCACATGGAAAGTAGAACGGTTTGTGATGCACTGTCAATAAAATCCTATTCTAATTGAAATTCGATTTAGAAATTAAAATAATAGTCATCCAATTTGAAAAATAATGTTCTTATTTGCAAGGCATAGCAAATTTATCGATAACACTGCTGTGCTGCTATTTTAGTATTTTTCAACTGAATTTAGGTATATTTCGTTTTTTTCGATCACAGTCACACTTTGTCTATTGACAATGCCGCTTGGAAACGCTGGGCGAATTGCTGTTTGTTGGTTCGTACATTCATTACGTATATTCCTCATGTACATTCATAATAAAATTACTAATTTTGTAAATTAAATAGGGCATTTTTGACCGTTGGTGGTGTCTACGCATTTGTTTTGTCTAAGAAGTCAGTTGAAAGCCGACGGTTCGAGACGTTACGTGTAAGAGAACGTATGAAAAAAGCAAATCACGGGGAATACGATCACACTATTTCGGACAGACGTTTCGATTAGGGAATAACAACAAAAGCAAATATAACCAAGAAAACGTGTTGTTAAATTATAAACAAATCCCAGAAAAATGGCTATGCCCCAAATTAGCTCCGCCGACCAGGCCAAATTGCAGATGATGCAGGAAATGGAAATCGAAATGATGTCCGATTTATATAACCGCATGACAACCGCCTGCCACAAGAAGTGCATCCCGCCGCGTTATGGTGAATCTGATTTGGGTAAGTTTCCGATTGGACCAAATTGAATTAGATCTTAATATTATCCTACTCACTTGCAGGCAAAGGTGAAATGGTCTGCATCGACAGGTGTGTGGCGAAATATTTAGATATACATGAGAAAATTGGCAAGAAGCTGACGGCCATGTCCATGCAGGATGAGGAGTTCATGAAGAAAATGTCTAGTTAAATCCAGAAATATCTTTGTATAAGAGATTTAAAGGATTCGGTCATATTGACGAGAGTCCCCGGTACAAATGGGCATTTTACTTGTTACGTTATTCTGTTACACACACACAAACACACACACACACACATGGACACTCCACACACCTCAACGCAGCAGCGATCTTAACATGAATAAACCTTAACATTTATCATAGCTTTATTTGTTCACTTAAAAAGTTGTGACAAATCGCGACATTTCCGGCAGCATAACGCTTATGTCCTCGATGGTATTCTCCAATGTGCTTTCATCGGAACTGTCCAATTGACTTGTGCGCACGCTATTGGCCCAATCCGAGGATGATAATTCATGATCCCGGTTCGCATTCGGCACATTTGGCACGCTTGGGTCACGTCTGATCACGTTTATGCTATAATCGGGCTGCAATTCATCCTCCATTTCGATGTAGATATTCATTTGTGTCTACAAAGAGAAAAAGAGGAGGTTTTTATATTATAATTAGCTTATAAGATAGATTCTTGTTTGGCTTACCCGTGCCAGCTCTTGTAGCTGGGCTGTCATGCTGATGGGATTCTTGCTCAGATTCAACATGCGCACAAATTGCATACGCTCCAAATCCGTTCGGCACGGAGCCACTTCTATGCAGTTCTCGTTGAGGAAAACGAATCTCAATTTGAGCATACTCGGTAGCAGGCGTGGAAACCTGTTCAGTTGGTTGCCCTTCAGATTGAGATGCATCAAGTTTTGCAAGAGACCAAAAGTGCTTGGCAACTCTGTCAGCTCGTTGCCCTCGGCCGTCAGCCAGCGAAGATCTGACAGTCCGCCCAGCGAGTTAGGCAGTGCACGCAAGCGATTCCCACGCACACCGAGCGTCTGCAGTCGTTCACAATTGGATATTTCCTTGGGTAATTCTCGCAGTCCCGTATTATTGCACCAGAACGTCTCCAATGCTGTCAGATGCCCCAATTCCGGTGGCAGGAATTCGATGCTGTTGCAACTAATATTAAGGAATTTCAGACGAACCAATTCGCAGACGCATAACGGTAATTCCTCCAGTTTATTGTAGTCCAATGCCAGCACTTGTAGACGAAACAAATTGCCCAGACATGAAGGTATCTACAAATATATATATATATATAACACTCAGTTGTCTACGCTCTGTCTAATCTCTCTTTCTCACTGCCAAATTTACCTTTGTCAGTCTGTTTTGATTGAGAAACAACTTCATCAACGAGTCACAATTCTCAATTATTTCAGGCAACTCGGACATTTGGTAATGTGATAGATTAAGGGAAAAGGCCTTCTTCGATATGACTTCCTCGCAATTGGCCAATATATAATTGGTGCGAAAGAACTGGCAAATCCTTTCCATCTTCTCGGACTCAGGGATAAGTCAATTAAATCTGTGTGTGCCTCAATTTAGTGTGATTTAATTCCAAAAGTTGAATACATTTTACAAAAACACAGGTTGAGATACAAAATAGAAATGCCAAACCAAAGCAATATTTAGAAACACACAATATATACTATACATACATATATATGTACATCAGACACAACAAGCCCTCTGGCAAGCCCATATGTTGTACCCAGTCCTGTTTCGTGATCTAAATTTATCATTTTCGTTGCTCGCCAAAAACAAAAAAAGTGCATTAATCAGAGAATTGTCAGTACCGAAGCTTCTATACTCTACAAACAAAAGGAAAATGTTTAGAACTTTTAGAGATTGAAAAAAGTTCTGTAAAGCAGAATGTCACCAAGATCACAGTGTAGAAATTGTTGCATTGTGAATAAAATATAATATATTATTATTTTTATAACTTTCGACCATTATAGACTTTCTAATAAGTGTAACCTAAACTTTATCATGATTATACAATTTTTTATATTTGTAATTTTTATTTTGATGCAGAATCGATCTTGAGGTCAAATAATGGTTAAAATGTGCTCTCTCAAGGAAATTTGATTAGTATTTGGGGAAGTTTTCCATACTATAGGCTCTATAAGGGACCAAATGAATTGCATGAGATTAAAAGCACTTAAGTTTTATTTGGTTTATTCGATATTTGAATGAATTTCTTATTTCTCGAATAGTATCGCATTTGAAAGTATTACTACATCAGTTATGGATCAGTCTCTCCTTATCCGGGATACTGTAGAAGAGTTTTAATTAGCAAATGCATTATAATATTGAAATCCTTTACTTACGTATTGGGGTCCACGGCCGTTGGGGCTGCCCGATGTGATAACATTGCCGTTCTGATCGACAGTTACAGTTCGACCATCCGGACGCTTCCACACAGAGACTTGATCGTTCCAGATTCCAGCTTGATCACCACGAGCCACAAAATTTTCACCTTGCACACGCTGTGGACTACGACGCTGACGTTGCGCAATGAAACTACCATCGCTGCCATAGTCTACGGTGCGATCTGGGCGGGCGATGTGGAACTGTGGCTCAGGACTACGACGATGGCGCTTGGCAATGAAACTACCATCGCTGCCATAGTCTACAGTGCGATCTGGGCGGGCGATGTGGAACTGCGGCTCAGGACTACGACGCCGACGACCGTAATGAACTACATTATCGGGTCCAATGGTGAGTTTGAAGTCGGCTGGAGCACTGCGACTTTGGCGACTGACATAGGTGCCAGCGGGACCCTGAAGTACTACACGATCTGGACGAGAGACGACCAAACCTCGACGGCTACGACCAACATATGTGCCACCAGGACCCTGAAGTACTGTACGATCTGGTCGAGTGACGAGCACATTTCGACGAGCACGTGCATTGTAGGAAGCGCCTCCCTCTTGAGGTTGCACAGCTGGTCCACGGTGGGCAACCAGTCCAGGTCCGCTTATGCTATGGCTACTTTGCTTGCCGGCACCGCCCCGTTGATGCACATAGGTGTTGCCTTGTTCATCCGTAAAGACGTGCTGTCCTTGGCCCGGAGAATTTTGGAAAGTGCCAGCTACGCCGGGCACATTATAAGGACCCTCGTTCTGGCCGCGTATATACACTTGATTGCCTGGTGTACCAAACACATGTGGTCCATTGCGTCCATCATATGTGCCCTGTCCATTCACAGCTGCCAGAAAGAAAACCAACAAAATTAATATTTGTGTACATTGTAATTTGAATGTTTCGATTTTGTTTTACCTGCACAGAGAAGCAGCGTTGCGCTTAATCCCAGTATAATGAACGATCCCATCTTTTCCCAATGCAGTTCTAACGATGAGCTCGAACTGAATGCAAAAAAACCCGGCACTGTCCGAGTATTTATAGCTTGTAACGAGCACTTCTATAATACTAGATTTCTTGTTTCCGAGTTTTCATAACATCATTTAGCATTTGATAAGCTCGAGCTTCGAGCTGGGAAATTCAGAAACTATTTACTGACCCTGCACTAGCAACAACTATACGATAGCTGTGCTCTGTAAAATATGACAAGCTTTGGCAAATCTGTTGAATACGCTAATGAGTGATAATTCCCATTGGCGCTCCAACAAAATAGAAGAAAACATTTAGTATTCCAATATATATTGTAATATATAATAAGATACAAGGGTAGGGTCTGTTCTAACCCGGCCAATGCCGGCTTGCATCGCACAAGACCCATTTAAATTGTTTTGAATTTCCAATAATACCCACAAACTACCCAGAAATCTGCCGGGCAATACCCAATCAACTAACAAGTCCGATTAAGCTGAACAGATAATACTATACTGTTTGAACAAGTATACATATATTACATACATGCATATACTATTTGTATACTCGACATTTGTATACTGCATGGTCATAAACTTAGTCTATAGACTATGCGGCACTGTAAACCGGTTCCTATATGCAGCATAGCAAATTAAAATAGATTATCGTTTTTTTTTATAATGAAAATATTTATACATACATATAAGGCTGTTTTCTTTTAATTTTGGACATGTCATTCAACACACAATTGAACTTAGAAGTAGATGGAATTCTCTCTTGCAGATACAAAAAATTACATTAAAAACGATGTTTTACTTTTTTTTTCTTCTTTTTTTTTCTTTGCTGGCCGGTGAAACTTTTGTACTGGCTATAATCTTGATTATGCTCGATTTGAACTGCGTTTGGTGTACCTATTCCTCGGGCACCTTCCATTGCAGTTGTTTACCGCGTTCATATAGATTTTTTAACGCAACCGTAAACTTCTTTTCCGCCTGCAATTGTAAATAGTGTTTATACAGCTGTAGCGTGGTGCGGGCATCCTCTATAGAATCGTGAGTTTCCGACTGTATTTTTGTACCTATAAATCAATTTTACTTAGCAGCGAAGCCTTTATATATAAATGGTTTTCATTACTTACCCAAAAAGTGCCAGGCCAAGAAACGCAATGAAACCATGCGATGATGTGGTAGATGAAATAGATGCACTGTGTCGATTATTTGCTCGGATGGTACATAAATATTGATCACCCTGAAATGAACGTATACCTTAAGTTGTACATTTTCTTCAAATGCATTTTTGTTTAGTCACCTGAAATCATTTTTGAGGCCATGTCCTACGAATATGACGCCGGTATCAACAAGAAACTTTAGTTTCTGATACGAATACTTTAATGCAGTTAATCTCTTGTTACTAAAGTTGGCATCCAAGTCACCAGGTTTTATCCCAGAAAATTGTGTCAGATAATCGACTACCTTCTCTTGCGTCGAGATGTAATCATCGATAAATGGAACTCCTTCATCTTCGCCTTGGCTAAAATTGCGATTCGCATTAAAAAGATATTCCCAAAGCTGAAGCAAGCCAGAAACTCACCCGCGTATACATGAAATGCGCGCCACACTCATGTGGCACGGTTTTATTGTGGCTGTTTTGCCATCTGGACGTATTTCGTTTTCCTCTGGATTTAGTGTAACAAATTCGGCATCCATTGCAATCAAATCTCCGGCTTGTGGCATCTCGTTTCTTTGCAAAGGTTTCAATGTAGCATCGGTTCCGATGTTATTTGGCAAAGGGTTCAAAATATCCTGATAAATAAAATTAAACAATGTCGTATACCTTAATAAATTGTTAGTTATACCATAAACTAACCTGCAAGAATGGATTCGCTGAAGTGTCAGTGGTCTTTGTATTTACAGGCTCTTCGGCGCTTGCTGGAACTGCGCCTGCCTCCAAGTCGTCATCCACACAGCGATAGAAAAGCACACATGGCACCTTCCAATCCAAAGTGAACCACACTGATTCTTGTGGTGAAACGGGTGAAATGCTATAAGTATAATGTAATTATATATTTTTCAGTTAGAGTGACATTTAAGAGAATAACAACATACCTGAAATCATTGAAAATGTACCATTGATTCTGAGCATCTTCCTCGGAAATATCCGATGCTTTCATTGCATGATATTTCTGTCGTACATTTATGAGTGATACTAAGTTCTTTTGGGTGCCATCATCGATCTGGCAGAGTACAGCATGCAAGGCGTACATACGTTTCACCTTATGCTTGGCGAACGCTTGCTGCTCTTCCTGCTGCTGTTCATCTTCTTCCTCCTCCTGATCTGGTTTAGATGCGTGCGTGTGTGACTGAACAATCAGCTCGCCAGGCTCATTAATGCCCATATTGAAGGCCAGAGGGAACCAAGATTTCTGACGCGCACTAGGCGAACTGTTAACATTTGCCGATTGATTGGTGTGCGATGGAGATTTCCTTTAATGATTTCAATATTATTAGTATATATCAATTTAAATTTGGATTCCCTAATGACTAACCGATCGGGATGCATGAAATGACAATCGCTGCGTGAACAGTTGACTCCATAACGACAAGGTTTGCTGGTGCTCAGAGCAGCCGATTCCGAGCTGGGTCTTTCGCTGCAGCGATTTAGCTGGCGTTTAAGAAAACCGATATCCTTCTCGTTGTTCAGGCCACAATTGATAGCAAGTATCTGCGGCAAGGATGTCACCTAAATAAATATAGGAAATTAGTATATTTATAAATTAATATAAACTAATATTACGTTACCTTAACGCTTTGATTTGTGGGAGAAAACTTCTTGCAGTTCTCACAAAATGCTTGTATATTTTTTTCCGAGCTTAGTGAACGTTTTAATATATTTCCGAAATCAAAGTGCTGCTCGCTATCCTTTATATGAGACGGATAGGATAAGTTGCAGGCCAATAAAATATTTTCTTTTGATTTCTAAATAAAACGATAATAATGCAAATTTCATTAATAACAATCATTCATAAAATGTTATTACTCTACCTCTGCTTGGCACTTAATACAACGATTAATGCAGATCTGCTTGGTTCCAAAGATTTTACTTATTTCCGTCTCGGCATTGATCTTGCAACGTTCCCGTTCATCTTCCTTTGCGCTGTCATCTGAAATTTTTGTGGTAATCTTTTTAGATTTTGATAAAACAAAAGTATTTTATATAAACTTACCAGAAATAGAATCATACAACTCAGAAGTTGTGGTATTCTCTGTTGTATTCATACTATCGCCAGCTAAGGATGTGTTCTGTGAACTCTTTTCAACCGAATTCTTTCCCGCATCCATTATTTCGTAATGCATTTGGTGCAGAATAAAACGATTCCAGTTCTATGAATATAATCACATATGCAATATATAATTGTTTGGCCTATGCAAAGAATAGCTTAAATACTTGCCTGAATCAAGGAAATCAGATTAACATTGGACGACCGATCAGTTAAAATCAAACCCAAAGCTGAGGCTTCGGGTACTGTGCGAAAGGAGCGCAGGAAATTACTCGCTTGACAGGGCGTTGAAGCTAAAATAAGGTTTGCGTACATCATGTTATAGCCGTAACTTGTACTTGAGTACACACACTAAAACCAACCAGTGCTTTTATCCAGCATGTGAAATAGAAAGCCCAACTCGCAGGATAAGCAAAACTCCTTTGAACAGGTGTGGCCAATAAGCTTCGCTCGCAACGATTCGGTGAAGTACAGGATCTGTGTAATTCATTAATATTTTAAGAATTAGTTGTATATCATTTAAACTAGGCGCAACACTTTAACTTTACCTGCAACATAGCATTGCAATAGGAGTTCGGCAATGTTGCTTCCAGTCCCGCAAAACAGGTTTGATTATGCTGTTCGAAATCAAAGTCTTGTGTTCCCAATTTCGTATACTTCAACTCGACTTTGCGATATCGCCTGGGAATTATTTTAACTCCGTTGTCTGCCTTTGTTGCCGTTGTACTTCCATTTACATTCGTGTTTAAGACGCCTCCTTGTCCCTGCTCAAGCAGGCAATAGGGGATTTGATTACGAAGAGCTGTTCTCGGATTCGGTGAGTAGCCAATGGGTCCTTGCATTTTCATATTGTTAAGCACATCAGGATCTATAGCTTTTGGTCGATGATAGCCATAGCGCAGCAGTTCTTCGGGCCAATCGGAAAACCAACGTGTGCCGGTAGTCAAATGTGGCAATAAAACTGAAGACAATGGAAAGTTAGTGTCTGTAAACGGTACCATCGGCAATGGGGGCACAACATCCGCAAATTCTGTGTTCCGGGAAAACGCGTTGAACTGTGGCTGAGGTGTTTGTACCGAAGCGATTGTGTTAATGTGACCCGATTGGTCCCCAAAGGCCATGGCCTGCGATGAAGAACTAATATCGAAACTTAAACATTGACTGCCATTCGTATTTATCTGATACATGGAGACGCGTGGTTCGCTAAGCTCAACCGTATCGACCAGCTGAAACTGGCCATAGCTGGAAACGACAGCGAGGCGAGATGTGAGCGATGGCAAAAACTTAAGCATTTGAGGATCAATCAGCACTTGAATGGGTGATATTAATCGAAGCATTCGCAAATCGTAAACCATTAGAAAACGATCGATGGCTAAATTATTTTGACGTCCACTATAGCCGCATGATATAAGATAGTTTCCTTGTACATCGAAGTCGGACAGACTGTTCGTATGGGTTTTAATTGTATGTTCTACATTTAGGGTGTTCAAATCTCGCAGTGTAACAGTTCCGAATTGATCGCCCGCAAAGAGGTAACGCGAGTTCTTACGCAGAACCGTACAACCGGCAGAGCCCACATGCTCCAATCTTGTTTCCTTTAGCGTTCGCATATCAAATTCAATCATTTCCTCCTGTAAACCGGCCATAACCAGTCGATGCGGCGACAATTGTAGCATGCAAACCATTTCCACCATATTGTTAGACCTGAAAGGGCCCCATTTCGAAAACGGTTTAATATTAATCATTATTTTAAAAAGTCACCCACTTGTGTGTAAATTTTGGTAATCCACGACGAATTTGATGACGCAGTGAGGTCTGCGTTAATACTAATACTCCCGAGTCTATACTTATTATTTGTCGCACTATATCGGTGGCATGAACTTGGAATGATGTGTATTTTTGCAAGGAGCTGGTATAATACGACGTGACATGTCCCTGGCGGAAAAAAAAACAGTATTAACTATTGATAAAAATTAAAGATATTAATTGCTTACGCCTTGATTGCCCATCCATAGTAATTCTTCGTAATCATCAAAGGCCACAGTAGAGACTCCAAAATTTTCCCCACCGTCAGCAAGAATTGGAATTGGGTTAGCGACATAGTCGGCATCGCTGGAGCCAATGTTGAACCCATTGAAATTGGGTGCATAATGCTCAGGGTTCCGCGCAGGGCCAGTATCATAAACACCTTTTGCAAATATTTACACATTATGTATGTTTATTTATACAATAACAAAAAAAAAACAGAAAACGGAGAAAGTTCCGATTAAGCGCAAATGCTTTGTTTAGGTACATGGTCATACTTAGTATATCGTCTGTTGCACCGATTTGATCGGAGCCTCCACAATAAACGTAATCCATTCGTAGAAAACACTCTTTGTCTACTAATATAATTTATTATCTATTTTTAACAGTAATTTTTTATTTGTATCAATTGTTGTTGCGTATATACATGTTGCTCATGAATAATTATCGTTGATATCTAAAAATATCGATATATGTAAGTACGTTGAAATTTTAGCTTGGCACTAAAAATGACAGCAGCAGAGGTTTAATACTATAGTGCACCACTAATCCACCAAATTGTTATTATGAAAAAATGTATTTCAAAAATATCAAAACGATGGCTACCTTTTGTAAACTAAGCGAATAAATCGACAGATTTTATAATAAATTTATCTTTGTTCCTTGAGTTCTGTAGGAATCAATCGTCAAATCTTAGCGCCTCAATACTGCTTATTTATCGATAGCTGACTTTGAAATAGTTGGCAAAGCCGTAACACAATAGAAATCAGTTGGCAGCCCCTGAACAAGCGTCCGCCAAAAACGAAAAATTAGTTTGAGTTGCTAAAAACGAAGTTTATCACTTTAAAGAATGGAAGATGAAGGTCAATTTGGTAGAAGGCGCGAAATGCGCTCTTTTTTAATGCCGCGTGATCCAAGCATCGATCGTCGCTATCGACCTCGGCCTACCAAAAAACAGCGTCTCTTCAACGAAGTCATCCTTGAATCAGACGACAGTTCCTCGGATTGTTCGGACACAGAGTCGGAGTACACCACAAACTGCGATGAGGATGGTACATCAACAGACCTTAGTGAAGTAGAGACGGGGCCGCAAGTGTTCCTGCGTCTGCGCCCAGTCGATTCACCATCAAAATTATATGTAATCTCCGATTGTGGCAATGTCCTTATCACGAGTGCCGCAGTCAGTGAGAATAGTAGCAACAATGTGAACCGCATGGAGAAGCACTATAGCTTCACGTCAATATTCGATAGCGAAGTAGGTCAACGTGATGTCTATGACAAGTGCGTGGGCCCCAGCATCCTGGATGAGGAATGCGTTACAATAATGGCTTATGGTACTTCGGGATCCGGTAAAACCTATACACTGCTTGGTAAGTAGGGAATAATAACAAAGTCTTGAAAATATAAACCTTAAAAAATGACTTAATTTAAGGCGATAATGTGAGAGCCGGTGTTATACCACGTGCACTGGAAAATATATTTACCATGTACAGGAATCAGATAAGCAGCGTTCCCAAGTTGAAACTGATAAACGCACGCATGGTTATACTGGAGGACGACGTGGCCCTAAAGGAGATGCAAATACGGCGGCAACTGTTGGCCTTATGCCCTGATATTACTGCACAATTTCATCGTCTGCAGCAGGTTATCAATGGTGATCACGAGTTCGAGGAAAAGCCCAAGGAGGAAGTGTCCGTCATGATTTGGGTCTCATTTGTGGAGATATATAACGAAATGGTCTATGACCTGCTGACCATTCCGCCCAAGCAATCGAACGTAAGTGATGCACGTCGCAAGAATCTTAAAATCGTCTGCAATCAGGGTCAGGTCTTCGTTAAGGGATTGACAAGCATATTGGTGAAAAACAGCGAAGATGCATTGAAACTGTTGCGTCTGGGGCAACAACGTATCACATACGCCTCCACTGCGGTGAATTCAAACTCAAGTCGATCTCATTGCGTCTTTACTGTGGATGTTTTGAAATTCCACCGCTCCGGAATAACCACTCAGAACACATATAAGTTCTGTGATCTCGCTGGATCTGAACGTGTGGATAAGACGGGCACAACTGGCTCCCGGCTGAGGGAGGCGCAGAGCATCAATACGTCACTAATGGTATTAGGGCGTTGCCTCGATGCGGCCAGTTCGTCCAAGAAAAAGAATAATGCCGATATAATACCCTATCGAGATTCAAAACTAACTATGTTACTTCAAGCGGCATTGTTAGGCAGAGAAAGATTAGGTATGATTGTCACAGTGACACCACTGGATAAATATTTCGAGGAGAATCTAAATGTGCTGAGCTTTGCATCGATCGCGAAGAACATCCTATTCAAGCGCCCGCATGTCAAACAGCACAACGCACGCTACTCTTCCTTTGCGCAGTCCGAGTCGCTAAGAGATCTGAAGTACACTGAAGAACTGGAGTCACAGGTTATGAGGTGAGTACAGTATCTATGTGGGATCTGTTTGGCACATTAATTTATCTATTTTTTTAAAGTCTGCGGGCTGAGATCGAACAAATGAGCCATGATCATTTACTGCAAATGCAACTGCAGGAGGAGCGCCTTCGCAACGATTTAACCGATGGATTTCAGAAGTGTATAGAACAGGTACGAAAGCAATGCGAAGAAGGACAGGAGAAACGTTTGCTAATGCAAAAACGACAATTCGAAGCTCAGGTGAGAAACCTTTCTATAAACTATGAAGATCAAAAATTTGCATTATATATCTTCTAAATCTCGTTTGTAGATTGCAGCGCTCAAACGTAAATACGATGAGCAAATAGAAGACCTAAACGATGAACTTGACGATTTGAGAGGGGGAGAAGGAGGAGGAAATAATAGCAGTATCGAAATAATTGATGATTAATAATGATGTTTTCGTATTTTTATGTGTTTCTGTTTTTGAAAATTTCTGTTTCTGTTTTTCTTTTGTGTTGCTTTTAAATAACGTAATATTAAACTTGTAAGCATTCGTCTCAATTTTAAACACTTTTTGCAAAAGCATTTTTATTCAAATTTCTCATATTACTGCGTTTTCGTTTTCATCATTTAATTTCATATCTTTCTTGCTTTTAATAAGTAGGTATTTTTTCTTTCTTATTTGCTTTTCATGTTTGTTTTTTAATATTTTTTTATAATTAGGAGTTTTCATTTAATGGAATTACATATATGTGTATATATGCCATCTGCATTATGTGTATGGTGTGTTTTTGTGTGTGTGGTGTGGGTGTGTTCTGTATTATTCTGGGGGCTCAACGTGAGAACCACTGCACGAAAATAAAAACAGTATATTTTCAAAAAATGAAATAAAACCTCGTTTTATGTATGTAATTAATGTCTCATTTAGCAAAAAATGTGCAAAATAGAGTATTTATTATAAATTTTGAATTGTGTTTTAAGAGATTTCCTTGTCGCAATTTTGTTTTTCTCTTCGGGGTCTGCCTTGTAAATATGCATGTATCATGTATAATTTTGCATTAACGTTTACAAACGTTTATTTTGGTTTTTTCTTTTCGCTTTTGGTTTTTTTTTTTCAATTGTACTGGCTAAAAATTTAGTACTATAAAAGGTTATATTTCAAGGTTTGCTCATTCTATTCATATTCATATTATTATTCATCATATAATCATAGTTTTCGGATTTTGTTTTGTTCTTTCGTTTAGTTAAATTCTGCAAAAGCAATTAAGGTTTCGGTTTTATTACAATTAATGATAAAAATACATACATATATATGTCGCATTTGCTTTGCAAACGAAAAGATTTTGTTTTTTTGTACATTTTGCTTAAATATTTTCGCATTTTTCTCATTTGTTTTTATTAGTTTTCACTTCTATTTGTTTTTCTTTTTTTTTTTCTAAATTCATATTGCATGTGTGTGAGTGTAAGTGTGTGTACATTCTAATACTACCAATTTCCTGTAAACTATAATTATTGTAGTTCTAGAATTTGTTAGCAGCTCTTACGATCGAAACAAAAGTTACGAAATAAAATTGATGTAAAAATTATAAATATTGTAAATGGGTTTCTTGGTTTCTTTAATAATGCCATTTTCCGCACGGTTGCCTTTCTCATCTCTCTTTAATTACGATACTATATATTTCAATTGGTTTTTCCCCGTTTTCTGTTTTGTTTTTAACTATACAAATTTGTTCGAGTGTTTTTCTTTTTTAATTATTAATAGGGTTTTTTTTTACTTTCTTTTATCTTTTTTTGTTTTTGCGGTCTTTGAAACATGTTTAAAAATTAAGCTCAATAATCTTAAATTATTAATGTAGTATTTGCTTTGTTTCTCCGGTTATTTGTTAATGTGCTGAGCTTGTTTACACGCTTGGTTTTTATTCACGGTTCTCATTTGTATTACACTTAATCGCTTTGTTCTCCCTATGTACGGTATGTGTCTACATGTTTTTTCTAAAAAAATTCAAACATTTCATTGTGATGCACATACATTTCTTAGGGATCTCTCTGCTTTAGCTTTCTCAACTCTACTATTCTCTGTTTTCTTTTGTTTTTGTTTCTTCTGTTATTTTGTAATTCGCTTTGTGGTGTCAAAGTTGAAGTTAAGCTACTTGAAACAATTTACAATAAATTACAAAATAATGTTTTGTAATTGTTAAAATTTTAATACTCTACACAAGAGTTTCCCTCGTGCTAGTGGTTTTTCCTCTTTTTCTTCATTTTCTTACTTTCTTTTAAATTTGTTGTTCACGTTTTAAAAAATTAGCTTTAGAGTGTGTAAGTGTGTCTCGGGGGGTGTGAGTATGGTAAGTGTTGGTGTGTGTGAGTATTATTATAAACGCCTTTAAACTACAGCGTGTAATGTTTTTTTTTTTTTTAATTTTTCTTTACCTTTTTTTTTGTTTCCTTTATATACGTAAAGTGGGTGCTTTAATTGTTTATAGAATTTTACATCAATTGTGTATTTGTTGTTTTTAATTTATTATAATTTGTTTTCCTTTTTAATATAGTACGTGTAAATATTTATTTTCTTCTTCTGACCAGGCTTAGCTACAATTTAGCCGACGCCCATCTAGTAGAGTTCTCCTGCTAATTGCGTGTTCTATATAAGTATTATGTAGTATATAGAGTACTCTGTTCTCAAGAAGCTAGAAGCTGCCGTCTTATTGGCCTCTCGGTAAATTCAACAAGAGACGAAGAAAATCTAATCAAAGGAAGTTTAAGAAAACTAGTGAATTGTTTTTTGTTTTGTTTTGTTTAGTAGATTTCGCATTAGTTCCTTAAACTTTTTTGAAAATCTTCGATTGTGTGTGTGTTTGTGAGTGTTTCTCCTTTGAATTATACACTGCGTGTGGGTGTGTGTTGGTGTGTTACCTATGCCTAAATGTATCTGTAACTGCTGTCTCTTCTGTGCTTTACTCTACCATCTATCTGTCCCTCCTATGTCTGTTTCGTATTGCATTTTGTAACTTTCTATTAGTTGCACATTATAATTTCTTGTAAATATTTATATATATGCATATAGGCATATGTATATTGTATGTTATGTGTGTGGGAAGAAGGAGTGTGGTTGGGGCAGGGGGGGGTCTCTAAATAAACATCTTGTTTTCATGCGAATCTGCGCTTAATGCTCCGCTCGATAGCTTCATTTTGAACTATCAAAATATTCCGTTTCCATATCGCTTTAGTAGTAGAATATTTGTCCAGCCTTTTGACGCTTACGCTCCTCCAGTTTGCGATTGATCTCCTGTTGTCGTTCGGCCTTGCTCAGGGCACGTGCCACATACAAGAACTTGTTGTCGCCTAATTGCTTGCCATGCAATCCAATGACGGCGGCCAGCGCCGATTGTGGATTCTCAAAGGCGACAAATCCAAAGCGGCGCGAACGTCCCTCCTCATCGAGCATGAGCTGCAATTCAAAAATCATAAACATCATTCAGTTGCATTAACTGGTCCAACACCACGTCCGACACCCCACCACCATCTCCGTTGGACGGGCATGCGCAATGTGGACAGCCGGAGCAGCATGCATAACCAGAGAGAGAGCGCGCAAGAGTGTGCCGCAATCACGGCATGCCGCGAGAGACAGCTAAACGGAACCTGACTTAAGAGATGACACAACTGTGCCACATGGTTTTATCTGCAGTTGATTCACTCTCCTGCTGGTTACGCACGCCACCCCACCCCAAAACACGGGTAATACATTCTATACGCACCTTGTGACTGGTGATGCGTCCATAGGGTTCAAACATTTCACGCAAATGCTGCTCGGTGAACTCCTCGCTGAGATTCTTCACATACAAATTTTTAAAATGAGTTGCCTTCTCCTGTTCTCGATCCCGTCGTGGTATAAACTTGACCACATGAACTTTCTGATTATTGCATAGCATTCCGTTGACCTTCTCGATGGCCGCCCTGGCGGCTTCCTCCGAATCAAAGTGCACAAACCCGTATCCACGTGAATTGCCATCTTCATCCTTGGCTACATTGCAGTTAAGAATGTTGCCAAATACCGAAAACGTATCGTACACCGCCTTGTTGTCAATCGAACGCTCCAGATTCTTGATATAAATCTTGCCACTATCCGGTGAGCTGTTGCTGCTGCCGGCGCTGCTTCCACTCGCCAATGCACCGCTGGAATGCGATGAGCTCGATGTATGACCGGCTGTGGTCAGCGAATTATGGCCACCATGCCTGCCCAAGACAGCGGCAGCTGCCAAATGATTGCTAGCCGCATGACCACCGCCAACACCATGACCCAGATGACCCGTAGCAGCGGCATGATGATGCAGCTGCTGCTGATGATGGGCCGCAGCAGCTGCGAGCGTATGATGATTTAGCGCCGGCTGCTGCTGATGATAATTTGCCGGATTACCGCGGAACGTCATTGAATTGACGAACATTATCGCTGGCTGTTTGTGGAGCGTGGTGGCAGCTAGTAGGGTGCAGGTGGTGCTGTAAGGTGGTCTGTGCTGGCTGTGGCTCAGAATTTTGACGGTCTTCGGCAGCGCGCTGTCTTTTCTTCTGGGCTTTAAAATGTATGTAGTTTGTTACTCGGCTGTGGCTGTTGTAGTTGTTGCTGTTGTTATTCGTTTGTTTTTAGTTTTGCCTCGTTTTTCGTTTTTCTTGTTTCTTGTTTTTTTTTTTTCTCTGCTCTCTTTTTTGGTATTGCTTAGTGCTGCGCTGGGTTCGCTTTAGGTTTTGCGTTGCGTTTAGGTTCTGCTTTCGAATTATTTTCGGCTTCAATTGAAAATGCAAATACAACAACAAATACAAATACAATTACAATTACAATTACAGCAACAACAATTACACGCAAAAATACCAATTGCAAACTGGCAGCGGCAGCAAAATGTACTCACCAGGTTCTTGCTCAGTTCAGCTCACGTTCACGTTCACACACGTTTCCCTGTCCACGACAACCACGACGACGACGACAACGACGAAAATCCGCGTTGTTCTCTGAAAAAATCGTTTTTCTCTCACCCAGACTCTTGACTCTTTTTCTTTACTGTTCTCGCGCTCTCTCTCTGTCTTTCTGTCTCTCTGTTTCTCTCTCGCTCTTTCTCTCTGTCTATCTCTCTTTGTACTTTTTCTGGGGACTTTCACTTTTGGCTTGCTTTGCTTGCGCTTACCTTTCCACCGTTTACCGTACACGTTGCAAAACAAAGAGATGCGTCTTATGTTCTATGTTATAGCAATATAAAACGTTACTAATTCGGCGTCTTTTTTATTGTTTAATTGTGAGTGTTTAATAAAAAAAATCTATATGTTTCTGCCGAGACCTATAGGGATGTGTACAGTGTGACCACAACGGGTCAACGTGAAAATGTACTAAATTTTAATTTAAAAATACCAAAACCTAAGTTACGATATTGCGAAAATGTGTCGTGTTTCAAACGATAGTTTTGCTTGTAAAGTATTTTTTTTTGTTGATCTTCGAAACAACAAAAATTAATTCAAGTATTCGTTTAACAACAATAAAAAAAAGTTCAGACGAGCTTATCGCAATCAGTTCCTGATATAAAACCATATTTATTTCTTATCTTTCCTCAGACTGTAAAACATTTCCAAACTACTAAGATAATATGGACCATAAAAACAATTGTAGAATGTAATATATCATCAGAGGCTTCTGGAGAGCCATAGAGATTCACTTGTAGTAATCCTTCTCAGCAGCTGCCTCGACAATGGTGCGAATGGCAGTGAAGGCTTCGCTTGCAGTAGGTTGAATTTCGACTGCAGGCAAAATAAAGAGATCCTGGCTATCAGGGGGACCACGTAGTTCAAAGGTGTAGGCAATTGGTATGCCAGCCTCGGAATGGGCCCAGTCCATGCTGCCACCGCTTGAGGGATAAATCGTCTCAAATAGATTGCCGCTAACATAGTCACGTCCGCTTTCAGCCTTGATTGCAGCTGCTGCTTTCTTGCCAAACTCTTGAAGATCATCGTAGTTGGAGACATGATCCTTTGTGTAGCCATAGGGGAACATAAGCATCTGAGAATACGAGTGTAGGGCAATGTACGTCTTGATCTGTTCCTTGTCCACATTCGTCCGTATGAACTCGATCAGCCGCTGGGTCTCCACTTCACTGCCCGCACTGGGTCCGGCGAAATCGTACCGAGTGGGATCACTGCTGGCACCGGTCGAGTTCCAATGGTCGGGATAGTTACGATTCAGGTCGACTCCACGGCAAGTGCCAAACAATTGGCGATTCTTGCGCCACATGCGATCGTGCTCGAAAGTGTACTTGTATCCATCGGGATTAACGCATGGAAAGATGATCCAATTGTAGTTCTTTGCCAGCTGCTGGACGCGTTCATCTGTCGAGGAGAGCAGCTCATTGATTATATAGGTGGCTGTTGCTGGAGCAATCCATTCGCGTGCGTGAATTCCACTCTCAATAAAGATTGCCTTGTTCTTAGGATTATTGCCCAGTTTTATGCCCTTGATAGCATTGCCCTGCGTACTGCTACCCATATCCAGTACGGTTATCTGGTCTGGGTACTTGGTGGCTACATGATCCATCCAATCATAAATAGTCTTCAAATGGAAGAAGTGCTGCCAGTCGTACTTGGTCGCATCTATATTTTCAGGCAAAACTTCTTGCAAATTACGATCAATCTTTTCCTGAAAGTTGTATGTCTGAAAGAGAAACACTTGATTATACTGTACTTGAATTCATGCTTCATATTATTAAAGACTTACCAGGACACGGTGCTCAATTTTATAGGTTTTGAGCAAATCCGCAAAGTCAGCTACTCGATGAGCTGCTACCAGAATGGAAAGTTTTTGTCCAACCTCGCGTGCGTGGCCAATAAACGTGAGACTGTCGCTCTCCTCCTCTAGTTTTTGGAAGAGCTTGATTTGCTCTTCGTTGTCGAACTGGACATTATAGATGCGGTAGTGGTCATACCTTGCTTGATCTTTCGGCACACATGCCTTACCGGAGGCACATTCAGAGTTAGTACCGCTCGCAGCCATAGTTAAAAGTGGAATGACTAGAATGTGCAGGTAGATTTTCCATTTAAGCGTATAACGAATTCCATAGTATTTGTCCATGTGGGAGAGCAGTGTGTTTTGTTATCGTAGGCTGTTTGGTAAAAATATACATTAGTACATACACACACATACATATGCTACTATATAGAGAGAGAAACATATATGCTAAGAGAGAGCGAGCGGGACAGAGAGAAAATATGGGATGAGATATTTATGCATACAGGTTTACTTACATATATGATATATGTATATAAGCGTATGTATGAATATGTAGATAGATTATGTGTTTCTTCAGGCTGACAGCTGTTTGTTTTAGATAGCGATAACTTAATTGTTACTGCATTTTATTGCGGCTTAACGTGAAGTTTCAAATGAAAAAATACTATATAGTGTTCTTCGTATTCCGAAGCATAACAACTTTTCAAATGTAGCCTATTGAAATAATTACATTTGTTATATGATCCTTAACTAAAATCGAAGACATTAATTATGATTTAATGACCTGGCTTAACATCTTGCAGCCCGGCTTTTACCTGAGTTGGTTGATATTAACTGCATCGATATATCGAACAAAATATACTCATTTCCCTTTCGATATTATCGTAAGGAACATTTTCGAAATATTAAGAAAAGCCCCCTTGTTATTGCTTATAAAAAATGATTCGGATTTAAACTTCAATATAGCCTTTGCATTATTAATAGAAATACAACAAAAATTAAATAATATAATATGCGATGTATCAATTCAGATCAATCGAAACCACTGCCTCGATATATCGCAACATATACGCGAAATCGATATATTTGCTGCATCATCTTACCACCACATTCTTTTTTCAACGAATACAGAAAGAATTTGCGAGCCGCAGGAAGTTATAATTCAGCGTATTTTTGCTAAAAATATTAAGAAAAAAGTGAAATATTTTACAAATACATCAAGTTAGTGGTAAGTTCCAAAGGAATGCATTAAAATAGTTGTATATACGACGGAGCGTGAACAGTTAGTAGAAAAAGTCTTTACCTTTACTAACATACTACGACGCTATGCAAACGCCGCCATTTTTTTTTCGGCAGTGAGCACTTTAATTTCACCTATCGCATATGTATTCATGTATCTTTTAATGTGCATATGTAACATATGTGTATACGTTGGTATCTGTACTTTGATATAATTAAATGAGATGCTCAATTGATTTGTATTATTTTACCTTCACAGACTTTGTCGCACAATCGGCGAAATTAACTGACTCTGCTCCTGCTCATGAGTAGTCATAGAGAAGGAGCTGATCTCGATCGAATAACAGTTAAAATCCACAATATGAAACGCAGCGCATCTCGCTCGCCAGGCAGAGGTAACATCGTGCGTAATTCCCGGAGCATGGGTCGTGGTTACGATAATGGGGGCGGAGTGCCAGGCGATTCGCCTGAACGTATATCACCGGAACGCATGCGACGCCGCTTGGAACGCTCACCTAGTCCACGCGGGCGCTACGGATCGCCACATCGTGAAGCCTATATGCGTGGTCCGCCACCTGCTGAGCGTCCAGCTGGTTATAAAGTTTTGTGCGTTAGCGCGCTGCCTCCAAAAGCACCAGACGAGTTTATCGAGGAAACTCTGTATCGAGAGTACAAAAAATTTGGCGATTTTAGTGTGAGACTGGCACATGATTTGGACGAGCGTGTTGCCTATGTGTGTTTCCGTACGCCAGAAGATGCCCGTGAGGCAAAGCATCACAAGCCTCGCCTGATTATCTATGATAAGATGGCAATTGTGGAGCCAGTTTATAAATCGACCACAAGACCGGAGTATAGGTTAGACCAACTAAAATCTTTTAAAATGAACTGGTTATTAACTAATTTGATGTTTTATTAGTAGACCCCGTCACTCTATGTCACCGCCTGACTACGAACGATATCATTATTCGCGCTCACCAATGGGTCCCGGTGTGCCATTGGACCATCGCCGGCCACCAATTGATCCGTATGATCGTTATGGTCCACCAATTCATCCACATGCAGTACACCCACGCGAATATCGTCCCATGCACCATGAACACCCATACCCGCCTCGCGGTCCACCAATGCATCGTGGCCATCCACACGGTCATCCCCACCATCTGCACGGCCATCCGCCACCACATCAGTATGCACCAATGCGTCCAATGGCACCACGGCCACATGTTCCGTATGAAAAACCCGAGAGCAAGAAGGATAAGTTCCCTAATTATTTGCATCATGTACAACCTGAAGATGATCCACTCTCGACTCGTACTCTCTTCGCTGGCAACCTAGAGGTGACTATTGCTGATGATGAACTGCGCCGTATTTTCGGTAAATATGGCGTAGTCGATGACATTGATATCAAAAGACCACCACCTGGAACCGGCAATGCGTTCGCCTTTGTACGTTATCAAAATCTGGACATGGCGCATCGCGCTAAGATTGAGCTATCTGGCCAGTATATTGGAAAATTTCAATGCAAAATTGGCTACGGCAAGGTAACGCCGGCTACACGAATGTGGATTGGTGGACTTGGCGCTTGGACATCGGTTACTCAATTGGAACGCGAATTTGATAGATTTGGTGCCATCAAAAAGATCGAATACCAGAAGGGTGAACCCTATGCCTATATCCAATATGAGACTGTCGAGGCAGCTACTGCGGCAGTGAAGGAAATGCGCGGCTTCCCATTGGGAGGACCTGAGCGCAGACTACGTACTGATTTTGCAGAATTACCAGGTACAACTCCGGCAGCACCTTTTAAGAGCTCGAAGCCTTCGTATGACGAGACTTCTATGGAATATCGCCGACCTGAGTATGATCCTTATTATGAAGAACCAACATCATATGCACCTCGCGGTGGTTATTCACCATATCCTCCACGTGGTGGTTATCGGGGACGAGGCGGCGGATATCGTGGACGCGGTCGTGGCATGTATCACTATCACAACGATGTACACAGGCCACCACATCCGAGTGCTCTTGGCGGCGTATCATCAGTACCACCACCCGGTGGCGCCGAAGACGAATGGCGTCGGCCACCTGGAGAGTCATACGATCGTGCTCGTTCCAGTTCTCGCGAGCCGGGTGTTGAGCGTTCGCGTTCCCGATCACCATTAAAGCGTGCTCGCTCTCCTGGCTCTGACTCAGATACGTCAACGCGTCGCAATGATGCGCTCGGCACAGCAGCGACAGTACCCGAAGTGGCTCGCAAGTGTAGCACGATCTGGACTGGTGCGTTAATCTTAAAAAGTTCCTTATTCCCGGCCAAGTTTCATCTGACAGATGGTGATACGGACATTGTTGAATCCCTAATGCGCGACGAGGAAGGTAAACACAATTTGCGCATAACACAAAGATTGCGTCTGGATCCACCCAAGCTGGAGGATGTGCAAAAACGTATTGCCTCATCATCATCGCATGCAATTTTCATGGGTTTGGCTGGCTCCACGGTAGACACTGATTGCGATGATGCTAGCGTTCAGACGCGCCCACTGCGTAATCTCGTCTCTTATCTGAAGCAAAAGGAAGCAGCCGGTGTTATTTCGCTGCTAAACAAGGAAACAGAGGCAACAGGTGTGCTGTACGCATTCCCGCCGTGTGATTTTTCGACGGATTTGTTGAAGCGCACATGCCACAGCCTTACAGAGGAGGGCTTGAAAGAGGATCATCTGGTCATTGTTGTTGTGCGCGGTGGAACCGCCTGAGAGGAAAAAACTCGGAAGGCGTTCACAAAGCTGGGACAAACTGTGGACGTGGATGACACACAGTGCAGCAGAAGCAAAAGGAGAAGAAGCAGGAGCAAGAGGGACAATATGACTCCTTGTGAACACGTAATAATTCTTTAGATGCCCTAGACATGTACACAATCCAAGTATATACCTATCTATACATGCATATATGTATAAAGATATTGGTAGAAGCATAAACCGATCAATCTAACAATCAAACAAATTTATAGACAATTGATGCTACAAATCGAACATCCGATTCGACATAACGCAGCACCAAGAGATATTGAGAAGATATTGAGCAACACATGATCATGACAGACCGATAATGTACCGATTTGTTGATGAATCGTTTGTCATCCACACCGTATTAATCCCATTATTATTGTTCTTTTTGCAGACCAAGTCGAGTCAATCAGTCAATCAATCGACCCACCTTGTTTATGGTTTTTGTTCACATTCTGATTTCTCTGTGTAGTGAGAGTGTAAAGTTTCATACAATTTAACAACAGTTTTACATAAATATGTAAATACAACATTTTTTTAATTACGATTGTGCCAAAAGTATTCAAAAATCAAATTTAAAAAAAAAGATTATTACATTTTTATACATACATATTTATTTAAATTATATATAACAGTGTACAAATTTCCTTAAAGTTTTTTTTCCTCTCAATCAAAGCTTGTTTCAAACTATTCCATCTGTTAATTGTGCAATTAGTGCAATATCTTAAAAATGAAAATCAAACAACAACTACAACATAAAAAGTTAAAGTACCAAATGCCGAAGTTCAAAAATGAAATTAATCGAAAAAAAATACGAATCGAAAATGAGAAAAATGTAATCAGTTTTGTGTTACTTCATTATTGTATTGTGTTATCTAATAAGTTTATCAATTTTGATGAGTTATTATTTACTTTTGGAGAGTTCTAAAGTTTTGGTTTTTGTGACAAACGACAAGAAAAAAAAAATAGTGCAAAAAGTGCTTTGTTCATGGGGATTACCCCCGCACCGTCAATCTAATTGATTGTTGATTCTGTTTATGGATCCAGAAAGGTGTCCAGGTCCGGTTGTCCGGGTTGCCGTGTGTTATATTGTGTGCAGTGAGCTGTGCCAGACAGAGATTTTAATTAGATTCCTGTTCCTTCTCCGTCATGTTCTTTTACAATGTACTAAACTTTCTCCACCCGAAAAGAGAACATCGTGTAGCGTTTGTTACAAAATTTTCGAATTCTTGAAATGGGTTTTGCAAATGTTACATCGGTTCTCTTATGGTTGCTCTCAACAACAACAACAACAACAACTGAAAATCAACAACAAGTTCTGTGTCGTGTGGTATTATTATATATACATACATAAATAATATATCTACTATAGTTATACATGCTTTTCATATTCTGTTACTGTGCGTTGAAAGTGCAAACGTATATATACACACTATATATAAATATATATATATATATACGTATATGTATATATATTATCTTGATTCTCTATACGGACAAGTGGGCGTGTTTGTGTGTGCATGTGTATGTGTAGCCAATTACTATAACATATATATAAACCCATATATACATATATATGAAAGTTATACCTATATACTTGACTTATATAAAAGATAACAATATTTATAAAAACAAAAAAATTGAATTATTAGAATGAGAATACGTAATTGAATTGGATATTGCGAGTCGTTCGATTGAAAGACACGAAAATAGTTATGCTTCACCATATTATACCTATTATATATTTAACTGATATTCAAATAAAAATGAACAATCGGAAACTACAGTTTTGTGTTTTGTGCATTATTAAGTGTTTCATCAGTTGTTTCAGTGTGTGCAATGATCGTGCAACGTAGTGCCGAAATTAAAAATTCAATTCTTCAACAGGTAAAAGTGGATTCCAAAGTGCTGTAAAAAATAAAAAAACATTTCGAAGTCTACAATCATATCTCATCCTTTAATTGAAACTGTTTTATAAAATGGAAATTAACCTTAATCATAGTACAAATAGTATATGGTGCATACTGCAAAATATTTGGGCGTCTCAATGGCATAGGTAACAAATCCATCCTTGTCGGCATCCCACAAAAAGTTCACCATAGAGCAAAGGCCCTGCATTAATAGCTCACCGGCAGTTACCAGCACTACGTAACGGTATCTTAAATGAAAGTTACGAATATAAATTTGAAAGATTCTACAATTTAAATACTTACCTATCGAAATTCATGAGCTTGATGCTATTTTTAATTTCTTCGCTGACCTGGGCAGCCAATTGATATGATTGCTTCGGATGCCATAAGTACTCGTCATTATAGTTGCGATCCATAACGGACTTCATTAATATCTCCAAGCGTTCCTTGTTCAGAGGATTCTTCGGATCCAGACGATATGTGGGCATATAACGTAAAATGGGCTAACACGTGGGATAAATGACGTAAAAACTAAGTGTTACAGGTGTTCCATTTACAGCTCAACCAAAACTCACCTTTGGAGACGGTCCTAATGGCGCGCCCCCATTCGACCTGGTCAGGGATGCGCGCTGGCTGCTCACCTGCCTCTGCATGGTGACAAAATGAAAGTGTTGAAACAGAAACGGATAACATTACATGCCATATCAGCCAAAAGGATTTCAGTTTCACACGCCACTGGTGCTGGATCCACCCCGGACCTACCCCGTGCAACAATCATATGCGTGACTTTGCCAAATTTTCGGTTTTTTTTTTTTTTTTTTAGCAAATTACTTGTAACAAGTATTCGTTTATTAAACACACATAAAGTATCCATGTTTTCCCATGTAATCACAAAATCAATCGCAGTTACCTTCTTGCGTTCCTGACCCAGGTATAGCGTCACCAGGCCCGACCAGTTCTTTGCTGCGCTGGCCATTTGTGCCTGTCGTGTGTGTCGTGCTGCGTGGTTCCCCCGTTAAATCTTGAGTGCGTCGCGGCTTGCCATAAAACCGCAAATGATTATTACGCTATTTATTATGCCATTTGCCAGCTTGACAAAGTGGTTCCCGGTTGTGTCGCCATGGCAAATGTTGAATCAATAAATGGCACAAATTATGTGGATAGCATTGGGTTAACTGACCTTGCCAATTCCAGCCACATTAAAGGTATATCCTTTCACTCTCATTTCTGAAAAGGTACACGCAATAGACTGTCAGTCATATACAGCCCGCCATTAGGAATACCCTAATAAAATATACGATTATTTTACAACGATAAATAGTTTACACTTTATTTAGTTTATAATTTGTTACGCATATTTATTTCGTTACGCGTTGAATCTTTTTCGGTTGTTTATGTATGCATATTACCACCACTAACTCCTACATGGCATTAACACATATACACAGTCAGTTACATAAAAAACACATAGACATGGAAAACATACAAACATGCACATAAATATATCAAATACAATTTGTTTACGGTTTACTTAGTTTTATATAAGTATATATGTTGTGTATGCTCCTTATGGCATCGAGAATATATACGTATATGTATATCATATGTTGTTTATGTCTTTTGCATTTATGCATTTAAAACATTCAATATATATTTGTAATTCTTTTGTATAAATTGATCTACAGTGATTTCCATTACACACATATTTTATAATTGTCTATAACAAATTTAAAAAAAAAAGAAAACGAAAACAATAAATCAAATTTAAAACAAAACAAAAAAAAAAATAATACACGAAATTTGGCTCGTATTATCTTTAAAAATATCTGTATGGTCTCAAAAAATCTAATTTGGTGGATTCTGGAGAAATAGGGCACAACATTGAGGAACAAATTACATTCATGTGTTACTTAGTTACATATACATATGCATGGTATATAGTCGTATATAGCAGCGGCTCTTCATTTACATACATATATACGTAGATATTAGATTGGGGCATCACTGTGCCAATTTTGGTGCAGACTTATAGTTATAAATTTTGGGGAAAGTTCTAGAGTTTTGTGGGATTTCCTTTTAAGATTCTCGTACCAAAGTTTTTCTCAGTCGTGTAGTGGTCATGTATATGTATATGTAAAGCTTTAGTTTCGTACGACATACGACGCTTTCGACCATAAGCCGTCTCCGTTTCGCAGACGAGTGTGTTTTTCATCTTTTAACTTATCATATACTACATTCATATAAAGTGTATATTTATATATAGATATATATCTATATATATCCAGTATAGACGTACATAAGAATCTCGTATTATTTGAGTTAGTAAAATTTTTGACTTTTGTTTTGTTTCTTTTGTGGACACAGATTCAGTGGGTTTCGTTATAGTAAATATAGTCACTTAGTACATATTCTGGATTGTTTCTTTAGATTTGTTGCCAATAAATATGTATGTATATTCCTTCCTTTACCAATGTGCATTCTATATGTTAATATCTCTCTCTCTGATATCTACTTGATTTTCCTATCCTTTTTCGTTTTTGTGTTTCATTTCTTTAATTTAATGGAACCGTTATTTCATAACGCCACATTTGGTCCAAAATGTAAATATGTGTAGGTTAAATTCCTCGTCATCGTTGCCTAATCATTGGAACGCACTTTGCGCAACGAGCCGCGATTGAATTTGCAAATTGACTCGAGCAACGCAGAGCGAGTGGGCTCATCATCCTCGCCGGCATCGACATCCTCAGATGGAATGTTTGGTGTCGATGTCTGTCTCTCCACCGAGGCCAATCCGCTTGCCGCCATCTCCTGGTGTGGTGCAAGCGCTGTGAGGAATCAAACAAATTGATTAGAAAATCTCTAAAACATATGTTCCTAAATAGGTATGCTAAATCGCGTGAACGATCTATGAGAAACTACAATAAGGAAAACGAAATAGCTACATTTGAGGCCAGCCATTGTGGATGGTTCTTCGGGTGTGCTGTCGGAGCGATTGAACGAGTCTGCTGCGCTTAGCCCCCCGCCGCCGACAGCACCTGTGCTGTTGCTGGTCGAGGCAGCGCTTGTCGCAGTCGCAGCTGCCAGCGACAAGCGTCCATTGCTTGTTTGAAGTGAACCCTGTTGCTTAAGCTTCGACTGTTTGTGCTCTAATTTCTAAATAGTAAATAAAATAAAACAAATATAGAAAAAAAGGCAGTAAGAAAGCGAAATGTGATGGTAAGCAACAACTAATCCCAAACGCTATTTTCTAACTAAACTTGATACTAACTGCTTTTTGCTTAGATTTGCTCCTTCTCTCCTCCTCGGAGCTCATTAGCTCCTGCACACGCACAATACGCTTTTGGTTCTTTACTGACTTTTGCTCATCCCGCAGGCGCGAATCGCTCTTCAAAGCAGCTTGCCGGAGTAGCTCCTTTGCGTTCTGCAAGATGATTGATAAAAGTTGAAGTGATACTTATATTAAAAATGTAGATATGCACATACCAAGGATAGCTTAAAGTGTGGCTTTTCCGCTGAGGCAGCAGTATCAGTAGCGTACTGTGTGAAGAACCTGTGCCCAAGTAATTGCTCCAAGCTTGGCAACCCGGTCTTGCACGCCTCTTTGGAGAGTATACTCTCTAGCAGGGATTCTGTCCAAGAAGATGCGGTTAGAATAATTTTCTTTTAAATAATCCAAAGTTCATACTTAGAGCCTCGGGGCAATCATTGATTTGACGCACAACCGATTCCTGCAACGGATAACCCATGGTCATTTCAAAAAGAACATGCCCAAAGCTATAGACATCAATTGTCTCGCTAGTATGGATTTTGCTGTGCTGCACGAAAAATGGTCGGTAGAATGATGGTACGCCTAGCAGATGATTCTCAATGTCCAATAGCTTCACACATTCGTCAACAATGACAATGTTTCCGGAATGTAAATGACCTGCAAGAGAGTTTCTCTTTGAGGAAAGTTTAACCAGAAATGATTAGCCCACATACCGTAGGCATATCCTTTTGAGTGCAAAAATATCAACGTTTCCAGGATTTGTTTGCCATAGGTTGCCACCTGCTTCATGGAGAGTGCGGTACGTCCCTTGGGATTGCCGTACTTGCTTAGAAAAGGATTCTTTGGTGTTGACATGCAGAGCACATCCTTTAGGCTGCCATGCTTGTAGAATCTGTGGGAAAAGAATATATTTTAAATATACATACATACTTTTTTTAGTCTAGCTTACTTTCTGATAACAAAGCAACCATATTCGGTATTCGCTGCTAGAACTATGGTTTCAATATGTGGGTGCTGGAGTCCCATTAAACTCTTGAGTATGCCGCTTATTTCCTTATCTTCGACATTCTTATCCGGTCCATATTCCAGCCATTCGGCAACCATTTCGGAGTTGGGATCCATTGTGCCCGCATCGATTGAGACTTGGTGACCACCGCCATTGCTGCCCGCAGCAAAGTGTTTGCTTTGTTGATTCTGTGAACCACTTTTGACCAACTTGTTGCTGCCCTTCTCTGGCGGCTTGGGTGTTACCTTAAAGTAATGTTTACGTAGCCGCCAGCCTATGGGACCCAAAGTTGCGCCCAGTGCCCATACTGAATCGTTGCGCAGACAAAGCATTGAATTTTGCACGGCATGGTCTGTAAAAGATGCCGAATTGATAAGTTGATTGATAAGATTTTATTAAAACGATAATTATATACACACCATGGAATGATTGCGAGTAGCTTTCCGGATCAACGAACCGCTTGGCCGGCAGCGATGATGCCAAAATGGGATTCATTAGTACTGTGTTTATGTAAACTTGTAATGCTTCTTTCCGTTCAGCTATAAAGTCTGGTCGCATATTACCAAAGATGCGTTTGCCAGGCAACGGCAAATCAATGCCTGAGATACGAAGACATTTGTGCAGTTTGTCGAAGTCATTGTAGCGTCGTAGAACGTTCCAGGAGTTATTTCCCCTCTGCACACGCAGCAAATATTCCTGTGGGGAAAGAAATGTAGGTGTATACACAAATACAAGCTAAACACACCCACATACACAGCATACACGCACGCACGCACGCACACATAGATAGATACCGTCATCAACAAATCGGCAACGGCGTCGCAGATTATTGATTTTTCTCTTTCGTGTGGGGACTATAATAAAATTTCAACATGCACCTGATGCTGCTGTTGCTGATGCACTTACCGTATGCCCGTTGACCTCTTCAACTGTTGAGATCTCGCAGCTTATTGCCTCGGTATCATCAAGTGGTAATTTTCTTTCATATCTGCTTGCAAATATTGCCATTTGTTGGATGCAGATGCATTTTCACTTTCTTCGCCTTCAGTTAATCTGTCTGTGTATTCGTGTGGGTCCCTGCGTGTATGTACCTGTATCCACCCTTTACGTATGACAAAATAAAAACTGTAACAGCGCACAAATTCTTTTGGAAATTGAGTATTGCACTATTTTCACATGACACTTACAGTTTTTAGCTTGTAGAATTGTTTTCTGTTGGTTTTTTTTGTGCCAATTAGACCCGCACCAACGGGCTATTAATTTTTGTGGGCAATCTGTTTACTAGTGTTGTGAAAAACACCGATGATAAAGAAAGCTTTGTGCTGTTCAATTATCGACAATAATTACCAGTGTTGGACAATTCGTTTGTTGTTTGTTTAGCATCGATACTTACTGCACGTCCCTGGTCATTTGTAAACAGCTGAGTTGCAACAGTAAATAAATAATATAATAAACATTTTAAGTGCAATTTACATGCGCGCTGATTTAAAATCAACTGCGCGACCCTTAACACCCACCTCACACAATGTTAGAGATCTCTAAGAAGCTCGCCACTTGTTTAAATGTAGTCAAAAAGTACGAATGGCTGCTGGATTCCTATGTTTTGGTATGTAACTGACCAAACTCGATTAAGTTCAATTTGTATGTGTTTGTTTCAATTTGCAGGACTTTTATATTGACGATCATTGGAACAAACTACCCATAAGTTGGCAGCAGCACTTCGAACAATTGCCCGTTGAGCAATTATGTTCTCTGCTGCAGGTGGAAGCTGATATTGCGGCAGGAGCACGTGTTGTCTGGCCCTTAGAGCTATTGGCACTGCGCGAGGTGTTGCGTACGTTGTCTATCAGCCGAACGCCCAAGACGCATCTAGATGTTGGTAAATTAGCTCAACTTGATGCGATATATTCACTGCTATTAACTGTTCACAGGTCGTTTTACCTGCCTGCGCTTTGCTGGAGCATCCCAAGCTGAAGTACATGTTCATGAAATGTGTCAAACCAAAAAAGTCACATGAAATCCGTAAAATGGCTGCAATTTGTGCCCGCAGCTGTCAGCAAACTTCGATTGAATTTGTTGTCGACTTTGGAGCCGGAGTTGGACACCTGGCACGCATTCTGGGCTACGGTTATGGTATTAAGGTTTGTTGCTTTGAAATGCAGTCGGACTTGAACGAGCAAGCTATGAGCATCGATGCCAAATTAGAAAGCATGGCCGCCAAGCACATGACTGCCAGTGAAGTAAATCATTTTCGGCGACCCGTACACATTACTCAGCGCCTTATCAGCGGCACAGAACCATCGGAGTTCATATCGTGCATTCGCGAAGCATTCCAGTTGACCGATGATAACTTCCAATTTGGCATAATTGGCCTGCATCCTTGTGGTGATTTGGGTGCCACACTCATGCGCATGTTTCTCAATTGCAAGCAGGCAAAGTTTCTTAATTTTGTTGGCTGCTGTTATCAGAAAATGACCACGAAGCAGACGCATCCCAAACAGAAGCTACATGGTTATCCGCTGAGCGCATTTCTGCAAAAGAATGCCCACTGTCAGCTCAGTTATGAGGCACGTGAAATTGCCTGTCATGCTATTGAAATGTACAATGATCGACTCAGTGGTGGCCAGTATGAGTACCTAAAGATTCATTCGCTTCGCGCCGCTGCCGAGCGTATTATAGTCCAGCATTTTCCTGACTTAAGGCATTGCGCATTGAGAAATGTAAAACATGCGCCAGGCATGACGTTTGATGAGTAAGAAATATTAACAATTTGATTTGTATGAATATTGGATATATCTTGTCTGTTTTCAGCTACTTTCAAAAAGCCATCGAGGGAACCCGCTTTGAGGCGCTACGTTCGACACTCTTGAGCAGTAAACAAATAGAAGAGGATTTGCTGCTTTGGCATCGTATTGTCTGTTTTTATACGCTGCGGTTGATGCTTGCGCCACTGGGTAAATACCGAACTGCAAATAAAATTTGTTTATAATTGTTTTGATGATATTTTCTTTTTTTGTTTATGTTTGCCATAAGTGGAGAGCGTCATACTTTACGATCGTGCAATGTTTCTTCTGGAAAATGGTGTGTATGCTCTTCGATGATTACAATTGACATTTAGCTTGAATCGAGATTTATTTTGCAGGTTGCCAGGTTAACATAGAGGCAATTTTCGATCCACGCATATCGCCTAGAAATCATATTACCAGCGCCATAAAAAGTTGATTCTGCTGTGCAATTATCCTATTTCGCACGATACAAAAAATACATTTTAAAATGTTTATTATAATTTGTAAATTATTATATTAAATTACACAAATGTATGTTTGTAAATTTTCATGAATTTCTGCAACGATATTGTGTCTTTTATTTGAGCCTTCTGGTGCAGCTGTCTACCATTTTTGCGGGAATTCCCAAAAATACAAAATATGTTTATGTTTACACACACACATATGTGTATATGTTTGATAACTTAAACATAAACAGCCATAAACATTTCTCTCTCGCTGTGTCCATGGTTGCTTGCGCGCAGAAAGATTGCCTCATTGAACCACAGGTAATGACGTCACAAACGGCAAATACGGCTACTGATATATATGATGTTATTTATTATTATTATTATTTTTTATTTATTTATGAAAATAAATTGTTATTAAATATTTGATATTGCAAAATCACTTATATTAAAAGTAGTATTTGAACCAAGGCAAACAAAATCAATGGATAATGATGTTGCTTATAGAGAGTCAACCTCAATCGGCCGTTTTACTTGCACTCTCCTCTCATTGTGCCGTTCTCTCTTTCTACTTGTGTGTGTATTTGTAGATTTCTTCTTTGCCATCTGCGGCTTTCTGCATTTAGTTTGCGTTGTGTCGCGCGTTAGAGAAGATATAGGAAAACTGCTGAAAATATAAAGAAAAAAAAAAAAACTGAAAGAAATGGTTAACCTCGAGCAACAGTTACAAATAATTAATAAGGAGCTTATAAATATTGATAAGGACCGAAAGAATTATACAACACACTACGACAAGCTACGCAAGACCACATACGACACCCTAAAATTGGAGGAGCCGCTAAACAAATGGCTAAATGGACACAAACTGGGCGGTGAGTGTTGATCGGTGAGGTGGGCGTAGTCCGTGCCAATAGCGCAGCGATCTATGGCGAAAATTCAGGTTTATTTTCCTTGAGCTCCGCAGCAGAGATTATGTACGTGGCGCTCACTGATTGCATCGCATATACGATGCCGCCATTCATACTACTTACAAAGTGTCTGAGAAAGTTCTAGATATTTTATTCTAACATATCTTATGCAGTCGTTCTCGTGAAGAGATTTAACCAGAAATATGTATAAATATATATATTAGCTTCCAGTATATATGTATACTTTCGAAGTGAACTGAGTGTTCGTGGCACTGATTTTCGCTGGATACCGATCAAGTTGAAGTTGAAAAGAGTTCAAATTTTGATATGTAAAATAATTCTACGCAAAGACATATTTTATAGTTTATTATCAGCACATACCATAAGACTGTGTAAGTATACTAGTACTAAAAAAACATAAATGTATGTGTACATCGAGATTATGGTCAACTAAATAGTGAATCTTTATAATTTCTTGGAAAATGGAAAAGCGGATGTACAATCGTTATCTCTAGTGATAAGTTTTACACACACGCAGATAATAATTGGCAATAAATCTAATGCTCTTTAATGCAGGAAGCTATGGCGATAGATTGAAAATAACAAAACCCGATGAATTCGATTTGGTATTCTTTTTGAAATTTCCCGAGAATGATAGAATTATCGTAAAGCGGGATCCACAAAGGCCGGGAAACGTAACGCTAGACATGACTGAGTTGCTGAATATTATACAGAATCAGGAGCATAACAAGGCCACCTTTATAAGTCTGAAGAAAATAGTCAACGCCAAGAATTTGTTGTTGCAGGACAAATTACAGGATATGTTGACTGGGGCATTTACCAGGGCATTAAATAAAATGAAAAATCAAGTTGTTGTCAATGGAACCCCTACGGAATTGGTCTACAAACGATGTGGTCCCGCCCACACAATATTTGTGAATGAGGGCAGTATGAAATATTCCGTGGATTTTGTGCCCTCCATAAGACTTAGTGCTAAACAGAATATACTGTCCGGGGAACAATTGCAATTTTTCAAGAACGTTGAATACTGGGATGCCATACCGAAGCCCCTCAAACCATTCCAACCAAATAATATATCATTTCGTGCCTCCTATTATGAGGCAGAGAACATTATGATCCGTGATAAACAAAAATTGAAGAACGTCATTAAACTGATGAAGAGATTTCGCGATACCAAACAGAATATGAACAATTTAAAGAGTTATTATATCAAGACTCTGCTATTGTGGCAAATAAAGGAAAGGCCTGCGACTTACTGGGTGACTAAACAGTTAAATGAAATATATATCGATGTAAGTAATACAAGCTACTTGAGTCGGAAGTGCATAACCAAAATTTGTATTTTTCGCTGTAGATGTACGATGAGTTATATAAGTGCTTGGCCACTTCTAGCCGAAGGGGAAAACTGCAATTCTTTTGGGATCCGAACCTGGATATGTTTGCGGGATTCAATGAAAACCAGCGAAGGGATATGTTCCTCTGTGTTAATTCTGAGATATATTCCCTGAAGGGATCTGCTGGAAACTATACAACGGACACACCCGACAAAGTCAAGTCCTCATTCTGTAAGAAGCATCATAAATCGAAACTTTAATATCATAAAAAAAAAACTTGAATATTATGAATTAAATTGGAATATGTTATAATGGTTTCCTTTTTAATTTGACTAACTAAAAAACATTCTAAGTGATCAGAGTTGAGCTACAGATTTTGTATAAAATTTACATTCAGGTAACAAAAATGATAAGGGTATTGAAAACAAACCGCCAAATAATCAAAATGTCAAACCAAATCCAAAACCGTCTACCGATCAAGTGAAGAAGGACCAAGCCAAGAAGAAACAACCAAATGCGGATCCAGCAAAGGATCCATTGGCAAAGAATCCTCCAACTAAAACTGAACCGGTCAAAAACGAACCAGTGAAAAATATTCCAAAGGAGGCTGATCCTGTGTCCAGTTGCATTTTAGCCTAATGCTCAACACAGGTTGAGGAACGAGGTGAGTTTCAAGACTTTATTAACCGCAAAATGAAAATAAGAGTTATAGTTTGTATAATTCGTTGTGCTTAATCCTATAAAATGTGCTCGTAGATAGCGTGGGGTGGGGCCATCGCCTTAAGTCGCCTACAAACCGCCACCGGAGCGATCGACACTGATCTTCTGCTTGAGATTTGCTGCCTCATGCTTCTGTTCCTCCAGTTCTGCCATACGGGCAAATCGTGAATAAGCCACATCGCCAGTCTTAATCGCTGACATCATCTATGCAATAATATAGATAAGAATTTTATACATACATGTAGTAATCATATTTGTAGACGACCCTTTTCAAATATACACGATATATATATATACAATTTTACCTGTAGATACTCATCGAGCTCCACTTGACCGTTCATATTGGTATCGATCTCCTTGAGAATTTCGTGCAATTGTTCGCCTGAGACATCTCCATCGCCGAAGCTCTTGAGGGCCCGTCGAATATCGTTAATGGACACATAGCCCTTCTTGTCCTTGTCGATGATCTGGAAGCGTTTGACATATGTCTGAATCTCCTCCTTGGACAGTTTAATGGGTATTCTCTCCTTGGATGTACGATTGATCGAATGACCCATTTCGTTGGCCAAAAATTCAGTGGCATGTTTGAGCTGACGCTCTTTCTCATCCTTGGACCACTGCAGCTCCTCACCCATAATATCGACAATGACGGGCAACGCTTCCTGGGCGGCCTGCACATTGAGGAAGGCCAAACGCAGACGACGTGCGATCATATCGACAGCTGTACAAGCATATTCACGCACGCCGTAACGGATCTCCGCATCGATGTAGGGGAACTCCGGATGGATGCGATTACCGATGATGGGCCAGCGTTTGCCAGTGAGCGAGGCCATCTTGGAGACAGCAAAGGCACGATCACCATAGGATTTGGCCAGATGCTGTGCCACTTCGCATTCGAGTCCAAAATCTTGCACCAGACGAATGTACATGGTCGGAGTCCAGCCCTGTCCACCTTCGATCTTAAGATATGACGTAACAGCTTCGGCACGCTCTGGCTTAAGGTTGCAAGCTGAGTATGAAATGGATATATGTATTAAAAATGCTCATGGATGTGCCAGAATTTTATTGCACTTACCCTTGATGGCAGCATCGATTGTATGCTCCGCCATGGCTCTGTAAGTGGTCCACTTGCCGCCGGCAATGGTGATCAGATTCGAGGGGCTGACGTGAACGATGTGGTTACGTGCCAAAGACTGTGTATCCTCTTTGTTCGGGTCAGAGACAAGTGGGCGAATGCCGCTCCAGGCGGATAAAACATCGCCACGTCGTACCTCAACATCGGCGTTGAGATAGTTTTTGATTTCGTTGAGAATGAACTGAATCTCATCCTCGGTGGGTCGCGGACTGTGCGTCACATCGCAGGGAAGGTCTGTGGTACCGGCAATTGTCTGACGTTGCCAGGGCAGGAAAAAGATGACACGACCATCGGATGTCGAGGGATCCAGCAGACCCATCTGATCGGGACTGTAGTAGCCGGGCAGCACAATGTGCACACCAGAGCTGGGACAGCAGATGCTCTTCACCGTGGGATCGTCCATTTTGCGAATGGAGTCGGTAAAGGGTCCGGTGGCATTGATGATGCACTTGGCCTTCACGGTGAACTCTTTGCCAGAGATATGATCCTTAACCTTAGCGCCGCACAGAACCTTCTTGCCGGAACCATCGTCTTTTTTGAGCAACTCCTTAACCTCAACATGATTGCACACAGTGGCACCATGTCGCGCTGCTGTCAGAGCCACAGCCAAGCACATGCGTGCATCATCCTGCTGACCATCATAGTAGACAATGGCACCGCACAGTTTGTCCTTCTTCAACATGGGAAACAGCTCCAGGGCATCCTTCTTCGAAAGCAGATACGAGCTCTTCACATTGCGATCACCGGCCACCAGATCGTAGCACTTGATGCCCACCCAGTAGTAGGGCACTTGCCACCACCTAAAGGTGAAGAAAGGGTTTTAGTACTTCCAAACCTAATAGATTCTCTACAAAAGTATTTACGTGTAAACGGGCAGCATAATGGGCAGGGGATGCGTCAAATGGGGCGCTGATTCGAGCATTGTGGCACGCTCCTGCAGCGCCTCCTTAACCATTCTATACTGCTCAAGATCAAGCTGTAGCGATAAACAAGAGATGCAACAAGCATTACTTCTACTTCCAATGTGGATAGGGATAGCGTGTGCCTAGTTCTACTTACACCCAGAATGGCCTTTTGCAGATAACGTACGCCACCGTGAATCAGTTTGGTTGAGCGCGATGAGGTGCCGCTGGCAAAGTCATCCAGCTCCACAAGCGCTGTTTTAAGACCTATAGGGATGGATGAATTGAATTTAAATATGCCCAAAATAACTTGTAGGGTATTGTATGGCTTCATACCTCTTGTCACAGAGTCCAGCGCACAGCCGGCGCCCGTTGCGCCGCCTCCAATGATGAGCACATCGAACTCATCGCCGCTCTGCAGAGAACTGATTTGTTCGCTGCGCAGGGGCAGAGTGCGCTTGCGCTTGGGGGGACGCTGCACGGCATTGTTGACCTACATAAATATAAGATATGCAAACACTGTTAATCCTGTACGCATTTTACAACACTATGCCAATAACTTACCACATGTGGTGAATTCCAGCGATCAAGGCTCCATGAAGCTATCACAGAGCCCACACAGGCACTGGCGGCGGTGACGCCGAATTTAAACATACGCGACGACATGCTCTCTTAAAAACAAACCTTGCTCTCGTCAATGTCTCTCTTCGCTAATGAGAAAAGTATTTTTAAACAATTAATTGTGTCATTATTAAACACGCTATTGTTTTTGTTCTTTTGTTTTTTTTTTTTTGCGGCAATTAATTGCCGCTCTCGCAGTGCGAGCAAGTGAGAGGGCACGAGAGTAGAACTAAAGCTGATAGAGAAAAGCTTTTTGTTGCGAACTTTTTGCTGCTGCCGCTGCCGCTGCGTTTGGTACGCAGCAGCATTGGAAGCGAGTATGGGAATGTTATGGGAATGGAATACCAACATACATACATACAAAGATACATGTGAGCGGGTGTGGGTGTGAGTGTGTGTGTGAGTGTTAAATCGATATGGGTGCGTTGCGCTGCGGCGCTCCATGTTGCGGCGGCAGAGCGCAACTTGGACGCTGGCAGAGCTTTGGAAATTTACGTACGAAATTTCCGCGATTATTTCGAGTTTGGGAACGCGCACTTTGTAACTGGCTACGAAATGTTTACCTTGACGATTCCAGCCAAAAAGAGCGTGTAAAATTTATTACTAACTATACAAAAAAATATCTACCGCATAAAAGATAAATGAACGCACACAACTCTTTACACTACTACGTAGTTTTACGTATTCGATTTTTTCGTTTTTGCGGGCGGCGTAACAGCAGAATGATTACATCAGAGTTTTAGTCACTTTTTTTGAGACGAAATGTTCGCGCGTTCCCGTGCTGCGCCGCTGTGCTGCTTATGTTGCCCGTGCTCTGCTCGCTGCCCGCTGCTGCTGCTGCGTCCGTTTGCCGCTAGGTCAAATCGCGTAGTGAGCTTGCCTTACCGTTGTTGTTGATGTTGCTGCTGCTGATGCTGGAAATCGTAATCGTTGGAAGTCTCTCTACTACCCGTTGCTGTCGCGCTCTGTCCGTCTGGTTAGCTTGATAGTCGTCGTCGGTCTGCCCCAGCTGGGTGGATTTTTTGGGGGATGCAGCTGTTGCTTTTACCCGTTTGCATGTGCAGCTTTTTGTGGCCCAGAGAACTTGCAACTTTCGGGACACACCCCCCCGGCCCATAGTAAGCTGTGTAAAACAGCTGATAGCTGCACTGCTCTCGCTCCCCCTCCCGCACTCACTCACCGTCTCTCTCGCTCTCGCTCTCTCTCTCTATCTCTTGCTCGCTCTCTCGCTCCCTCTCGTGCTAATTAGCTGGCGGCTGTTCGCCAAAAAAACACAAGAACGAACAAAAACAACAAAATAAAAATGAAATTAAACTCACGAGCTATTCGCAGTCGCGTCGTGTTGAATGAGTTCACCTTGCGGATGAACTGAACTGAGCACACGGCGTCGTTTATATTATTTTTTTTTTTTGTAACTAGCCAGCGCGAGACACAGCGAGCAGGCGAGGAATTCTATATTCATATCTATCGGACACACACACACATACACGTATGTGTGTATTTAAGCAGTCCGCATACCCTGTAATATAGCCTGGAATGAGTGAGTATGCTCGACAAGGGGAAATCGCTGAGGAAGCTTTATTTGCCTAGACATACATATTTATTTCCGTTCACTATGCAGCAGAATTATATGCGGGAAAATAAATTCCTAAGGAAACTAAAGCTTAATATACGGGACTGTGGCACCATGCGGGTTTGCCTGACTAAATACTCTCTAACATTTTAAATCGCACGCAAATCGATCTACATATATTTATTTATTTCATAAGCAAACCTGCGTGGTATCTGCCTGTGCGTTCCGCCAACATTTCTATTATCTCTTAACGTTTCGCGCGCTTATTACTTTGTGATTATTCAATTATATGCCGCATTTGTAGGGTTGTATATACTTGATGAGCAGCATATGCTCGTATATCGTAGGGTCGTAGTAATATTGAAACTAGACATCATGAGCAGGCAAAAAAAAAAAAAAAACACTGCAAAACAAATTTACGATTTCACAAATACCAACTAAACTAATTATAACATTTCAATGAAGTGTGGAAAATAAACAAATTGTAGTGCATTTTCAACAAGTTAAGTTGCATAAAAACAAAGTAATTAAAATTCTTATATTTATTTAAAAAGTTTTCCAGAACCTCAGCTGTTTCATTTCCATGTCGCTCAGTGTCCTCTTCAACGATCCCAAACTGATAAGCGTAATTTCGTCAAGAGCTTTACGCATTTCAATCGTCAGAACGCGCAACTTCATGAATGAATCATAACCGGGAGAGCGTGAGAGAGTGACAGAGAGAGGAAGCAATTCACTAATTGAATTACCCCATATATATCGCTGAGAAAAATTTAAATATGGCAAACAAAAAATCAAAATTGCGAGTCTAGTCCAGTGCTAATTGTCGTTCGACGGAAAAAAACTGAAATTTCTAGACAGGCCACAGACACAGAATGCACGTCATCGTGGTGAGTTAGGTCAGTGTCATTTGTCTGGTCGCCCCAGAAAGACATAGAGGAAAAAGCCAGAGCTATTTTTATTATTAAAGTACCCAGAATCGAGACCCAGACCTTCAGAGTACAGACCTACAAATAACCTTCCGCTTGGGAAGATACTATAGGTGTACTAGGTGTTTTATAATATACATATATAACGTTTGCTCGTATCATATCGTACGGTATCGTATCGTACGTATCGTGCAGGCCCGCGTTTGCAGTTCTCTCTCTCGGTCAGCTCTTCCTCTTCCACAGCTGACCGACACGGGACACGCAACTGTTGCGTGCCTAACGCCCACACGGAAGCTTAAAAGCTTGCGCACATGGTAGACGCAGACGGCGACTGGGACTGAGACGATCCGTTGATGCCGACGACACGAACTGATAAAGCTTGCCGCGATACGGTATACGATTTGTTAGCACGTGAACGCTATCAATGGTATTCTGGATGGCAGAATGAGTATTACAAAGTAGTACGTTATTCCAAAGTATTTGACATTGAATTTCGGGTTGGGCAAGTGAAGGTGATGATTAGCCCCAGTAAAGAGTTAAATATGAACGGGTTAAGTATCGCATAATGTAGTGGGAAGGTTATTGAAGACATAACTACAGAGATTTTATCAGTTATTAAGGTATTATTTTTAAAAAGGAATATAACAGAAAGATCACGCTAGAAGCTTAGCAAAATGTCTTTATAATAAATAGTCTAGAAAATTTTAGACCTATTTGACCTAGCATCCCAACCTATGCACATTTAATTATAACATATATGTTATATCTCGCTCAGACTCTTAACAACATGATAATCCATTTTCTAAACTAATGAGATTTGTGGATTTAAAACTGATTGAATATATATTTAATTTGTATGCGTAGTTGTACAACTCGTAATTGTTTAAAATAATAAAAACTTTAAACTTAAAAAAAACTTGTAACTTAAGCTAACATAATCAAAAAATCGGGGTCAATAAACAATTACCGATATTATGGTAAATACTTGGATCGTCTCACAGATTGGATGACGAGTCGGCGGCCGTTTCGGCCACATTGTCATTGGCGCTGCAGACGCTGCGATTCTCGCCGCGCTTGTCACGCATTTGCATCAGCTGAGCAATGAGATCGAGCAGCTGGTCATCTCCGAGACTGCACTGTTGCAGCAGCTGCTGGAGCAGCGCCTGACGCTCGGATTCTTGGCGTATCATGCTCGGCACTTGGGCCAACAGGTTGCTGCGGCAGTTGCTGTTGATCTTCGACTTGGCACAGATGTATTCCAGCACCGAGTTCGGATTGAGACGATCACAGACCACCGAAGAGAGGTTCTCGCGCACAGCATGATCCAGAAATTCTTTTGAATGATTCTCCGAGAGCGTTTCTAGCACACTGGTCTTCAGTTTGTCATTGGAGTTCATTTGATTCGATAGAAATTTAGCCAAATTGAGGGCACCCTTTCGCGGTGAGCTTTTCGGCTTGGCAAAGTAACGCTCCAGCACAGATTCGAGAGAGCATTGCTCCACAACCAGATCCATGGCAGCATCTGTGTCCAAGATAGCTAAATCGCGAGCTTCCACCACCGATGGTTCCTTATCCTCCGCGTGCGCTGTCGTCGTTGTTTCATTCCATTTGAGAGAATCGAATGCCTCATCCTCTACCATATCGTTAGTCTTATCCACAGACTTATCTGTCTCTGCACTCCTGGCCGTCTGCTCGTGTGCAAACTTCTCGATTTCAATGATGCTATCCAAGCGACCGCGTCTCTTTAGTGCAGGCCGCGTCTCCGATACGGGGGCGACCTTGTCCAGGATCAGACAACGCTTGGGTTTGCTGCTGCTGCTGCGAGTTTCATCCGTGTCGCGTAGATATTCCTTGGTTACAGATACAGGAGGATCATGGAAGCTAACACGTTTCCGCTTAAATGCGGGCGACTCAAAGTCATCGATGCTTTCGCAGCGTATCTTGCGCTTCAATATCGACACAGACGGACTGGCGGAGGGTGATGGCAAACGTTTGGAGAAGATCAGCAGATCTTTGGCCTGAATGGGCGTTGAAGTGTGCTCGGCGGAAGCCAGCTCGTTCAGCTCACACGTAGGTGTAGACATCAGCTCGTGGCGTTCGAGTGTGCGTGCCGGAGTGCCAGATTGGCTGCGTGTTGTGGCTGCGGTAGACGCCGCCGCTGATAACGATGAAGAGGCGGAAGTTGAGGAGAGTGCGGAATCCAGTTTCTTGTTCCGTATCATGTTAATCAACTGAGCACCGCGTCCCGTCAAATGTGCCGATGGTTTTGGACGCAGTGTGGGACTGGAAGAATTGTTGGTTTGCTTGCGATCTGGCGGCGAGTTCTGTGAGAGATTAAACAGATTAGCAAAATCTTAAGTATGAATCATTACTGTACGCACCAAATTGCACAGTCGTGTGCTGGACTTTCGGGGCGAAGACTCCGCCATGACAACGGGTTCAATGGCAGCTTCTGTGGGCACTACAGTTGCCGACTCTACAATTGGGTTCACCTCGGGCGACACACTCAGCTGTGTTTCCGGCACACTTGCCGTTTTCTTAACCGGCTCTGGCTGCTGCTGCTGAGCTGGTGCAGGTGTTGCGTTTTGCGTTGCCGACTCAGCAAAAAGATCCTCACTCTGCATAGGGGTGGGTTTTGCAGTTTCCTTTACCTTCGCTCCGACGGGTTTGCCTGCAACAGCTGTAACAATGGAAAGAGGAAACATGTGAGAGACAATTTGCAGGGTACTTCAATATGAGGATTTACCTGCTGCAACTGCTTGAGGGGTTGGTGCTGCAGTTGTTGTCGTTGTCGTTGTTGTTGTTTGTTTTTTGGGTGAGCGCAGACGTTCCTGTACTTGTACACTTTCCTTTTGTGCTGCACGTTTGCGTGTGAGGCGTGCAGGTGTATCCTCTCCCGCTGCGGGCGATGTCTTCGACTCATCATCCGTCTGTGCGCGCGTTTTGCGGAAATTACCTTTTTTCTCTACATTTGTGAAATCTGTGCTAATGATCTCTACGGCCAGCGAACGACGGCGTGTGGGCGTGGATGGAACAGCAACAGGAGTCGCGGATATTTCCGGTGGAGACTCATCAATGACCACAATTTCGTTGTTCTCCTCCTTGTCGCCACCAATTGCGATTTCCGCCTGTTTTCCCTTGGCAATTACCACCTTTTTCGGGGTCCAGGGCTTAATGGAGGCGTCCTGCGACTGGCTCATGTCATTGTACAGCGCCGGGATGTCGGACTTTTCGGCAAACCGCTCCTTCTGACGATCGGTTAGCTTGTCTGGATTGAGACTCCAAACAGATGGAATAATAACAAACAGATCGTCATCTTTGAAGAGATCCTTCAGCTGATTGGCCATGCTCTTCATGGACAACTTGCGGAACTTCTCCTGTATGGTACGCTTCCATTCCTTGAGGAAACTGCCCTCACATTTAAGCTTCTTCCAGCATTGTAATGCGGCTACCAGTGTTGGCTTTAGTGCATCGAAAACAACCATCAACTCGTTCTGACGCAGTTCCAGAATAAGATTGCGTAAAGTGTTCAGGCAACCCTCGAGGAGGGACTGCGTGACCGTTGGACACTCGAAGAGGGCGTGCAACAGTGCAAAGACATCCCTATACAGAGGAGTATCCTTGCAGATGCCCAGCTTGACAACAGCGTTTACATACGTATCGAATAGTTCGGCAAAGACCGGCTCCTCCTTAGTGCTATTTTTCAGTAGATCTGTCAGTGCCTGCTTAAGTTCAACGACAAAATTCTTGCGATCTGTGGCATTGGTGCCGGTGCTGATCAATTGGCGCCACTGTTCGCTGAAGCTTCCATCCAAGAACGAGCTGTTCGCCCGGCGACCGGCAAAACCAGCGCAAGTTTGCAGCGGCCATAGAATCCACTTGTCCAGGAGCGTTGCATTGTGTGCCACGCGATACTCGAGTGCATTCTCGCGCAGATAGCTAAGCAGCGCCGTGGACACTTGTCGCCAGATGTGGAGCTTTACGCCAAAGGCTTCGTAATCCTCTTCCTCGTCATTGGCAGCCATCAGTAGCTCTGCAAAACTGCTGAGTAAACGGAATTCGTTTGTGCTTTTCGCCTCCAACTGCTCTGGTGCATAGATAATGGTCACGCAACGCTGCAATATGGCAGGTGGAACCTCTGAGCGCGCCTTAAGGCAAAGCTTCATGTAGGCTTCCAGCATATCGAGGGAGATAACACGCTGTGACGTCGGAACTGGCGCTGCAGTTGCGTAGGTATTGAAGAAGGAACGCACAACGCGTCCATCGGTGGACAGTGTGTTCTCCAGTTCGGCACAGCAGGCCACAATGAAGGGCTCCACGCGCAGCTGTAGCATTGCGAGTGTAAGATTACGCAACAGTAGATGGAGTAGTTCCTGCTCTGTTTCGGTACTGTTCTCTTGCCGGCTAAGCAGCTGTATGCCGGAGACAGCAGCTGCCAGTAGGGGACGCCAATGTTGCTGTAGCAGCTCCGCTGTCATCAGCGGGGATGGTTGCGTGAGTTTTTCCAATCGTTGCTCACGCAATATACGCTGTAATGAATCCGAGTTAGGTTCCATATTCCAGAGTGCAACCAGACAAGGCAGCGCCAGTTCCCTGCCTGCCTGATAGTTATGAGCCAATCCTGTCGCAGTATTTCGCGAGCCACCGCCAAACAGGAAGCTTAGGAAACATTCGACGGCAGTGTCAAACGATTTGTGCATATCCACGTCCAGACAGGTGATTAGATACCACCAGACGCGCAACTTAATGCTGCTCACATGTGCAGAACGCGACTGCGATGTGCGCAACGGGATGAGGAGTAGACGTAATCGTTTGCCAGCCGCCAGCTCGTTGTAGGCAGCGAAGATCTTGATGAGCACGCGCCAGCAGAGAAACGCCTCGGAACGCACACCGTTGTCGGGATTGCGGAAGCCGAGCTCCACGACAGCGAGGAATTTATTAATATTCGTACAGCCACGCAGTAATTCGTTGTCCATGATCTGCACCAACAGTGTCCAGATCTTGTGCCAATTGTTGTTCTTTGCATCGCGCATGGTTCCGATCTGCGTGGTGTAATTGTTGACAAACTCACTGCGGATCTGGGGCCAACAATTGGCAGCATGTATAACTGCCACATCGAGGGCCACCAACGCCTCGGCCAATGCGGCCACAGCGCAGTTCTGTATATTGCGATCCGAGTCAAACATCAGCGGCACAATGTCCGTCAGCCAGAACTGGACGAGCTCCTCATTGGTGAAGGAGGTCGTTAGCAATCCCGATGCCTTGCAGCTGCTTGCCAGCAGATCAATCATCTAAATTAACAAGATTAATTGTTGTCGATGTCATTATAAATACAGACACAAAGTGCTGAGTGCAGCAAAAGGCTGCGTGGAAAATACTTACACTGCAATAATTTTGACGTCGATTGTTTTTCAGCATTTCTTTTGTCGACAACTGCACCGTGTGGTACGCCTGACCCACTTCTGCGTCGATGCCCATTGCGTTTAGCTGTTTATTTCCTTGATATATATTATTAATTTTGATTTATTCAACTACCACAGCGTACACACGAAACTATTTAATGATTGGATTGTTGTGTGGCATTTGCTATTCAGTGAAAAGGGCGCGAAAACGGTGCGATTAGAGATGAGTGAGTTAGCGCACGCGCAATATCGATGCTGTTGGCGATTGTTATCGATAGCAGTGTTATGCATATTTATGCGATTGGCAGCACTACAGGGGGTACAGTTTGAGAGTCATAGTTAACACAAAGTAACGTATGAAAAAAAGTCATAAAATAAAAATAAACCAGATAAATAATTTTAATATCATCATAATATTATCTCTACTTCACAGTTATGTGCACGTTTCCCTCATTATTGTTGTTAATTGCCACTTAATGAGCTGAGCAATTTAAGAAAATCCCATATAATCTTTATACGATGGAACGATTATAAAATGATTATCTCAAAAACATATCACACTATCTTAGTTAATTGCATAAAGTTGCACTCATTGAAGCCTAAAAGTATGACGTGTCCATATACAAGTTATGAAAGATAATATATGTAATATATCGTGTAATACGGAATACGTAAGATATATAGACATATATAGATATAGACAAACAGGGGTTGGATCATCTGTAACTGGATCGTTCTCCCTCAAAAAAACAGTAGAATGGTTTATCTTATCATGGATATACAGCGGGCAACCCCTCGTGGTAGGTCAGACCTCAGAGCAAATAGATCATAAGTTCCATAAAGTGACTAGTCCCAAAAAAAACTGCTGGCGAATTGCCTCTTGATAACCGAAATGAGGCTGCCTAATTTGCCAATTTAGATTAGGGAAGGCAATCTGGGCTAACGGACCCACCACGTTTGATAAAAACGTGCTAGGAGCGCCTTGTGGGCTGTCAGTCGCCGAGAATCGCGTAACCCGGGAGGAACTCAAAAAGAATGACTAAATTAATAGCAAGCCTGGTGCTGTTGACTACGTTGGTCACGATCAGCTGGTCGGCTTCCTTTAACAGTGGGTGGTGATCCTTAATTTCGTCCCAGCTTCCTGGGCCAGACTCATTGAATCCTTTTCTTGCAGTCGATGCTGTGCACAACCAGGATCAATTGTTGGGCAGAACAACGGGCGCCAAGACTCGAGATGTGAATCTCATTGATCCCAATGCTTTGGCCAAGAATAAGTATACCCCAGAGGAGGAGAAGAACGCACAGTTCTGGTATGATCTGGCGAACGAGGAGATTGCTAAGCGTCTGCGATTGCCCCAGCCGGATACGCGTAAGGCCAAGAATGTGATCATGTTTCTGGGAGACGGCATGTCGCTGACGACAGTGGCAGCGGCGCGAATTCTTCAGGGTCAACTCAAGGGCAACACTGGCGAAGAAGATGCACTGAGCTTCGAGAAGTTCCCGTACACCGGACTGAGTAGGGTGAGCAAGGATTTTCAGCTGAGCTTTCGAAGCATAAGTTATATTTGTGATCCTTTTCTCCACCTGATAGACCTACTGTTCCAATGCCCAAGTGCCGGACTCGGCTTGCACTGCCACAGCTTACCTGTGCGGCGTCAAGACCAACATTGTGGCCCTGGGCATCACGGCCGAGGTGAACTTCAACAACTGCAGCGGCAGCGAGGATCCCAACAATCAAGTCTCCTCCATTGCGGCCTGGGCACAGGCGGCGGGTAAGTCCAGTGGCATTGTGACCACCACCACGTTGACGCATGCCAGTCCATCGGGTGCATATGCGCACAGTACGAATCGCTTCTTTGAATCCGACACGGACATCGTTACGTATGGCGAAGGCGAGAACGATCCCGCCACCTGCACGGACATCGCAACTCAATTGATTACCCAGGAGCCGGGCAAGAATTTCGATGTGATGCTGGGCGGTGGTATGGGTAAATTTTTGCCCAAAAGCATTGTGGATAAGTTTGGCAAGAATGGTGAACGTTCCGATGGCGTCAATCTGCTCTCGAAGTGGCAATCTCTGCATCCGGGCGGCGCTTTGGCCTACAACCGCAAACAGTTGCTCAGTGTGAATGCCACGTCAATTGGCAAACTGATCGGTCTGTTCAACTCGGGGGTCATGGACTTCCATAAGGAGGCGGATGAGGAGCTTAAGCCAACGTTGGAGGAGATGACACGCAAGGCCATCGAGCTGGTTAGCCGCAATGATAAGGGTTACTTCATATTCATCGAGGGTGGCCTAATCGACTATGGCAATCACTACAATCTGCCGCAAATGGGACTCGATGAGGTGCTCGAGATGTCGAAGGCAGTGCAGGCTGCGGTAGATATGACCGATCCCGAAGAAACTCTCATTGTGGTCACCTCGGATCATGCGCATCCACTGTCCATTTCGGGATATCCAGGACGTGGCACGGATATTCTTGGTCTGAATCAGCACGATACTGATGTCAACGGAGTGAAGTATGCTACTCTGAACTATGCTGTGGGCACGAATCAGTATCTGGACGAGAATGGACAACGTGAGGATCTTACCGAGAAGATTAAGGATTCATGTGAGTGGAGTTGATGAGCTAAAGAAAGTTTAGTTTGATTGAGAATATGTTTCCCCTCCCCCCTCTAGCTTTCGTATATCCCAGTTACATCAAGAGCACCATTGGCGTTCATGCTGGCGATGATGTGGGCATCTTTGCCACCGGACCACAGGCTCATCTCTTCACGGGCGTCATGCAGCAGAGCACCATCCCACATCTGATGGCCTACGCCTCCTGCATAGGTGACGGACCCACCTTGTGCGATGACTAAACTATCGCACGAGGCATAGAAAATTGATGCTCATCAAGTTTCTCATTCATAGATCTAATAAAAACGTGTATAACCTCAAAAAAAATAATCAACTATCTAACTTGCAGTTAAGCTTAATGTCAACGTTAAACTTGTTGTTAACATTTGGAGAACATTCGCGATTGCAATTTATTCATTGCGATTTCAATTTGACAACTTCGTTTAAGCGAATGCATATTTCACATTTTAAACGAATGATAAATGAATATGTACTCTGGGTGTGTGTATGTGTGTGTGTGTGTGTGAGTGCTTTTTGAGAAATCAATAATTAAATTGATATTACCCATTTAATTTATTGCCGCCCCGATACACACAGCTACAGCTATATAGATATATGTATAAACATTTATTCGAATTCCTGTTTCTCACACGAAATGCAAAATATATTCGCAAAATATTGATGTCAATTTAAAACGCATCAGACACATCGCACATCGGAGTCTATATAGAGTCTATATATGAAGTATCTTAATCGGGTGTGACGGCGCATAGCTGGGATTACAGTAGATTAGATGATGAAGTAATGCGATAACATCATGTTGATATATATACTATATATGCTAAATAACTTGGTAGGCTTATATATATGCCGGGTATACTGGTTATAAAGAAATATAAATTATATAGTCAACTAAGCTTGTTAAAATTTCTTGAGCTTTTAAAGTAAATAATATTAAAGATATGCTGCCAAATTTTAATTGAGGTAGCTGTAAGAGCTTAAGAGTTACGAGGCTATAAAGATAATAATTGATGTAGATCTAGGGGTAGCTGAACTTGTTTAAATTTGGGAAACTTATAGAGCAGTTAAACTGACAAATTTGATAACAAATGAAAAGTTATGAAAGTTCTGCGTAGCTACAGGGTATCTGTTGGTCTTGGTTTCTTACGTTTAATATTTGTTTCAATTACCGCTTCGATTTGGTATTAGTTGGACTTGAAGCATTTGCCACTTAGTGTGTCAGACGGGGCTTGCGTGTGTGTGTGTGCGTGTGTGTGTGCGTGCAACATTTCTGAATGTCAGGTTCAAGTATTGTCAGTGCGTCTGTCTATCAATTCGCGGCCGCAACGGCATTGTCTGTGGGTGCTGTAGATGCAACTGTATCTGTATATGTATCTGTATCTGTTGATGCAAATGTATCTGCAGCTGTTGCTGTAACTGTTTCCACTGACCCGACGACACCCACATAGACGCCTCTCTGCCGACTTTGACTTGCAATTGTTGCTTGATTGTTTATTTTGCTCGCGACACAATAAACATCAATTTTATGTTTTTCAGTTTCGCCAAGCAGTTGGCAATTAAGGATTGTTGTTGCTGCCGCCGCTGCTGACGCTGCTGCGAAGGTTGAGTCCTTGCGCGGCGCATTGCGTCAGCATCGCTTTTGCGGCTTTCGCTTTGCTTTGCTGTTCTTCGCCCCCGATTGCGCTGTTTGTTTGCGCTGTCAACATTTCGTCGGCTCAGCGAAAACTGCTGCATGCTGCTGCTGCTAGAGCCTGTCAATCGTCAGACGCAGCTTGCGTCAACGTTGGCGTCGCAGTAAGCTGCGACTGCGACTGCGGCTTGAAGTCGCCGCGTCGCCGCGTTTGTCGTCAGTTTCAGTTATAAATCTGTCGCGAGAGCAAACGCGTGTGCGGCTTAAGCTGGCGACGCTAATTCACAATTTTCAACTGCAATCAGTCTCTCTCTCTCTCTTTCTGTCTGTTTCTCTCTGTGTGTGTGTGTGTGCGTGTGTATTTGTGTGTGCGCACGCGCGACGGCGCTTGAATTTTTGTCACGTTTGCTTTTAACGCGTCCGTTACGCGCAGACATTTTCGTACGCAAACGGTAATTGGCAGCTCAATTGCAGCTGAATTGCAGGTGAGTAACAGTTGAGTGGTTTGTTTTACTATTTGCCGCTCAATTGCACATTTCAATTGATTCATTTCGTACAGTTTGAATATTGTATTGACATTACGAGTGCAATTCGAAGTGAAGTTAATAGCCGTAATAAACGTGCATTTTTCGCTAGTTTGGTAATCTAAGATTAGGCCTAATTGGTTGGTTTGAACTATGTAATTGATCATTTAGTTCCATACTAGTGCGTTAGTTAGGAAACTTAAATGTTTCTTGAACTAGCTCAGTATGTGAACAACAAAAAATATACAAATATACAAATAAGTTCCTTACAAAGCTTTTTATAGATGCTGTGAATTAGTTCCCTGCTGAACTTGCTCCTTTTAAATACCTGGAACTAGTTTCCTCAATTCTTGCAGCTAGTTACGCACTTTTTGCTATTCTTATACTTCTATATTTTTATTGCTCAACAAATAATTAATAAGCAGCGGAACCAGTTCATTGAGCGACTCACAGCAACCTTCCGCCCATCAGAAAATATGCCTCAGTGGGCGCCATTGCCGATCGATAACTAATAACAACTCGATAATTATCGTGATGCGCGCATATTTCTGGCAAGTGAACTGGAATTGGAACTTGGAACTAGAGCAGAGCCAGAGCGAAGTGGTAATACGATACGAGTGGGGAAAAGAGTCGCATCAAATGTCGCGAATATTGAATAAGACTCGTTGGCGCTGCGGTCTATCTGTGACTCGTGTACCCGTCGACGTGGGTTTGGGATTAGGTGTTGGGGGTGCTTGACAGAGTTAACCGCACTCACAAGGTGTCTAGGTGCACACACCTGTCTGTGGTTTATATGCTCTATAAGCGATGTGCTTAGTTTGGATTTTGACTTGTTAGCTTTGCTTTACGAGCGTAGCCAGGTAGTTCATTCTCCCTCTCTCTCGCATTCTTTCTTTCTCTGCCAAGTGAGATGAGCATAAAACCAGGGAGCAGGCAACGAGTTGGTTTTTTTTTCGGCTATTCGAGTCTGTGAGTTCTGTAATTGATTTCCGCTTTCGAAAGTTTACTTTCGTTCGGGGCCAGGCTTATCCCCAGATCTGCTCTCGCCTAGAAAGTAACAATGCAGCAACAGCAACAGCAGCAGCAGCAGCCTGTGCCACTTCCCGGTCAGCGTCAGCCTCAATTGGGAAGATGAAAGATCGAGTCTGGCTGCGGTTGAGGAGGCTGCTGTGGTTGTTGTGGCTGTGTCTGATGCTGCTGCTGCTGCTGCTGCCAGTGGCATTTCGTGGGTGTAGATGAATTTCCAGAGATAAAGCGAGAGAGTCAAGCAGACCACCTAAAACTGGGCTAATATCTGCACGCTGCAAGCTGCCCGAATGTATCTGCAATCCATCAGATGCAATCCATCCCATGCACGCCAGCTGCAGCAATATTGTATATCGTATAACTCAAAGTTGACCCTGAACTTGCCCGTCTATTTCACACATTTGCATATTGCAAACTCAAATCGTGCAATGCAATTCAATATTTTGCTTCAGCTTCGTGTAGCCCTTAATTCATTCAACGTTTATTGAGGCCAACACTAACTAGCCAAGTATCTTATCTCATCTTTTGTCTGGCCAAAGTATAAATATTTTAGGCTAAAGTTAGCTATCTGCCAGAGCAAAGATCTCAACTTTTACAATCCTCATGCAAACAATGGCATAATACCACGTAATATACATTTGTATATACAATAGTAGTATATAGTATCTGATATTGCAATTCTTCCGGCATTTGAATGAAAATATTCTTGTGTATATTTATGCTTGAAAATTTACCTTTAATTCGAAATGTTTTCATTTCGAATTTCCACGTGATCGAATGCATTTGGAGACTGCGCAAAATATGTTTTCGATTTGAACAACCACAATAATAATCAAAATTCACACGACAATAAACGGTTTATATCCGAGTTGGGTAAACAATGCGGAATTTGTAAATAATATTAGAAACAAAGACGCCTCATTTGTGGTTAAGGTTAACCAGATGTCGCTTTACATCGAAGCAGGAAAACCAAAAATTTGAAAATCTACAAATTTACGTTATCTCTCTCACATTTTGGCCGAGCAAATTGTAACAATATTCAAAACATATTCACAATGAGTGAACGAGTGAGTGCCATAAATTAGTGTTTGTTTTTGTGGCTGGTTTTAGCTTGTTTTTTTTTAAGCTTTAGCTAGAGGGGGCCAAAAAGCAAACACAAAACACGCAATCAGCTACGGCAACGTGTCGTCGACGTTGACAGTCCAGTTCCGGTAAAAATGAATCCGCCCCAAGTGGGAGGGACAGAGAGAGAGGGAGAGGGAGCTGCGAGACCTTTCTGCCTCGAAGGTGACTCGCTGGTCGCTCCAGTCAACTGGCTACTAGTCTTCGCTGTAGCTCTCTCCCTTCTTGTCCAGCTAGCTAGACTGCTGATGTCATCGCCAGTGGGTAAATGGTCCAACGGATTGATGGGTTGCTGGGTTGGAGAACCTTTCGTCATGGTCATGGCATGCGCTTCATGCTGGGGCAGCAAGCACTGCGCATAGTCTTGTAATTAGGCAAACACCTGTTAATGGACAGATTAGACGCGCCTGATCGACCATCATCAAGCTGTGCTCGCTGTCAGTTTTGATGGCATTAACATCTTTATTTGCCATTAATTGTTTAGTTAGTTGGGTTGAGCTGGAATGGGTTTCTTCTGGTTACAGATTCACTCATGCGATTGTCATGTTTATTTGCTGGGTTGGGTTTAGGTTTTCTGTTTTACATAGGTCCAGGAATTTGAATAATCCAATGGTATTTCAATTTTCAACATACTTCTACAAATTTTATTTATTTATTTTTTTTTATTTTATTTTTATTTATTTTTCTGCATCAGTTTCTAGTTCTTATTTCATTTCAATCTCAGTTAATCTCACAGTTAAAGTAATTAATTTTAGTTCATGTTCCAGTTACAGTTTATTCTTGTAAAAGATACTCAATATTTAAGTATCTTTGATTTTTGTACTCAAACTAGTTTCTTTTTCATTTTATCTAGTTCCGAATCTGCCACTGCGTAGTTCCTCTACGCGTAGCAGTTCCATTTTGAACTTCAACTCGATCTCTCTCTGGTTTTATGAGGTGTTTTACAGTCTGTGAACCAATTAAACTTTGATTCGAAACGCTTTTTGGGGTTGGGGCGTAGCTTTGACACTGTCAGAGTCAGCGTGATTTGTGCATAATCTCTGGCATTAAACAGGGAGGGGGCCTATCATGTTACATTAGTCGAGCGCGCAGCTCTCGCATATTTATGAATCCCAATTAGAGGGGATTGGTGCGATTGGCATATATCGTGGTGGATATATATTCAATAGACTCGTTTCGTGGCAATTAAAATGTAAATGCAAACAAAATGCAATTTATGTTCGACTGTGTTGAACTGCATTGCGCATACGCAACGTTGACTTAAGGTTATTGCCAAGAACCTCATATGGCGACACGTTTCAAGTTTAGCATATTTTCGTAATTGATTCAGAATGATAATTATTTTTATTATTATGATTATTGATATTGTACAACTATCGTCGCATTTGCATGTGAAACTGTGTTTGAAGCTATCGAATTGCCACGCGATGCGATCACACACCCAGAAATGTTCACGTTAAACGTTTCGAGCTAAATATCAGACAAAAGCTATAGATTTCATAATCATATACTATGTATATGTATATACTTATACTACTCTGCTCGATTATATCATATGCTACATGAAATGAGAATCAATTAATTTAAAGTTTTGCGCTAATGCATAAATCGTGCTTCTGGCTTCTGCTTGTTTTATCTCTCCTGCTGCTAATACCCTGTACAGAGAGTGGGGAATGGGGTTTAAGCTGTTTGAGTGTATATGTAGTACATGTGCTAGAGAGCATAGCTTCTCCTGTCAAACTACAGGGCATATGGCAGTCGAGTTTGTTTGTGCTTTACTATTGCGAAATGTGTAGAATCTCAGCATGTTTTGCCCCAGGTCACACTCTATGCAATACGCCCCCTAAACACATACACAGAGAGGGACTCTAGAGATATGTGACGTCTGCACTTAAACTGCACTCGATCGCATTGGCGACACAACGACAAACACTTGCTGCAAATTGCATTTTACATTTAACCAGATATCGTAATGGCAATTGATAAATGACGTCATCACCTCATGGCCCATTGAAAGTGCAAACAGACAACACTTTTGCCAGCTGACTAGACTGACTCAGGTATTCGTTTTGTATTCACTTTTCGAGTTAACTGAGTGCATTATACAGTGCGCTAAACACTTGACAAATACGGATCTCCATGTAGTAGGTGGTCTCTCTCTCTCGCCCCTCCCTCAATGACGTCACATGAACCTGAACCTGAACTCAATACAAAAAAAAAAAGAAAAAAACTCGAAATAGTTCGCATCTTGTTTACCTGAAATTGTGGTAAACAAACAGTTCACACCTCGCTTAAACCGTTACACTTCTCGTCTTGCCAGAGTTGCCACTACAATTAGGCAACAGGTGCTAATTGCACTCGCAAACAGGTGATAAAATAGTAGACGCATCGACACGCGTGGGTGGCTAAATCAGAGGCATTGGAATTGAATCATTCACTCCAGCTGTGAGTGAGTACTATTCATAGTGCAAACAAAGTTGAAAACTGGCAACATATCGTAAAATATGGATATTGTAATCACATTCTTTGCAGAATACCCCAGCGAATACCTTGAAAATATGCTAAAATGCAACAATATTCATTCATTCACATTAGTCAGCTCAGTCTCTCTCTATATATGTACTTTATATATAGATTATTAGCTGAGCCATCCTATAATTTGTTTTTTCTTTTTATATGTCAACAACTCTGGCAACCCCTCAACGAGTTTATGGTTGAAATAAATTGATGATGACACATGTTTATAGCGCGTCAACTTTGGACAGACAGCAAGTGGAATCGCTAACACGACTAAGAATTACCCTGTACTTTTATAGATTTACTGTAGCAGCTTAAGTTACTTGTGTATAAGGCTGAGGAATATGAGATTTTTGCCTTAGAATCTCCTTATTTACGCTTGACTTCAAATGTGGGCGTGGCACTCGTTGCTTTATAAGAGTATCAGCTGGAATAAAGTATATATGAATCAACTTGTCAAAATTAGTGACGTTATTTCTGATAAAAGCGGAGATCTACACGTAAATGTAAATAAATAAATTTTCATACAAGTTCTGAAGTTGAACATACCCCTTTGATAATCAAAATATATTTACAGAGTATAGAGACATGCACAAAGCGGGATAATTAATCATTGTACACAAAACGGTCCAATGATGGTCGAAATCAATTATAAATATGATCTAATTATTTGAAGAAATAGTCAAAAAGAGTCGCCAAAAAGGGGTTAGCGGGGACTTGTACCTGTATCATTATCGTAGCTTAGCATCGTTCGCATTTTTTAGCAAGAATTTCCTACATCTTATTCAAAGACCTAGAGAGGCTAGAGAGGATCGGTAATCGTTTGTCATGCAGTACAGACGCTGCTCAGAGTGTCACTGACTCTGGGCCTGGGGGCAAAATGATTCGCATTTGGCATTGACAATGACTTTCGACTGAAATGGTGAAATAAATCAGCTAGAAATGGCTGCGGGCTGCAAACTAGCCAAAAATATAGCCAAAAAGAAACAAAGGAAAATATTCTTAATCGTTTTGTTGGCTCATTCTGCCCGATGAAAGCGAGTGCTCTCTCTGCTTTAAGTGTTCTAATTCTGTGAATATTTCCTATAAATAAATTCGATTTCGTAAGCATTGTCAAGGTCTTACAGCATTCTTCTCATTGTTGTTGTCGCTGTAACTTTCACAAAAATTAAATTGACAAAAATTCTTGAGAATCGTAGGAATTGTTTGCAGATGGTACCGTGCCCCGAATTGAATCAAAACGAACAAACCGACGTACTCGTCGTAATTCAATCATTTTAATTGCTTGTAAGTTCAAATATTTGCGGTATTCAATGTCAATTTGGTAGATATATGGGTGTAGAGAATCAGGTATGTGTTGTTTGAATGGGAGGTGGTGGAATTTGAATTTACCGAGATACTGTGCAAAATGGGAAGCAATTTAAATGACGTTTTCCTATAAATACAGAAATTGTTTACATTTCTTATAAATCAAGATATACTAAATGTTTTGGGATAATTAATGTCTTTTACAGACTTTGTATGTTTTTTTTGCAAAACAAACAACTTGATATAATCTGTTATTGGAAGACATAACAGGTAAAGTCAAATCCAGTAAATGGTACATTAAGATAAATGATATATGTCCCAAATATGGAAATAATATTTTAAAAACCGAGTGTGTCATATATTGTAATTACTTTCACTGCGAAAGCTGCCAAAAAAAAAAAACTGTCTGCAAAGTACGCTATAAAAACATGTCATAAACGTGAAAGCCTATATGTTGCCCCCCTCCTCGTAGGTATTTGCCAGACATACTGAAGAATCAGAGCTGTTGCTATTTATACGACTGCGACGCTATTTGTTTCACAGACATTAACCCGACCAGGTAGACGGAATACGAGTACGCGAAGTATAAGATCGAGTACATTCCAAATAATATGTACGTAGGCCCAGGTAGGTACACTTGTACACACACACACACACACACACACACACACACACACACACACACACACACACACACACACACACACACACACACACACACGTATGTAGTATGTATGATTCAATATATAAAGTGGTATACAACAGATATGGGGTATGGATCAGTGTCTGGTGCTGTTGTAGGGAGCAGGGGGGAAAGGCAAAAGCTGCCTGCCCCAGTGGCCGATATAAAGGCGTTTTCAGTGGGCGTTACAAAATGGGACATTCGCAACCGGCAAAGCCCATTTACATTTGAATCGGATAGATCGCTTTTGTTTAGATCGTTGTGAATATAATTAAAACATTTGTCATGCTCAACGAGCATTATAATTAACCATATGCGAATCGACATAAATCAGTTCACCGCATCGGTGAATGGACCGATTATTGTTGTTATTATAATAAAATAGCATACAATTCATGAATATTTTCGTTTGTTAATTATTTATAATAATCTGCCAAACGAAATCGTATAAATTGCAATAAATATGAAATGAATTTGAATTGCAACAGGCCATCGGCCTGCTAAGGAAAGCGAGAGCGTGTGAGAGCGAGAGGCATGCGTAACATTTACGTTTAAGTTAACAGCAGCCGCGCTGCTCTTAACAGCAGCTCGTGAGAGAGAGCGACACTTAACAGTAACAGCTGCTGTAGTTCTCAGTTCACATGACAACACTCACAAAAATTCTCAAGCGGTTCTAGCGTCGATAAGTAGAAAGCAATCGTAGCGTGTTTGCATAGACTGCGAGAGGTGAGGATTGGGATAATCTAGCTGTATGCTTGATGGTGTTGTTCGCCCAACTCAAACGTTACGACTAATAGAACAACCTTGAAACAGTCTGATCTCGCAATTTTGTTTATCTAAATTTATACAATATTTTTTCAATATCCTCTTCCACTTGCACTTGTCAGGTTATGAATACGGGAGGTAGTATTCAGTCGTCATCGTCGTTGTGTTTTGTTATTGTTTGCGCATTGTGATTAATTTTGATTGACAGCGCACCTAATTTGTCGGGTTTCTCACTGAGTAGGTTCTCAGGTTCACGTCAAGTGTCGATAATTACGGCTAACTACGAGCCAAAAAACACCGGTTGTTGTTTGTCAGTTTGGCCGGAGGCGTTGTTTGAGTGCATCGGAAACGTCAAACGTTTCGTTTCAAACACAAAATATATGAATACATTCGTTGACTACATCGTTCATTAAATACGTCTCCAGGTGCCTGCAATGCCTGGTATTCATTTCTGAAAATAGCATCTTACGAATGGGTTTGCAATTCAAAAACTGTTTCTAATAAACAATTTATGAATTATTATATCGTAAATGGACGAACGGACACACTGAATCTATTTGCTTCCCACTCGAAGGTATGATACGAGTTCTCATACCATAATCGCTTTATGTACACAGAAATGTTTATGACGGTGGTAGACAAACATCCCATAGACAATGGGAGGACGTGATCTTTGTGTTTTCCTCATGCGAAAATTTGTAGAAAGCATATTTTCTAAAAATATTCAAAAATCACTAAAGCGTTTCCAGCTGATACGCAAAAACTGGCATGGTATTTTCATTCAAAAACAAGACAAGAAAGTCAGTCAAGCGCACCTGACTGCTACATACCCTAGAACTTGTCGACAACGCTCCGTTGATCTGTTTAATGAATGAATAATGGGAGGACTGTCCAAATTCTTAAAATGTTGATGGCAAATCAAAATATAGTTTAAAACTTTGAATATAGAGAATAAAATGTAAAAGAAGACTTAGGCTAGTCGAGCTTGCCTTCTCGCATCACAGCTTAACGGGGTACTTGAAGCACACGTGAGGTATGCCATAAAATTATTCATTCTATTCTGTTGCTGCAAAATATGCGGAATTTCAAGTGAATGAATGCCACATTATTATCTGGACAAACATGAAATGTATTGGCGTATTATTGAGGCAATAAAGATATCTGTATTCACACACACACACCATATAATCATTTTTAGAGGGATTGAGTAACCCCTTAACGATTTCCAGCGCACATTAAGCGAGAACCAATTGCACTTGATTTTTCGTGGGAAAATTATGGTGCTAATTTTCCAATTAACGCCAATCGGTTCCAGGTTCTGCTACACTTTTTTGACCCACAGCCCATCCCCCTTTATAAACATTGATGACGTCAAAAGCATTTGCCAATACTTTAAATATAGCGTGCTTATCCGTTTACTTACGCATCTTCTAAACCAGACGCCCAAACAAAACAATCGAATATTGCGAAGCGTATTAATAAAATGAAGGAATTATCCAAAAATAGCCTGGCCTCTATTTGGCTTATCACCAGATTGGCTTATCAATTGGCCAATTTTTCGAGTGAACAGCAGCTATTTTCCATTAACGCAATCATACTGCGAATTTCAGTCAAATTTTGGCCGTAGTATTTCTAGAATTTTGTTTTTTCGCCCTTCGACCAATAGTTTTTGTTACTTATTATCAACAATTTAAACATTCCATGAAATAGAAAGGGAATGGGAGTCATGTTTTGGGGGGCGCCAAGAAGCGCCGACTTACACTTGACGATCGAAACAATTGAAATTGAAACGAATCGACAATGGACCGTTTGAGTAAATTATTAAACACAAATATGCCAAAAATATTTTATTGCTCAGCCACAGACTAAGCAGCTGACAGCAGCTTTGTTGCTGCCGACACATACCCTAGCGGAAGAGGGGTATATTAGTTGTTCACTGTATAAAAGAAATTACGAAAATAACTTAAACAAAAATTATATATAATATTAGTAAATATATCTGGTAGAAAAAAAGATGAAATTCCATATTAAGTTGATATAAATTATTTTAATAGATGCCAACTTATTTCTTAATCAAATCCGAAACCCATTTAAAAGGTATCTGCCTGTTTCGGTGCTACCCGACCATCTGTGGTTTTATTGTTTTTGCTGAGTATTGTTAAATTGTCGCTGTCAAAATTAACTAGAATTTAATTCAATTGAATTTGTGGTCACACTTCCACTTCCACCAACGCGTCGACAGTTTAAAAAAAAAAGCCAATTCGATTTCGTCATTACTTGACGTGCGACAGACGCGTCGAGTCGGACCCTGAAATTTTTCGGGTAAGAAGGGAATACAAGGGAGAAAGTTCTTGCAGTGCTGATGCGAATATCGCGTGTAAATGGATCAACCTTGAAGACACATTGATTCCACATATGGTATACAATACAATAGACGGTACAATGCGATACGTACGCCTGCACTTGCCTTGAAATTGAGCTCCAATAAATTGTGGGTAAATATTTTGCATACCAATGTGAAATTTCCGTGTAACCTTGCCAAATATTGGGGGCAGACTAAAAGTTTCCTTGGAGATGCATTCGCCCGATGCGAACGTGTAAGTATCCAAGGTTAATTATAGCCAAGCATCGTAAGAAATTCTTATCGAGTTCACAGCTGGAAACTCATTAATATGAAGAAAACATAAATAATACGATATAGTGCGATAAAGAACCACATAAAATAAACATCGTACCTATGAATTCGAATATCAACAACATCAGAAAAACTAAATGAGTCCGCTAAAGGTATAAGGCGTAAACATCGATTTTGCGTATTGTACAAATTGAATTGGTTTTATTGTGTTTGGTGGGTGGAGGTGTGCAATACGATGTCAGAGACAAAAGCTTTTAAAATATGAAATAGAAACAAAGTCAGAACAGAAAGCGTAGTAGATAAGATGCAGAGATTTTCTTTATTTCACTAGTCTTTTGCAATGCACTTTCTGCTGGTTATCTTCCAAGAGTTCCCTCTTATGTGTTATACCCCACAAAATAAGGTAACAACTGCGATAAGGCAGCTAATTCAGGAGAACGTGTACTATTTTTAACCGAACACAAATACAGCTTACTGTTCTACTTGTATTGCTCGCTGATGCAATCATCCCCGTCATAGATCATCTGTCCCATTATATAGCTGTCGATTTAGACATTCCATTGTACATAACATCGACCGAGACAATTACTTCGGTTCCCAGAACGATGATCTTATCGGACGTATAGAAACGTCACGGTGTGCATTACGAAAAGCGTTTCGATTGGTTTTTAGCTGGGTAGATTTCATTGATAATGCCAATACGACTATACATATATTTGCTGCCCTTGAACCACATACCTCCAATAGACCGATAAGCTTTTCGTTGGTGCTATAATGGGTTAATAGTTTTTGCAATTTAAAAAATTCCTAAAAATGTTTAATTTGTGTGAAATTAACAAGGGTCCCCCCTGTGATTTTTTCAAACAATTTTTTTTTTCAAAATTTAAAATTGCCAGCTTTTACTTTTAATCGATAACGGAGGTTAAAATTAGTATAAAACAAGTGTTTAAAATTGTTTTAGAGCATACTTAATTTTTGCCCAAAAATCATGTCAAAGTCGACCAAAAATTTAACATGCAAGACCCTTGACACAACCAGTATCCTCATTTTCCTCACTTCATAACTTTCTTAAAAATCAATCGATTTTCTTCGGGTAAAGCATTTTATTCATGGTTTTACTTCTAGAATAGAATGGGTTAAGAGTTTTTGCAATTTAAAAAATTCCTAAAAATTTTTAATTTTTTTGTAAAATTAATAAGGGTCTCCCCTGTACATTTTTCAGAAAATTTTTTTTTTCAAAATTTAAAATTGCCAGCTTTTACTTTTAATCGGTTGCGGTGGTCAAATTAAGTATAAAACAAGTGTTTAAAATTGTTTTAGAGCATACTTAATTTTTGCCCAAAAATCATGTCAAAGTCGACCAAAAATTTGACATGCAAGACCCTTGACAGGACCAGTATCCTCACTTTCCTCACTTCATAACTTTCTTAAAAATCACACGATTTTCTTCGGGTAAAGCATTTTATTCATAGTTTTACTTCTAGAATAAAATGGCTTAAGAGTTTTTGCAATTTAAAAAATTCCTAAAAAATTTTATTTTGTGTGAAATTAATAAGGGTCCACCCTGTGATTTTTTCAAAAAAAATTTTTTTTCAAAATTTAAATTCGCTTGTTTTTACTTTTAATCGATTACGGAGGTCAAAATGAGTATAAAACAAGTGTTTAAAATTGTTTTAGAGCATACTTAATTTTTGCCCAAAAATCATGTCAAAGTCGACCAAAAATTTGACAAATTTGACCCTTGACAGGACCAGTATCCTCACTTTCCTCACTTCATAACTTTCTTAAAAATTACACGATTTTCTTCGGGTGAAGCATTTTATTCATGGTTTTAGTTCTAGAATAGAATGGTTCAATAATTTTTGCAATTTTTTTATTTTTGAGAGGGGAGGTGGTAAGAGCTTTGCTTACTTTTGCTGACAATGAAGAAAGGGGAAGTAAATAATTGTAATAAATCGGCCTACGTAACTTGAATCCGAACGGCCCCGTAAAAACCCAACTCGAATCTCGTATTTTACGCGTCTAATAATTTGAGGTGTTTGTCCGGCAGGCAGGCTGTTTATAAATATTTTATCACATGACTTAAGTACATTGGAATGTAGCCCCGCCTATATAGGCGGTAGAATATCAATATCGTTCGGTTCGTTGTGCACGGAATCGGTAATAATAATCGGCTAAGTAGCTAATGGTGTATAAATATCTGCTAATTGAATGCTTAATCATGTTGTCGCGCCAATTAAACTGCCAATTTTGGACAGCCATATGGGCAAAAAAAAAAAAATACCCGATACGCCGTAGGTATGCGCCTATTATTGATATCTGGCCAGATCTGCCGGATTGACTGGTTGCTCTGAATTCTACCCTCACTATCGTTGTAAGCGTGCCAGCTGCTTGTTTAAGTATTCATTGGTATTCGTTGTTCATTCATAAAACCGACAAATGACGATTCAATTACTTTGTTTATAGACGCGACATGTTGTCATCAGCATTCGTGTTAGACAAAACACATTTTTTTTCTCGCTTTTCCACTGTACTTGAAACTGGATCCAAGTTCATTAGCAGCGAGTACAAGCCAGAGTTTGTATAAATCTAAATATATAGTACCTATAGGGGTACCTTCCTATTTGGGTAGCTTCTTAAAATTTAAACTAAGCTGCTTACTCATGTCTATTTTGTTTCCTATTAGTTATTTATAGTTTTCGCCTCGAAACTATATTTTTCCGCAGATTTAACTGTAACACAGATTTAAAATAAGTACACCTGTACCTGTTGATCTCTGTTCACCCTTATATTATTAAGTATACCGTCGACTTATCTACAATGTACCCAAATATATGAAAAAAGGCTTACGTACTACTTGATTAGTCATCTGCTTCGCAATTGTTATATTACTTCGATGGTATGCGATAGGATTGCAATTTCTATTAGTCATAGAAATCACATCCGGTGCATATCAAGTCCGGAAATGAAGTAATTCTAATTAATGAATAATTACACATTTTTTTTTACTCGCTTCTCATTCGGTATAAAAAAGCTCTATAAATTCTTCTTCAATGTCTTCAGTCTGGAATGGGTCAACATTTCAGCTTTTGCCCTCGTCAATCTTCGGTTTCTTCTTAGGTTCCTTCTTTGTCTGTGCTGTGTTTGCCCGAAAACGATTTTCATATACATATATTTTGGCATTACGTGCGACACAAATCGCTCATAAAACTTGAGTTTAATGTCATGCAAATGGCGACACTGGGAATTAGTGAAGTCGCGCCTGATGGCTTTATTTCGGTCTTGATATGCTGTCGCCTGTTTTGGGTTATGGTCTTCGATACGATGTGTTGGCCTGAGCTTGCAACTTGTTTTTAATTAGCTTTCTTAATGTGTCGGCTCTTATTGTTCGCTGGTTTCTTTTTTGTCGTCTTTTTTTTTTGGGTTTGTTTATATTCCTCGGGACATTGTCGCAGAGACAGCATAAAATTTGATTGCCAATTTCTGAAGTCTACGATGTTTACAAAGCACATTAATTACAAATCGAATCGGCAAAGTCCATTTCGTATGCGAAAGAAAGCTTAGTCAAATTTCGAGAAGGAATTTTTTAGGAAATTCCAGTTGCCGTAGATAAGTTTTGCAGAAGCATACAACACAATAATTATTCACATATGTATGTATGTATGTGTGGATCGTATATACAAATTCCTGCATTGTGTCTATATGGGAATAGCAGAAGCTTCACAAACGATGCCAAGCGAAATGACAGACCCAAAGAGCCGGATAATAAGCACAAAAAGATCATATCGATCGAGGCGTCAGTGTGACGGAGTCCGGAGTATGTGTATGTATGTGTGATAGATCGAGTTTATATGTATTTTGTTTGTATGGAAGATCGATGCGTTGAATTGGGTTCAACAAGGTATTTATTTAGTTCAATTTCGCACTCTCTTTTTGGCAAACTGATCAAATGATCAAGCGATGACTTTCTTATATGGGTACAATGTCTACAATGGATCTATTTGATTTGGTTGTTATAACCTTGAACTTAAATTGAGTGCAATTCATTTATGTGTATATCATATCACATTCGTTTGATAATAAAGACAAACAGGCAAACATTCCAAAATATACGTAAATTAACTGCGCATAAGAAAGCTCACGCCTTTTTTTTTTTTTTTTTTGGTATTGTTGTTTGCTTGGCCCCGGCCTCGGCCAAAGGTCTTGACAAACAATTTAAGGAATTTAAACACAGAAAAAGATTCGTGTCCGTATTACATATCGCAGGTTAGAATCTAGCCAGGCCATACGTGATACTAATGAGGAGTGCACACACACACTCACGAACACTTGCACACCTTGCAAATGCCTTTGCATTTTCTCAAAAATTGCCATATAAAGCAATTATCATGTGCACTAACAGTGAAAGAGTATGAGAGCGAGAGAGAGCTAACATGCCGACCCCCACTGTATTATAACAGCGTGCGCTCTCTTGCGCTACAGCAATAACAGCGCTGACCATTTCGTTTAACAGTGAGAGCACGTAAGTATCCACTGCCAGTGCGAACTGTCCCACCTACACACACACTTGTATGTACGAGAGCTCAACAGTAACAGCAGCAGCAGCAGCCGAAGAACCAAAAACGATAACAGTAGCAGCAGCGAAGGGACCGCGACCGCAGCCGACGACTTCGGTTTGATGGTAGCCCATAACTTTTATTGAATTCAGTCAACGGCTGGCCGCGATCGCGTTCACAACGTGCCTTCAAGCAAGCAGTGTGCAAAATTGTGTAATTGGATTTAAAACCAGAACAAATATTGGCTCCAAAGTTTGTGAATTGATATACATCACATAAATTGTGCAAGCACATAAAAGTTAGTATAATTTTCAATGATATGCACAAATTCAATAAATATCGCGTGTGCTTAACCCAAACAAATGTTAAATAATTCTAAAAACAAAAGATTTAAATGAAATTTTATAAATAAATTATGAACAAAAACTTCACAACTTAATAAAAATAAACTAAAACTTTGCAATATTTTATAATACAATTGCAATAACATTTTCGCAAAATCTTTTTTTTTATCTAAATTCTGAGTTAAATATTTTAAGAACTATAGAACTTTATTCCCTCACTGTTTGCTTCTTTAAAAGTAGATCTTTAAAATATTTGATATAGTATTTGCCTCTGGCTTAAATGCCTCGCAGTTAATATTTGCCAAATGTCAACAGAAAATGAAAACAACATAAAAAAGTTTTCTAAATTCCTCAAATGCAAATGAGATAGCGAAGATAATTATTAGATTTCGAGCAAGAATTAATTGCTTTGACGATATCAATTAAGGCATTATAGAGTACCAGCTCATTAATATTTTCCAATTAATTATCGAATCAAACTTTCAAATAAATTTGCACAAAATTATAAACGAGTTCAGGAAACGCAAAGATAAAAAAAAAAAACAAATAACTTCGTTGCGGATTAAGAACCTTTTGCAGATGTTTGATGAGACCACACAGTGACAGAGACCAGAGACCCGCATGTGAATCAGATGCTATTTTTGATACCATTCGATAATTGAATATATTTCTTGACACTCAATAAATATAATCTCTTCATATGCATACAAATTGAGAAATTTGAAAAAAAAAAACAAATAATCAAAAAAACCTACACCTATAACTCCCAAGCAGAAAAACAGGAAAAATTATATTTGCAATTTGCATTTAAATTAATGATAAAGTTTCTTTATTATTATTTCGATATTGTCCCCTCCATTTGTTATTCTTGTATTGCTCGCTGATAATCAAACGAGTTGAATGCTCCGTCGTTTTGAGCCCCGGAACCCAGTGAAAAGGGGCGCTACTAGAGCTAACTCGACCGCCTCCTTTTTCATTTGTTTTTTTTTTTATTCTTTTTCTTTATTTTTTATTTATTTATTTTTGCTGTCTCGGCGTAAATTTTTGGCTTCACCGTCGTGGCAACCAAAGCCCGCTAATCTTTCGTGTTTAAAACGTTTTTTATAGCTGACGTCATCAGAATATTTAAAAGTTTACTGTTATGTGATTGCTGGCTGGCGTTTCGAGCTAGGTTTTTATTTATTTTTTTTTATTTTGTTGCTATTTATGATACTGCTTTCGCTATGATGTAGGGAGTATTAGTTTGGTGTTTCAGCTGGTTCTATTTTTCTTGGATTTAAATTTAAAACTCCTTCAAGTTTCCCAAACAAAAAATTCCTCGTACTGTTAAATAAATCTTAAATGAATAAGAGGATTGAATTCTTTATTAAACTCTTGAAAATATTTTACTGAGTATCATGTAGTTGGAATTGTTAACTTTTGGTTCCGATCTACCCGACTTTATTTGCCAATGCGCGCTGGGAATTTTTGATGAGCGTGAACTTTTACGAAGGGTTGCGGGTTGCGTGCGTGCGTTCCCCTTTCCCTACGTAGATCTAGCGTTAAATTTCTGGGGATCTCGCTCCAGCTACAAAATTCAGTTTAATAACTTTCCAAGCCGATAGAGATAAAAGAGAACCGCAACGCAATAGATGAAATTAGTAAGCCACTCGAAAACCAGTTTGTGTCCAAAATTGAATTGTTTTTATTATTATTATTTGCTTTTTTATTTTTTATTTTGTTTATACTTTTTGGCAAACTATGCATAATTGAAATTCATACAGAATTAATTACGGTTTGTTTTAGCCTGTTCGGCAGGTCGTATGCGTAATACGCGCATACAAAAATCTTCCATAAATCGCTGATAAACGCAGAGAATGCTAATTTGTTGACAAATTGCATACAGAGAGAGAGAGAGGGAGAGCGTTCTAATCTAATCTCGGTGATCTTGACGATGAGCTCAGGCATATGCAAAATATTATTATTATCGAGATTAGATAAAACATATTTGGCACAAAGTTTGCAAATATTTGCCTGTTGTTAAACTTGAATTTTGTTTTTTCCCTCATTTTAGCTGCATTCCGCCTGCTCTTGTTCCTGCTCCTACTCCAGCATGGCTCTTAAGTGCCCGCTGCTTGTCGTCTTGCTGGGCATCGTCCTGGCGAGCGCCTTTGATCACACATTGAAACTGGATTACCCGGGTCCATATTGTGCACAGAGGAATACTTGCTGCAAGAGTCGTGTGGACGGCTGCTCGCTGCCCATTTCAGGTAAGTCATCCACCCTGGAGATTACCCTCTATACCCTTAACTGTTATACTCCCCTTCCACAACAGACACACTGTGCTACTGCGATGAGTTCTGTGATCGTGACCAAAACGGCGATTGTTGTCCGGACTATCGTTCGTTCTGCTTCGGGGAGCCAGATCCCATAATGGCTTGCGAACACAACGGCGTCTATTTCAACAAATACAACACCACGTGGGATAACTGCAACGAGTGCCGTTGCCTGGATGGTGGACGCGTCGAGTGTGATCGTGATTTGTGCATCACCGATGACAATCTGGTGCGCAGCGTCAATTCCATTCACAATCTTGGCTGGTCAGCACGTAAATACGATAACTGGTGGGGTCACAAGTATGCGGAGGGATTGCGCCTGCGTCTGGGTACCAAGGAGCCGACGTTCCGTGTCAAGGCCATGGTACGTTTGACCAATCCATCCAACGATCTGCCAAGCAGCTTCAATGCCGTCGAGAAGTGGTCCAGCTATATTTCCGAAGTGCCAGATCAGGGCTGGTGCGGCAGCTCATGGGTGTTGTCTACCACATCGGTGGCATCCGATCGTTTTGCCATCCAGAGCCAGGGCAAGGAAGTTGTCCAGTTGTCGCCACAGAATATACTCTCCTGCACACGCCGACAGCAGGGTTGCGATGGTGGACATTTGGACGCCGCCTGGCGTTACCTGCACAAGAAGGGTGTCCTGGATGAGCAATGCTATCCATACACTCAGCAACGTGACACCTGCAAGATTCATCGCCAGAACAGTCGCTCGCTGAGGGCCAACGGCTGTCATCCGTTCCAGGGCGTGAATCGTGATAACTTGTACACCGTCGGACCGGCATACAGTCTGCGGGGCGAGAATGACATCAAGAGCGAGATTTATCACTCGGGTCCTGTGCAGGCTACCATGCGTGTCTATCGAGACTTCTTCTCATACTCTGGCGGCGTCTATCGCCGCACGGCAGCCAATCGGGATGCACCCGTTGGTTTCCATTCGGTAAAACTGGTCGGTTGGGGAGAGGAGCACAACGGCGTCAAGTACTGGGTAAGTATGACACAGAGAGAGAGAGAAATTGGAAGATCTCTTTAATTTGTGTTCTTCTCCCTTGCAGATTGCGGCCAACTCGTGGGGTCCCTGGTGGGGTGAGCGTGGCTACTTCCGCATCCTGCGTGGCAGCAAGGAGTGTGACATTGAGGAATACGTGCTCGCCTCGTGGGCCCATGTCTACAACTACTTCAACACTAAGACGGGTTAGACGCACAAGCGTGTGAACGCACAAAGTAATACCGCGTAATCTCTCGAGCTTAGCAGTGTCCAACAGTTTATCTCATCTTTCAAAATTTTCCATTATTCGCTAACGGCACTGCAAGTGAATTAGGCGCTTCTAATTGTAAATTTATGCTAGAAATAGGTACATACTAAACAAGGATTAGCTTTAAGTCGCACTTAGACGACGCAAACACCGACGAAGCAACTGCCCTGACCAGGCCCAATGTGCATCCAAACGAATTAAATAATATCCTCCCCCCCACCCCTTACCCTCCTTCGCTATACTCCAATTGTAATCGACTAATTAAACCCGACTCGAAGTGATCGTAACATAAAACTGCCGCATTAACTGCACCGTCCTTCTCCTCCACCCAAAAAAACAACAACAACAACTGCCATATATGAGTTCTTCCCGGATGAATGAAGTGGTCACCCTAATCAGGTTATCCCCACTAGGGTATACCATGTATTCCGTGATGTGTACGTAGTATGTAGCACATGCTGAGCTTGAGATCAGCTCGGTTCGGCATAGGCTTCATGATTATCCACTCATTTTGATGATGTATTGTATATGCAAGTAAGTTAATTGATTCACGTAAAGCGATTTAACGTGTTCGGCTTATATAACATAATGATGATGTATATGTATATTTTTTAAAATAAAGCAATTGTGTAATTCATGTACTTTACCAATCTCCAACTTCGTTGCTTTTCTAAAAACAATTTTATCTTACATTTATTTATCGCACAATCGCAAAATCAATAATTGTTCAATGATTAATTTATATTGGTATGTATTATAATTTGTTTTCACTTAAGGGTTTCAATCGTTTCTCGTTTTGTTTAACAATATTTCACAATCTTTTTTGTTTACTTTTCTTTGCAAGGGGAGTTGGGGTTAATATGAATAGAATAAAATAATATGTTAAATACAATTTTTGTTTGGGGCTGGAGTAGTAGATAATTAATTATATATATATAAACTAAATACGTGATAATATAGGAGAAAACAAAATCATATAGAATGTTTATACTTTGCACTTACATTAAAATATATAATCGAATCGGAATCATAAGCACTTTATGGGTAATCCTTGATGTACCCCAAACAATATGACAATCTAAAATTTAGCATGGAATTTCGTTTCTTGGAGAAAACACACAGTTTTTTGATCGTATCGCAATCAGTTGTGGAGCGTGCTTGATTCTGCATTCTATAGTTCTATAAAGCCAGCCTTTTAAAGAATGGTTCAACTATCTGTAGACTGATAGGCATGGTCGAGAGGGGTATGGAAACGCTGCGGTTGCGGTATTGTTAACTAATTGAGTGTGATGCCGGCGAAGGAGACTTCCAGGGTCGTATCATTTGATTCCATGCGACTACGTAAATGCGCCAATGTATTCTTATAATGGCTCTCGATCTGTTTGGTCTCCTCGCTGGGCTCCAAATTGGGTAGTTCCTCGTTTACCTTGGCAATCAGCTACAAAATTTAGATGTATAAGTATCCAGACTCTTTTGTAGTTTTAACTGCTTCTCACCTGATTCAGCATGGCCACCGTGATAAGTGAATTGCCACGTTCAAAGTAGAATAGATAGTGATTCAATAGTTCCACATAGAGTTGCACTTGCACGCCAGCATCAAGGCACTGCGAGGCAATACGTGCCCCCTTCTTCAGGCAATCCAGCGTACGCTTCTCGTCACGCATCTCCTCGCCGTTTTGTCTGCAAAATGAAATGTGTTGTCGGTTAAACATTTATTTATGAGCTGAAGTCAGGCTTCACTTACTTGCCGCTCCAGAAGAGTGCCGCACAGGCAACCACACCGCGACATTGATCCGGCTTCTTCAGCAGCTTGGACGCAGCTAACGCACAGTTGGTACGCAGCGGCTCAGCATTCTCTTCGCCGAAACAAGACATTTGCTCGAACGTGGACATGATAAGCGTGATAGCGGCCAATTGGGCTTTCGAGTCGGATATTTCATCTTCGTAAAGCGAGAAGGCTTGCGTCATAAACTCATAGGCCACAGTCTCGTGATTCGTATAACGTATCTCGCCAATGACCAGCGCGCCCTGCAGATACAAACGCAGCGCCAGATCGGGAAGATCCGCCTTCGCCAACGCACTAATTGTGCTGTGACAATACTGCACAATCTTCTGGCATTTCTTGTCCCAGTTCTCGTCCTGTTCGGCAATTGCTTTGTATTTAAACGCCAGCTGATACGCAGCGAACACAAGAGGTGGCAATACATGTTTCAGACGCAGCCCACCGCCGTTACCCAAGTGTTTGCGCGCTGTCTGCAGCATTTTGTATTGCATGTCCGGTTCATCTGCACGCAACAAGTGAATGAAACTGTAAATTCAAAAAAAATGTGGATTAACTTGAAGCCCATACGGCAATAAGTACTGCTATTTATACCGCGCCACAACGCCTTGTTCCTCGGCAAATTCCTCGGCATCTGCGCTGTTATTTGCAGCCGTCGGATTTGTCTCATCATCCTTGATCAGTGGCGTTATTATCGTCAATAAGCTGTCGGCCTGGTCCGCCGTGGGGACTAACGTTTCGTTCTCTAATATGTTCATTACCAGATACAATGCCAATGACTTCCGTGAGGTATAGTCGAACTTCTCCAGCAGCGGGCAGAAGTTATTCAGTTGGATAATGGTCAGCGCGTTATTGTAGAAATCAATGCAAATACGCAGCAGTCGAGACAGTTCCTGGTTCACAGATAATAGATGTGAAATGCTGCAAGTAGATAAGTAATTTATTATTATTTAACACGCTCAGCGAGATAAGGACACTCACTTGTTCATGTTCATGCGATCGAGTATTTGTGCAGTTGTGCCCAGCACCTTGTCTACATAATCGACGCGATCGGCATACACTTTCTGTGCCAGACTGAGTAGGGCCACTTGCAGAGATATTGTGTCTTCCAGCGGCATATCCGTGCGCGTCTGTACAATGTTAGCTACCTGCACGCTGAACACCTCGAAAAGCTCCACCTCGGCGGGTATGATGGCATCAATGGCATTCCCGCTCGTCTGCAAGAGATTTTCTTTAGTAAGTCAACCTATACAGAGTTGTTTTTCTTAAAATTACCTTTCCAGAACGCTGGTTGTATGCCGCCAGACGTTCAATTAACGATATTATTATGTTTTTCACATTCACGCCTGTCTCCAGCTGGGCGCAGGACTTTAGGAACGGATCAAGCGTCTGCAGATGAAATTCATCAGGGAATACTTGTATGATACACTCCATCAGATATTCCTGGGCAATAGCATCCCGACAGCTGACCACCTGCTCCAATATTCCGGGCAGTATCAGACGCTTGTATGTCTCCAGTGTGGCCGATTCCAGTTGAGATAGACGCACCAGATTGGTGCCCACTAGAATTTTCAGCTCCTCTCGCTCCTTCTCGCGACGCGTCTTTTCGCTGGAGTGACCCTGATGCTGCATGCGTACCCACAGTTTATTCATTTCAGCGAAATTCGTCAGCACAAAGTCAATGGCATCGTATACATTTCCCTCGTGTTCATTTTCTGCTACCAGAACGTCGGGCAGTATGTTACGGGTGCACTGCAGCAGATAATTACGCAGAAAGAGACCTCGCAACGGATGCTGTACACCGCGACACATTTCCACCAGATCCTTGAGAATACTACGCTTCAGTGTTGAGTCATTCTTTATGTACACAATGCCAACTGTTATGAGAAGATAGAGTCGCGGTACTATCGTGTGCGAGTACTGGACCAGCTCGTACAGATCCGTCTCCTTGTGGCTCTTTTCGCTAAGGTACAGTTCAAGGTGGCACAGCTCGTTCGTAACAGCCATGTCTGTGGATGAGAAAAGAAGATAATCAGAAACCTTAACAGGACTCTGCTATGTTTCATCACTTACACAACTCGTAGTAGCTCTTTGGGGAGAGCATCGAGGTGCGTAGCTCGCTGAGCATTGCGCTGGCACACTTGAGTGCGTCCAGCATACGCTCCTTGTCCAGAAAGTGATTCATTTGGAATGCCTGTTTGCGCGCTGCACCGACTGCCTCGGCAAGCAGCTTCTCCTGATCGTCCAAACCATTGGGCATCGTCTGAAATGAGGCATTGCATATAGTGGCGGACATGTGGGGTCGTGGGTCGATGGAATAACGCGAACACATATGAATGGATAAGTGACAACACAATTTATATACATTTGTAAGTAACATATACAGAGCGAGAGGGCGAAAACACAATGAGATGAGAGATAAGCGTCGCCAGCTTGTTTTTGGTATGCGGTCGGAAGCACTGGAAATGCGTAAAACCATGATAAGAGTACAACGATTCGCCAAGACTGCAACTATTTGCCGACTGCGCCCTCGGGGCGTGCATTTTTTGTGGGGAATCGAAAAATAGTTAGATAGATAAATAAGTGGATATAGTAGGTAGTATGTAGAGCACAGTTAATGGAGGCATAGGCAAAGGGGGGCGTGTGGCATTAGTGGATTATTTATTAGCGGTGCCTGTGCGTGGTATTTACCCTGCTTTGGCCACCAGTGGGCGTTTGAGCGCTGTACGTGGATGAGCTCCAGGGATACATGCTGGGAGACAACGGGAATATTTGGTGGTTTTTTTTTTGTTGGTGGTATTTGGTTATGTGGAAAAACGCTCCTATTATGCTTGAACCCGCAGCTATTTGCAACCTGCACTAGTTTTACCGCTAGCAAAGTGGGCGGTCGAGGGCGCAGTCAGCGTTTTTTTCGTTCGTTTTTCCCTTGTACGTTATATGGCACTGGTATATGTTGATATCTCGGTTTCCGGCTCTAGAGGATTATGGATCGGTTTTCGGAGCACTTACCATTACAGCGGTGTTCGTGTGGGCGGAGCAAGGATGCAAAAAATCTCTTAAATTATAGTAATTTTTTCAATAGTTTTGTACTCAGTGTGACCAGTTGAAGTAGCTGCCAAAATACTTTTTGCAGCTGTAATGTAGCTCAGAATTATATACTAGCAAATACTGAAACAATTATTTGCCATGACTGGTCACACTTTTGAGCGTTCGGTGGGAAAAAGCTTTTTATACACACCAACCAACAGTAACGTTTTTTTTTAAATTATATTGATTTAAAAAAGGCCTACTTGCTTTACTTGTTGAATTTAATTTAATAACTTATTTATTTAGTAGTTTATTTTGCTTTTTGCGCAGTTCCTTACACAGCGCATCCTCGCTTTCTCCTTCTGATGGCGGCTTATTTTGGGCAAGCCTTTCAGCCTCCTCCCGTTCCAATTTTGCTACACCTTCTCGCACGACTCTTTCGATGTCATTGAGCAGTTCGGATGCACCGAAGCGGAAACGTTTTGGAGTCAGCCAACGGTTTCCAAGAGTCTCGTTGACCAATGTCATCCAGGCAATAGCTTCGCGAACCGTGCGCACTCCTCCGGCCGGCTTTAAGCCAACAATCTGGCATGTGCGCCGCTTGAACTCTTGGATAGCAAATATCATAACCAGACCGACAGGCAGAGTTGCATTCACCATCTCCTTGCCTGTAGAAGTCTTTATGAAGTCAGCCCCCGCTAGCATACACACCATGGAAGCCTTATAAACCTATAGATCAGAGATAAAGCTGTTAACGATTCAGATTACAGGCATTGAGCAGCCTTCTTACATTCTCCATTGTACCCAGTTCACCAATAGCCAGAATGGTCTTCAACAACGCATGATCGCCGCAAGCGCTACGCATGAGCACCACCTCGTTGTACAGTGCCTCCCAGTCCCCCAACAGCGCCAGCTGGCGATTGATCACAATATCAATTTCGGTGGCACCGGCCACAATGGCGTGGCTAATCTCCTGCAATCGCGTCTGAAGTCCATATTGACCGGTGGGAAACCCAGTTGCGACCGCTGCAATGGCAACGCTCTCCAGTAGATTATACTGTTCAATCGATGAGTATGCATCTTTCACACGGGCCGGATAAACGCATACGGCAGCACAGTGTATATCCGGCAGGAGCGTGCGTTCAAAGAACTTGTCAAAAAACTGCGGCTCGAAGGGATAACAGGCACGCACACACAGGCGCCGCACATTGGCCCTCGTATCATCGCCAGCCAGCGTGGTCAGATCCGTTAGCATGAGAGCTCGCAGAGCCCAGGCAATTTCATTTACCCCAGTGACGGCACAACGCGTTGACAAGGTGCGCGCAATCTCCTCCACCTGACGCAGAGATATGTTTACATGTAGCAATGAGGGATCTGCAGATAAACAAGGTAATCATTGGCCCTCCATGTCCCTCTATTTAAAGCTCACCAAACGGCAAAGTTTTGTTCACAATAAATGTCTTAGCATCCATATTACTTAAGCGAATTGGCAAAGAGACCTTAACAAAAATTTATAACAGGAATGAGTTTATTAGGAAAATAAAAAGTTGATCTAAGTAAAAACACTAAGATGACGTTTCTCTTTTAGGAAAACCCATCTAAAACAAAACTAACTTGACTAAAATGATAACAATTAAATTTATGTAGTCTTATCAGCTAATTAATTGATTTGTTTGGTTACACTCATCTCTGAGTTTCACTCTCTCTCTTCTCTATAAAGTGATCCAAGTAATGCCACTTGTCTCAATTGTTTATTTGTCTTCTATTGATAATGGATTTGTACAATCATTCCCCATTCAGTTGGGCGTAGCGAACGAACGGAAGTTCGCTGATAACAGACTTATGTCATATATTTAGTATATTGACACACCTTTTGAACACACCCGTTTTGTCACTCTCGCAGTGATGAATACAAATATTTGTCTGATAATGATTTGCATAATATGTACAATAAGTTGGATAGATTAGAGCTAAATCAATTCAGTTCTCGCCTAGGGAATTAAATAATAACACAGGTTGTCGTAAAATTTGTGACGGCCAGCAGTGTTAAGACTTTAATTTTGCTTAATTAAATATTGCTTTTCTAAATTTGTAACTACGTATGAACAGGCAAGCGAGTGTCCTAACGATGTTTTGACCATTGTTCCCAGTACTCGCGCTTCTGCATCTCGTACAATCTGGAAATCGTGCGTTCTGTAGCAAACATTTCCTCTTCGCCGGTAAAAACACTTGATTTCTAAAAGGGAAAAATGTTTAAAAATTGTAAACATTGTATTTTGCTTATATAACTTACCGAATCGTTCATTTTTAGATCGTCCATTAGTGCACGATCCGCATCAGATATCGAAGACGAGCCGCTGAGTTGGAATAGACTGTCCAATGGTCGATCCGCTGATATGACCACACGTACACGATTATCGTACAAGGTATCTATAAGTGTGATAAACCGTCGCATCTGGGATTTGGTATCCAGTGTCATTGTGGGTACGTCATGTATTAGCACCGTATGAAAGAACTGAGCAATTTGTACATAATCGTTGCCGCTTAATGGCTGGATGAAATATAAATAATAATTAAAATTATAAGAGATAATCATTGTCTGAGTCGAGCAATTACTTACGCGATTGCAGAGTTCGTCGAAGGTGCAATCTAAGACCTGACCACACGTGCGACGAAAGGTTAAGTCCCGGCCGAAATGTGTGATAGTGCGAGGTCTAACTATATCGTTCTCTTCAGAGCACAGAATTTTGAACATGTTTGACATACTACCCGCGGCATCCGATTGGCCTTTCACAAAATAATTGGTACTACCCGATTGGGAAACGCGTCTATAGTCAACCGAGTCCAACCGTGCTACCTGGCATCGCCTTTTAAGCAGGTCAATGAACGGCAAGAAGTTGACGCGCTGTAAACCATTTTTGTACAGGTCATCGGGATGCCGATTGCTTGTGGCCAGAATGACAATGCCATGTCTGAATAGGTGGGTGAAGAGCCGCTTTAATATCATTGCGTCTGCAATGTCCGTCACCTGGAACTCGTCGAAGCAGATGAGCCACGATTCCCGCGCAATCATATCCGCAACTGGTTTCGTCGGATCAAACGGTGCTGGCTTCTCCGAGTTAAAGGCTCGATCCACGGGACCCTGGCGTTCCTTTGCCTCGTGGATTTGCGAATGGACATTGGTCATGAAGGCATTGAAGTGAACACGTTTCTTCCGCGGAATCTAATCGAATAACGAGGAAAATTAATTAGCAAACTGATGCAAATTGGTTTTAATGGAGTTATCCAAACTGAAATGTTATGTAAGCAAGTCTCTTTCCTATACGTACAGAATCACAGCAATCGAAAAACATATCCATCAAGGTGGTTTTGCCCACACCCACACTGCCATACAGATAGAGTCCTTGGGGGGCGTGGCTGCCAGCATTCATGTCGTTTTCTGAATCCTCATCGCTACTACTGGACTTAAATAGTTTGCCCAGTAATCCTCCACCACCCGATCGACTAGATGGCCTATAGCCGCTGATTCTGCTGTATAGTTTATCCAGCTCCATTACAGTGGCCTGCTGTTGGGGATCCCTCCTTAATTGACCACCATTCACACGATTCTGGTATTCTGCCACAGGACTGATGTACCGACATTGCTGACAAGCACCAGGTAACTGCTGAATACGTATCAATAATTTCACCTGGTTACGCACAGGACCGCGAAGCACTCCACCCACTTGGTTGGGGACCATTTTTGCTATTGCTTAATTTGTATGTATGTATGTATATGTACATATATCACGGTTTATGTAGGTGGAAATACTTCTTGTCAGCTAAACATGTTACATAAAACACTGGCGCATTTCCGCGTTGCCGAATCAGACGACCGCGAATTCGCACGCTGACCGTGAATTTTTACTGCTGGCCAAATAAAAACTAACCACTCACATCGAACGGCCACATGAACAGCTGAAAATTGCCATTCTCAGTCCGTAGCAAGCACATCAGCTGATTGCCAAACAGCTGGTCGACACAAAATACCAAATACTAGTTCCGGTTCATTTCGAATGAGCTAGTGCTCGTAGCGGTAGTTCATCAATTCAAACAGCTTTGTTTTAAGTTGAAAGTTTACACATTTATTATACATTCATTACACATATAGTTTTGTAATAGTAAATGGAATATATTCGTCTCTCTCTGTAGCTTAAACACTCTATAGGGCTTCTTGGACGCCCATGTCATTTAATTATGGCTGACTTTCTGCGATTCTATATAGCTTTTTACATTCATTTTTGTAATTTTTTTTTGTCCGACATTCTTCGCCCTACAATCCTCTACGGCTCGAATTTTTTTCGGCTCAAATTTTAGTTTTTTTGTTTCAGATTGGTTGTAGATTTTTACGATGGACAAAAAAATACATCTAAATATTGTTTCTAATAAATTCATAGACAAATTATTTATGAGTTTGCCAGCCCTTTATGTTAATCTCATCTCAATTATCTCATTTACATTAATTTGCCTTCCGGTCGCTACATTAAAGAGAATTGGACTAGGCCTCGTAGTAATTTTATATATATACTATATATTCTTTTAAATTCCATTGTGCTGCAATAGTTTTTGATATACAATATATATAATGTTTGGTTTTAGATTGGTTGTATGGTTAGTTGACATCTAGAAAAATGTAGCGCAAAGTCGAAGTCAAAATATTAATAATTTTCTAATGCATATACAAGAGATATATTTCAAATTGTGACATTGATAACAGTTAAAAATTCTGACGCAATCGAGGACCCCTCAAAATCTGATACAGATGGTCCCTCCATGCTTAAGTTAATTTAATTAATTATTTTTTTTTAAATGTTTTTCTTTTTTTCACTTGAACTGTGATATTTCTGTAGATCGCATGTAAAAACTAATGTTTAACTCTCTCGAACATATTTTGTGTGTGGTAGCTCTAGTTAAATTTCGAAATGGTCCCGACTAATGTAAGAAACCTATATAATGGGTGCCGATGCTGTGCACGTGGTTTCTGCAGCAAAAATGTTGTTTCTTTGCGTTTTTTTCGAAAATTAGTTAGTCAATCACTTAAGAACTATATTATAATTCAAATTGAATTGGAATAATACAAATCTCGTAGTAATGTATGTATATATTGAATATCGAACAATAAATCTGAACAATACGAATAATAATGAGTTCAAAATGCAATTGAAATAGCATTACATGTATAAGGAATCATGCAATATATAGTCAATTCAAACTATTATTGTAAACAATAATAAATCATATTCGGCGAACAATTGCCAAACATTCTAAAAATCAGTACAATTGATTTACATATATAATATATATATCATATCGGGTTACAAATATTTTTTCATATAATTCTTTTTTAAAAATTACAAAAAATTATTGCTTTTGATTTGGTTTACTTTTACTTTTTGGTTTTCTTTCATAAAGGTTTAATTACAATTAACTTGTTAAGCCCTGTAAAATAATTGTTAATGTTCTTTAGTATTTTAAGCTGGAAAACACTGAAAATGAAATGAAAAATAAAACTCAAACCAATTGTAAACTATTGTTAAATATATTTCATATATCATGGATAGGGTTTTAATATGTACAAAAAGTTCGGTACACGTAAATAATATTAAAGTGACTAGCGTAAAATATATATATAATTGTATATGTAAATATTAAAAGTAAAAGATGCATATGTACAGTGGGCCAGTACAACTAAGAGTTAAGAGTCTATTTTTAGCTTGTATGTTTTTTAACTTAGGAAAATCATTTTAGGGAGCTTATCTCTTGTTTTTTTTTTGGGGGTTTTTTGTTCTTCAACTATATAAATAATCCTTTGGATTTTGTATGCACCGAATTTGGAAAACCAAAAGGCTAACTGGGTAACAACTGAAATGCTCCTTCATCCCCGACCCATCTCCCTCCGATTTCTCTGACAATGCTCAGTCGTTGTGTTTGTGTGTGAGTCCATTTCACGGTCGGATCTCTTAGAGCACGTGCAGATTCTCGCAGCTTTTCGATTTGGAATCGCGCGTCCAGACACGTCCAAGCAATCCCTTGACCTTCAAGCTGGTCGAGGTGCGTGAACCACGATATTTACGTGGGCTGCAGCAATAAAGAAACAAAATAAGTATATAAAAATTCTCTCAATGTTGTAATTAACTGGCGAATTGCTCTCGCTCTCTGCGAAACTCACCTGCTGTGTGCGCTACCTGGCGGCGTGCCGACAGCATCGCCCAGAGCAATGCCATGTGGACCCAGCGGCGTGTTGGCGTTGAGGCAGCCGGCGTTGAGGGGCGAGCAGGCTCGACGCTTGGATTTGCGAATGGAACGCTTGCGAAATAGATCCCTGTGGAGGATTGAAGAGCGTTTAAAACGAACGTCCTGCTTGATCCAACAATATAACTTACCTGGATTTCTCGGGATTTTCCAGCTTGAGCCGTATCTGCGACAACAAACCGACGAGCAGCTCGTCCACATTGTGATTAATGCCCACTGATGTTTCAATGAATTTGCAATCATATGCCGTGGCCATAGCTTTACCCTCTGCAAGCAGATTAGAACAAGTTGTGAATTTTAGTCATAACGTTGAATCTCAGCGTTTATTATGTGTGCAAGTTAATCAAATCAAATTGCGTCGCTTAGTTAAACTCTTAGGTGGATAATAAAAAGCGAAACTTGGACAATTTATATCTAAACACGTTGCCCATTAACCTACGCCCTGCCTCAAAATGCCACGCCCCCCCTGTTTTCGCTTCCTTTCTCACAGCTTGGCCCGCGCCTGCCCTGTAGATTTCGTCACGTTTCCTGCGCCTGCTGTCGTAAAATCTGAAGCTATGACTACAATAAGTAGCTCTATATATGGCTGTCTTTGTGTGTGTGTGTGTACTTTTGGTAGGCACTGTACGCTTTTATGACACCCTCACACATTTTTATTAACGATGTGCGAAAAAGTTTGCGTCATTTTATTAGATTTTGATAGGATGTTCTCATCTCGCTTAAACACCGCCAGCATATTACAGCGCTTTTATTAAATGCGCAGATGGTCGGAGGAGAAACTTGAAAGAGCTTTAAGGAATTTGTGGGAAAAATATTTGCTAATTTAAAGCCCCGCTCAGGGCTGGCCATCTTCTTCCCGCCCCGCGCCCCTCCTGGGTACGCTTAGCACAAAAGTCAGTTTAATTAAAAGCAAACAAAACACATAAACAATGGCAAAAACTACTCGACAACGGCGGCTAAAATGGGCAACTGCGTCGAGTGCATTCCAAGCTCCACACACGCACACAGACTTCAGTGCGCCACTGTACACAAAAAAATAAGCTAGGGATATTTTATATAAATTACGCAGTTTACTTTCAGTAATTGCTTTTTTTAAATCATCTTTTTTGTTCTGTCTATAAATATTTTATGAAATTAAGGGCAAAACATCCATACGGAATCCACTTGGCTTCCACTTGGCATCCACTAGGCAGGCATTCCCTTTCGACGTTGACAACAATAGAGCTGAGCCTATTTGAGCATAAGCCGCAGGAATGAAATGTAATCAATTTTTGTGCTTAAACAATTTCCCCGGCATCATCAGTTCCCCCATGGCTCAAAATGTACCGCTACTTCCGTAGGCGGCCATTAAAGACAAATGTAATTTGTGCTAAAAATATTGAATATCTTAGATGAAAGCCGGCGCCCGGATAGGGGTTGCCAACGGTGCACAAATCTGTTGGCCATTTAAATTGACATAAAAGCAAGGACAACGACAAGAAGTGGGATGCAGAAGAGTCGCAACTTCAAATACCCTGTGAAGTGATGGGGGGCGTACGAGTACTCCTCAGTTCATTCTTTGCTCGCGCTGTTAACTTAACAGCAGACTACGCTGTTAAACTAGGTCACAGACTGTCAGCCGCCATATTTGAGCACACTCCCACTGTCCCTCTTCCAACTCAACGCTTTTAAATGATTTTCTAGGGTATGTCGAGTGGGCGTACTTCAAAAAAAAAAAAGAAAATGAAAGAGAGAGAACATAAAAGGCAACGAGCGTCCAACTCAGCAGTTGAGTGACCTTCACTTGCTTCACATTTAACGACGGCTCGTTGCTTCATCTACTCTATATGTATTTATATCAACATAGACATATACATACATAATCTCTGTGCGCTCGTGTGTGGGGTGTGTTTGGGTGTGTGTGTGTGTGTCAGGGTGTGTGTGTGTGTGTCAGGGTGTGTGTGTGTGTGTCATCTGGGCGTACCGCCAATCAACTTCCGCTTGATCAACTTTCATTGAAAAACCGAAATTAAAGCGACTGCAGCTGTCTGTGGACGCTTTTGTGGTATCCTTTGCAGCGACACACACTCGCACACACTCCCACACACACACACTATGTAGCTATTTTTACAAAAGCAAAAATGATGGAGACGGAGGGGCATCCAATCGAGCGCATTTTGAAGTGTTAATGAAAATTCTCGAATCGTTTAGTCAGTTGACCCTCTGCTCCTCCGCCCCTGCACCCACATTCCTGTTTTAAGTATTTACCTTCGGATGTAACAAGTCGACTCCTGGCCAGGTCCGCCTTGTTCGACACCAATATTACGGCTTTCTGTGCGATATTCTGATTGGTCCAGAGCACCTGAAGCACCTGCTCGGCAATGCTAAAGCTGCTGCGGTCCGCCGCGGAATAGATGACGCAGTAGCCATGTGGATCATAGTTGGTCAAGCATTCATCCGGCTGTGAAAGCAAATGACATAAAAAACGACCGAGAGTGAGTGAGTGAGTGAGATGGAAAATGGAAAAAAATAACTGACATTGAGTGAGGTTCAAGAGATGCCCAAGAGATGAGCTAAGCTGTGCGGGATGCGGTGTGCAGGATGGAGCAGATGAGGCAGGAGTAGTTTGTGCGGTGTGTGTGGGTGTCTGCGATGATTGTATATGTTAATGGCATTATGAAATGTCACAGATAGAGTATCTGTAAGGTTGAGTGCTGACTGAATGGATGAATTGACCTTACTTGAGATGGCATTAAGCAAAGCAAAGCAAATCTGAGTATGAAAAAGAGGAGGAAGAGGGGTGGAAAGGGGAAGCACTTACCGTCATCTCGGTATAGCCGTGATCTATGAATATTAGCTCTGATTCCTCGCCGCTGAGTAATACTGATACGGCCTTCTCGCCCGACTCATCATCTATGAATGCAAATATCAAACAATTAATACAGGTTGACCATATGCAGAGTGTATAATTTAAAAATGAATTATAAGTACAACTTAGGGCAATATTTAAGCTACAAATGAGAGAGAGGTGCAAAAAACGTGAATTCATTCAGATATTTATTTAACATACTTATGTTTATTTACAATTGGCGGATTGTTTGGTTTGCGTGTGTGTGTATGTGTGTGTGTGTGCTGTGCTAAGTGTCGCGGATAACTGACTCTGCCATGTCATTATACATGGTACATCGAGTTTTGGGAGTGCAGGAGGATAATTTAAATGTGAATTTTAATGAAATCCCAAATTACGCCCGCAGGTATGCAATGAAATGTGAATGGCGGCGTTTTAATGTCAGTGAGAATGCGCGTCTGTGTGTTTATTTCTATGTGAGTGTGTGTGTGTGTGTGTGTCATATTGAATATTTTAAGTCATCTTTCTTTTTTTCTCACTTTATTAATTGCTCTTCAATTTATTGCTTTTAGAGCTGACTGCAAATTGATGTTGCGAGCTGACCGAGTCAATTTAACATTTATTCAATTTGCTGTAACCCATAAATTACGTCTGTAATTGGCATTTTGAATATTTATTGCTCGCATTGATTACTCAGCTGAGTTCACGGCAATTTATGAATATCAATATATGCATAATGAATTTTTGCTAGCCCTGCATATTTATTTTGCAATAAAACTCATTATCAAATATCGATAGAAACTGAACTTTCGAAACAGTAGTTCAAGTTCATTTCACTGAAGTTCGATAGCAAATATCGATGGCAACAAAACTTCATTAGCAAAGTAACTTAAATTAGTAGTTCACTTCACTAGCTCGTTCAACTGAACTTCTACTGAACGAAAGGACATTTCGACGCTACGAATTTGGCTGTCGATCTGGATTAAACGCAATTAATTAGCTTACACAGAAGTTTGTGTCCATATATTTTTTTCTGTATGTCTTTGTGCTTTATACAATAAGTTGACCCATTCATATAAATCAGGACATCAAACAAAGCCTTCATAATAGGACAATCGGAGGATAAGTATATATGTACATATATACACGCTTAAGTGTGCGTGAGTGTCGACTGTTTGTGTTGCGTGTGTGTTTGTGTGTGTGGAAAGTAAACTACTTTGTGGCTCTAAGCCAGTGTGACCTAATTAGGGGAGGCGTGTACGTGGGGCGTGTCCATTGTGTAAAGATTAGATAAACTTAAGAGCTAGTTTAGGAAGTTAATCGGAATTCAATTGGCAACGCAACGCAAATGCAGCTCAAACGCTAAACAAGTGATAAATAATAAAATTGATCGGTAATTGTTGGAAATCGATTTTTTTTTTTTTTTTTGGTTGTTTGTATTAAATTTTGGAAAGCATTAAGTATACGGTAGATTTGAGTTAATGGTATTGGAATAAATATTATTGGATAAGCATAATTAGATTCAATAGATTTTTGTAAGTTGTAGTATTAGTTGTTATTGTTGTTACTATTACCGTCGGCGGCTTTTTCAATATGTATGCGTATATCACAGTTGCCTAGATCTGAGTCGGGTTAGGGGTAAAAGTTATACGGTATTTATTGTTGTAGTTGTTGTTGTTATTGTTGTTTGAATGTCGAATGAAACGTTATATTTTTTTTATTATGCGGTTTAACGGATGTTCAAGAGACGAGAGAGAACAGAAAAATATCATTTTTTTTTTATTTGTTGGCATGTGTTTTTTTTTTTGGTTATCGTGTTAGACTATAGCAAATGATTTGTTTTTTAAACAACAGGTGAGCTGGCGTAGTTGTTAGTTTACAGCGTCAGGAATTTAGAGTTGAAAATATTTAGAAATTTTGAACAAATTTCTACTCGAAATTCCCGTTTTAATATGGGGTTGGGTGAGAAAGCACATTGTCCGCACTGTACATCTGCAGGTCATTAATTTGATCTATATATATTATGATTTCTGTACGCAATTTTCCATTGCGATTTGTAAAAATTTTCCAATCCAAATGTTACATATATCTTTTATGTTCGTTTATGCCAATTGCGATCAAATCGCATTGCCCGCATGTACAAGGCGGCGGCGGGTCGTAAAAAGTCAACCAACATAAAAACAAAATACGTTGATATATACTGGGCACAGACATGTATGTATATGTTTGCATAGATGTGTGTGTGTGTGTGTGTGGGGTGTGTGTAAAAAAACACGTTTGTGAGATGGTCATAAATTTTACTCGTAGTCAAGGGCAAAGCGCAAACGACACACAAATTCAACAGATAAACAAACAAAATCAAAAGCAAAGGCAACAATAACAAAAACAAAAACAAAGAATGAAAAAAAATAAAACAACAAAATGAAACAGAAAACAAAAAGAGACAGAAATAAATAAATTGTGAAGGCAAATGCCAAGGCAACAAACACGAACGAGACAAAGGGCACAGCATAACTAGACACACACACACACATGAACACATCGAAGGGTCAAGGGTTGAGGACCAGACTGACACAACATAAGGAGCACACACACACACACACACACATGTGGGATGGGGTAATACGGACACACACACAAAGACAAGACACTAAAACCTAAACCCGAAGTTTAAGCAGCATTCATAGTGGAACAGAGAGAGAGGAGCGTATTGTGGGAGAGAGAGAGAGGGGGCAACGTTTGCAGGGGTCAAAGCGATACTCACCAATGCTCGTGTCATATGCATGTAAATACTCCGAGGTCATGAACTGCGAGACTAGCGAACTTTTGCCCACTGCCGGTCCGCCAAGCATCAGAACTCTGCAAGGGATTAGTAAACGATTAGCTGCCGGAAGAGCTTAGTGTAATGCGCCAGCTTACCTGTAGGGCCCATTGCCGGGATTTGATGTGCTGCTCTCACGGCTGGAGGCGAGTGAGGTGCGCGCGGATGTGGAGGTCGGTGCGGGCAGCTGCTGCTGTTGCTGCTGCTGTTGTTGCTGCTGCTGCTGCTGTTGCTGCTGCTGCTGCTGCGCGGTCAAGTGCTCTGTGCTGGAGTTGGAACTGGCAACGCTGTTGTTGGAGCGACTGCGTCGACTCTTTAGCGAATCCCCACGATTGACAACGCCTTTGCCGGTGATCGAAAAATGTCGCAATCTGTAGTATTCCTCCTCGACGCCAGTGTTGGGCATGGAAGCCACGCTAAAAAACCGCAGAGAAAAAATATCTTTGGAGTTAGATATATACACGTTACTCGCAGAGATTTTGTATGCTCACCGAGATCTTTGCTGGGGCAGACACAATTGGTTGGGACGTCCGGAGGCGCGACTGCCGGGCATTTTGACAGACTGCGAGCGACTGTGATGGGGTGAGCCATAGCTAAAAGTTAATAATTTATATAGAATATGTACATGCATTTAGTCTAGTTAGGGAACTAAGATATTGTGTACATTTCCAAAATTTAAGATTTTTTTTCCCCATTTCAAGCTACTTGCAAACTCTTTCGTACAGCAGATCCCCAATTAGGATGACCAACTACAGTACAAATACAGTATTATTCCGGCAGTTATGGGGTGAACACACCCACACACACACACACAGACACACACACCCGCCCGCCCACTTGACTTGTCCTTGCTGCCACTTGCTGCACGCATGTTAGCAAACTTCGGCTATCAAATATGCACAGGGGAGTCAGTTGACTTGCTGCTTGCTATCAAGTTGACCACAAGTTGTTGCCACACACACACACGCACACATACAACTTGCGGCACAAGCCACTCTCAAACAATGCAACATGCTGCAGCTGGCAAATTTCGATTATTTCCATAGCGCGAGAAATTCCCACAACGAATTGTGAAACTTGCTAAGTTCTTTGCACCAAAGTTAAAGTTGGGGAAAATTGAATTCAAGTTCATAAGTTGCATAAGTCGCAGTTCTAAATTTCACTTTCGATTCAATTACGAAGGGGAGCAAAAAGAAGATTGGAGGGAATTAAAGTCTTAACTAAGCATCTTCCTCATTTTTCCCAGGTGAATTTGAAATTGAGAACAGTTTAAAATTTTGTTGCCTACTTTGTGGCGTCTTGCAGGTATGGGAGATTGATTTGAAGGTAATTTTGTTTGCAATAAAAACTCATAAATTACATTTATTGCTGGGCCTTTTTATGACTCGACGTTTTGACCTTTTATGGTTGCCCCATATCATAATATCATATACATATACCCGGTTTTATGTGCCCTTAGCCCTTCCACAACTTACCGCATCTCAAAGTCGCGCAACTCCTCGATGGTCAGGGTATTGGTCACGTCGAGCAGCTGTCGCATGTTCTCATCCCGTTTGTGTTGTTTATCCGTAGCGTAGGCGTGTCCACCCGCCCGATCACCGTGCACCTGCTGCGGATGATGCTGATGCTGAAGCTGCTGTGACGCGTGCGGCGGATGCGGCAACTGCTGTGAGTGTCGTTTGCGTGCGTGTGCGTTCAGCTCCTTACCCTGTTCCACGCTGATGAAATCGCCTTCGTTCTTGATGAGCAGCGTCTCCACCGTGTTGCCGTCCATGCTGAGCGATGGCTGCAAAGGATGAAGAAAAGTGAGGTTTGATTTAAGCGGATTGTCAAACAGTTTTCCTTCTGCCGTGCGACGCGGCTCAAGGCTCTGCTCCACTTTCAGTGCATCGCAAAAAAGTTTTCCCACCTCCTTGATTTCCTTCTTTTTTTTTGCCGGCCTTATCTACACCTTGGAACTGTGAATCGCGTGTTGCATTTCGCCTTCGTGCGAATTTGTGTCGAGGCAAAATATGCCAAATACTGCAATCCACAGGCCCTTGAATGCGTGTGCGATTAAAGTCTGTTTATGCTTGGTTTCAAATGTATCTTTAAGGTGGTACCCCCTGCCCCTACTCGACGACTTGTAAATAGATGTGAATAAACAAGCGAAACAAGTGAGACGCGCATAAATTGCAGCAAATTGAAATTTTTCAACAAATTTCACGCAAACAGAGAAAAGTTTTGCCATAAATTACACAGACTAGGCCAGGTATATATGGCCTCTACCTGTAAAGACGAAGGACTGACAGGCGCACACACACAAACACAAACACACACACACAGACACACACACACACACACACACATATACAAACGTCGTAAATATTGGCGTATTTTGTACGGCAAATGGGGAAATTAATTTGTCTATTTTATTGGCCAAGCCCCCTGACAAAAAAGAAACTTTTGCCAGGCTAATTAATAACACACACACACACATGTTTTCGTGTGTGTGTGAGCTACACCTTTGATGAGTTGCCAGACAACGTGTGGCATAAAAGTTATGCGTGCCTCAAGTGGTCGCAAATGAAAGTTTTGGACAAATGCAGGTGGGGGCAGCAAAAACACACTGTGAAGGCGAGGGGGACGAAGGAAGAGAGATACAGAGAGGGAAGAACGTATCACTTGAAGAAAGACATCAAATTTGATGTTGACAACGCGGCGTATGCGTAATTGCGCGTATTGTGTCTGCAGCAAGTGGCGTAAAAAGCAAAGTGTGTGTGAGAGAGAAGGGAGACTGGGAAATTGACAGTGAGCGAGACAGCTGCTAAGCGCTGATAAGTCTTGTATGTGCAAATTTTTCGCTGCTCTTTGATTTCACATTGCCTGCCTCTCTCTCTCCTCCTCCCTCTCCCTCTTCGCTTGCGGCACTCATACGCTCCGTTGTACACGCAGACTTTGCTTGCGCGCCAGCAGACACGTAGCTAAAAAGTCGAGAACAATATAATTGGCATTATAGAGCCAGTCGGGTATATAGACGTGTAAAAAAATCAGCAAAAATATATATATATGTTCAACAAGTTTATGAAAAGGAAATATAAATTTATAAAAATTTATGTACCTTTTTTTTTTCTTTGCATGGCAACTCTTAGCTGTGCATACCCTACGACAGTAAATGCTGCTGCTGCTGCTGCTCCTGCTGTTCCCCATCAATTCTCAAATTGGCCATTAACATAACGCGAGACGCCGAGTGTGAAAGAACATGCGTAGCGTTTTTTAAATAGACAAACTCGACTCGATTCCAAAGAAACCAATAAAAACGTAGGACGTATTACAATGGCGATAGGTGTGAGAAATCCATTGATCTTTCTATTTTGTTTGCCCACGTCGATGATTGTCAATTCGAATTTGCAAATTTATTAATTCGGCGCCGGAATCGAATGTATATCGTATACGAATCTAACAGATAAATCTGTGTATTTACAATGGGCTGCATTAGCCTAATGTTTATGCAGTTTTGGCAGCTTGAACTTTTCACATTCTTATACAGATATGCCATATACCATATTTTATGTAAATTCCGATAAATGCTGTGAAATCTGTTTGCCACGTACGAATTATGCCGAATATGTGCATAAATTTTCTAATCGAGCTGCTGGCGTCTGCCTGACTTCAGTTCACACCTCAATCTGTTATAGAGTGCTCAGCCCCTGCCTTCCCCCCCTCTCTCTCCCTGATTATTGTATATTTTTTGCATGCATTAGCGTGTCCATGTTTAAAAATACATTTAGTTTGGCTCTCGAAGCGCGTATATATAAAAATAATCTCACACTTTGCCTTCATGCTGGGGAAAATCACTTGTTTTTCATTAAGAGCCGCTGCCGCCGCTGCTGCCGTTCAATCGCCTGGAAAATGCGATGCCAGCAGAACACACATTAAAAATAAAACAGAGATTTCTAAAGATTGCATTTGCCTAGGCAGTAGTAGAAGCGGAACTGAACCTGGTCAAAACTGTGTTGCCATCTGCTGCTGCGATTCCACGAAATTTCAAATCGATTTTTATGCGTTTTTTGTGAATTGTCCAAAAAAAACGACAGAGCGACTAATTGAGAATTCTAAACTGAAACTGCAGCTGCAGTTGGCAGTTGATTTCATGGCCAGCAAAAAAAGAAATTGGAAACTGCCTTTCCTTTTTTTTTGCACAACTTTAAATTGATATGTTTTTTTTCAGCCAATTTTCCAGTTGAAATTGCTAATGAATTTCCGCACATAATAAAGCGGGAAAAGAAAATAGCGTGTTCATTTATCAACTAATTATGGCATCCCTGGAGCAGCCTGGTTTCCTCTCTCTCTCTCTCTCTCTCTCTCTCGTCTCATCTGGCTTGTAATTAGTCTAATTGTTATTGGAGGAAAAACTATCATTACAATCGAGTGTGACTCCCACCCTCCCCTATTGGCTGCCCGCTGCGCTGTCTGGGTTCCAGTTGATTACATTTTGGTTACATTTGGTCATTAACAACGTCGCCGCAGGGAGTGGGGGCCACATGGATAGAATGACGCGCAGCTGGCCACGCGCCAGTTGCCTGTCCAAGAAGGGTGCAAAGTCTGTGCGAAAAACTAAACAGACTGAGGTGTCTCTGTGTGTGTGTTGGATGCAATCCAACTCCTCTACAGCTGCCTGTCTCCCCCCCTCTCTCTCTCTCTCTACCCACTGCTCCTCCATCTCCAGTGGCTGCCATCGAGAACTATGCGCTTTGGCGTTGAGCATTTCCGTGTGCGGTTTCTATTTTTGAGCTTGCGGAACAATAAAGTGAGCGCGTACTGCAGATGCAGCTGCAAGCTTGTATCTTTTATCTTGTATCTATATCTGCACGCATGCAAGCTTATTTATAGCTGCAAAAAAAATGAAAGAGAAAAAACTGCAGCAAACGGGGTCAATGGATGCCAGGCAGGGAGGCAGCCCCCACAGTGCCTCACAAAAGTAGATAAATCAGTTAATTAATCGCACTTTCGCACGGTAACACACTGCCCTCACAGTGGGGCAAAAACCAGGGGGGGAATGAATGAAAACTAACAAAAAACATGAGGAGCAGCTGCGCCGTGTCGTATACACAACGACATCAAGTATACGCCGCGTTTAACGAGCTGCTCGAATATGAAACAAGATGCGGCCCCTGAACTTTTGATAGCCCTCGCTTTCTCTCTGTTCTTCGTCTGACGCTATAATTAGCGGTAATTCTTGTGCGGCCTTATCAAACGCACAGCAAAGAAAATAAAAGAAAATCCAGGGGTCGCTGTGGGTCGAGTCAATAACCGCATTAGCGGATTATCAAAAAAAAGAAAATATGGCAACATTTCTCAATGATATTAATCGCTTTTCAATTATATAATTTAGAGAGAGATTGACCTTCATGGGCGTGTGATGAACCCAAAGTGGGGAGGGGGGTTATGTGATTAATAAATATTCAATTAAGTGTGGAGTGTTGGAAAAGGCTGCAAGGTTTCGGCCAAGTTGCAATCGGGGCGACTTTATCGTTAGCCTTAAACGTTTGCTTGCCGCCTGCTTTTGACATCAAGGCCTAAATGCATTTGCACGTTAGCGCCCCTTTGCCACGCCTCCTGCTGTTTCAATGTAAAATCAATAGACAAACAACAACAACAGCAGCAAAAGCGGCTGCATTCAAGCAAAATGTTATTTGCATGCCTGTTTTTGATATTTGCAACGTGTGTTTTCCGCAGCAGGAAAAGCGTTTGTTGTTTACAATTCACGTGAGGCAGGTTGCACACAGGGGGGAGGGGGAGAGGAGAGCAGGAGAAGGGGAAGTGTACACTGTACAGTTAGTGACCATCAAGGCTGCCATTGCAGCGATTTGCTGTTGCTGCCAGGCTAATCATTTGCAAGGATTTTTCCAATACGCTGAGCACGCCCAGTGGGCGTGTAGGGGGGAGGACAGTGAGGCAAGTGTTGTGGAAAACTAAAAAGGAAATTGCATTGAGCTACCCTTTCAACTTGTAGCTATCTATCATAACAATCCGTTTGGCAAATTCCACGAATTAATATTACCGGATATAGTCAGCTTGTTTTTCTGTTTTTTTTTTTCGGGAAAATTTTCGCCGGAAAACACAAATGCCGGCAACATGATAAGTCGCTAAATGATTGCGCTATATGATGTTCTATATAGCTATATAGATATATTTATTTAGCCAGACATCATTTAAATGGAACAATAAACCAGAGGGCCCCCTCTATACGCAATGATGTTTTTCTTTTTTTTCTTGTTAATTTTCCACAACGAAATGTCTTTTGAGGCGTACTATATACCTACATATATATATGTATATATCTATATATGTGGGCACATCTCTTCTTTCAGTTATTAAGTAAATTACTGTGTATATGTTGTTGTTCCAGGGGGGGGTCAGTAATATGGAATTAAAGAACGAACTACTCATTGCGTCTTACAATGAAATCGTATAGACTTCATAAATCATAAAAGAAGGAATCGTGAGTCAGGTCCCGAGACGACCCGAGAAGCGTGCGACAAGTCTGGCGGCGTGGGAGAGCGGCGCTACGAACTTGGACATTGTTTTTCTTCTTTCGAATGGGATTACTTTATGTTTTTCTTATTTTCGCAAGTAAATAAATATGTAAAATACTCAAAAAACACATACATATGAATACGTGTGTGATTGTGTGTGTGTGTGTGTGGGGGGAGGGGGTAGGCAACCTGCGCCTTGGCATGATTTCATTTCATTTGTTCTCGTTCGTATTGTTGTAGTTTATTTTGACAGCTGTCATCGCCCGGCATGAGATGTGGCATTTAATGCATGTAGAAATACGTTAACATTTACATTTATGTTCATGTTTCTCCCCCCCCCCCCATTCCCATCCTCCCCTAGCTCGACCAGCTGCCAGTTGCAACATTTCAATTAAAGATGATATATGATATGTGGCATAAGAGATTTGCAAGAGCTTTTCCAAAATAGGGCGGGGTAGGGGGAGGACACTTTAAACCGATTTGGAAAACAGTTGGCATGGCATATTAAATTGCACTATGATAGTTTTGGTTCGATATCGTATCGAAATTGCTGAAAATTTATTGCAAACAGTTTTAATTGGAAATCAGTAAGAAATCTTATGATATGCTGAAGTTTTACGCTTAAAAATCATTTCAAATAATGCAATAATAATAAATAATATTGCCAGAAATTCTCATAATAAGTTATTAGCGAAAACCTGATCAAGTGAAGTGTGAAATTTTATTGCCAAAGTTTTAATTGGAAATTTGTTTGAGTTTTAATTGCAAACTGAATTATTGAACAATAAATATGTTTGAAAAATAATTGATATCAACTTCAAGTATATATAATAAATGTTAGGATTAAATAATAATTTGTATAGTGTGGGATATATTCTGCGGCAATTAATGACATGTCTAGCCGAAAGTACCGCCTATAATAAAGTTTTGGTAAAACTCCCACCCTGTAATCTTTACAATCAGAGTTACCAGGTACTTCCCACAGAGCTTACTCATGCTGATCGGCTGATGCAATACAAAATCTATTAATCAGGATACTATATATGACGTTCGGCTAATTAAAACAATCAACCGACCTCGACTTCAGTTTCACGGCCAGCCGTAGATTACAAGCCTCGCCACTTGGCCATATAATGAGGCTGTCAGCTGTGCGAGGGCTGCTCCGAGGGCTGTGTGTGAGCGGTGCCAGATTGTCAAATTGACGTCATAGAGAATACAAATCGGCATAACGCTATCGCGATATATTGATATGTATGGTACAATTCATTCGGGGGAGGGCCATAAAATGGCCAAAAAAAAATAAACAATTCATTGCCAAACAATGAACTCGCACAGGGTGTCGTTTTATCTTATCTGGCTTATAGACTGATTGATTCCGTTAAGGGGATTTTACATACCTCCTTGTAGCGCTTTGAGAGGCTGCGACAAATGCGCTTGTAGAAGGGCGCCATTTTTTGTATGTTTTGAGTTTTTTGATTTTTCACTTGATTTTTTGGAAAATGTTCCACAGAAATTTGGAAAATATTTTTGCAAATTTTTCTATACACTTTTTTCTAACTAGAAACACAACTGGAATTAAACAGTTACAGTTTACATGACGTCTGGTTTAACTGGGGGAATAACACGGCACAATTTATTTCGTAGTACTTTCAGTCTAAGTTTGTTTATAATACTCGATCGATTGACTAAGATTAGCGTGAGATTTTCCAGCTAAAATTGTTCTTGTTGTTTTCTGTTTTTCTGATATTTTTTCCGTTATTTTCAGTTCTGTTTTTCAATGTTGTTGTGGCAAGTGTTGCGCTCTGGCGGATCGTAAACAATCGAATGAGTTGATCCGCCAACGCTGCGAGGCTTTTTATGAGTTGCCGCCGTTGCGGCAAAACAAAGAGAACGTCGCGAAAAAAAGAGAAAGAAAGCGATACAAAGAGATAGAGAGAGCAAAGAGAGGACGCTGCGCGCGCAGCTTGTTGCTCATTGCGGAAATGTGGCACAAAGAGAGCAGATGAGTAAGAAAATACAAGAGAAAAGCGTTTTTCTTTCAGGTCGAAGATATGATGCTCTAGCAGTTTTCCGGCATATTATATATCTTCTCAAATTATCAGGCTAAATTCAGAGATTATGTAGGAATAATCACAAGATAGATTAATTTAAATTGATAAACATTTTTAAACCAAAACTCAAAGATTCCTATATGTTATAGTACTCAGATAATAATGAAATTTTAATATAATATAATAAATACAAATATATATATATCGATATTAAAAGACTGATTAAATTTAATTAATAACCATTTTTAAACCAAAACTCAAAGATTCCTTTATGTTTTAGTGTTCAGATAATAATGCAATTTTAGTATAATATAAGAAACGCAATAATAAAATATACGATATTCTTAAAAGGATGCCGCAAATTGCTGATCAAATGAATATACCCTCTGCAAGAGTATAAAAAAGAGACAGCAATGCAGCAGGGCTAAGGCGTGTGAAAGAGATGAAAATACTAAGAGTAGAGAATGCTGTACCGGGATGGGGGGCTGTGGCATCAGGGGCTCGTCCACTTACTTGCTGCACCACGATTGTCGCACGTGGCTGCTTGCAGACAGCTGCTGCCTCCAGAGGATTGGCTGTCACATTGATGGCACCGCCTCCGACGCCCGTGAGCAACTCCAGCTCCAACTGTCGCTCCTGATGTTGCGACTGTCCTCCCTTCTGCCCTTTGGCTTTGCTCTTGAAGCTGCGCTTGCGTGTCACATCTGTGGGACTAAGTGAAGCGGAGCCAATCGATTCACTACCCGGACTATGCATCCCACTGTGCAGCAGATGCAGATTCAGCGTCGAATTGGAACCATGCTTGGGTGGAATCTGCTCGAACTTGTTGGCAATATCATCGAACTTATTGAGCTCCGCATACGAATGATCACTGGGCGAGGAGGAGGATTTTGCCTGCGGATAGAAGGCATCCGACTGGGGCACATATTGCTGATTCTCTCGTATCGTCGTATGGATAACCGAATCCGGACGAATGCGTTTTGAGTTCTTGCGCGATGGCGGACGATCACGTTCCCTTTCGTGTCCCAACTGCTGCTGCTGCAGTTGCTCCTGCTGGGTGAGGCGTGAATATTGCTGGAAGATGTCGGCACTCAGCTTGCGCTCATAGACCGAACAATTCTCCGCCTCATCCGAATCGCTGCTGGTGCTGGCCGTCGCCGAGCTGGGTGCGAAGCATTCACGCTGTATGCGCTCATAGTCCAGAGCTTCACGATCAAATGGGAACATGGTGCCGGAGGCGACAGCTTCACGCAGACGCAGCCGTTCGCTGCTGCCGCCACTCGAGGAGCTGGAGGAATATTTACGCTGCTGCTGCTGTCCCGAGCCGGAGGGCGACAGCTGCTGCTGCTGCTGCTGCTGGCTCTGACGCTGCTTCTGGCAGCTGCCAAAAAAGTTTCCATCCTTTTGGGTTGGCGGCGCCGAGTTGATTTTCGCTATGGCTCCCGTTGAGGCAGAGGGCGTGGTTCGCTTACGTTCACGCTTGGGGCTGGTACGGTTGCTGGACGAGGGGGAGACGCTGGGCGAGATGCGATTACGTGTTTGTGATGCATTCGCATTCACATGGATCGTCTCACGCTCACGGGCACGCAACTTCTTGCTGCGTGCACTGGCCAGGCGTGCATCCTCGTGCATCTCATCGCCCTCGCTAGCAGCTGAACCACCACCACCACCACCACCACTACCTCCTCCATTGTAGTGTGCGCTGCTGGCACGTCTTGCCGCCGCCGCCTGCGTCTCCTCCTTGAAGGTGAAATGGCTACGCGCCTTCTCGCAGCTGCGCGCGGACTTGGGGGACTGTGGAGGATCGAAAGTGAAGTGTTCCCGCTCCCGTGTGGGCGGCGGCGCTGTGCTGGGCTGTCGACAGGCCAGCAGGGGTGTAGTGGACGAAGGTTCTCCGGTCAGTATGGACAAACAGGACTCCTGGCTCTGAAAGTAGACGGTGAAGAAGAGAGAGAAACGAGAGAGAGATTCCTCACTAACCTCGGTACTATCCTGCAGATTCATATCGGGTCGCCCCGGATACCGCGTGCAGCTGGTCAGCTCCATCTCATTGCCGCCGGCCTCGTGCTCCGAATCGATTTGTATGGCCGTAAGCAGCGGTTCCTCTAGCGAGCTGAACAACGGTTCACTGGGACCCGAATTGTCGCCTGCAAAAAGAAAAAAACCAAATTGATAAGTCAATCAATTAGAATGGATTATCAATCAATCAATCAATCAGTTAATCAATCATTACAGCATCATCACACTAGTCTAGACTCACCCAAATCGAGGGAGTCACAGGTCTCCGAGGTGTCCGTGTGCGTCACATTCGTGATGAGCGTGCAGGCCGAGTCGGTGGACGTGTTGATGGTCGTGTCCGGAATGGAGGCCGATGAGGCACCCATCACCACAAGCTGTAAGATTAAAAGAGGCAACGAAAGTATCCAATAAAATTGATGAACTGTTGAGTGTGTGGAGCAGATGTATCGATACGGACTGTTAAATCGAGAGCATAAAGCGCGGTTTATTATAATAATAAAATCGGGGGAAAAAAAAGGGAATTGTCTGTAACATAAACAGTAGGCAATTTCAGCCTTATAACATGCTCTGTAAGCTCTCTATTTATATTTAATTATTATTTTATATTTATTTATTTATTAATATTATTTTATATTTATTTATTTATTTATATTATTTTATATTTATTTATTTATTTATATTATTTTATATTTATTTATTTATTTATATTATTTTATATTTATTTATGTATTTATATTATTTTATATTTATTTATTTATTTGTTACTTTGTCTTTATTATTATTTTATTTTATTTATTTATTTTATTATTTTATATTTATTTATTACTTGATATTTATCTATATCCTTTAACCTTCTCTCTATCGATCTCTATAAAATTTATCCTTATCTTTACCTTTCATATATATAAAATATATATAATTTTCTCAATTTTCCCATCCCATCTCCCCCTGCTACTCACCTTGGGCACCCCGCCCACGCCCATGGAATGCAGCGGCGTTGCACCGCTCACCGAGTTGTGATATGCCGCACTGGAAACGGGATTCATGGGCAGACTGTTGAGGGGCGTGGCAGCTGAAGAGGAGGCGCTGTTCAACTTGTTCTTAATGCTGCGTCCGCTCTTGAAGTACAGACGACGCAAGGCAGTCGCTGTCGAGGAACCGGATGTACTGAAGCCATCGTTGTCCGAACCGCTGGAATTGCTGCCGCCCGACAAGATGCCCATGCCGTTGAGCTGAGCTGCAGCAGCACGCACCGCCGCGGTGGGCGTCGATGGCTTCGAGTGGCTGCTGCTGCTGCCCCCCGACGTTGCGGTTCTGTTTGCAGGCGTAGAATTAGTAGAATTGGTGGTGGGCGTGGCTCGGTTAGCAGGTCGCGTTGCTGCAGCTGCGGATCTATTGTTAGTGCGTGGCGAGGTATTTGAGCTGGAACTGCCAGCAGCAGCTACATGGGGTGCTTGTGATGGTTTCGACTTCTCGCCAGCATCGCGACCCAAAGCAAGGGCCATCATTGCGGCAGAGCGTGTGCTTATGTAGCCGCCAGTGGGTTTGGGCAGGGGTTTCGATTTGCCAACGCCGACGCCGACGCCGCCGATGCTACTGGTGCTATTGGTTGCCGTTGCATTGCCCTGTGCTGCATGTGAGACGGATACTGTCATGGCTGGGAAGGAAGAGAACAAGAGAGATAAGATTGGAATAAATTAGGATCAGCTTAAGCCTTAGTATTACTTCTAAAACCCATATCCATCTAGCTATTTCAGTATTTACTAGCAAAGGTAACTTGCTGATATCATCTCTCTACCAAGCCACATTAATCATACGTTTAGCTCGATTAACGCACAAATTGCACAACCTGCCACATTGTAGGCCACTCTGCCCCCCCTTTTCCTCTCCCTCTCTTGCCACATTTGCCCCTCTTTTTTAGCCCGCCTTGATCAATGTATCCACCTGAAATGGGACTAGGCGAATCGCACGTACAAAATCAGCAAATAAAATCGATAATTTTCTAGCGTGACACACGCACCTCTTTGGCCAACACACACACACTCGCACACACACAAGTGACTCAAGCATTGTTAGAGAGATTAGCATGGTGGTTGGGGATGCTCCATGCCCGCGTCTCCATATACTTCTCCAGGTACTTTACCCATACGGAAATGCCGCCTCGCTAAATTTGGCACGTAAACAGAATTGTGATTCGAGGAAAAGCAGAAACAAGTAGAATAACAACAGAAACAAAAACAAAAAAAAAAGAACAACAAAAACATGGAGTGAGCAGAAACAGAAGATAATAATGCAAAATAACGTATAATCAAATTCCTTAAATAATTGAGCCAAAATACGCGTCTAACGAATGTCTGGCCAGGCCAATTGATTCGTTGTATTTATTTATTTATCACCTGCTGCCTCTTCTCCTACATGTTTCTCTTTCTCTCTCTATCTTGTTATTCTTGTTGTTTACATGGCTGAAATTTCCCAATAAGTTGGCAATCTATAAAAATAACCACCTTGCATTTTGGAGTCAAGAAACTGGCAAAACTTTGACCCAAAAAATAACAAAATATATATATTCGCAATCTTACAAATATAACGCATACGCCCCATGGTGCAAACGCATTATGCGCTTTATTTACACAACTGTCAAAGAAACTGTGTCAACTAGTGTGTGCCCAGGGGGCGGAGAGGAGGAGAAGACTGAGAGGGGGGAACGGAAATGGTAAATGGCAAAGGGAAATCTCACGTCAAACTTTACCTTGACCACGACTTCTGTAGGTTGGAGAATCTCCCGCTGGCGTCGTCGTCGTCGTCGTCGCTGAGGGCGCAACTGTTATAGGCGTTGTGGGCGTGGCATTGGGTGTTGAGCTGCTGTCGCGAAAAATGGGTGAGCCAGGTACATAGCGCTCAGGCTGCAACGAGAGAGAGAGAGAGAAAGAGAGAGAGCGAGAAACCGCTTCGATTAATTACAAATCAAACAAAGTTGCATTCTCTGTCAATAATAATCATAAAGTTTTATCGAGCGATGTAAGAGATAAGATATGACCCCCCCACTAAGACAAAAGTATACGCTCGTATATCTTGTCAGTTATAGCACAACTTGCTGCCCATCAATATCGTCGTATCTGTCAATATCGTCTGTCGAAATCAACAAGTTGTGCGTGGAAAATTCTATCGCAAATGTTGCGATTTTATGTCACTTTCGTTGTCATCTTAGCGTCATATGCAGCACTTGGAAATGGTATATAATCTGTCTGTGTGTGTCATAATATCAATATAGTCTAGTATATGTGTCAGGGCAGTCTTTCTTTTCGCCAAAATTTACTTTCCACTTAACTAAATTAGCCAAGTTTTATTTCGAAAAAGTTGTGTGACAGGTAAAACCAGACAACGTTGGGCACGTTCCCATGCGCGATTCCCAGAACACTATATATATATTCCTTATATACTTGATATATAAGCATCTGCTAATGAGTCTATTAACCATATATACTAGTATAATAACCAATCTCGGGTTCAGCTGCTGTCGCACGTCACCGCGCGCTGACCGCATTTAATTTATCGATCGCCGCATAAAAGATGAAACAAATCATTTCTCACAGTTCCATGGATTTTCACTGCATAACGCAATATATATTTAGCCAGCCCCCCTCCTAGAGACCGTGAGACAAGAACGTGCGCACAAGTTGTGGAAAAGATAAATGAAATGTATTGAAACGAATGAAAGGGCCGCCGGTGGGTGAAACAAGATAGATTAGTTGTTGTTGGGCTTAGGTCTATATGCATGTTGAGGTTATGTCATAGTTTATTGGGCTGCTTAGATGATATATCATTTTAGTAAGTAGTCAAGATGAAAAGAAATTCAAGGAAGCATCCTCACGTTTCTCACTTCATAACTTTCTTAAGAATCAAACGATATTCTTAGGGCAAAGCGTTTTTTCATGGTTTTAGTTATAGAATAGAATGGCTTAATAGTTTTTGCAATTTAAAAAATTCCTAAAAATTTTTAATTTGTGTGAAATTAACAAGGGTCCCACCTGTGATTTTTTCAAAAACTTTTTTTTTTCAAAATTTAAAATCGCCTGCTTTTAATTTTAATCGATTACGGAGGACAAAATTAGTATAAAACAAGTGTTTAAAATTGTTTTAGAGCATACATAATTTTTGCCCAAAAATCATGTCAAAATCGACCAAAAATTTAACATGCAAGACCCTTGACAGGACCAGTATCCTCACTTTCCTCACTTCATAACTTTCTTAAAAATCGTACGATTTTCTTCGGGTTAAGCATTTTATTCATGGTTTTAGTTCTAGAATAGAATGGCTTAATTGTTTTTGCAATATAAGAAGTTAAAAAAACGACCTTTCGAAAAAAAATCGAATTACAATAAAATGAATATCGGTTTTTGTAAAGAGTAAATTTGAATTCTTGCGCGATCAATTACGTGTTAGCAATTTAAATTGATTAAAAATCTCTTCTACAAATCGATTTGTGAAAAGGAATGTAAAGATCTTTAAGAATTGGTCTTTATAGACTTTATTGTTCTCATTACAGACTAAAGTAATCAATCAAGTAATCATGACCTCCTCCATCCTCGACTATTCTAGTGAACTACTATATTACAAGCGTAATTTTTAGATTCATAAACAAATTCGCCTCTAACCCATCGATACTCGGATCACTGTGCGTCGTGTTAATTTCGATCGCCTGCTGCTTTGGGGGGGTGCTATAATTTCGCACGAATGAATGACGAGTGTGTGCTCCGCTCTGACTGATTCTCAAATACGGCGAACTCGAAGCGTGCCAGTGCCAAAATTGGTGTCTTAAGCAGAACTCACAGTGCACAAATGATTTAAAAATAAACTCTAGCAATAATTCTCAGTTTTATTGGGAAATTTCTGATCTGTAAAAGGTCTATTAAAAATCACAAACTGTTCCCCTTTATTTTGATTGCGCTGTGAAGCATGAAGCGGGGAGGGGAGTGAGATGAGGGAGAGGAGGGAGAACCTACGTCAATTGTTTGTGCCAGCTGTGCTGTGGACACTCGATTGAGGGTCGATCGTTTGGGGTCTAAGAACGCGCCTGAAGACTGATCATTTCGCACTTGATTAATTAAGCGATGCCTTATCTTTTTTTTTTTATGCTTTGCTGCTCTTTAAATGGAATATTTCAAATTTATTGCCAATTTTATACCATAATGCGATCACAAAATAATCTGCTGAGTCTCGTGTCAAGATTTTCGCTTTACAATAACATTTCTAGCGGCGGCGGCTGTGTTGTCTATTCTTGTCTCGTGTTGTTGCCGTTGTCCATTGACGTCATTGTTATTACACAAAGCACACACACACACACACACACGCACACACATATGGCATAAACTTATGTTTAGAACATCGGGTGGATACATGTCGAGGACGCTATGCCATGCCGTGCCACTTGGCAAGAAAGACAGAGTGTCTCGCTTGCCAAAATTCTCACTTTAATGCAATTAATTTGAATTTAGAAAAAAATCTATGAAAATGTTGTGTATGTTTTTATAGATCTGCATGTGGTTGTTGCTGTCATTGTTGCTCTTTTTCTTGTTGTTGTTGTTGTTGCTTGTGTTGGCTATAAATAAAATCTAAGAAAAGCACAACATCATCGTCGAAACGAAAACGAAAGACGGCAACGTCATGACCTCGTTCAATTATTGTGATATACACGTATTTTTAATACTTCTAGTATTGTCTATATATTTCTATATATGCATGTAGTATATATATATATATTTTTTTTTTTTATTTGCAGCGCTGCAGTGCTACGCCTGCAGTTGGACCATGGAGCAGAGCGATGTCAGCTGCGTGACGAACGCGAGCGCGGTGAGGGCGTTGAATTGCAGTAAAAAGTATTGCCTGACGGTGCGTCAGGAGCTGATGGTGAGTAGGGGAAGGGAGCCTGCTCAGAGCCCAAGCCAAGCCAAGCCAATCCAACCCAAAAAAAAAAAAAAAAACTAGAGTCATAATCTTGCCACACGCTTGCCACGCCCCTTTGGCCTGCCATGCTTAAGCGCTGCACGTACTCGCCGCATTGAGCCGCAGCTGGGCGTGCAACAAAGTGGCAGCTGCATTTGGCCACCTTTTTTTTTGTTTATACGCTCTGCAGCTGTGGCAACTATGTTGCCAAACTTCCGCTTTTTGCTAACAAATTAGCGAGTCGCACGTAGCCAACGAGGCTATTAAACTAAACTCTTAAACGCACACACACAGAGGGCACACACAAACACACACACACACACACACTGGGGCACCCACACTGGCGCACAAAGTAATTGAATATATGATGTGCTATGCGGCGCATGTGGCGTATGAGTAATGAGTGCTTCGAAGTGAGCCCGTATCTTCTTTGAGTGCCATTCGAAATTACAAGCTGCTGTCGTTCTACAGGGTACAAATAGAGCATATAGGTGGGTAGGTAGGTAGTATATCTATTTTTATGCGCTGCTTCCCAGCGTAACTGTGCGTCGTGCATGACCGCCGCCTGCTGTGCAGCTTAAATGTGAAATTTATGCAGCAACTTCTTTGGCAACTCTAGAGTCCCCGCTTGAAGCGGTACAGCTGCAATACGCAATAAAAACTTGCCATACAAAACGCTTGAAATCAAGTGCCAGAAAGGGGGGAAGTCTAGGAGGGAGTAGACAGAAGAGAGAAGGCGACCAGGTCTCTACTGGGTAGCCAGAAAGGAGGGTAGACTGGAGGGCAGCCAAGAGAGAGTAGGCAGATTAAGGCAGCCAGCAAATAGGATGGCAAAAAAGAAGGTACCCAGTAAAGGGTGCCCAGATAAAGCCAGGCAGTAGATAGGGAAGCAAGCAGAAGGTAACCAGGAGAGGTAACCAGCAGAGTGTACCCTGTGGAGACTAGTTAGAATAGACTTTGGAATGAGTGGAAGCAGCCTACACTTGTAATGCTGATGAAGTGCTTGGCTAGCCGACAAAATCACGCACATTCATCCCAAACATTCATCTAGCCAGAGAAGTCTTCTCTATGATCCGCTCAAGTCCTCTTTCCCTCTTCCCCCTCCCCTCTGGCTACTATGTCTCGTTTGTTTTGCATGCACAAATGCAAATTGGTAGTAGACTTGCCGGGGAACACTCCCCGCCCAATACTGATGCTACATACAACAAAAAACCACGTCTGTTGACATTCAAGCTTTTGTGCCTTAATTTTCAGACAAAGCTGCAAAAAAAAGAAACACAACAGACAACATGGCTTTGCCACGCCCAAAGCCCAACGCCTTGCAAAACAAAAAAAAAAGTGAAGTGCATAAAAAATCCATTACCATAATTTAATGGAAAGCCAGAGGAGCGTATAAAAAAAGCCACAAAAGCCGCGCAGAGACACACACACACAGCATACGCTTACACACTCATTGCCCCCAGCTCTACCCCTTATCTACTGCCCCTGCCCCTGCTCTCTCCTCTGCCTTTCACCTCTTTTCCACTTAGACTTCTATCTACTTCAGCCTAGGCTCATCCTGCAGAGTCAAAGCTAAAGCTAACTTTGTCCCACTCTCACTCCCTCATATTTGTAGTGCCAACTCTCGCTCCCTCTCTCTCTCTCTCTCCCACTCTCTCGGTCTTCCCTGCGCGCTGGATAAACATTTGCCCGGCGCTTCATTAGTCATGAATGCCTTGAACTCTTTGTTATTGAATTTGCCGGATCAAAGCAGCATTAAGCCGCCAAGGAAATGAGCAAAAAGTATGCATACATACTCGTCCATATATCATCAGTCTCGACCTCCCCCATCTACCATCTCAGGCACAAAAGGGGCCCATCAGCACTGAAGGCTTCGCATAATGCAATTAAAACTTTATCTTCTCGCTCCGCTTGCGTTAATGATATGGCCAACGCCTCTGGCCTCATCAGAGAGCCTGAATTCGTAATACCAGCAAGGGTCCCACAATCAGAGTACCATATTGTAACCCAAACAGTAGAACCACGTACATGCATATGATATAAGCCGCCGACGTCTGAGCTAAAAATACAATCAATAGAGGATTATTTATCTAGTCAACTCAAGCGGCGTGTGTGTTCATTCACCCTATGCCTGCGTAGGCGTGAGAGGGACAAAAATAGGTTGAAAATATCCTCACTTTCCTTACTTTATAACTTTCTTAAAAATTAAAAGATTTTCTTCGGGTTACGCATTTTATTCATGGTTTTAGTTCTAGAACAGAATGGCTAAATGGTTTTTGGAATTTAAAAAACTAAAAAAAAATGGTATTTTTGTGAATTTTTCTTCAGTATCTTAACTTTTCTCACTTCATAACTTTCTTAAAAATCAATCGATTTTCTTTGGGTAAAGCATTTTATTCATGGTTTCAGTTCTAGAATAGAATCGCTTAATAGTTTTTGCATTTTATAGAATTCAATTTTTTTTTAATTTTTGTGATTTTAGTAAGGGTCCCCCCTGTTCATTTTTCAGAATCATTTTTTTGTTTTCAATATTTAAAAATTATTTCTATTGTTTGTAGGCTAAGAAAGAATTTTAAATTAAAAACCTGCAAAGTCTGTACATTTCTATTTTTGTTTTTTGCAAATTTAAGTTCGTCTCTAGCTTAAAAGTTTCACAGAAATCGATAGAAAGTTGTAAAGAAATTTCATACAATGCAAATACAAGCAATGCCTCGAGAGTAGAAGGAATCAGACGCACATCCGTCGCAAGAGTTTCCAAATTTGCTGAAATGTACAAGTATTTTCCATATTCCTTATTCATGCCATGTCACCTCCACCCAACCTGCTCCATCCGTCGCCTGCAGACTAGGGGAAACAAAGTCAATTCCTTTTTACGTGGCTGCGAGGATAAGCCCCAGGTGAGTAGGCATCCAACTTAAAAATCTTATTCCTAGATAGGAAGATAAGTGAACTTTTCTTTTACAGGTACTCAACGGTGTCAAAGCGGATGGCTTCTTTCGCACATACTATCGCTCATGCCAGCAGGATCTATGCAACGGTCACAACGGACGTGTGTACAACTCCAGCGGCGGCGCCGGCGGCGGCACAGCCGGATCTGCTCAGGGTGGGGGTCATTTAAATGCCATTATACCGGGTAAAAGTGGTTGCCTTGCGGCCAAGACGGGTGTCCTGTGGCTGCCGCTCACGCTGCTGCTCCAGCTCCAGCTCCTGCTCCGGCTCCGGCTACACTCTGATTGTAATTAGCGTCAAATGCAGACGCTGAAATATGAGCGAAAAGGACGAGCAGAGGATTTTCGGAGCTGCTACACTTGCAAAAAAAAAAGAAACACTAAAATTTACAAATAAAACGCCGCCAGCTGCCAATTAAAACGCTTTTAAGAAAAGGATAACGAACGAGAAGGGGAGAGAGAGACAGGGATTTTTGGCTGTAAGCAGACGCCGCATCGCAGAGCTCGGATATCTAAGGTCAGCAGGGTATGATGATGGGGGCAGGTCAGGGGGGGCTGCCTTCAATTGCCAGCTAATTAAAACAAATTAAATGCACGTTAAAAGCAAACATAAATTCCAGCTAACGGCACATTACTCTTTTCGCGCTCTCTTGCCTCTCTCTCTCTCCCTCTCTCTCGCTCTCCCTCTTTCTCTCTGTCTAACGAGTTGACGACGTTTTTATGTTTTTATGTGTGAGCGCCTCGGTCGGACACATGTAAATTTCCAACAAGGTAACAAGCAGAAAGAAAAGAAAAGCAAAGCAAAAACAAAAACAACCGACGGCCTACAATGAAGTCATGTACGAAAGTGTCGTAAAAAGTGCTCGAAATAAACACAAGGAAAATAAAAATAAATAAGCAGAGTACGACTCGCCTCCAAGTTTCCTTTTAATTGTACCAAATCTGTGCGCTAAGCAGCTCCAACTCACTTTTGATTAAGATACAAACTTGTTAGCCTCCCACACACGCACGCTCCTGTCGTTGTGCGTGTTTGTACAAGCTGACGAGGCGCACATGAACTACGCGACTGCAGGCGGCGCCTCTTGAGACACTGTCGAGTTGAGTAAACATTCCTGTCACAGGATTCGCAAGTAGCGAGAATTAAGCAGTTGTGTGTAGTTAAGCATGCTCTCATTATAACTCACTGGCTGGGAGCCAGTTCCGAGTCCGGTTCCGAAATCGATAACATGGCTCATTTCGCAGTGCTAATTCAGGCCAGTAGGGGGTGGTACAGGCATTTGAATATGCTAAATAAATCACAGTTTCTTAGCAGGCGTGTAGACTTTACGCATTAAACTAACATCGACAACAACAGCAACAACAACAACAAATACATCATAAGCACAGTGTGTAACGCGCTTGACAGTCGCCGTTGTCGGCAACATTTGTTGTTGCTTTTGCTTTTGCTCCCTTGACATGCTTTTTGGCACTTTGGAAAAACACGAAAAATGTTTGCATGGCAAACAAATCGCTGTCACCCGTCGGCGACGCCCGCCTCCCGCTGTTGACATGGTGGAAAAAAAAATACACTCGCACCACGCCCCATTCCTGTTTTGGCAATGTTACTTTTTTTTTTGTTTGAGTTGGACAGCAATTGCCATTTGCGATTGAAAATCGCCAGCAATATGCGCGCACCATGGAGCTAGACTATGGTGATGTGTCATGTGACATTTAGCGAATTTCAATCAATGGAAATCAATCAACAGTTGCGAGGTTGACCCATTTTTTGATAGTAAACATTCGTATAACTACAAATTCAACAAGTTGCCCAACTTTTTACATTTTGCATAAGCTAAAGGTTAACATGCGGTATTTATACTAGTTTTATCTCACTCGATAGTTGCATGTGCACTTATCGATACGTCTATAATTACACTGTCTGCGATCACTATCGACGCCATTATGAAAATGGAAGCCGCAATTAAAGCATTGTTTGCAATATAAAGAAATTAATGCACTAGACATATATATGCATATAAATGTTTCATTCAATTCTATAAAATGTGAGTGAGTATGCCCAATCCATCATACAATTATAGCAAGTCATATAAAGAGCTGTCTAAGTATATGGAAATTACTTTTCTTTTATGGCAAAGCGGGCAAGCTACTTATCGTCATCATCATCATCGTCTGTGCCCCACAATAACAACAATGCAAAGTTCAACAATAATTTGTGTTTTCTTTGCCTTCTTTTTGTGGCCTCATTACCTGATTTAAGTACACCTTGCTGCCCGTTGAACGTGTAGGCCGCCTTACACGCGCCAACAAAGTAGACAAACAATTAATTTAAATTGGCAAATTATCTGGCAAAAACGCAAAAAAATCGCGCATATAAGAAAATCTTATTAATTTCATTGCGGAAGCAATTAACGCATTACAAATATTGTCTTGATCCCAATTCAGAAGAGGACTCTGTGGAGTGATCTCCATCCACCCACCGCCATCGAAGAAGATGTGCCGTTGAAATGTCTGACACGCGAATGCGAAATGCACTTAAGATTAACAAAACGACTCAAAGCACTCGACAGGTGAATGCAGTACAAATAGGCGACTGGCTGATACCCTGTTACAATTGGACGAGTTGCGTTTTCGAATATAAAAAGAAACTGGATAGAATCTAAGCTCGTGACCTTCATTGTCTGCTACCTGCCACCCACTGCACACCTGAGTGAGTAACCCATCGAACTGTTGAACTATCTAAATTAACTCGCGTATCTCTTGCTCGGCTTCAATGACTTCATCGCAAAGCTGCCAAACTGTATCAGCGCGTGGACAAATCGAAGTTCATTGAACATCCGGAATACACAACAGGCTTGCTGTGCCATCGACATGACGCTGATCACAGATACTCCAGCTATGCAGGGAAAATTCTGTCGCCTCGCAATGGAACTTGACATAATCTCTGGACACGCTTGTCAGCTGTACTATGGCAAAATGTGCTCGCCTTCAGCAGGTTATCTGCATTACTAAGTCCAAAAGCGTTTCACCTGCAGCTGAAAACTGATTGGCATCACCTTCTCCTGCATCGACTACGTTTATCCGACAAGGTTTGCACGTGGCACTAGCTATCTGGATTTGATCAAGGAAACTACATCTATATACTCTGTCGGGATTACCACGTGTCACTAGCTATACGACTTGCAAAAATGTGCAGATGTTAAGGAAGCTGTCAGATGGAAAGATATGTTTTCACGTCATATATACCCATTACACTTGCTTGGTATAAATAATGTATACAAAGATATGGGCCAAGTAGGAGCATATTTGTTTCCAACTCTCGCGAAAAAGTCAAAACTTCATTGTTTTTTTTTCGCGAGGTGTCTGCGGCACATTAAACATTTACTTGACTCGTCTGCATAACCCCCACTACCCAGATACTAAATATACACACACTCACACACACACACATAAATACGATATGCAAATGACGGGGGGCTGACAGTGCTGGCGAGACATTTACGAAGCAGCGGGTGGGAGTTGAGAGCGCGTTCAATGACTGCGTCGCCTTGCGTCGACTTTAGCCCATTTTTCTATTTTTCCATTTGTGCCATATCGCCCGCAGTTGTCGCTGCGTGGTGCACTAAACTTATCCATTGACGACCGCAATTTGTGGTCCTGCGGCATGCCAGGGGCGGGTTGAAGACAGACGACTGCGTACAATAGTTGGCTCTGTTTAATGTCCAATTGGCATTACAATGGCTGCCCTCCCGCTGGAATTCTCTGCTGCTCTCTGCCCCGCTCAGCTCAGCTTTGCAGTGAGTGCATTGAACCCGCCAACCCGACCAAGTCCAGAGGGTACAATTGGAATTTCCCTGCATCGTCTCGGCATTCGCTTTGATCTGTCTTGAACCGGAAACTATGCAGCCATTTTGCCCAGTTATTTCTTGGACTTGGCGCATGCCACTCGAGAGTGGGGGGAACCTCCCTGGTTGTATGAAGTCATAGCCATTATTGTTGTACACACCCAGAAGACGTCGAGCACCTTGTCTGGCGACGGGAGACGTTTGACTCTCGGTCTCTGCCCCCTTTTTCCCCCTTCTCACGCTAAAAATAAATGCAATTTATTGTTGCCCATTTGCCAAAAAAGAAAAGGGAAAAGCGACGAAAAACAAATGAGAAGAAAACGGGAAGAGAAGTCGCAAATTGCACAATCGCAATGCATGTGTTATAAATTTCAAGAAAAAAAAAATATAATATAACCAGCCAAAAAATAATATGAAAAATTAAAAATCGACCATGTCAGCAGCAATGGGAACAACCGCAACAACAACGATGACGAAGACAACAACAAGAGAGAAAGGCAAAGTCAAAGAAGGCGGAACATTCGACAAAAAGTCGCGTGATTTATGCCCAGCCAAGAGAACTGAACAGAATCGCGCCGAACAGAACAGACATTGCGTCTCCTCCCCCATCCACGTCCCGTTCTCCACGCCAAGCGAGCACCTGCTCCATACCCAAGTGGGAACTGGAACGCACAATATAAGGGGCGTGAATGTGGGCGTTGCAGCTCCCAAGAGGCACGTCTGCAAATTTGCTTAAAGCAAGCATTTTATATGCTCTAAAACAGTTGGGAAAGAAAGGTGAGACACGAAGCCAATAAATATTAAAGTACTTAAAATAACATCAACATAATCAATTTATTTCATATGCAACGCATAAATTTATCCCCTCTTAAAAGTTGTGATATATATACTTTTTATACAGATTTGAATTTCCAAATCAATTTTATGCAAAATCAACAACCAAAACGTACATAATATATATATACGTAAAGATTAAACCTTGTGTGTACTTTTTAGAAATCAAGTACTATATACTCTGAAGTCTGAAGGATGTGGTTTAATTGATTGCTTGTCCTCCGCATAGACACATCCATCTTTAGCGACCTTTGTAAGGTAATTAGACAGCTCAAAGAGCCATCTAGCTGTCAAAACTATATAGAATATATGCTCGAAATGTGCTTCAATATAGATATGTATACGTCTATAAAAAGACATAATTCTCTCACTGTAATAATTATTGATGAATACTTTGGCCTATATTTCTTGGCCTGGCCGAAAGCGAAATCAAAGCGACGTCACTTCAGATGTTTGCCGCTTAAATTAAGCGTAAAATTTTGTTTGACAAACGGGCAGTGCGCCAGCAGCACACATTAAATCTTACGAAAGATCGCTGATGCCTCAGCCGCAGCCGTAGCCGCTGCTCCTCCTCCAACTCTTAGCACACCTTTGGCAGGCAGAGGCGCCGCTTGGCTACAAGCAAGGGGGTCAGCGCCATCAGTGATCGAATGAGGGCGCCCATGTAAGCATTTGGCAAACGCTGAGACTTGATGACGTCAAACCTACAAAAGATAAACTGGTGTGCACCTCAGATACGCTATACATATATAGTATTCATCGTTAGATTTACATATAGTGTGTGTGTCTGTATATATCGCACTTGGGCACACTTTTGCGCTATTTTGGTGAAATGGTCACAAAGTAGACACAACGACACAGACTCAGGCCAAACCCCATCCACATCCCCAACGCCAGACACACTGTCCGTTGGTCTGGGCGGAACTTGGCACTTCCAGGAAAATCCCCATGAATCACTCGACAAACCGACAAGCCTTAATGTTTGGGGATTTGTTCGGTACGCCCATTGGGACGCGGTCTGTGTAAACAAAAGTCACTCAAATTTCATGAGCTTCACGCGATTTTCTTTTATAATGACAAAAAAAAAGAAGAGTGACAACTCGCATTGAAATGCTGGAAATATGCTGGGAATTTCGAAATGTCCAAAGTTGAAAGATCTGATCTGGTTAAAAATGCATGTTTTATGCACTGTAATTCAATTCAGCCGAGAATATAGCATTGCGAATAGGGGAATCTATAGAATTACTATATTGCGGATGTGAGTGCAGGCGCTTGTCAACAAAGATGCCAATGAATGCTTCTACCCCCCACACACACACACTCATACACTCATAAGTACGATATTCGCACAATTATTCACGCAAGTCCGCAGGCGTTCCCTAGGCGAATGAATGGATATAATGTAAAGAGGGACGCATGAGTATGAATGAGTTGATGTTGTTGACAATCAATTAATTGCACAAAAGCGAATGTCGCTTGAGGTTGCGTCTGAGTTAATTGTTTTTAATGCAAAAATTTGCGTTAAAATAAATAAAGTGAGATGCATTAACAAAATGCTTTAACGCGGACCAGGCCCATTTCAGTTTCAATTACGCCATAAGTTGCCCATCAACGTGAGTGCTGCCTTCTACTCACCACCTTTCCTTCTTGCACACTCTCTCTCTCTCTCTCTTTATGCGGTCTGACGTCAGCACATCTGCCATGTCCTATGCATTCCAATCCGATGAACTGCTCCGCATTGCTAAGCAGCATCAGCTCTCCATGCACGGTGAAGCAATGCATAGTGCACAGTTCATTGACATGTCTATAAATTTTGTCGCCACGAAAATAGTTTTTCTGCTTTTCCTCCGACTCTCCGCTGTTTTCCGCGCTGTTGCACAATTTTAGTGGTTTCTATATATGTGTCCGCTGATGTTATGAAGATGGCAAATGTGACGAAAATAAACTGTGCGTTGTTAAAGTAAACAACTAAATATAAATTGATGTGCGTACGAGTATATTTGCATATAAACTTGAGGAGTTTTAGCATGGAGTCAAATTAAGTTAAAATTAGCAATTGCAAATACAAAGCGTGTCTGTTTTTTCCTTTTCCAACTCCAATAAGACTATAAATTTTTGCAGGGTTGCTTTTACGGATTAATAAATGAACGTTGTTGATCGGCAATTTGTTATCGATTACAAATTACTTAAAGCATTGTGTATATTTTCTTTTTAGTATATTTTATGTATACTGACATAATTCTTGCAAGGCTTTAGTTGGTATATCGTAAAATTGTGGCTTGTGGTAGGATAAGTATTTGTGTTGCTTGCTGAACAGTTTTTACTGGACCCAGATGACCCGTATATCACAGAAAGGAGAGCAACTATAGCAATTTATGAACCGACATACATATAAGCTCCCCTCTTCGCAGTTGACTTTTGTGACACTGCGGCATATTGGAATACTTTCATTGTCGCCAAGAGCAGACTGTGTGCACACACTGTGGATGTTGTTGCGTTCGAGTTAATTAAAATGTATGCACATTTTTGGCAACAACGCTAGCAGCAACAGCAAACAATGTGGCATCGTAATTAAAACTAAAACGAAACAAGTCTAAAAGCCCCCTCTAAACTCACACTCAAAACCAAACTGTTGCATTGAAAAGGCTGTCAACAAATTTGTATTTGAATACACAAAATATGCATGTGCATGAGTGTGTTTCTGTGTGTGTGTGTGTACAAAAGGAGGTTATCCAATTTGTTCAGGGAAAATGAAAAACGTTGCTTTTTATACGAAATGAATTTCCGTATTGCACTGTTGATCGCCTCGCTGAATGAACATGCATGAGTATATTCGGCATGTACATTTATTGGACTATATGCTATATGCGATTCGAAAAAAAAAAGAATCAGAATTTCACGCACTGCATGTTCAACGTATTTTTAGCTGTTTTTAACTGAGTCAATGCAATTGCGTGGGCGGGGCAACAACTTAAATTGCAACAGCATTTTAATGAGCGTCGCCACTAAAAATATTCCACATCGTAAAACATACATAAATATACGTATAGTTATGTCTATATGCTGCGAACGCTGACAAGAGTTGCTGCTGATGCTGAAAATATTTGCGAAAATAAATAGAATATTGCGTTAGTAGTGTATTTTTGCGTGGGCGCCGATGGCCAAACGCTGCAAGAAGTCAATGAGCTCATTAGAGCGGCAAAAGGACCATAAATCAAGCGACAATATAGATTGTCAATTGGCGAATTGCAGTTCGGAATTGAAAGTTCAGAGGTGTCTAACCTCGTAGAGCCGAGACAAACAGATCGAAGGAGAATCCCGCCGCCGCTAATTGACGGAACAAAACACTTTCACTGCGTTGCGTTTGTCACGGAAGCGGCCCGTCAGGCCCTGTCGCTGTGCTTGGCTAATTCCACGTAGCCATGAGAATGGCCAATTGAAACGATCTGTCAAATTTTGGCAACGTCTCCACTGCCGTTGCTGCTCATGATTTCACATGCCACGGGCAAGGACGCACTGCGGCCAAGTACATTAAACCCAATGTCTGCAGCGTACTTTCTTTAGCAAAACTATAAATGATGATGATGATAAATGTAAAGAAATTGAATTGTATGCCCTTTGAGAAGAGCTTTTCGCTGAGCTGCTTTACTGCCTGCAAAAAAAGCAAAGGGGAAAGCGAGAAGCAACTGTAAAAATCAATTTACTACGCTTCGTCCAATGCTTTTTGAACAAATTTCTATTTTATACTAAGCCCCCTCTTCAATTCAATTAAGCTGGCAACTCTGCTCGGCCCGTTCACTCGCTCTTCCGTTTTTCCACACTGGTTGGCAGGGCAACTCGTTCAATTTGGAAGGCAACTTTCAATGGGGGAAAGTGCTTTTTATTGTTTGTAATGTAATATAATAAAATATGATAATTTACCCTTTTGAATACTATGGCAAAGCCTTTGTGAGTAGGGGTTGGGGGAATTAAGTTGCGAACTGCGAAATAATTTCATTTGATCGTATCTTGTTTTATTTGCTGTCGCCCGAAAGTATGCAACATAATTGTAATGCATATTGCCAACTGATTAGGGTCAGTGGTGTGTTTTCCAACACCAGCTCTTGGGCAACACTTGATTCTAACGCAGTAGGCGACGGTCATGTCAAAATACGATGACTTGCCCAAGGACAGCAGCTGTGGCAAATCATTCTTTCACAAATTTTCGCAGTGAGCAGAGCTCTTGAAAGTAGAAAATAAAAAAAAGTAAAAATTAAATTCCTCTCTTTGAGTCGTTGTGTCGAGCAATCTTTGGTTTTTCGCATTCCCCAATTCCCATCCCCGCGCTAGTTCGTTCCCTCTAGCAAGTGTAACTGTAATTGTTAGCCACAATAATACAACGAAGAAAATGGTTCCAGTTACCAAGCCGAACACCAAGGAGGTGCAGTGCCAGCTGGCTCCACCCGATGAGAGCAAGCCACAGCAGGAGGTTATTGTCACTCCAAAAAGCGGACGCGTGGGCATCTTCAATGCGGAGGACTTTTTGTCGCGTGCCCAGATAAACGACAAGATCAATAATATTTTGCGCTCGCCCACTAAAGCTCCCAATGGTGTACGTCAACGCTCTGTTTACACCAACAACAACCCATCGCCGGTAAGTTCCATAACAGTTTTCTTCTGTCAGTGTCAAATCAAGAGACACACACATTTGTATGTATGTGTATATGTGTGTGTGTGTGTGTTAATAATCGATTGTCTTTTCTTCAGTATCAAAACAATAAACTATCGAATTATTAAAATGAAGTATTTTGTCTATCGAACTTACAGCAATCTTCGATGCGTTTGCCTGGAACGGCTGCTTCGCTGTCATCGCGAATGAGCAGCATGTCGCTAAGCAGCGGCATCGCCAGTGTAGGCACCAACACTGGAATGCTGGCTAAGGAGTGCTCCAGTCAAACTAACGCTAGAGGCGCAACAGCTTCCTATCGAGCAGTCGGCTTAGGCATGCATCAGTCGCAGCCGCTGCTGACGGCAATCGCCCCCGATTTGGACCCAATGGTACATGGGCCCAAATCGTTGACTGCTCGCTATGCTGGCCCCTTTGGGTATGAAAACAGCGGCGCCTTCTGTCCGGTAATATAGCATATGCAATAGATAACTATTCAATTTTCCTGATCTCTTTCTCGCTCTCTCTCTCTTGCAGCCACAACCGCAACCTCCAATGCACCACACACAGCAGTTCCCATCGCCGATGCCCCCACCTCCACATGCCTTGGGTCGTGTCAGTTCGCGCACCTTTGAGTTTGAGAACAGCCCACCACCGCCGCCGCCATGTCCTGGCTCAGGACCTATTGCCATGTCCAATGGCACCATTCAGCTACGCTTGCGCGAAGGTGTCCGGTGAATATCTAGTCTATTAAATATTGATGGCATTTCATTCGTCTTATCTCGACTGCAGCATTGACATGACTTTAGACAAGGCGGTGCGCGTGTTGAATCAACGCAGCATGGTAGCTGTCTCCCTATCGCGCAATGGAACCAACTCTGCTCTTATTCACCCGAATGGCCGCATCCTACAGAGCGGCTCCAAGGTGGAGATCGTCACCTATGACGGCATGAAGAACAACAATTTTGTGTGAGTGGAATCAACTGTGAACTTATCATTAGAACTTATAAATTATATATATATTCTACACAGTCGTTATGCCAAGATGTGGTACAAGGGCGTCAGCTTTACTAGCGAGTCATGTGCTTTGATCTATCTGGTGGACACCGCTGGAACTCGCACCACAACCGACACTTTCACTGACCTCACCAAGGACTATACTCTGGCAGTGTTTTATGAGTGAGTATCAGGCAGTTGCCAGACTGTCTATCCATCCATCGATATCCTATGGAGGGCTATTCAAATGCAAAATGTAAATTCAATAGCGACTCACGCCACGGTCCCTCATTCGTGCCGGATGCACAGGAGGTGATTGCCAAATCGTCGTACAGTTGTGCTGACGACGGTACCGAGATGTATGATATCAATGGTTTTCGCATCATTCAGGCTGCCGACGGTCTTGTTAAAGTGACGCGTCAGCACAACAAGGGACTTATACGCACCAGTCCTGGCAATGGATCAGTTACTCTCACCACCATTGGCATCCACTGTACCGCCTCGTTGGGCAAGACCTCGCATCTGTTTCTGCGGTAAGCATTCGCGTTGTGGACGGTGCGGAATTGGACACTCGATACTCATTTAGATTCAGATGCATTCAATTAATTTTCCAATCATGTCTCTCCCTTGCAGACGCAATGAGAAGCGCATGCACTTCGATGGATCCAATTTCATAGTGAGGAACGCTGGACATTCGGCTGGATTTAACGAAAACAACTTGCTGATTGTCTACTAATTTGGCTAAAACCTTTAAGAACACAACCGCACACGCACTGGACATACACTTACATACAGATCCAATGCAGCTTTTAGGGACCGTTGCGCTTGCGAAGCGTGGAGAGGGATAATGACAAATACTGGATAAACCAAAAAAAAAAAAAAAAAAAAACACGAAACTAAAAATAAGGCTCTCAAAAAGGCGTGAGTAACGCTCTAGGCATCCAGTTCAGGGAATAAGCATAAAAGCATCATAGATAACAAGCGAGGCTTGTCCTCCACCCCCAATCACACCCCTAACACCAACCGATTGGGCCACCTCAGCTCGTGGATGTCTTGATGCGTTTGCTCGACGTATGCGCAACCCAACTAAAAAGGAATTCGTTTTTAGTTATATCTTTTCATACTCGAACTTTTTGATATATGAATATAAACATATATATATATATAAGTATATATATATATATTATATATATGTATATAACTATAACTTTGGGACACGTGTCCACTGCCCTGCCTACTACATTGAAAACGCTGGCCAATTTTGGCCAACTGATGACTGCCAGCGTTTTAATTTTTAAGGCTTCTTTTTGGCTTAAAAAGATTTTTGATTTCTCTTCTTTCTAACTAAACTCCCAAAATTTTTGCAAATACCACGAAAAGTTTTATTAACCAAAAAATATATAAACGTACCGTAAAAAAAAAAGAATAATGAATTCTAACATAAAGAAATCAGCCTTAAAAAATTTTTCACATGCTACCAAAATTATAAACACAAGCGAGACGACATTCGCCGATCGGCCTTCGTCCGTCAACGCCCCATACCGGGTCCCATCCGGACTTGGTATGATGTGTGTGTGCAACAATTAGTAGGCAGCGGTCCTAAGAGGTGGCTGTCCCTCTGATAGCTCAGGGTGCTGGATATAGCTCAGCACCCCGTAGTAATTTTAGTTAACAGTTACTGTTAAGTTTAGTTTGTAGTTCTTGCAATCCAAACTGTTCATCCAAACGTACCACCCCTTTCAAAAAATACACACACTCACACATACATACAACTGTACATTCTGAATCTTAAATTCAAAGTGTACAAATAATATACACGCTGAATATATATACACATATTGACGAGATAAAAGTGAGAATTATTAAAATGATATAGTATGCGAATATTGTGCTCAGTAAAAAAGCTGATATATCGCGAATAAACCACCCCAACCACCTACACACCTACTTATACAATCCCCCCAAAATGCATACACATACATACTTCGACATTTAAGCACAAATTTACATAATGCGCGATAATAACCTTATAGGGTTGATTGCAATCAAGTATACCAAAGTAACCTCTTTTTGTCATTTTGTTCAAATTGACATTTCTATTAAGTCGAATTGTTGATTTTTAAAAGCCTTACGACAATCTCCAACATTCCAAAATTCACAAGCATGTATACGAAATTTATGTATGTATCGAAATAAAAAAAAAATGTATTTAAAAACTACAAAGGGTTCAAAATGCGATTGGGGTTATAAAGCTTTCTGCTGAATATATATTATATCTTTAAAAATTAAATAAAAAGGTTAGATGTAAATTACAATAGTAAAGAAGGGTTCTGTAAATTAAATATGTAGCTAAGTTTCAAAATAATCCTAAATCGATATACACATTTTTGTACTAACGATTGCAATCAATCGAATATATTATATTACTAATCTATAGGGATGCTGCTAGTATTATATATGTTATTTAATTTGATAGTATTGTTATGCGTTTTCCAACACACTTTTGAACCTCGAATTTCGGGATCAAGTAGGCCACGCTGAGACCTATGAAGATGTTAAGATGACTTTTACAAGTGCAGTACGACAAGCAAATCATTCTTTCACAAATTTTCGCAGGGAGAAGAGCTCTCAGTGAAGGCAACGAAAAAAAATCTTAAAAAACTATCCATTTTAGCAGTTACTTAAAGTAATGGTTTCAATTATAAAGCCGTACCTAAATTGGGAAGATCCTAAGAATGCCTTTATCTCTTGTCTATCCAAGCGAACAACTAAGGATGCCAGTGTTTCGTCGGTCGATTGGGAGCCCATTGTCGAAGATTGGGAAACTAAATCGTATAGCTTTGATTACCAGAATAATCCTCCTTCCCCTCCACCACCGCCCGCTAACTATGGACCTATAGCAATGGACAACGGAACCATTCAAATTTCACTGCGTGAAGGTGTTCGGTGAGTTATTGCCTGGTTAATTTATAGAAGATCTATACGTATTATTTTTCTTTTATTTCCTCCCTCACAGTGTTGACATGACCCTGGATGGCGCAGTGCGCGTATTGAATCGACGCAGCTTGTTGGCGGTCTCCCTATCGCGCTGTGGTAATAACTCTGCTCTTATACATCCCAATGGACGTGTTCTACAGAGCGGTTCCAAGGTAGAGATCGTCACCTATGATGGCATGAAGAACAATGACTTCATGTAAGTTTATAAAAGTATTAATCCAGCAATGGCATCAATGAAATATTTCACACAGTCGCTATGCCAAGATGTGGTGCAAGGGTATCAGCTTTACCAGTGAGTCTTGTGCTCTGATCTATCTAGTGGATACCGCTGGCACACGTACCGTAACGGATACCTTCACTGACCTAACAGAGGATTGCACCATGGCGGTTTTCAAGGAGTAAGTAGCTAGAGTTCAGCAATTGGAATAGGAACAATTAAGGGTATCTTTTACTTTCCTAAGGGATTCCCGCTGTGGTGCCTGTCTTGTGCCAAAGGCGCATGAGATAATTGCCAGTGCGAGGCACAGCTCTGCCAAAGATGGCAGCGAATTGTACGAGATCAATGGTTTTCGTATTGTTCAAGCCGCTGATGGTCTTGTTAAGATTACTCGACATCAGAATAAGGGACTCATACGCACCAGCCCAGGAAATGGATCTGTTACCTTGACCACTTTTGGAATCCACTGCACAGCCTCGTTGGGCAAGACGTCGCATCTATTTCTGCGGTAGGCATTTAATCCAGGCTTGTTTAAGATTCGGAATCATCTTTCCTTTCTATCTTTATCCAGTCGCAACGAGAAGCGAATGCACTTTGATGGATCCAACTTTATAGTCCGCAATGCTGGCACCTCCGCTGGATTCAATGAGAACAATCTGCTTATAGTTTATTAATTTAGTTCTATCCTAGCTAGGGCATTCAGACTTGGCTTAATCCCAGGGGTTTCATCCAACGGATTGAATGTCTTTAGTTATGTGAATTGTAGTTCTGATCATAGTTACGATTAAGTTACAGTTAATTAGTTAATAGTCAGCTAGTCATTGCAGGGTAGATAGATATAGTCCAAGAGTTGACACTATCTGAACCCAATGAAAGTGAGAAGAAATATGTGTACCAAGATTACGACATCAAATATTAAGAAATCCCAATGAATTTATTAACAATACAAAGTTCTTTTTTGTCTTATGCATTAAACTAAACGAAACCCCATATAGATAATCGCATATAAAGCGCAATATCTCTCGCTTTATAAAGTCAATGAAAAAGAAAAGGTATTTTAAAGCATGATAAAAGTTTGCCCTTTGTTCGCTTTATTTCAACTGGTCAAGGACCTTTTTTTTCTTTTCCTCTTTTTTTGTTTCACGGCAAATGAGTTTTGCGAGATGAAAGCCATAACTTTCAAAGGTGCTCAGTTATCATACCCTTCCCCCCTCAGGTTCCCCCTGAGCCTGAGCAGCGCAATAAACGGATGGCCAAGACTCGAGACTCATCGTCGTAAATTTTCCAACAAACACGCCGAGAAACCACGCCCCTGAGACCGCTCCCAGCACGCTCCACAGTGCATATAGCAAGAAAAGTTTTGTGCGTCCCCCGAAAGTTGGCAATAAGTAGAGTAGTGTGTGGGTATTATACCCCATGGCATACCATTTTTCCGCTGGCATCATGTGTGTGCGTGTGTGTAATTAGTGAGTGTAAGAAATCAGAGTGCACTTTGGGATAGCTTAGGGTTTACCTGTAGACATATCCAAAAACATAGCGAGATCGGATCGGCTGTCATATAGACTAATGCTTCCAGGCTTCGGGGCGTGGTCTGTGCTGAGCTGGGCGGATGCAGCAGCTGTTGCTGATGTCGTTGCTGTTGGTAAAGTTTATGGAATAATGCTAGGCCGGCAATAGGCGTTTCTGTCATAGGAAGAGAGTTGAACCAGTGTTATATAGAGAGCGAGAGAGAAAGAGAGAGCATACAAGCCAACAACAACAACAACAAGGAAAGCAACAACTTGAGCCGAGGTGCGGTGCAGTTAGCGTAAGGTATTTGGGTGTGACTTATTTATGGCCTGCCATGTGTGTGTGCGAGTGAGTGTGTGCGAGTGTGACCGGGTGTGTGTAATAGACAGCTCGTCGAGGGTAGCCAAGCGCAGTGCAGCCAACCCACTGGCTTCATTCACATCCACATCCACATCTCGTTACGGTCTCTAGATATGGCATATTCAATGCTCACGCTTGCGTGCCCCACGTCCTGGGGACTTGGGTGCCTATTCCCAGCGTGCCCAGACCCAGGCGTGCTACCCCACGCTCGTGCGCAACATCAAACGCTTTTCACACTTAATTGGGCATAAAATTAAATCAGAATTGATTAAAACACTTGAATGACAACGTAAAGCAACATCAGCAGCAGCAGCAGCTACAACTCAAACAGCAACAACAGCAACACGCACAAAACACAACATCAGCCTTGACAAGCCACTGCCTTGACAGCCCACCCGCCCACTCCTCCTCCTCCTCCTCCTCCTCCTCCTCCTCCACCTCCCACCTCGACACATAGAAAGTTTCTCCGTTTTGGGTTTCCCCAGCTGACGCATCGACATCGTCGCTATCGACCCCATTTTCCATTCAACTTCGACACTGTCGCGACAGCAAGGCAAGCCTTCTGGGGCCCCAATCCCATTTGGGAGCCCACTAATTGCTCTTCTTCATGTACCCGCAGCAGGAGGATCCGAACTCGGCCAAAAGTTTATGGAATTCAATTTCCGTTTCCCGTTTTCCAGGCCGAACTGAGCGTAAACAAATTACGCGGCCGTAGCCAGAAAACAATTTATGCATTACAATTTAATGTGCCTTCAATTATCTTAGTCGTAGTAGCTCTGATTATGCATTGAATTCAGGTCGATGGTATTTTGAAATCGAGCCGAGCCGGGGGAATCTCTATAGGGAATAGGCAATCAGGTCGAGCTGCTTCCGGCCGTAGAAATTATTTATAAACATATTCAGTATGGCAAGCAAATATACCTATTATATAAAGCCAAATCGAACTACTATATAATATATATCTGGCTTGAAAATATTATTAAAAAATTAAGAATTGAAAACTTATTTATTTTTATAGATATTACAGTGAAACTTGGCAATCTAATCTATATTTATATATAATATCACACTCTCATAAAACTATTCTTGTCAAATCAAGCACAAAGTTCCTGCTGTTAGAACTCTTCCATTTTTATAGATATTCCAGTGAAACTTTATAGACATGGCCCTCATACCAAAAACCATATACCCCTTATGTCACAAAGTTTACCTACTAAGTTAAACTTTTTTTTGTTCTCTGGTTAATTATGAGCAGTTAGTTTGCTGAATAATGAAACTGAACCTTTCCAAGTTGTGCCTGCTGCGGACACTTGAAATGGAGCTGAAAGTTGTTGTTAAAGCGGCCTGTCAATCTTGGCACTGTCATTGTTAGAATATGATATGCCAGAGAGCTGTAGCTACCCCTTTTCCGAGTCTCTTGAGTAATTTTTACCTGCTTCCACTTACCGAAAAGGGCAACCGCAGTGTTTACGGAAAAACTTTTGCCTTTGCTTAGCTCAAGTTTTCCCGGGGAAAATTGAATGTGCTGCTAGAGAAACGGGGGCAGGGCAGTGAGTAGGGTGTGTGTGTGTGTGGGAGGAAACTGTCGACAGTTTGTGTGTTGCAGACGTCAATCAAATAAATCAAAGAGGCGCACAATTGTCAGCGGAACGCCAAGCTACCTCACAGCATGGGGAACGTGAGGAACCAGGAACGCGTGGAAAGGGCAAAGGTGCTGGAAGGGTCGGTCTTAGGGATCAAAGCGAACCGTTAAGAACTGTATTTACGCTCCAATCGGAGTGCATTACCGAAGCTAACTTGTTTATGTTATTTGATCAGTTCTCGCTCTGATTTAGTGCGAATGCTCCCTGGAGTGGCTTTCCTTCACCTCCTCCTCGCTCTCACATGGGCAGGAGTCGAGTTGAGTTCAAAGTGTGCGTCGGGGACAAGCGGAGACAACAGTGATTGCTGCAGGGGGGAGGGGGGAGGAGGTGGTGGCTAACTGGGCTGATTGCCGTCTGCGCACACTCATAAATTATGCCCAAGCAATGTAAATACTCGAGTCGATGCGAGTTGAGTGAATGCTGCCGCCTCTGACAGATTTATGAGTCAATCGAATTGACATTTTTTTCTTCAGCTCGCAAAAACCTTCTCAATTAGCTTAATTAGAATCGAGGCTTATCGAAACTAAATCAATAGCAATAGCAATAGCAAGCTCACCTAGCTAATCCCGATTACATGCCACGCGCGCGCCAGAAATGCGAAATTTCCACTTCAGGTCAGGTGAAATTACAATGCAAGTCCCGATGCCCGCCCCCCCTCCCACAAGACAATCAGCATAAAATACCGAAATTCCAAATTTCGAATTCCGATTCGTAACGATGGGAAAAGAAAAAGAGAAAAAGAAAAGCAAAAGCAAAAGCATCCGATTGCAGGCGAAACGTGACGCGTGACGCATGTAGAAAAAACAGCAAGAAGTTGGAAAAATGCTCTGGGTTCCCAGAACTAAATATATTCATGATATCAAATTTCTGCTTAAATTCTTTGTCTAGCTTTAAAATCTTGCCCTGTTTTGCAGTTTTAATTATTCAGGCACGCTCAACTTAATGAAGGAACCTTGTTTACATGATGAAAACTTTCGTTTGCCTAAATTGTCATTAGGCTCTTCAAAACTGGCTGGCAAATTTGAAACAAAAACAGTTGATCTGCATTGTTTCGCAAATAATTGAGTTCAATTAGAGTCAACGGGGTACTTGTTGGGGGGATGCGGTGGGAAGGGGGGCGACTTCAAGAGTTTTAATAAGTAATTTGCCAGAATAATCCACGGAAATTACATTCTCAGCCAGCAACCCGACGAAATGTGCGCCAGCTGGGACAATGGCAAATACCAGAGAAAGGGAGAGAGACAGAGAGAGAGAGAGAGGGGGGGAACCATTCGACTGCGGCACTTAGTGGCTAAAATAAACTCAGAAACTCTGCTCGAACTCGACTTGAATTTAAACTTTTGCGAAAAGGAAACTAAACAGAACAAAATGGGGGCGAGTTAGTTTTATTGTAGCATACTTACGAGCGCGCCGCAAAAGAAAGTGCTTCATTAAATGGAAGCATTGCTAGCCAAAACTGTGGGCTCTGAATTTGTAAAAGTGCATAAAGCGCAATCATTTCGTTTTTCAAACATTAAATAAATATATAAAACGTATTTTTTAAATTGAAGAAAACCAAGCAAAAAGTGTAGTCAATTTTATTGTAGCATACTTTCGTGCGCTTGCAAAATATATTGCGCGTGTATTTCACTTGCAGTAATATCGTAATATCGTAGAATATATATACTAGCATATATTATAGTTGATTTCATGCATGAATCACTGCGTCTACCTGAGTGGGCTTTTGTGCGCTGGCAACTTGGCAACCCTGCAAATGGCACATTTACAATGCGATGCTCACACACACACCCGCACACCTGCTTTCCTGCTTCCGCTTATTGTTTGTGTATCTGTTATTGATGGCAACCTTGCTAAAATTTTGTCAGTTGGCGCATGCAAAACATTGCGGCAAATGTGGTTGGCAGCTCAGCGTCTTAATTAAGTCGCAAATCCAAGCTGTCATTGCAAAGTGCTCCACAATGGCCGCACAGTTAACCACCAGCTCTCTCTCTCTATCTCCCTCTCTCTATTTCTCTCTCTATCTCTCCCCCACTCTGCTGCCAGCTCGCCCTTTTGAAGTGGTCTGTCTATCGCTATGCATGAGCTTTGGTTGCGTGGAAAGCAATCCTCATTATTTCTCATTAAAATTCATTAACATGTTATGTCTGGCGTTTAATATTCACCTGGTTCACCACCTGACCCACCCCCGACAACAGCTTCACCTGAAGTGTCTGGCACCTTCCCACCTCCCCCCTACTCGCTTACCTTATTCCATTTTTCCACTTATCGTTATTATTTGGCCCAGCGATTCAATTAAGTCTAATGGTAAAATGTTGTTAAGCAATTAAATGGCTTTTGTTTCCGTCCCTCTGCAGGGAGTAGAGAGTTCCTTTCGATATTCCCGACTATAAAGTGAAATGTTGGCGCAAATCAAATTACAACAGTCTATAAAATCAGTGAAACGTGCTGTACAACCCCATAAAACACTATGAAATCAACTGTGAAGGCAAAAGGCAAAGCGGTCGTCGTATAATAAAATTGTAGTATCTATCGTTGAAGAGGTGCATATAACAGTTTTTGTTTAGGAATTCAGCGTAATTCAATCGATATACTAATAGCGTTCTACAACTCGTATATGTAATATGATTTTAATAATGAATATGATAAATAAGAATGAAGTTCTACAAAAATGAACGCTGCACAAAAAGTATTGCCTACTTTTCAGCGGCAGGGGGAATTTAATTTACCAACAGGGTAAATTTCCTTTTAACACAAAAAAACATTGCCTACTTTTTAGCGCTAAGTGAATTTTAATACTCCGTCAGAGACTGAGAGTTGCGAACTTAGTTTAAATGACACTTAAGTTGCCTAGCTTAGCTTAGTTAATGCGACTCCAACTGTGCCGTCGGTGCTTTAGAGTATTATCTGTATTATTTGCAGCGTGTGCACGACAATCTCCCCGTCATGTTGGGTGATCTACGGAGCCGTAAAGCCCCTCTCGCAGGTGCGAGCACGCATTAGGCCGTAAAACGAGCTGCATGTACATATGAATGATTAAATTGTACTCACATGATGGGCGAGGCCATTGATGTGGTTGCCATCGCTGGTGCCTTCTCTACATCGGGCGTTGCCGCGGGCTCTAGCGACTCCTCCTCCTCCTCCCTCTGTGGGTTTCGCTTGCGGATGCGGGAACTGTTGGAACTGTTGGTGGGCAGAATCTGGTCCGTTGAGAGGGTTAGTGGAAGGCAGTTGCTGGGCACTGTGGGCGGTATATCTGCCGCCGCCGCCGCTGTTGCTGCTGCTGCCGACGATGTGGGCGTGGACGTTGGCGTTGGAGGGCAATGGTGAGGAGGGCGGTGTGGGTTGCGGCGGTTGTGGAATTGAGGGGCCCGTTCTGTTGCGTAAACGGGCCAAAGCACTCCGTAAACCCTCCGTATTGTCTTTGTCGGGCCCCTTTCCAAATGAAATGCATCCGCAGAGCACTTTGCAACGCTGCGGATAAGGCGGTTATTGTTTGTTGTGGGGGCGTGGCGTGTCTGCCTTTAAAGTTCTGCCCAAAGTTAGATGTTTGTTATCTATCAATCAATCAAGTAAAACTAAATTTTTTTTTCAATTTCAACAATATTAATTATACGCGTGCTCACACACACCCACAGACAAACACACGAACGCACATCAATTGAAGCGACACCGCAAAGTTTTGCATCAATCAGCACGCACACACATACATACACATGCTCATGCACACACACACAGCGCCAGATAGTGTGGTGTGTAAGTGCGTGTTGTAGCAACAAGCTTAGGGTGTCTGTGTGTGCGTGTGTGTGTGTGTTTGAGGGGGGAGAAATTTAAGCTAAAATAACTTTAAGCAGCACTCGATGTGTGCTGAAATTAAAGAAGCAAAAGATAATTTTGATTAGAATTAGAATAAGGTTTAGTTAGAATCAATATGGGATATATAGCTTAGTTATATGATATAGATTAAACAGATTACAGTTTATCTAGAGCCTTCCAACACTCATAACTTCTTCCTAAATCATCACTTTGTCGTGAGAGATTAGCTCTTGATTGATACTGCATCAAAGTATTATTTATCTAAAATTTTTAAACATATCTATACACCTTTTAGTATCTTAAGTACCCCTAAATCGCCCTTCCAAAATATACAAAAATTTTAAAAAATATTTAAAATTTGTTCAGTTTTCTCTCCTGCTCTATTGTATACAGCTTTTAGCAGTCAGAGATTTATAGCCTTGTTTACTGTTGGCTTGCCCCCTGTCACTGGAAATGAATACCACAAATAGTAAAATACTCTCCGGCACATACACACACACACACACACACACACACACACAATTAAATGATTTAAACAATTGCCCCCAATTGCGAACTGGCATAAAACAATTCGAAACATACCAATTAGATTAGAGGTTGCAGCTGGAGCAACTTTTTGCCATGAAAGCAAATAACTTTCACTCGCAAAAAGGTTACCCAGCAGGAAGAGAGGAAGGGTGTGCAGCGGCAGGGCATCGCTAGCTGAGGTATATAATTTCCAACAAGCAATTAAAAACACGACTAGCACCCCGCAGGCTCTGGCTCTGGCGTTGCTATTTTTGTTGCGAGAGAAAGAGAACGTGACAAATTCAATTCGCATTGCAAATACCCTTACGCAGCAGCAGGCAACTATTTCAACTAATTTACACACATGTGTTGGCTGTGTGTTTGTGTGTGTGTCGGGCTGGGAATTGGCTGCGGCAGGACGTGCGAAATGTGTATGCAAAGTGACAGCTGTTGTCCTTATGCAGCCGCAGGCAGGCAGGCAGACAGGCAGACAGACTGACAAAAAGGGGGCCAGGGCAAACAAGCTTGACAAATGTATCTTATGCATACAAGGCACACCTGTCACACCTACACACACACACCTACATACACACAGCAGCTCCCCCCCCATCTGGTTTGTTTTTTACAACACTTTGCTGTGCGCCTGCGGCTGGGTGAGCTATAAAAACAGTTGCACGTTTTGTCTCTCTGCCAGCAGGATGCTCTTATTACCGCCTGTTTAAACTGAGCACACTTTCCCCTGCCCTAACCCTTTGGGCCATAATTTAAAATTTAGAGAAATTACATTTTCAATAAACCTCTCGCTGTTTGATCATGATTTATTGCCAAGGTGAGCAGCACTATTTGTGGGTAGATTTCAGACAGCTTAGGCTGCTGTTGATTTGGCAATGAGTTAAGTCAAGACTTTGGCAGTCAATTCATTTGGCTACAATGAGTGGCCTTGAGTGGGGAGTGGCAGGGCAGGGCAGGGCAGCGCATGGCAAGGCAGAAACAACGTTAAATGAAATCATTTTGCGGTTATTTTCTAAAAATCTTTTTGCAAATTCATCATGCCCATTATGTGGAGGTGTAGCTGTGTGTATATATATATATATGTGTGTGTGTGTGTGTGTGTTTGCTCGTTTCAAAAGCAATTTACTCGCATTGTTGTCGTCGTTTGCTACGCAGCAATTATTTTCTCATATTACGTATACGCAGCGCGTGCCCAATTCAATGTTTACAGATTTACCAGAGAGCTACCTACCTACTCCTCCTCCCCCTACTTTATATTAAAAGAGAGAAAAAACTTTTCTTAGACATTTTGGCGAATGACTTTTCGTCTTTTCGGCTCTTTTGGGCTTGACAGGGAAGCCAGACATGGCCGCAAATCGTTGGCCACAATTTGCCTCTGCTCTGCTCAGGGCCTGGATCTGGGTCTGGGTCCGAGGTTCATGTTATCATTTTGTTTGTTGGGCTGGCTCGGCATCCTTACGGGGAATCCAAAGATTGTTTTGTTGCTGCAACAAACTGTGCGTCAAATTAACTTGAGGCCAGACTCTCGAGTGATATGATGGCAAATTTGTAACGCCTGACTGGCGATGCCCTGCCTCGTCTTCTAATTTCGTGTTGTTTTCGTTGCTGCCGCCCTTCAGGCATTCCATGAGTCACCCTCCCCGCCTCTTTTCCGTTTTCCTGATTATGCATAATTTTTTATTTCCATTAGAATGGAAAATATTCCCCTGCCTCTTCCCATGCCGTTGCTCGTAAATGTAAAATCAATTAAAGTGGAACAGCAACGCGCTTAATTTTAATTCCATTTTATATATAATTAATTTTTAATCGAGAATTACGCACTCTGAAAATGGAAGTTGATTTTCCACTTATGCGAGTGGGTGTTATAAAAATAATCATCCCTACTCAGCCCCCACGCTCAACCTGTGCCCTGTGAGTGATTGCAACAATCATCGACAATAACAATAACAATAACAATATTCATCTGGCTATCATCCTGGCAACGCGGCGACGCGTCCTTCGTTAATTTTGTATTCGTTTCACAGATTCAACCGAGCATCGATTATATTGTGAATATATTGTGAATATTATGATTATTATTCACAGTTACACGGCCCAGGCTACAATGCGTGTTTGATTGATGTGTGCCTCATTACCGTTTCCTCTGCGTGTGTGTGTGTGTGTGTGTGACATTTGTGTGGAAACAAATGTGGCAAGATATATAGAAATTAAGCAGGCAAGCTGAGCTTGAGCTGAGCCAGCTCGACTGGGAGATATCCCCTGCATAGTAAGTTTTAGCTGATACTGCAAATGTTCTAGTCTGATTGATTGACAGGGCAGGACAGTGGATTGAAAGTGAATAAATTGGTTGGATAGTTGCATGTGCGATAAGTACTTGGATGATCAGATACATAGGTTAAGCATAAAGATGGTAGAATAAATAAAGAAAAGTAGAAGCAAATGAATAGACTTGTAAATAAATAGATATAACTTTATTAAATTAGGTAGATTAGATACATAGGGATGGTGCTAGAGATGGATAAAAAGATAAGTAGGTAGATTGATTGATAAATGGGTAGATCGACAGGAAGATACTATATATAATTAGCTGTCTACATAAATCGATAGGTCGATAGATACTTAGCTTTTTAGATAGCGGCATAGATGGGCATAAATATGATTGAATAGCTAGGTATGACTGGAATATATACTTGTACTAATATTAACCAGGTGTATAAATAGATAGATATAGATAAAATGGATACAATGGAACCTATTTTGAATAAATAATTACTTTCAAAAATAATATAATGTGTATTTTATTTTATATCCAAAAAGTTCGGTTATATCCAAAAAGTTCGGTTCCGTGTAGATAGAAAATTAGATGGAAGGGAATACATAATGTCGTCTTAAACCCCACTACATGCTTAGCTAATAAACTCATTTCAACAGCAGGGTATGCTGGAATTTAAATGCTGATTGGCAAGGAAACTCTCGCTCCATTTTGTCGTTAAGGTGTTCCTTCCGCCTTGAGCTCATAAATCAAAAATTAAGTTGCGACAGCAACAACAACAACAAAAAAGCAGGCATAAAAAATGCAAAAGTTTTTCATTCTCTCCTTCTCTCTCTCTCTCTCACTCTCTCTCTCAGCTGGCCCGAGACGATTTGGTCGAGTGGAAAAGCTCGTTAAAGCCCGATTGAAAGCGAAGTTTTCATTTCGGGTTTAATTTTTTTATTTTTTCTATAAATTTCTAGCAATATATTTTATTGGATAAAATCGGGCGTAGATTTAATTATGAAACCGAATGCAATTTTAATGAGTTGCGATTGGGTAAACCCAAAAGCCTAATTAGAGCGCAGTTTGTGCTAAAATCATTTGCCATTTGCGAGCTAATTAGGGCGGCTTAAGCTGGCTAATTAAAAAATATATAAAAACAAGAAAAGAGAGTTTAATTTGATTTGCAATGAACAGAGAATCGCATTAAACAATTAAATTAGACTGATAATGGATAATGAATATTCAGAGTGTGCTAGGTTAGTTTTGTGCTGCTGCAGGGTATCTATGAGTCGTGCTTACTGCACACGTTGCAGGCCTTTGTGGCACACTTTCAATGTAATCGAATGAAATTCACGTTGGTCGACACACCCAGAATTGCATATGGTGCACAGTATAAGCACATTAAATTTGTGGGCGTGTACCCTAAATGTCACTCCATCTATATGTATGCCTCTCTCTCTCTCTCTCTCTCTCTCTCTTTTTCACTCTCTCTCTGTGAGCAAGCGGAGCGAGCGCATTTCGTGCAAAATTGAGTTTGCACAATAATTCAATTTGGCAAGCACATAAATTTTAGATATGGCGTTAAAAGGATTTCAATACAATTTCAGATAGACGAAGCTCCATGTAGCACACCCATACACACATACACACACACACATACGCACACACACACTGCAAAGTGCTTACGCAGTTTGAGGTCTATGGGCGGCCGAGATTTGCTTGGTTTGGTTTGGTTGGGGGGCAACACAAAGTTCAATTGATGTCAGGCCTCTGCACTGCCCAGCGTTCCATAAATGAGCTTAATATGCTCCCCCTCTCGAAACACACGCACACACACACTTAAGAGGCACTTAGACACATACACAGGTCCTGGTCCGGTCCTGGCGGATTTCCCAGCTGGGCCCCCTCCTAATAGACACTTAATTAAGCCTGTGGCCAGGACTTAAATGTGTGGCCATGTTTCAAGGTTTTGCGGCAGTAAGTGCAGCTTTTAGCGTAGTCCGCACACCTGGACATCTGGTCGAAACAGCTACTGGACCTCGTCCTTCGTCCTGTTTGCCAAGTCATTCGCCGTGCAGATGACAACTGAAACGAAGAACGACGAGAAAAACTGTGGCCACAAAAGGAAGTTTCCCCCTTTTGGCACACGTTGCATAAACACTTCGAGAGTGTGTGATGGTGTGCGTGTGTGTGTGTGTGTGTGGGTGGGGGGAACTGGACAGCCTTCATTGTGCTGCCCACTAAACGATACACTGAATGACTTGCTGACTAGCAAAGTATTCGAGCTGGGAGCGTGGGAGCCACAAATTGAATGAGCCTGTCAATCAATGTGGTCACTGTGCTTGTTGTTGTTGTTATCCTCCTCATGGCTGGATACATAAAACATTGCTACCTTGCGGCTTATGTTATCTTATGCCAGGCGGGGGAGGGGCAGCATGCTCTGGCGAGATGAGGCGAAACGAAACGAAACGTGAACGAGGACGTCTCAATTCCAAGTGAGTCGGAGGTCAGTTTATGGGTTAAGCTGAGGCCCATTAAGCAGTAACATAGCATGGCATGGATGCAGTCAAAGGATGGCTGCACATGGATCTGGCTTAATCTCTGGCAGGAGGAGGAGGAGGAGCTGCACTTGGCAATGGATATTGTTATGCTGCGTGCACTCTTCAATGCCAAATTGCTCGAAATTAAAGTCATTCTCTTTGTCTGTCTGTCTGTCTGTTTGTCTGTCTGTCTGTCTGCTGTCTGTCTGTCTGCCTGTCTGTCTGTCTGTCTGTCTGCTTGTCTGTCTGTCTGTCTGTCTGACTGCCAGATGGCAATGCACTCGACTCGAGGTTGCGAGGTTGCCAGATTGTGTGGCAGCTTGAGCTGAAGTTGAACTTTGCCCTGCGGTTCAACTGACGAATGTGCATTACTTTTATTTGTTTTGCTGTTTATGCGAAAGATATGTGCAAGCTTAATACCCTCGCAGAGAGAGAGAGAGAGAGAGATAGAGGGAGAGAGAGAGAGAGAGAGAGAGAGAGAGAGAGAGAGAGAGAGAGAGAGAGAGAGAGAGAGAGAGAGAGAGAGAGAGAGAGAGAGACAGAGAGAGAGGGAGAGAGAGAGTACTATAACTTAAGCATGGATTATATACAGTAATTGCAGTGAGTTTAGCTGAGTTGCCCAGAGTTATCTAGAGTTATCTGCGTGAAACTTGACCTGCATGTGCTCTATGGCACAGGGATCTTTTCTGATAATGATAAAATATAATACACATACCCAACATAACTATGACTAAGCCAGCATAAATCATACTCCAATCGAAGCAATATGATTTATGATGCAAGTCATAAAGCTATCGAATGAAGAGCATAGCAAATACCAGAGATATCATATCATATCATACTATAGAGAGCACAGCATGAGGAGCATGTAAGCTTTAACAACTGTTACCCTGTTTATGACTCTGCTTTATTGTTACCGTTAGTAAATACAGTAGAAAACTGCTACTTACGAAGAATTATATATAATATATATTATGATTATTGTTGCCATTTCAAAAGCGGCTTATTAAATGATTTATTCCGCAGGATTAAACATTAACAGGGCGTTCCCACTGACCTTTTGCACGAGGCACGCCAGTTCCCCATTCTCCTGCTCCCTCTCTTCTCTCTCTCTGCATTCCTTCTGCTCCCTCATATTTCCGATTACCTTGCGAACACGCAGTTGTAAGTTGGTAATTAATTAAATGCCACAGTGAGGAAGCAGAAGACAAAGCGAAGCGAAAAACAAGAAAAATGCTCAACAAAGAAGAATTAAGAAAATGCAGAGATGCGTTGCGTCTCGGTGGCACTTTGAGTCTTCCTGTGTGTGTGTGTGTGTGTGTTGCTGTCCCTGTGTGTGTGGGTCTGGCTGGGTAATTTTCTCAGAAAAAAATGGCGGCATTTAAATTGAGCTGGGAGAAAAAACAGTAGCGGACAGTGTCCTTCTGGGAAGTGGAATAATTTGATCTTTTACTCTTTTCCAACCTCATATTAAATTCCTTTCAAGCAGACGACTTTAAAATCAATCTATTTTAAAGCGCAGTAAATTGTGTTTCCCTTTTTGTTAATTTTTATTTACATAATTTCTTCAATTATTTTTTTTTTTTTTTTAGAAATTCTGCCCATTTTGCCAGTTACTATGGCATTAATTCGGAACGTGACGCAATTACAGCGCTTTAATTAAAAACAAAAAAAGAAAAGAGAAACCACTTTAAAGCGAATGATGAAAGTTCAGCAGAAGAAACAGAAAAAAAGAAAAACGACAACTGGCAACGTGTGTTTTTGCAGCTGGCGCCCAATCAGGCTAATCCTGTTAACTGGATTATGGACAGGAATTTCACAGCAATTACCGTGGCAAGCGATGCGTGGCAGAGGTGCCTGATTGATGCTGCCGTTGTCAGCTAGAGATTCACCTGATTCCAACGAGTGCCAGAACGAATTGTGAATCGTGTGAATCGTGAATCGTAAATGGCGGCAGGCAGAGCTGCTCATAAATCACTGGCAAATCGGGCAAATGCTTGACATGACTTCATTAAAAAGCAGAAATCCCCCTAGGCAAATGTCGACCCCCCTCACTGTCCCCCCTACACGTTCCCGTACGCCTCTGCGAGTCTGTGCCACAGTGCGTATACGCATTGTTCGCACAGACACTCGACAAAATCGACAGCTGCTCGAGGCTTGCCTATTGACGCGTCTAATACTCTTACATTTTTATGATTTTCAACAAAGCAGACATGCCCTAAAAAGAGGCGTAGTGGGGATTATATAAACGTATGTGTGAGCGATGCTCAAAATTCAAATTCTGCTCTGTCTCTGTGCCATGGCTAATGAATGCCCAAAGACAAACAGCGGAGCTTTAATGAACTCCCCCTCCTCCTTAAGTGTAAACATCGTGTGTGTGTGTGTGATGAAGTAACCCCAAGCCAAATAGAACATTTCCAGAAATTGACTCAACATTTTTGGGTCCTTCTGTTTGCTCTCCCATGTAGCTTTAAGTTGTAATTACTTATGTGGCCCCATTTTGCAGTTCTATAGCAGCATGTGGCTTGGTTTTTGCGGCCGCCTTTTGTCTCATTGTCCGGAATTCCATAATGCCCGCAAAACTCCTTTCTGTGGAGTGTGGCTTTGTCTGACTATTTGTATTTCCGTGCTGCTTTTGTCAGACCAATCCGTACTCCCTGCCCAAAAAAAAGGGAAATAAAATAAAACTGTTCCCCTTTTGCTGCCACTCGATTCTCTTTCGCCTCCGTCAGCTTATTCCGAATGACGCATTCGCGTGGAGGATATTTGTATGTGCGTGTGTCAACCATTTGGTAGTATAACATATGGGCATAAGCACATCCAATACTCGCAAATTCATATTGCGATGATAATGCGCTTGGTCAACGACCCGCTCGCTCCTTGCCGGCAAACGGCGAAACAGCGCAAAACTGCTGGAATGCCAATGATATCATCGTAGAATGCACAGCATGTGATTGGATATACTAAAAGCAAATGTGCGAAATGTGCCCTGGTAAGTAGGAGGAATTGTGTGTGTGTGTGTGTGTGTGTGTATGTGTGGGGGTAATTTGGAGTATTATGCGAACAAATTAGACTTTGTCAGCGTAAATACCCTTTCGGAACGAACGAAATTCAATTTCAATCTCATTTTTAGCATACTTTCGAGTGCTCGCTGCAAATGTGTTTCACCCCAAAATAGATAACTTTAAGTGATTCCTGGTAGCAAATACTGTATATTTTCTTTAGAATTCGTTATAGCATATACTCACGTTGTCAACTGTTTCTGATTTCTGCGTATCGGATTGTGATTGTTGGGGCAAAAACAAAGTCAAAGCGAAGCCCGACGGAAACGAGCGGGCGGGCGAGCGAGGCTTAGCGAGGACAACAACCACAACTCACATGCTTCGAGTGCCGCATAAAAGTATGCTACGCTTTCGCAACGCGAGCGTGTCAAGTATTCAATGGGTTTTGCGTTACTTTTTTGCCTTTTTTCGTTTATTTATTATTTCCGTTTCTCTCACAATTCAACTGGCGTTAAATTCCAATTAATGGTTTATAAAAATTATATAATTTAATACTTTTTTTTCGACCTAGTGCAATAACCATTCAGTGCGTTGGATATAAACAGAAACAGAAACTAGCACAAGAATCACACACACGCACGCACACGCACACAACGCGCTCGTCGCGTAACTGCCTTACACTTTGCTGGAGAGCGAGAGAGAGAGAGAGAGGTTTTTGAGTTGCGTTTCCACGTTTTTCCACGTTGTATTGCCAGAGCTGCTCGAGACGAGACACGACCAAAAGCAACGAACGTTCAACTGCGACTAACTGAAACTGAACTGAAAATTAAATGAAAACGCTGAGCCAAGCGACGCCCGTACGCCCGTGTGTGTGTGTGTCCCTGTGTGTGTGTGACAACGAGTGCTGGCGAAGCATGCGACACACAGCAGGCAGAGCAAAAACAGCGCGAATTTGAGTGGAAAGCCCAGCAGGATAGGAAAGCACAAGCAAAGCAGCTGACACATATTTGCGCTTTGTTTTGGTTGTGCAAAAGGCGGCGTCGTAGGGAGCGGGCGGGAGTTTTGGGGGGGTCCCGCAGTGACCCCTCGTGCTCATGCTGTGCTGCGAAGCAGGACGACACACACTGCGGCGACTTGCCGGCGTTTTTTGGCTTGCGCTCTCTCTCTCTCTCTCTCTGTTTCGTGTGAGAGTCGACGCCTGCGCACAGCTGGCACGCACTGCGTGCTATCCATCCCATTCCATCCCGAAGTGTGGAGAGCTCCGCATAAATAACAATAATATTTAAAAAAAAAATGTCTCGATTGAGCTCGATTCGAAATAAATTCAAAATGAGGCAAATAGTCAATAAAAATGGCAATTGTCTACTTGGCTTGCGGCCTGTGCGGGCTGCATGCGGTTTGTACGAGTGTATTCGCTGGCTCGCTCACTCTCTCGGGCATTCATTCTATCGATTTCCTTTTGACCAATATTCGGATGAACGTTTTGTTTACGAATTGGTGTAGCGCGAGGCATGAATGAATGAATGAATGCTGCATGTGGCATGTACACGCGGACAGACATCAAATAGTACAGCTACAACTAACTACATACAGAAGCTAGTGTGTGTGTGTGTGTGTGTGTTGGTGTGTGTGTGTGTGTTGGTGTGTGTGTGTGTGCGATGCTGCTGTCTCTCTTGCGCGCTCTCCCTCAGGTTGAATGACACTGGCAAGTGGATTGGCAGCCGCCTCTCTGCTCTGAGATATTTGCCGCTTAATGGCCTCAATTCCAAGCGGGACGCCTTCGGCATAGCGTGCCGTATGTGTGTGTGTGTGTGCGTCCTAGGCCTCCATGGAGAGCGCCGTGTGCCCGTCGCCGACAACACATCAGTACGTATTTGCACGGGGCGGCAGAAGGGCGTGACACAGTTCCGCGTGGAATGCAAGTAAATTAGAGCAGGTTTTTTTTTGTATTCTAAGGGAATCACATATGTATTACGTATACGTAATAGACGCACAGCTTAAAAGTATGCAATACTTGCAGTGAGTCAAAGCCGTTTGCAATTGCAGTGCCCGCGCAAAAGTATGCACTAATATTTTAAATGCAAGGCGTTTATTTAAGCTCAGCACGAAAGTATGCTAAGGTTTTTGCGCAGTCGAGAGGCGCAGTAAACAGCAAGTGTTGCATACTTTTAGACACTCTCATTATGTTTTGACCGCAAAATAGCTAAGCTGGCACACCTAATTTCATTCACAACCCTATTCAACACTCATTGACGAATCCACTCACTAAGTATTCAAATACTCGCATTATTTATTAAAGCATGGCAAATAAAATACAAAGTGAGTAAATACTTTTTTATTAAATATGTAGACAACAACAACCACAACTGGCGCATTAGAAAAAGCCGCTTCGTCATCTACGGCAGCTTTGTTTATTCACAATGCGTATGCGACTGAATGCTTACTATAAACGCCGGCTTAAACATGGAGACGAGCTCAGTTGGCGACGCAACCCGAACGAAAGCGGCGGCAGCAGCAGCAGCAGCAGCAGCTCAACTAAAATGTGTAGTGAATCACAGGAAAAAGTTCTGAAGGTACAAATTGTAAATAATCAAAAGTTTTGCTTCTGGTTTGTTCCCTCGTGTGTTCTCGTGCGGGAAGTGCCGCATCAAAGATTGTCCGACTGCAGTTTTGCAGAACTTTTTTCGAAAACTTTGAGAATGTTTAATAACTTGTGTTGTGCAATTAATAAGCTTGAAAGGGGTCAACTAGAAAATGTTTTAAGACCTCAGCGAAACCGAATCTGCAGAGAGCGAGAGAGAGAGAGAGAGAGAGAGAGAGAGAAGAGAGAGTGGACAGTGAGTTGGAGTGAGAAAGTGAAATGGCTGCACGAACATTGTGTGTACTTTGCTTTGTTTACAAACATATTGAATGAGGTAAACCCAGACACACACACACACACTCACACACGCATACACTCTCAAATTAGCATCTGTCAGAAAATGTGTTTATTATAAATGAATGGCTTGCAAAAATTTAAAATTTGACTGATTGTTGTTGCTTTCTTCAGATCGTTTAGTTTACAAAAATTGAAAAAAAAATTGTGCTTTATCTTGCGTAAATTCCAAATATTAGTATAACTTGTAACATATATGCCTAGGCCTAGGCTGATTTCCTGTCAACACAAGACCTTCCCGATTATTTCCGATTAGCAACATTCTTAATCCAATTTCGATCGAGTGCTTGGCCTGCCCAACCGACGGCGACGGCGACGACGACGACGCTGGCAGAGCGAATGCAGATAAGATACGCACATATCGACCGATTCGCCGCAACGTAGCGCAGTGCGAGCATTCGCTCCGATCAGTCAGAGTCCAAACGTTGCCAGCTGCAGATCGCGCGTCGCTCTTCACAATCGAGAGAGAGAGAGAGAGAGAGAGCAGAGAGTGAGTGAGTGAAAGAGAGAGAGTGGAACCGGTCTCAAGAGCTGTGAGCACAATGAGCAGCGACAAAAAAGTGCGGCGTCGCGTCATAACGCCAACAAGCGACGGTCCCGGCACGGTGGATCCGCTGCTGCGCAAGGGTCAATCTCCATTCGATGCAGATGAGGTGAGACCTGGAAGGAAATACTGTCTAGTTGCAGAGTTCTATGCGTGTGTGTGTGTGTGTGTTTGTCGTAGACTCCCCTAGATAAGATTAACTTATTCGGGTGGTGCAATACAAGAATCGGGGCTAGATAACTAAACAATCGTATCGACTGGCTGGCTGATTAGAGCATTGCCAATTCCCCCGACCAGACAGCTGCAGTCCCCCCCCCCCATTCCAAATTCCCATAACCCACTAAAACGAGCACCTTGAGCGGTTTCAAGCGGGTTGCAGCTACGATAAGATAAAGTCTCCGGACTTATGATGGATTAAATTGAACCACGCTAGTCGAACCTGGTGGGGTTCGCATGTGTATAAAAGACTAACCCATTGTTGCCGATTTATTGATTTTTTTGTTTTTTCTAGGCACCCAATGGCTGCGAGCGTGTCTTCATCAGCCGCAAGAAGATCAAATGGTACTGGGCACCGGTTTTCATTGCTTCCTGGCTGCTCCTATATTCCGCCATCTCGATACCCGCCGCAAATCATTTGCCACGCCCACTGAACATTAAGGATGAGGCCAAGCATCCGGATCGCTTCATAGCGGAACGAGCAGAGCTCAATCTGCAACGTTTGGTTGAGGTGGGACCACGCGTCACGGGCAGCCGGCAGAATGAAATGGATGCAGTGAAGGTGCTCACCACAATAGTGCAGAAGATCAAGGAGGAGCTGGGACCGGCGCATGAGATTGAAACCGATGTGCAGGTGGCCACCGGCAGCTACATACACTGGGGCGCCATCAACATGTACCAGTCCATACAGAATATTGTGGTAAAGCTGTCGCCCAAGGGATCGAATAGCAGCACCTATCTGCTGGTCAACAGTCACTTCGATTCGGTTCCCGCGGGACCTGGTGCCGGCGATGATGGTTCCATGGTAGCCACCATGCTGGAGACATTGCGTGTGCTGGCCAAATCGAAGACACCGCTCAAGCATCCCGTCATCTTTCTGTTCAATGGGGCCGAGGAGAATCCGCTGCAGGCATCGCACGCCTTCATCACGCAGCACAAGTGGGCAAAGAACTGCAAGTAAGTTGGGGGAATCTCGGGAGGAACGTGGAAGATATCATTAATATTTCTCTCTCTTCGACAGAGCTCTGGTCAATCTGGATTCAGCTGGCAACGGTGGTCGTGAGATTCTCTTCCAGTCGGGACCGAATCATCCCTGGTTAATGCGCAGCTATAGACGCGCCATCAAGCATCCCTATGGCTCGACTGTGGCCGAGGAACTCTTCCAGAACAACTTTATTCCATCGGACACAGATTTCCGTGTCTTTCGCGATCATGGTCATGTGCCTGGCCTGGACATGGCCTACACCTACAATGGTTATGTGTATCACACTAAATACGATCGTGCCGAGATCTTTCCACGTGGCAGTTTCCAGAATACTGGCGACAATCTACTCTCACTTGTGAGAGAGATTACCAGTGCACCCGAACTGGAGGATACCTCGGTAAGTGCGGGAGATCCTACATAGATCAATTGAATCTTTAATGCCTTGTTATGATTTTCAGAAACACGCAGAGGGACACACAGTCTACTACGATGTGATGGGTTGGTTCCTGGTCTTCTATACCGAAACGGAGGGCATGATCCTCAATGTGGTTGTGGCCATTGGCGCCATTGTCATCTGCAGTCTGGCCATTAAGCTGATGGCCAACAACACGGGCTTGAAGCTTTGGAAGATCCTCAAGTATACGCTGCATACCTTCGGTGTGCTCATTCTTTCGGTGCTTGTGGGTGCCACACTCTGCATCTTTATGGGCATCATGATGGATCTGCTGCACATGCCGCTCTCATGGTATACACACAACTGGCTGATATTGGGACTCTATTTCTGTCCCTTCTTCTTTGGCCTGGCCATTGTGCCGGCCCTGTATTTCCAGTACACAGCAACTGTAGGTATCCAGTGGAATTGATTACTTAACCATGCGGCTAATCTTCCTTCCGTAGAGTCGTTTCCCTATTGGACAACGTGTACAGCTGCTGCTGCACTGCCACTGCCTGTTCCTGGCACTGCTCATCCTTGTGTTCACCATCTGTAGCATTCGTTCCGCTTATATACTGATGCTTGGCTGCATCTTCTATACGGTGGGTCTGGTCTTTAACCTGGCCACCAATCTGCACTCGCGCAGTAAGTTGCATCGCATCCTGCCCAGAAAAAGACTTTATATATGCTTTGCTTCCTCCTCCTACAGATGTCGCTTGGGTGATTCCTGTGATTGTTTGCGCTGTGGCACCGTATCTGTTCTTCACCTACTTCTTTCACGGCGCCTTGGTGATCTTTATACCCATGTTCAGTCGTTTCGGTGAGGGTGTCAATCCGGATCTGCTTATTGCAGTCTTTACAGTTGGCATCGGGCTGACCTGCGGTGGTTTCTTGGTGCCCATGTTGAACATGTTCCGCAAATCGAAGACTATCATCTGCACCCTGCTGGGCTTCACCTTGCTGTGTGTGATCATTGCGGCCACCCCGCTGGGTTTCCCCTTCAGAGCCGAGACAAATGTGCAACATTTCTCTGTGCTGGTGAGTTGCAGTAGAGTTGTCGTTGTGAGATTTCATTCCATCCATTCATGCTCTGCAGCACGCCAAGCGACTCTTCCATGATGCCAGCAACAATGTGAGACGCGAGGAAACCGGATATTTCATTATGCCACAGGACAGACGCACTTACTCCGTGAAGCGTAAGCGAGGCTCAACTCAATTTGAAGATCTTTTAAATGGAATTCTTTTTATTTAGATGACGTCATCAACATGACCTTGGCACAGCATGTGGATGAGGATTGCCGCACGGAGACACTCTGTGGTATGCCGCTCTACAACATGCGTTGGCACAAGGCCAGGTGAGCCTAGATTTTTTAACCCACCTATATATATTGGTGTAGCTAAGTTCCTACTCCCTCCTTTGCAGGGCTAAGGGTCTCTGGATACCTGCATCGGAGCCGGTGCTGGGCACTCTGCCTGTCGTGAAGCTGTTGTCCAAAAAGCAGATATCAGCCAATCGCATGCGCTACGAAATGGAACTGAAGGGACCCGATCATATGGGAATCTATGTACAGCCATTGAATACGGCCCGCGTGGCAGATTGGTCATTCCATCAGGCCCCACTGCGCTTGAGTTATGAACCACCCTACTATATCTACTATTCCTACGGAGTTAGCGGGCATGCACTGCAGTTCTGGCTGGAACTTGAGGTAAGTTGTGAAATATTGGAAAGGATTTCTAAGCTAAAAAACTGACTTCCCCAACTTGGCAGAAATCCGATGGAGATTGGACAAAGTCCGCGCTGGAACTGGGCATCAGCGGTTTCTGGATACATCATCCTGAACTACATACTTCCGATTTTAGAAAGTTCGCGAAAAGCTTTCCCAGCTATGTAGATGCTTCACCCTGGCCAGCTTACTATGAGACCAGATTGTACTAAGTGAACAGGGGAACACTCTAGTAGTTAGACTTAAAACATATTCAGGATTTTCTACTTTGTATATTGTGTATATTTATTTTGTATTAAATTCAAAACGATAAGTTCTGTTTATTATACATATATCAAAAGAGAGAGAAAGAGTGGGAGAGAGAGAGTATTGAGTCAGTCTCGCTCTAACATTCACATTTCTTTCAGACGTCTGATTTCATTAATTCAATGTGAAGTACTTTCATTATTGCAATCGCTCAATTGTGCTTGATGGCATTACATAGCGAAAGATAATGTCAGAATCGAGTATATATTCAAGTATGCAATCGGCTGACTGCTTTGAAGTTAATAATACAGATTGTACGTAGGTTGTTTGATAGAGCTCTAGAAGGGTTGCTTATTACCTATATATACTTAATTCGATTATGGACTCTTTAAATCCCTTGGTTCGATTTCCATATTTTCTGCCTTTGCTCGTTCTAACAAATCCTCCATATTGTTGGTGAGGCGATAGAAGATCTGTGTATTTAATTCCAGACGCGCGAGAACACTGTGAAATATTATGATATTTTCCACTATATTTCTTCAAATTATTAACTTACATATTTATATCATTTTCAACTTCCATATATTCTCTAATGCGCTTTCTGTAACATCAGATTAAAAACAAATATAGGAAATAGAGAAAACAACTTTGAAATACTCTTACAATTCATTCCGAGTTGGTGGCTTTGAGTTTATGTCTTGGAATTCATTAAGTTCCGGAAACTTTGGGGGTGCTAGTGTGCCCATGGATATACGATATATTTGCTTCTTGATAATATACCATAAAAAGTTTGGCTTGGAGTTTTCCAGTTTTTGTGCCGTTTCATAAGAGTAAACAATAATGGCGATGATCATATTCTAGTAAATGATAGATGTGGTAAAATTTAATTATATTAGGATTGTGATAAACTTACAAGCAGCATGAGAAACATAAGCATAACATAGCTTATAAAGAAAATGGGAGCAAATACTGGAGAATTCTTTTCCAGATCAAAGTAATTAAAATCGGTTATAATGATGCGCAACATAGTCACAAATGCAGTGGAATAATCTCGGAAATTTTCATTTTCCTCGCCGAAAAGTAAAACTCCGAAATTTCCATATGCAATACACACAATGAGTAACATAATCACAAATGCGTATAAATCCCTTGAAACCTAGGAGAGTTCCAATTGAAGTACATGTGTATTATTTGTTTAACATAAGGGATCTTACCGAGTTCATGGAAATACCTATTATTCTCAGAACTGGAATAAAGTTCATATAACTGAGCAGACTCATCCAGGACAAGAATATCAAGATTGCCAAAACGTTTTTGTTCAAGTTATGCACAAATATCATATAGTCAATCGAAATATATTCTTCATGTTTCTTTTTATCGATTTTATCGTTTATGGATCTTTCGATTTCGAAGTAAATGGCGCAACAGAGTGAAATATAGACAAGCTACTAGTCAGTTCAATAACCGATTTCAATAAATAAAGAAGGAATTATGTAAATTGACTTACAATTATTCTGATTACATTTATAATGGTTATTTTGTTCCGTAAAGACTTTACGAATCCGTAGATTTGCAATTTCCTATACTCAACATAAGTGTAATAAATATTGATAGTATATAATGTTAAAGAACATAGAAAAACGATGGGACCAGATGATGTGAAGCATGATTGTGCACATGTGTTTTCCATCTTACATATTGGAATAATCAGACCAGTTGGCATTATTTCGAATATCATTCTACAAATAAATCAGTTATTACTTTAATGTCGAGAAACAGAGAACTTACTTAATACTCTGCAGTATATTCAGATTAAAATTGATAATATTGAACTCAAATACAACGAGTCGTGAGGCTCGATCCAACCACTTAATCTGCTTCAGACGTTGTACTTCTGCTAGGCTTTCATACGTATCCATTGATAACTTTTGCTCGTAGGCTCCGGTGCTATAACTATGATAGTATCCGGGAATTTCGATAGTACATAGCTCCAAAGTTGTTTTGTACTTGGTACTGCAGTTTATCGGGTAGGTCAATACTATATAATATAAATTATATTTTCTATATACTTGCATACCCTTTATAGTTGGGCTCAGTGAATTCAACCTCAGGAGTATAGGGTGCCTCACAGGTATAATAGTATCGATAGAAAGCTGAATGCAGTGTGCAGCTATTATTACGGACACGCACCTGTAAAAGTCGTGGAGGTCCTAGCATCAGGCTCTCGTTGAGAAATAGATCATTTTGTAGAAAGGGAATCTGCTCCGTTTTTCGTTCGCGGTTCTCATCATGGACAGCACCGTAAAGTAAACGTAATGGCCCAAACTCAATGTAGTTCCAAAAGTCCTGGATGGTGGTCACATCATTGAATGATATTGTCTGTTGGGGCCGCAGAAAGGCACCCCGTACTCCTTGGGTAAAGAAATATATTTGATCGTTTGTCACGATATTATTACACAAGACGGAGAGACAAACAAGATACTTAATAAATATGATCAACTGAAAAAGGGCTCGCCTGGTATTGTCTTCGGTCGTATACGATATCTGGCCGTAATTGGGTTGCAAAGCTTCTGAGCTCATTATAAACTTTACGTTTCATACGAAAACTGAAATGTTTTAATTCGACTACTGGGTTTTACCTACCTAGTATGTTAGTAGTTTGCCACATATTTTATTTTGTATTTCCTTTAGCCCGGCAATAAGATATATGCCGAAATAAAGGCTAATCTTAACACTGGTGGGCAGATCATAAACCAACAAGGTGCCATAGCTTCGTAATCGCACAAAAGATACGTTTATTATGGCCGATAAGCCACAACTAAGGAGCCAATGGGCCTAATTATTCGTTGGGAATTCGATCAGTTTCCCTGTGAACGTGTCGAGCACCGGTTATTTTTCAGCCACTTTTGGCATATCATTGAAAGGTATTACCAAAAAAAAAAAACATCATACCATAATCATTAATTGAAAAAAAAATTATATAAGTGTTAGGACTTCTTAATAAAACTAAACAAAACTCAATCAGTGTGAATCGTTGAAAGTGTTCTTAAAATATAAGGAATCGCCTGTTCTGTTTCATGTTAAAAATATTTCAAACATCAAAATTAGAACGAAATCTCTTGAAATGACGTTTGATTCTGGGGAAAAAAAAGTAAAACCATACTTTATCAATAAACTGTTGACGGAACAGATTTATTACTCAGACAGTAGGAAATGAGATTATGAAATAACAACAAAAAAAACTCTCGAGACAAACATGGCCAACTAGGAGGTACTCTATAGCGTGATGTTTTTTTTTTTTTGTTCTTGCATAACTTTTTTCCACATTCAATCGGCATATGAAAATTCCGAGAAAAAATGATTTTAATAATATAGAATGTACTGGTCTTATCTATTTAAAATTCGGAATTCAACTGAATAAGAACTTGTTCACATAGTCATTAGACCCACCTCACTCAGAGTGTTAACAGAATTTAATTGATTTCGACATGACATTGTTATCTGTTTGCGAGAAGGTTCCGCAGAGCTTTAGATATTGTACCAATAGTATTTATGATGTGTTTTCATTTTGTACCTGACCTCCCTTAGATGACGTTCTCCAGTCTGGACATAACGGCTGAGAAAACTCTCAAGCCGACAGGAGGTAACCGAAAGTGGCCATGGTATTGTGCACCGATCTTCTGTGCCATTTGGTTTGCACTTTTCTATGCGGCTGTAATACCCAGCTTCTACTCCTATCCCAAGATGATACGTATCGAGGACGAGGCTCATCATCCAGATGAGTTTGTCGGAGAGCGAGCCATGATTCAGCTAGGCGAATACTCTTCGATTGGCAACAAGATGACAGGATCTATTAACAATGAGGTGCATACGGTGAACTTCATCTTGCGAGAGGTACAGAAAATTATAGAACAGTCCCGTACCGATCTCTATGACATCGAGGCTGAGGTACAGTATGCATCCGGTGCCTTTTATCTTTGGGATGTGGCCACAAGCTATCACAATGTGTCCAACATTGTGGTACGCATCACTCGCAAGGACAGTCCGAGTGACAACTATTTGCTGGTGAACTCCCACTACGATTCGGAGGTGGGTACACCGGCGGCTGGAGATGATGGCGTCATGGTGGTCATTATGCTGGAGACGCTGCGCGTCATATCAAGCTCGGAGCATGCACTGTCCCATCCGGTGGTGTTTCTTTTCAATGGCGCCGAGGAGGCCAACATGTTGGGCTCACATGGATTCATCACTTCCCATCCGTGGGCCGAGAACTGCAAGTGGGTTGAGATTTGTTAGAGATTTGCTTATTGCCGGACTAAAATATTGAATACTTCCAGAGCACTCATCAATCTGGATTCAACTGGCGCTGGCGGTCGGGAGGTGCTTTTTCAGACGGGTCCCAATCATCCGTGGCTCATGACCTACTACCAGAAATATGCACCGCATCCATTCTCTATAACTCTGGGCGAAGAGTTGTTCCAGAACAATTTCATACCCTCGGACACGGACTTTCGTATATTCCGAGATTATGGAAATGTTCCTGGCCTGGATATGGCCCATGCTGTCAATGGTTATGTCTATCACACCAAGTATGATAACTTTAAGAATCTGGAACGTGGTACCTATCAAACGACTGGAGAGAATGTTCTGGCTCTCACCTGGGGACTGGCCAATGCGCCCGAATTGGATAATATGGCGGAACATGAGGAGGGACATGCCATCTTCTTCGACTACCTGGGATGGTTCATTGTTGTCTACACGGAAGCAGCCAGTCTGATCATTAATATTGTCGTGTGTATTGCTGCCCTGATCTGCATTGGAACATCGCTATATCTAATGACCAAGGATGATGGTGCGGATGTTCCTAAAGCTGTGATGATGCGATTTGGTATCATCTTTCTGGTACAGCTCTTGGCGGTGATCATTGGTTGGGGTCTTACCCTAATCGTGGCCGTCTTTGTGCATGCCGTGGGATTAAGTGAATCCTGGTACTATGGCATTTGGATGACCTTCGGCTTGTACTTCTGCCCCATGTTCTTTGGCCTCGGCATGTTGCCGGCCCTATACATAAGCTGGACTAAGAATAAGACCAACATGAAGCTGGACGAGACCATCGCCTGCTTTATGCACGCCCATTGCATACTTATTGTCCTGCTTTGTGTCATTCTAATGGCCATGGGCATTCGTTCTGCCTTTTTCCCCATGATTGGACTGTTCTTCTATACCATATCGGTTCTGGTGCAAATTATACTGAAACTTACAATCAAGAGTGAGTTCTTTGAGCCATGTAGCATTTCAGTCCCTAGTAATATTATTTGTTCTTTTCAGAAAGTTACTTCATGACGATTCACTTGGTTTGTCAGGTGCTACCCTTCTTTTTCTACACCTATCTGATCTTTGAATTTCTGCTGGTCTTTGTACCCATGCAAGGACGTGATGGACCCGAAAGTAAACCAGATCTACTGCTCGCTGCCTTTATTGCTTTGATGACCATGCACTTCTCCGGCTTTATAGTGAGTTCCTTAAGAATATATATCTATAAGTGCTATAGCAATTATTTCTTTCATTTTAGATTCCCGTTCTTAACAAATTCCACAAATCGAAGACATTTATCTCCGTATTTGGTGTACTCATAATTGTGTTCATTATTTTGGCTGCCACTCCCGCCGGCTTTCCCTTCAAGCAGGATGTCGCAACGCAGCGTTTTTACGTGCTGGTAGACTCTATTAGAATTTTGATATGATACTCTTACTAAATCTTTAATCCATACATAGCACACTCAACGCATTCGCCATCATGAGGACAACACGACGTCAATTGAAAGTGGTTTCTATATACAACCCGTAGAAGCACGTTATTCCGAACTGTACGATACGACCCTGAAGAATGTCGAGCCAGAGAGTTGGCTCCAGGCTAACTGTGCTGCCGAACCCTACTGTGGTCTGCCGCTCTACGGTGGGCGCTGGATAGACTGGAAGTGGGTGGCCAGGACTTACTTATATTCTATATTCAAATATCTATAATATCTCTAAATTTAATTTAATTTAGGGACTCCGCTCTTTGGATCTATGGGGCGGCACCAGTTCTTCCAGTTACTACAGAGGTGACAGAGGTCTCCAGACAATCGTTAACTACGACCAAGAAGCGCTTCACATATAGCATGAAAACTGGCGATCGGATTATCATATTTATTGAACCCAAAAATAATGTGAAGATCACCAATTGGTCTGTGGATGAAACCATATTAAACGATGGTCATGAGCCACCGTTTTTCATATACCATGTGACATCGATGGTGACGGAACCTTTTGAATTCTGGCTAGACTTTGAGCATGATCCGTCAAATACGGATGGGCCGTACTTTAAGATGGCCGTAAGTGTACATTTTCTTTATCATCAGGAATATTATACGCCCGAGTACAAAGAGTTCTTGAGCACTTTCCCTGATTGGACCTATACGACCGATTGGATTTCTTCATATGAGAGTTGGGTGTTTTAAAGTTTAAACAACTAATAAATTCTGTAACTTAATAAATTATTTTAAATATATTTTAATACATATTATTTTAAGTTATAGTTTTAATTTAATTACGAAACACAGTGAACTCTCAGAAAAAGTAAAGTATTCTTGGAGCAACATCATTTTCCGGCTGCTTACTATATTAAATAATTAACTAGGGATTTCTCAAATAATTAATAATAGGTTCTAGGTTTTTGTTTTTGTTTTGATTTTTTTTAAATTAAATACAATTTTTTTGTTCGTTCGTTGTAATTTCCCTTTTGCGTGAGTTTTATATGCGAAAAACTTAACAACAGTTCGAACGTCATGGCAAACACTCGAAACATCTGAGTTGTGAGTAGAAAGTTTTGAGTACTAAGTAGTGAGTGATAATATCATATGTCGAATATCGTATATCTAGCTTCGCTTAGAGTTGCCAGCTGCCGTAGGAACCCATCCATCCGTTCACATGTGCCCAGGGTGGGAACTCGGTGAGAAACTCCCTGAAGTCTTCCCCAATGAACATGTCGTCGTTTGTTCTATGACCCATAATGGCAATTTTGAATGTTGCACCAGACCAACTGGCACTGGCATGCTGATAAATCAAATTAATCAAATGGATTATTTTTCGAAAATTCATTGAAGATAAACTTTGAGGTGGAACCTACCTCAAATTCCACATTGAAGCGCAGCGGCGTTGGATCCAATGCGTAAGACCAGTAAACATAATGAGGCGGTGGCAGGGATAGATCTAATGGATCTTTCGTAAAGCTCCAATCCACAAGCTTAGCATCATCTACAGGATCAATGAAAATACTAGTATGATGTGGACCAGATACCTCCAGTGTGAATATCACATTTGTCGACGATGTGCTCTCTTTTCTGAGGATCGTTAGCGTTGGAACATGATCATAATTCGGTGCGGGACCAGGTATCCAATAGCTGTTATCTCTACAGATCAAGAAAGCATAACATTAGAACACAGAATTCGGATTATAATCAGATTTACTTACTTTGCCTTCATCCAGCGCGTACTATAAATGGGAAATCCGCACATTATTTCTGTTTCACAATCGCTGCGATCTGCCTTCGTGTAGTTGGTATTCTCAAAGAGTATGCTATCAAGAGAATCAGGATGCCGATCTACTGGCATTACATAATACCCGGAATCGGTACGATTTACAGATTTCGCTGCATCTCCATTGTGGAAAGTGCGTGTCGTGTGCTGGAAATATAATATGATATAAAGAAATCATGATTAAATTATCCGCATACTCACCACAGCGAAGAATCGTTGCACCGCTGTCTTCTCCTCGTAGGGGAAACCCACAGGTGTTGCAGCCAGTATAATAAAGATTATGGTACAGATGCCAAAGAGAGAGATGATGGTTTTGGATTTACGGAACAGGCAAATAAGCGGCACTAGGAATGGTGAGAGTAACAGACAGAAGATCGCAGTGTATCCACCAATCAATATCTCCGGATTTGAACTACTCTCCCGTCCCTGCATCGGCGTAAAGACCACATAGAAAGCATAGCAGCAATAGGCGTAGAATAAGAAGGGCAGAAATTGGCAGATGCAGTGCGGTATGAGCCACAAGAAGTCTGAAAAATATATAGAAAAATACAAATATAAATAATACGAAAGTAATGCAAATAAACCCAATTCAACTCACTTGATTTATGGGCACATGTAGCCATATTTATGAGAACCGAAAGCGTGTAGAAGCCAATACAGATCATAAGTATAAAAGCGGAGCGTACGTTAAATGATATCATAACGACAGTTAATATCATCAGAATCAGACAATGCGAATGCATCAGCAGCTGAATGCCATAGCCCAGAGGTAATCCATGCTGTATATGGAATGAAATGAGAGTTTAGTTTAATCCAAAATCAGTATATCAAACTTACCTCCTTGGTGCGACTAAAGTAGACGGCCGGCAGTATGCCCAGGCCAAAGAACATGGGACAAAAGTACAGGCCAAAGATCATCCAGGTCTGTGAGAACCAGGACATGGACAGACCAACAGCATCCAGGAAAAATGCTATAGCAATAACTAGGGCAAAACTCAGACAAACTCCGCACAGCTGAAGGACAGCCAGAATTCCAAACTTGGCAAATATGCGACGCCTGAACATGCCCGTATTACTGGCCATGCTCCAGATATAGGCTACGATCGTTACCAATACCAGCACACAAACACAGATGTTGATAATCAAACCGACGCTTTCCGGATAATAGATGAAGAACCAACCAAGCACATCAAAGAATATCATATGACCCTCGGCGTATTTCTATAAAAAATTTAATTATAGAAAATATATATACGATTTTCAGATAATCCCAAGTTTATACCGCTGGATCTTCAAGTTCAGGTGCTGTACCAAGTGCCTTGATTAGATTCAGCAGATTGTCACCAGTCAATTGATAAGTGCGACGTGGTATCAGATTGTATCGATCAAACTTGGTATGATAGACAAAACCATTTGTCACCTGCGCCATATCGAGACCTAAACGAGAATGGAAATTATTCAAAATAATTTTTTGTTATTAAAATTGTTTAAAATCATACCAGGAATTTTGCCAAAATCGCGGAAAATACGATAATCCGTCTCTGAGGGAATGAAACCATTCTGAAAGAGTTCCTCGCCAATTGTGGAGGCAAAGGGGTGGATAACATGATTGCCATAGTACTAGAATGGATAATACGAATTTTATTAAGAATTTTTTAAGTAAGCATATAGCACAGTACCTTCATTAGCCAGGGATGATCAGGTCCAGACTGAAACAGAATTTCGCGACCGCCACTGCCAGCTGAATCCAGGTTGACCACAGCACTGTCAGGTGAATATAGTTATAGATTAGATCTAGATCTTAATTTCTATATGCGTATCTAACTTACCGCACATTCATGGCCCACGGGTGTTGAGTTATGAATGCATGCGAACCTTGCAGTGGATTCTCCTCGGCTCCATTGAACAGGAAGATCAGTGTGTTAGTAAGAGGAGTCTCGTATTTGGTTATCACACGGAGTACTTCCAACATAATGACACACATGACACCAGAATCACCCGCTCCCGAGCTACCCGGTACCGAGTCGAAGTGACTGTTGATCAACAGGGCCGCCTCCGTTGTGGCATTTTTGGGGGATAACTTGACGACAACATTTTGAACACTCTGATAGACATTGACCATGGTCCAGAGCAAGTAGTTGCCAGAGGCGATCTGCACATCCTTCTCAATGTTGAAGAGATCGGTGCGAGCGCCGTTAATGATCTCAGTGATCTCGCTGAGTAACAGCTGGACAGCGACCTGTTCATTGGCTGCACTACCAACAACCTTTGGTCCAATCTTCGATAGCTTCAGTAGCGTACTCTCTGCTCGCTCTCCGATAAACTGTCCCGGCTCATGGAGCTCATCCTGCAGTGTCTTCAATGGCGGCATGCGATGGAAACTTGGCATAACAACCAGAAAGTACAGCAGGAACCAGAAGGCTATGAACAATGGCGCCCAGTACCAACCGATCTTGCTGCGATTGTAGATGATCTTCATATTCTCATATTTCGAGTTCATTTTGCTGCGAGGGGGAGAGTGAATAATGAATGGGGAATTTTGAGTGGGGAATATAAATAACTCTTCTTTAACTGCAATGCAACCCCCAATCACGCAGACATTCAATTGTTTCACAGCTAAATTCATGGAATGCCTGAGTTCACACACTCATCGTCATCATTATGATAATCAAATGAAAATGATTAGCGGGCAGAGTGGATCAGACCATGCACATTGTTCAGATAAGCACCTCATAAGCACAAGTGGATCGACTCACCCCATACTCGAAAATACTATAGAATGGCTAAGTGGTTGACAGATTATTAGATTCACGTTAATTTGAAAATCAATCAAAGGAACTCTTGGGAAAACTAATTTGAAATGAAATTCAATGATTTTTGAAGTTTTTATATTATTATTATTATGATCTAACCGGATGCACTAGATTTGTGCACATTTTCAGGCTGGTGAACTCATTCAAAAACATTTTGTCATAGTTTATTTAAGTTCCGTCACCAGCCTCGACTGCAGATCACAGGAAAACATGTGTTCGACAAAAAAAAAAAAATAATTTCGGTTTTCGGGGGTTTCTTCACAGCGATTAGCTCATAAACAGAACACACACACACACATACATGTTAATAATCAAATGAAAACAATGAAAAAAAATTGAATATCACAAATCTATTTCGAAACAAGATTCATATGCGAAATAATTCTCGCAGATAGGAAAATCATGTCGAATCAGGGGGGGACACAATTAACAAAACATTTTTCAATGCTGCATTTCGTATTTCGAATTTATTTATAGCTCATTTGGCCCATAATATTTAGGTTTAATGATCCGACTTTTGGCAAAAACAAATTGTTTAGCTGCAGCATGAACGTGCTGAATACCCTGTAAACCTCTCAGACTTTTTTGCTAGCACAGCTTAAAGCTCTCTCTCTTTCCCTACGTTGAGGTTAAGCTTCAGTTTGGCCTCTCAAGCCCCGCAGGTGCAGCAAACGGGAGACTTAAAAAAGTGAGGGCAATGCGCGTGCGGTGCGCGTCAGTTTGCCTGCGGCTAATGATTAGAGTGCATGCAAAATGCAATTGGGGTCCCTACGACAACGACAGCGACATCGACCTATTTCCAGGCGAATGTCTTGTGACCCCCAACAGGGGCCAAGCAGCAGACCGAGACGCGTAAAAAACAGCTTCGCAACGGACAGCAGTGTGAGTGTGAGTGTATCCCTGTGTGTGTGTGTGTGTGTGTGTGTAAGTAGAGCACACTTGTTGTACTGCACACTGTACAGTCTTAATTAGGCGGGACGCCAGTTTAATCGATTTTGCATACAAGTGTCTTAATCAGTTGCGGCTGCAGCGTTTATTATGGATTTTGTTGTGCATTTAACCGGTCCCACAGAAGTGTGAGTGTGTGTGTGTTGTGTTTGTGTGTGGCCACGCCCTCAACAACAAACAAATAAACAAAACACCTAAGTTGCGTGTGTGTGTTTGTGTGTGTGGGAGAAGTGAAGAAAATAAAAATGCTATTTAAAGCGTAGCTCGCTCGCATGGGGCAGGAGGAGGAGTATCCACAGAGATGAGGGCAACACTGGCGACGGCAATCAACTGTGACAACAAAAAGAACATTTGTTTTGGTTTCTTTTTTGTTTTGTTCGCCTGCGAAGATGCAGCACAAAGCGCAGCCCAATCATAGTGTATCTGATAGATGCACAGCCACAGTCGCAGATACAGCTACAGCTACGAGGAGAGAGAGAGAGAGAGAGAGAGAGAGATACGTTGTACGTGCGACATGCGGCAAGAGGGCGCTGCTGCACAATAGAAAGTCAATAACCTGCAACTTGCCGCGTTGCCCCTGCCGAAGACGCAGAGACGCGTCGCGACGCCAAAGAAAAAAGGAAGTTGCGGTTGCGGTTGTTTTTTTTTTTACTCTCTCTGCATTTTTTTTTCTGTCTTTTAAGCAAGCAAACAAACAACTCTGGAAGGCAAACAAAGTGTTATGAATGCCAATGTGAGTACACTCACGCACTCACTGAGCACACACTCGACGACGACGACGCTTGTTGCACTTGCACAACGACTCTTCTGTTGCAAGAGTCTCACGCACAGTTCACAGTTTTCTGAGCACTAAAATTGCCGAAAATAAACGCGAATTTTTTTTGGTATATTTTTTTTTTTTGGGTTGATTTTCCCCAAATTCTTTGCTTATATAAAAACGCGATGACAGAACGATGGTCGAACGCGACGAGCAGCGGCAACATGTGCCATCAGCTGACGAGGTAAGAGAAGAAGAGTCGCGTGAGAGAGAGAGAGACGAGACGAGACGAGAGAAGAAACAAAGCCGGAGCACACACAACTGTCGCCTTCAGCGGTTGGCGCACGTCTGGCCGGGAGCAGAGCGCCTGCCGCACAGCAGGAGGCGTGAGAGAGAGTAGCAGCAGAAGCAGAAGCAGCGGTAGTAGAACCAGAGCAAAAGAGCAAGAGATCAAGACACACACGGTCAGCACGATCGAAGAGTGTCAATGGGAACTTGTTCTGTCTGCCCATTCTGTATGCAACAACTCACTTGTCCAATTCACTGTCCATCATGTTGCCAATCCCCATGTTGGTGCAATAGAAACAATAAAACTACGGTTAATCCAAATACTAATCGAGCAGGAACTGTATACCAATCTCGTTGGCATGCCCGACAAATGGCTACTAAGTTCTCGCCCGTTGAGCAGTAGCGTTTTTATAACGATCTTCAGAATTAACGGATTTGAAGCACTTTTAAGCGACTCAAGAGCTGCCACGCCTCAACGTTGGGCTTATCAACGCCTACCGAATCGTATACATTATCGAATTAATCGCGAAAACAATAATAAGAATAATACGAAATTCTGAACAGAAGTTTCGAGGGCAAGTCTAGAGGTGCTATCAAATTATTTACAATCAGCTCTTCCTAGGAAATTTTAGCAAGACAGTAGAAGAGTATTTTATTATATGATAGAAACTAATGAAACTTAGAGATAGCTTGAACGAAAGCTCAGTTACATTTTACGATAATATATATGTTTTTTTTTTTAAGCAAATTTATTTTATACATATTTATAATATTTCTTTACCCCTCGACGTGGTAACTGGGGCCTGTCACAGTGCCCAGGGATTGTGGCTAATCTTTTGGTGGGAAGGGTCGTGCAAATCCTTATCGCATTGTATAAGCCTAGATACGAGCGCGTCTAACTATAGTATTTGCCTTTGCGATAGACGCCGTGACTTCACCGATAATTGAAAATAATTATTGCCGTTATTAGCGCCACAATCGATAAGTACCTGACGATTAAAACTCGACAGCTTTGGATTAAGGTACAAGTTAATGTGCTCTTTGATTTCCAGTACTTCATGCTCAAAGTCAATTGAATTTTTGGACAGTGCGTCGAACAGATTTCGTATGCGATAACTACACACTTACCTACACAAATAAATGCACAGATGTTGTAGAACGTAAATACAAGAAGAAAAAAAAAACAAACAGACAAAAAATACAAATTCAAAACAAAATCGAAAGCAAAGGCGGAACACGTGTTGACCAAATTGTGGGCGTATCGAATTGAAATGTTTAATATTGTTTATGTTTTGCAACATTGAAATTCGAATATTAAAATTTTCTATAATTGTTTATCTTTTGATACCCTGTATTACATTAAACTATAAAGGTATACAAGTGCTTTCGTATAATTTTAAATATTATATTTTGGATACTGAGCATTCTCTAGTTTATACACAGTTTAAATTATGTGACAAGAGCATATATATATGTAGATATTATATATAGGGCATGTGAACATATATTTTCAAGAATTCAGTGAATTGAGATGGAGAGACGAAAATTTGCATGCATATGTTTGTACATATGTATGTTCCGATTACATTTTCTGAAATATAATTCCCACTTGCTGCTCTGCTTGAGAACTCATTCTTATTTTACAGTTAAGAGGAATTCAAAATTTTTGAGTTTAATTTTCGGTTTTTATTTTTTTTTACCTTATTCAAAACGTCTCTGTCTAAATTATGTCAAAGATTAATTGCTTTTCTAACAACAGTTGATCTTACGACAACCTGAACCCTTCATTAGTTTTCCGAAAACTGTTTACGCTTTCTATTTGCCGCCAAGTATGGAGATGCCTATGTACAAATTCCAAAAATAAATCTCTACTTGACGGCGCTGAGATGCATTCAAGCGCGAAAATACTATACTATGTATATAGTTGACATAATTTTCGAATGGGCAGCATACATAGTATCTACTGCGAGTTGAGTGTATTCAAGCGTAGCATAGTCAACTACAACAAGTGTATCCAAACACTCACACACTGATTTATGCGCACTCGAAATTATTTAAATAATGAAAACGATTTGTTAATCAAGCGAAATCAAAGTTGTAGCTGCTCGATGCTGGGTACAATCCCAAAAAAAAAAAAAACGAAAATAAAAACTGAATCCCAACGATTCAATTCGCGAAAAGCGTGTATATCAGAGTAGACAAAAGCAACGCCAGACAAAAGACACATGCAGTGACACATAAACCGAAACGGAATCAACAGAACGGCGCAAAAATTAATTAGTTAACTCTGGGGAGGAACGAACATGCATTACAAAACCAGAGAAAACAGACCCGAGACAAGGGTCGTCGCAGAGCTACCTACCTATCTATCTATCTAGCTGGGGCTGGGGCTGTGTGGATACATATCGAAGCTATGTTTAGTCAGTGTCAGTCGGTGAGTGGGAGCGGTACATATTGTAACGACTGTCAGAGATATACGCGTATACGATATTCAAAGTTACGATATTCAAACACCCGAGAATTCTGCCTTAAGATAGTTATACGAATCGCAAAAGTATGAAAAAGTTCTAAGGCCTTACGCCGTCGGCGAAATGAGAGAATATGAAATTGTTTCTTTGCCATAAAGATAAAAACAATGTTTGCAACGATATAGCCGAATGTGATTAAGTAATAACCATTGTACATTTTGCAGACTACTACTACACAGGTGTATGAGTACTACCGTAACTAGGAGTACAACAACAACAAAAACGGGACCTGAGCGCGATAATAAATTCCAATGAGACACAAATCAAGCTGATTTTCGTCGTCGTTCGCAACAACAATAATTGTTCTGAGTTTATCGTATCGTTATTGAATATCGGAATTTTTTACGACAACCCACGATTCCCCATGGATCGGTACGGTTCGGAGGTATTTTAAAGGCGTCTTGCGAATTCTACCTTCACTTGGATAGTTTGGTTCCCGGCTGCCAGACGTCGTTGTGATCGATTTTCGACTACTTCCGATATAAGTGACGCGCCGTGAAGTGTGAAAGTTCCCACATAGGGAACGAATTAATATAGTGCAAATATTTGGAAGGTTCTCGAAAAATAGTAATTGCAATGGCTGTACGTATGAGTTACTAACTATATAAAGTATATAACATATTGGAAAGATTATATAAATAATAATTAAATCCGAAAAACTCTATTAGCTATGGTGGAAAAAAAAAATAAATTCTAAGGAGCAAATCTTAATATAAATTCCTTGAGTGAACGCACAATTTTTTTGAAGATCGTATTTAAAAAATAAACCCAAAGATCTTTCTGGATTATAAATTTCCTAAATCTATGCTTTTATATCCATCTACTTGGGTTTTGTTTACTGAGGTGACACTCAAGTATCAGGCACGTTTTGGACGTGTGCAAGATCCTGATTAAGTTATCGCTAATCGAGGCAATGTCAAGTGAACTATGTATAGTCTATACATATATGATCGATCCGATAAGAGAGAACCATGCGAGTAATCGTGTTATATTCGTGCTGGATCAAAGAAGCCGAACGATTAATCATAATTCATTTTTTCGCTTCTTTCCCAGCACAGTTGGAAATGTATAGAGATTAATTCCGAAGTTCCTTATCGATTTATTGATAGAATAGTCCAGGTATTCATCGCACACGACCATGAATCATGGAATTTTAACACACGACTGTCGCGATTTCAATGTCGGGCATTGTTGAAAATTGCAAAATGCGTTTGGTAATGGTTTTGCAAGAAAAAAATGCTTATCGGGAGTTCCATAAAGTAATACGAGTTCGATTGACCACACAGGAAGGGGGGGGCCCCAATGGGTTATTTATATTGACACCAAGTGGATATCTTAGATATTCGACCCTTGTTTGAAGTACATATCCAATTTGTGGACGTAATTGCCTCGGGTTTTCCCTGATTAGCCCTGACATTGCGAACAATCAGTGTGTGCGAGGTGGTCCCTCTTTCGGCATAGTTTGTGATTAGATTTCCTCTGCCATAGCTGACCATAATAAACTCAGTTATAATTGCAGCTAATTGGGCACTTCCAATTTAATAGTTATTATTTATAAAATTTCTAATTAAGCAATTCGTATATCGTTCATATACAGTTCAACTCCAAGTATCACATCGATGTAGACTTCGAGGTACCCAAGAAGCTGCAATGGTATTATGCGCCAGCTTTCTTTGGTTTCTGGTTCGTCATGTACCTATGCCTGGTTAATACACAAATCAATCATATGCCCAAGGCGCTAACTCATGCTGATGAGGCAGCCAATCCACGCTCCTTCATCGCACAACGAGCTGAGGACACCCTCATCGAACTTACCCGGATTGGAGCTCGTGTGGTGGGTAGCACGGCCAATGAGGTGACCACTGTGCAGTTCCTGCGGGATGAGGTTGCCAAGGTGCAGGCTCAGGCCAGTGATCGTTTCGATATTGAGTTCGATGTGCAGCTAGCTAGCGGTGCCTACATGCACTGGAGCATGGTGAATATGTATCAGGGCATTCAAAACGTGGTCGTCAAGCTGAGCGAGAAGGGCAACACGAATGAGAACTATTTGCTGATCAACAGTCACTATGATTCGGTACCCGGTAGTCCTGGAGCCGGAGATGATGGTTCCATGGTGGTAACCATGCTAGAAGTGATGCGGGTCATGGCCAAAACAGATGAACCCTTGGCGCATCCGATTGTGTTTCTTTTTAATGGCGCCGAGGAGAATCCACTGCAGGCTTCACACGCCTTCATCACGCAACACAAATGGGCCAAGAACTGCAAGTGAGTTTGCGGGGGATTTTAGCCGATAACTCAGACTAAACAATTTTGTGTACTCACAGAGCTTTGATCAATCTGGACTCAGCAGGCAGCGGAGGTCGTGAGATTCTCTTCCAGTCCGGGCCCAATCATCCATGGCTGATGAAGTATTATCGCAAGGTGCCGCATCCATTTGCCAATACATTGGGTGAAGAGGTCTTCCAAGCTGGCCTCATACCCTCCGATACGGACTTTCGTATCTTCCGGGACTTTGGTGGAGTGCCCGGTCTCGATATGGCTTACATATTCAACGGATACGTTTATCATACAAAATATGATAGAGTGAATATCTTTCCACGAGCTTCCTTCCAGCACACGGGCGACAATGTGCTAGCTCTGGCCAGAGCCCTGGGAAATGCTCCGGAACTGGATGATACTGCGGTGGGTAAAGGCGAGAAGAGGAAGTCCTGGAGCTCACTTTATTAACCCATTTATTTGTTTCTTTCAGGCCCATGCAGAGGGACACAATATCTTCTATGACTTTCTTGGCTGGTTCATCCTATTCTATACGGAAACAACTAGCATCATTATTAACGTGGTAATCGGCGTTACAGCAATTGTGGCCATAGCTGTCTCTCTGTACTTCATGTCTGCGAGATCGGGATGCAGTCTAGGCGGTGTCTTGGGGCGCTTTGGTGTGGTTTTCGGCATACAGTTGGTCTCCTTGGCACTGGCACTTGGTCTGGCTCTACTCGTCGCTGTATTCATGGATGGTGTGAATCGTTCGTTGAGCTGGTTTACCCAGATGTGGCTAATAATCGGACTCTACGTGCTACCCATTATCTTTGGCATGAGTTTTCTACCATCTATCTATATGGAGAAGACCAAAAAGGATCTGCTAAGTCTGGGCTTTAAAGTACAACTCTTCATGCACTCCCACTGCGTTTGTCTGGTCATTATTCTATTTATATTGACTGGTTTGGAAATACGATCAGCCTGTTTCCTGATGCTTTGCTTGTTCTTCGACATTATAGCGCTGATTATAAACCTAGTTACGAAATGGCATCGCAAAGGTATGTCAGTTGTCTAAACGAATATAGTTTATCGGTTTTTAATCAATATATATATATCTTTAGCTTATTTGTTTGCCATTGCCGTCTCGATCTGCCAGATATTGCCCTTCACATACTTCACCTACTGTCTAACGGCATTCTTCATGACTTTGGTGCCCATGCAAGGACGTTCTGGTGCCACATCCAATCCTGAACTGGTCGTTTCCCTTGCCACCTGGTTATTTACTGTTCTCTACGCGGGCTTCATAGTAAGTATTTTGATTAGGTTGGATTTCTGGCTAGATATAACCTTTCTTTTTGTATATTTTTTTTAGGTACCTCTCATTATGTTCTTCCGCAAGACGAGAACAATAGTTCTTTGCTTCCTGGCCGGAACTATTCTGTTCATAATCATTGCAGTTACGGACGCAGGTTTTCCTTATCAGGCCAAGACTACTCCACAACGCTTTTCGCTTATTGTAAGTCCCAAATTTAGTCAAGTTTTTCTTAAATATTTATGGCTTTTTTTTTCCGATTTCAGCACGCACACAGAAGACTTCACAATGCAGATAACACAACGCGTACCGACGAGTATGGTATTTACATTTATCCCCAGGATCGACGTTATAACACAGCTGAGGGTATGCCTTCTGCTACAAATCAATAAGATTTGAAAATTACATATATTCCTATATGTATTTCAGATGAAATTAATTCCATTGGAGAGGTACATAAGGTTAGTGAGTACTGCGATGAGGAAATGTTCTGTGGCATGCCATTGTATAACCATCGCTGGAACAAGGCTCGCGAATATAGCTTGTGGATACCATTAGGCGAGGAACCACAAATACCTACAGCGTATCCCAATTTGACGCTAGAAGCTACAGAAGAACTAGAGGAAGAAACTCGGCGTCGTTTTAATTTCACACTTACTGGCCCTGATCACATGACAATTTTTATAAATGTCAAAAATAGTGCCAAGATATTGGATTGGACCTTCAATGAGACACTTATCAAGGAAAATGAGGCACCGCCATATTTCATATACTTCTCATACGGACTGGACAATAGTCCGCTAGAGTTCTTCATCGATGTAGAGGTTTGTAGGAATACTTAGAAAGAAAATTCTCTTTTCACTGATTATACTATGTTTCAGAAAACAACATCATCGTTTGATACATCAACCTTGGAAATTGGCATCGGAGCTCATTGGGTGCATCAGGACATCACAAGATCTCAAGTCTTCAGCTCTCATCTCGACAACTTTCCGGACTATGCATATGTGCAAGCCTGGGCGGGAACCTATGAAAGTTGGTACTTCTAGTACTTCTTTTCGATACCATGTACATTAGTTGTTATTATATTTGTTTACTAATTGTAGTCTGTAACCAACAAAAAAAATTATAGAATCTGAACAATAAATTTACATAGATATTTTCATAAAAACATTTGACCAAATTTAAGATAATTTATTTATAACTATTAATAAAGTGGAAAATTATAGGAACTAATGGAGTAAAAATTGTCTGTCGTATTCTTAAAATTTAAACGAATAACACATGGTGAACATGCATTAGGGGCTTTCCATTCTTATCAAATAAACCAGCTATGCAACCTATTAAATATTTTACGAGCCTTGAAGTAAAAGATATACAACACTAATGCCTACCAGCTGTCGTAAGTTGTTAATCTATTTTCTGTATAACTAATACTTCTGTCAAGCGAAGTATTATTGTTACCAATAAATAATTTCGTATTACTTAGATGGTTCAAACAATTAAAGCAATACATATGTCTTCGAGCCTGGCAACAATCTAATAAATCAGTACAGTCGCACCCCGTTGATTATCGCGAAAATATACGATTAGCCAGAAGATGGTAACTAATTGGAAATAAAAGACACATGAACATGAACGATAAGTGTGCTGGCAAATAAAAGTTCACTTTCCTTATCAACGACGACAACAAGAAGCGTGTACCCTATGAAAACAATAGGAAAATCATAAACTAGTTGTAAACATTTGATAATCGTTTTATTATAACACTTGTGTATCCAAAAGCGCAACTTACCTTTGAACTGGTTTATAGGGAAACAAACCACACAAATATGACTGTAATGCTGATTAAGATTTGATATCATTTGTATCGGACAATTATAAATGTATATGAACGGAATGCCGCCTATAATAATAGAGCTTCCGATAAATAAGTGCAATAAACTCTTCTGTTCTACTGAAAGTGGGCAGATCGAAAAGTTAGGGCATACTCACAACAACACTTAAGATGAATAAACTACAAATACCTTTTGAGAAATAACATTTATTGGAAACCTATTTTAGACAAAAAAGCATAGATTAAAAGGTTCAAAACATAATGATCTTCTTTAGACGAGTACCGATTAAATTAAAATTTTAATCAGCCCTCGGCTACCTATAATCAGGCCTATACATTATATTAATTTATGTCACTCAATACCGCACAAATGCTTAGACATGAAATAAACATATATAACTTGTGTACTTTTTATGCTATAAAATAGCGGAACATTCGAATTATCAGATTAGTTCTAATTTCTTAACCATCGAGCTCACATCATCAGAAACATGACCGATTCGGAGGCATTTGTAAATATTGTCACCTAACTAGATGTGAAATAAAATTTATAGTGTAAATTTAACTCATAGATCAAAAAGAAATCGTACGGGGAAAGTCCTCAAATAGAGTGTAAAAATGATGGAAAGTTACCTTGGTACCTTGCCAGTGGTTTCCTCTTATTCTGGGGACTTCTATTCTTCGCCATAGTGATTCCATTTTTCTATCGGTTACCCACAGCGCGGACAATGGAGGATGCTGAAAATAATGTGTTTATTGCAGAACGTGCTTACAAAGATCTATATATACTCTCTAATATTGGAACTAAAATGGTCGGAAGTAAAGAGAACGAAATTGAAGCCGTAGACTTTCTACTTAAAAGACTTAATCAGATAAAGGAGGACTCACTGAAGGATTACTTCGACATTGAAATTGATGTATCACAGGTGTCTGGTCAATATATCTACTCGGAACTTATACTGTTGTATCAAGGTGTTCAAAATATTGCTGTGAAAATTACCCCAAAGAATTGCACGAGCGAATCGTATCTATTGGTCAACAGTCACTTTGATTCCAAGCCAGATACTCCATCGGCTGGAGATGATGGCTTTATGGTAGTCACCATGCTGGAAGTTCTCCGCTTGATGGCGACTACGAAACAAACATTTTTGCATCCCATTGTCTTTCTTTTTAATGGAGCTGAAGAAAGCTTTATGCTTGCCTCTCATGGATTTATAAACCAACACAAGTGGGCCCCAAAGTTTAAGTGAGTTTTATATAGGTATTACCTTTGAAGTAGTACCATAACTATGTAAATCTACAGGGCAGTGGTTAATCTAGATGCTGCTGGAAGCGGCGGCCGAGAAGTATTATACCAATCTGGACCTGGTCATTCCTGGCTAGTTAATGTAAGTCATGAGCAAATCGATAACTTGTATAGAAGTTAATACTCACATCTATGTAATCTCAAAGTATTACAAGAAATATGCGAAACATCCGTTTGGTACAACATTAGCTGAAGAAATCTTTCAGTCCGGTTTTATGCCATCCGACTCTGACTTTAGAGTGTTTAAGGAATACATGCCAGGTACCACCATAATGAATAATACTAAACTGTAGAGATAAATTAACTTATTGTGAGTTCTGAAAGGATTGGACATTGGTCAGTGTATTAATGGCTATATCTACCACACAAAGTACGATGCCATCGATGTGATTCCACGCGAATCTCTTCAAAATACAGGCGATAATATTCTCAATCTCATTCGGGGCTTAGCAAATGCAACGGAGCTATACAATACGGGGGTAAGTAAGAACTGTGTTTAATCGAGTGTATAAGCTTATTCATTTTACCATAACTTACAGGCACATCAGACTGGTGCAGCAGTCTACTTTGATTTCCTGGGAATCTATTTCATTCATTATTCGGAAAGCACTGGCATTATCCTTAACTTTGGAATAGCCGGCACAACTCTCTTGTTAGTCATTGTCTCAATGTGGCGCATGGCATTGGTTTCCCAAGTTTCGTTCTGCCAAGTTTCCTGTCTATTTACCTTAGTTCTTATAGCACAGACGATCTCTTTTGCTCTTGGCCTGATATTTCCTGTCTTAGTCGTATATTGGTTCGACAGTCTGGGACATTCGTTAACTTATTATAGCAGATCAATTTTGTTGGTTGGCTTGTATGTTGTTCCCTCTCTAATTGGTCTAAGTTTGCCCACCATGATCTACTACAGTTTAAAGCGTAACGTGAGTTCTAATTATTCAATGTAGATATAAGCTCTTTAAACTGATATTATTATATTTCAGAACAAAATCAGCGATGCATACCACGTTCAGTTGGCTTTACATGCTCAAGCAATCATTATAGCAGTTATCGCTATTATATTAACTGGCTGGGGAATCCGTTCCTCTTATATATTTGTGATTCCTCTTTTGTTCTATATTGGCTCATTGTCTCTGAATTTAATGACAACCCTACATGATTGGGGATATGCCTGGACTGGCCTGCTTAAGATGAGTCAGGTTATTCCATTTCTGTATAGCAGTTATATTTGCTATTTATTCATTGTGGTTCTAACACCAATGGGGGGCCGAGCAGGAAGTGGTTCCAATTGGGATATTTCTATTGCTCTTCTAACTGCAATAGGCACGGTACTTTCTTTTGGTTTCCTAGTAAGTTTTACTGACAAAGTTATGAATCGAAACTAAATTAATATTTCATTCTTAGATACCGCTTATCAACACCTTCCGCCGTCCCAGCTATATGGTCTTTAGCCTGATTGCAATTGCAGGTCTCGCTATGTATCTTGCCACTAGCACCCATGTGGGATTCCCCTATCGACAGAAGACCAGTGCCTACAGAGCACTATATATCGTGAGTAATCTCTATATTATAGTTCCTGCTGTTTCTTTTTTTAATGTTGTTAGTATTGCAGCACGCTCGAAACATGTTTTATGATTACGATGGCACGCTCAGTCGGGATGAGTCCGGATACTTGTTTAACTATCAAGATCGACGAGAAGAAGCACCTCTAATAGGCACTACGGTCAATCTTACTGGTTTAGTTGCCATTAGGCCAAACTGTGAGAAGTATATGATGTGTGGCTTGCCTCTGTATGACTTCCGTTTCGTGGACAATCGATTGCAAAGCAAATGGTTGCCACGCTCCGAGCCCGTAGAACAGCCAGGATCGACCAAACTGGAACTACTTAGCAAAACTGTGCTTAACTCAACCACAGCCCGTTTCGAGTTTAATCTTACGGGTCCTCCTCAAATGAATATTTTTATTCAACCCTACGAGGATGTAGAGATTTCGGACTGGTCTTTCTTGCGAGAATATCTTGAGAATCCCCCAAAATATCCATTATCATTTCACATCTGCATTCACTATGGAATCGATAGCTCCCCGTTGCATTTTTTCATTGATGTATTGGTGAGATATTTAAGAAATTGTCAAACTCATCTTAATTTTAATCATTCTTAATTTTTTTTTATATTTTAGAAACGGAATGGTGATTTCAAGGTACCTCTTTTTCAAATGGGTATATCAGGACACTATGTGGGAAAGGAGGGTGATGTTCAAAGTAAACAGTTCGCATCATCATTTCCTTCATTCGCTGTACTATCTGAGTGGCCTGCCATATATCAAAGATTCATTTTTTAGTTTTAAGTTTCCGACTCACAAAGTATAATTTATTATATATAATATACATATTGTTATCTAGGTTATAATTAATAATATCTTATTGTTTTGTTCGTGAAGTAACAAACTCTTAGCTTGATAAGAAATTTATCGTATCACAGTTTCTCATCGTATGTGCTTGGCAACACAATAAATGTTTTATATTTCCAAGTTTTTCGATAAAGATTTATCGATGTTTTATAATTTAGATAACCTTGTTTGGGGCTTTTCAAGTATAACGTATGCACTATGGGGGCGATGGTCTTTGCTTTGATTTTTTTTATGTTTTGATCTTGTAAATTTTTAAATTTTTAAAAAATCTGCATTCTTGAACGGCTTCTTTGTAAATAGGCACAGTGTGCAGATTAATATTGAAAAGAGTTTTCCATAATATGACTGATTGTAACCGTAATAAACCTATGAATATATTTAAAAATCAATTTGAAAACTGTTATACAGTTATAAGGCCTCCTCGACCTTATCAGCATTCAGCTTTATATGATCTAGCTGTATCGTGATATGGACCTTATCTTGCATATGTTTCAAACGATTCTCCAATTACCTTAATAACCTTCATTAAAGAGAATTTTACAACTGTCGCTTGAATATTTATTTCCTAGAGTAACCTATAAAAGTGCCCAATTTTGATTTGCTTTAGCAGTTCTCAATTAAAAATCTTTGAATTCACATCGTCGAATAATACCAAGCACCGGAAATTAAATGGACGACAAGGAGAAACTTGTAAGGACTCTCCAAAAAGAAGATAAGGAAAAAATAATGAATGGATTTTCTTTAATAGATTTCGGATACTCCGGTCGAGATTCAAAAAAACCCAAAACAGAAATCATGGTTTTTTGCAAGCGGATTTCTTCTCTTCTGGGGTCTTCTTTTTTTCGCAGTCGTAATTCCCTTTTTCTATCGTCTGCCTTCGGCACGGACAGTGGAGGATGCTGGTAAAAACGAATTTATTTCAGAACGCGCTTATAATGATCTATATACGCTTTCTAATATTGGAACTAAAATGGTTGGAAGCCAGGAAAATGAGATTGAGGCTGTACAGTTCCTGGTAACGGTTCTCAACCAAATAAAGGAGGATTCATTGAAAGATTATTTTGACATTGAAATCGAAGTATCGCTGGCATCGGGTCAACATGCGACCAGTACCATGAATTACGTATACCAAGGTATTCAAAATGTTGCTGCGAAAATCAGTCCCAAGAACTGCACCAGCGAATCGTATCTCCTGGTGAACAGCCACTTCGATTCAAAACCAGCTACTCCATCGGCAGGAGATGATGGATTCATGGTTGTCACCATGCTGGAAGTACTTCGAGTGATGTCAACTACGAAACAAACCTTTGACCATCCCGTTGTGTTTCTCTTCAATGGAGCTGAGGAAAATGGCTTGTTGGGAGCCCAAGGCTTCATGAAGAATCACAATTGGACCCCCAACTTTAAGTGAGTCTTGGCAAATACCTTTAAGCCAAATATAATCCAATCTAATATACGTTTAGAGCTGTTATCAATCTCGAAGGTGCAGGCAGTGGCAGTAGAGAAGTCCTCTTTCAGAGTGGACCCAATCATTCGTGGCTTGTGGACGTAAGACAAGTTGTAGATATTCAATGAACCAATCACAATTTATTCTTATATTTTGTAGTATTATAAAAAGTTTGCTAAACATCCGTTTGGTACGACTTTGGGTGAAGAAATTTATCAGTCTGGCGTGATTCCGTCCGACACTGACTTTACTGTTTTCAAACAATACATGCCAGGTAAGTAGTATGGTATTTGTATCACTTCTAGAGTTTCTTTATAAAGTGTAATTACATACAAATAGGGTTGGATATTGCGCAGATTACTAATGGATTCATTTACCACACCAAGTATGATGTAATTGATCATATCTCTCACGAATGCCTGCAGAATAGTGGCGACAATGTGTTGAGCCTTGTCAGGGGTTTTGCAAATGCATCGGAATTATACAACACACAAGTAAGTCTCAACCCTACATTGATTCTGCATGTCAATTTGATCGAACATTGATTTTTTTCACTTTTTCCATGCAACCACCTTGTAAAAATTTCGAAAATTTTCAAAAATTTGACATATTCATTTTTTGCTTAAAATCAAATAAGATATTCGTAATTAGCATAAAAATCCAAGCCGCGACTGATTCGGAAGCAAAATGTGGAAAATATGCACATTTTATCGATTTTCCAAGGTTGTCTTTCCTTTTTTACATCGCTTTTTGTAAAAAATGGAATTTTTTGATCATTTTTCTCTTATAACTTGGCCAAAAACCATTTGATCTAACTCGGAAATGACTTTTTGATCACGGTATTGACCCTACATTGATTCTGCATTTCAATTTTATCGATTTAGGAACATCGATTTTTTTTCACTTTTTCCATGCAACCACCTTGTAAAAATTTCGAAAATTTTCAAAAATTTGACATATTAATTTTTTGCTTAAAATCAAATAAGATATTCGTAATTAGCATAAAAATCCAAACCGCGAATGATTCGGACGCAAAATGTGGAAAATATTAAGTAATCCATTAACTCTTGTTTCATTCAAAAATCACAGGCACACCAGGCGGGAAAAGCTGTGTTCTTTGACTTTCTCGGACTCTATTTCGTCCATTATTCGGAAGAAACAGGCACTCTCTTAAACTTCAGCATTGCTGGTGCCGCTGTTGTTGTAGTTCTTCTCTCCATCTCCCGCATAGCGGTTGTTTCCAGAATTTCCTTGGGTAGCGTGCTGTGCTCCCTTTGTCTGGTACAAATAGTTCAGCTTATCTCTTTTATACTTGCCCTGGTATTTCCCATACTGGTGGAATATATGATGGACAGTCAGGGACATTCGTTGACCTATTACAGCACCCCGTTGCTGGTGCTCGGTTTGTATATGTGCCCATCCCTGATTGGTCTCGGTTTACCCACAACTATCTACTGCAGTATTAAGCGAAATGTAAGTACCCTATCTTAAATTTGAGTGTATATTTCAGATAATAATTTTTCACTTTTTAGGATAAAATAAGCCTTGCGAACCACATTCAATTGGCATTGCATGGTCAGGCCATCATTTTGGCCCTAATGACTGCAATTCTCACACTTGCGGGAATCCGTTCCACCTATGTTTTGGCCATTCCTCTTCTTTTCTACGTTGCATCTTTGGCTTTGAATCTGATGACCACACTTCATGATCGTGGCTATAGCTGGACGTGGTTTCTCAGTCTGGGCCAGATTATTCCATTCCTGTATTGCAGCTACATTATTTACCTATTCGTGGTAATCCTCACACCAATGGGAGCACGTGCTGGAAGTGCGTCGAACAGGGACTTATTTATCGCTGTTCTAGCAGCGGTCGCTACTATCTTATGTTTTGGTTTTCTGGTAAGATTACTTTTATGACTTACTTGTACACCTATGTTTACCAAGTTTGGATTTACAGATGCCGCTGATCAATACTTTCCGACGTCCCAGCTTCGTATTCTATGGTTTGATTTCAATCACGGCTCTATCCATATTCTTGGCCACTTGCACTCATCTAGGATTCCCATTCCGTGAGAAGACCAGTGGACAACGAGTTGCATTTATAGTAAGCATTCCGAAAAGATTTTCCTTTCTTCTGGAATAATATATTGTAAATTTCAGCATGCAAGGAATATGTTCTATGAGTACGATGGTACTTTGAGTAGCGATGAGTCTGGTTACTTGTTTTTATACCAAGACCGACGCAAGGAAACAACTCTATCGGACTCCAATGTAAACCTCACTGGGCTGGTTAGCATAGTTCCCAAATGTGAGAAGCACATGATGTGTGGTTTGCCCCTGTATGACTTCCGATATGTACAGCAGCGTCTGGAAAGCAAATGGTTGCCTCGCTCTGAGCCCATTGTACCTCCAGGAGATATCACTTTGGAAATGTTGAACAAAACTATTGTGAATTCAACCACTTTGCGTTTTGTGTTTAATTTGACGGGTCCTGCCCAGATGAGCATATTTATTCAACCATATGAAGATGCTGAAATATCTGATTGGTCGTTTCGTCCGGAGTATCTTGAGAATCCTCCCGCGTACCCGCTATCCTATCATATATTCTTCAACTATGGTTTAGATAGTTCTCCACTGATTTTCTTCATAGACATTTTGGTGAGTTAATAACACTTTTCTGATCCCGATTTAATTAAATTCAATTATATATGATTTATATAGAAAACGAACGGCAACTTCCAAGTACCTTTAATGCAATTGGGCATTTCCGGACACTTTATTGGCAAACAAAGCGATGAGCAAAGTCGGCAATTTGCATCTACCTTTCCTTCATTTGCTATACTAGCCGATTGGCCAGCTTTGTACAAGAGATATATATTTTAACTATCGAATAAAAACATACTATTTATTTATTTTTCATCGATTCCCATACTATCAAAGTCGTCTTTATTGGAATACTTTAAACTACCCTCGATACAATATTTTAAACTTTCGGCAGTATATGATTTATTTAGATAAGAAACGGTCTTATCTTACATACCAGATTAATGTTGCGATAAAACTTAAATAGTCATTGAATTGGCTTTATAACTTTTAATTAGGTAGACCATTTTATTGTTTTCATGTTAGAGAAACCTATAAAAGTTGACTAATAAGGAATTTTTATTTAGTTTCCATTCGAGTATATCCGATATCACTTCGACGGAAGAGTATTCCAATCGGAAGCAGAATGGACGACAGGGAGCAACTTGTAAGATGGAGGAAATTATATATTTTAATAAGTTATTTAATATCTACGTTTAATAGATTCCGGATAAATCTAATACAGCTCATAAAGAGCCCAAAAAGGTTTCATGTTCCTGTGCAAGTGGATTTATTCTCTTCTGGATTATACTTTTCTTTGCCGTCGTAATACCATTCTGTTATCGACTGCCAACAGCACGACCCCTAGAGGATGCTGATAAAAATGAGTTCATTCCGGAACGAGCATATAAAGATCTTTATACCCTCTCAAATATTGGAACTAAGATGGTCGGAAGCAAGGAAAATGAGATCGAGGCTGTACAGTTCATTCTAAAAGTTCTCAACCAAATAAAAGATGATTCACTGGAAGATTATTTTGACATTGAAATCGATGTGTCACAAGTATCTGGTCAATTTATCTACGACACTCAGAATTTCATGTATCAAGGAGTTCAGAATATCGCTGTGAAATTCAATTCCAAAAACTCCACCAGTAAATCATATCTCCTAGTGAACAGTCATTTCGATTCGAAACCAGCTACTCCATCGGCTGGAGATGATGGATTCATGGTTGCCACCATGTTGGAAGTTCTTCGGGTGATGTCAACTACGAAACAAACCTTTGACCATCCCATTGTCTTTCTTTTCAATGGGGCTGAGGAAAGTAATTTGCTGGCAGCCGATGGATTTATGAAACATCACAAATGGGCTCCATACTTCAAGTGAGTTATATCTGATGCCCTTAGGGAACGTACATAATATATATTAACCAACATATATGTATTCATTTAGAGCTGTTGTTAATCTCGAAGGTGCGGGTAGTGGGGGCAGGGATTTCCTCTTTCGAAGCGGACCAAAACATTTTTGGCTTGCAAACGTAAGAAAAAATTATATATTTATTATACAAATTTTTTTATTATAATGCATATATCTATAGTATTACAAGAAGTATGCCAAACATCCTTTTGCAAATACAATGGGTGATGAAATATTTCAGTCTGGTTTGGTACCATCTGATTCTGACTTTACTATTTTTAAGGAATATATGCCAGGTGCGTATATAATATTGTATAATTGAAATTAGATTATTGTATTCAGTAATTGCATTCAGGTTTGGACATTGCTCAAATTTTTAATGGTTACATTTATCACACCGAGTATGATGTAATCGATCATATCTCTCATGAATGCTTTCAAAATAGTGGAGACAATGCTTTGAGTCTTGTGAGGGGTTTGGCCAATGCAACTGAATTGCATAATACAGAAGTAAGTAAAAGCCTTATAGCCAAGTTACTCAACTAACAACTCCTTATGAACCCAACCATTCATTCCAGGTCAACGAAGCGGACACTGCAATTTTCTTTGACTTTCTGGGACTCTATTTCGTGCATTACTCGGAAGAAACAGGCACAATCTTAAACTATAGTATTGCGGTTGTAACCGTTGTTATGGTGGTTCTCTCTATGTCTCGCATTTCGGTTGTTTCCAGAATTTCTTTGTGTAGCGTAATCTGCTGCCTTTGTTTGGTACAAATAGTTCAGCTTATCTCTTTCATACTTGCCCTGGTATTTCCCATAGTGGTGGCAAATGTGATGGATAGTTTGGGACATTCGTTGACCTATTACAGCACCCCGATGCTGGTGATCGGTTTGTATGTGTGTCCATCCCTGATTGGTCTCGGATTACCCACAACTATCTACTGCACTATTCAGCGCAATGTAAGTACACTCTTTTGAATATATGAATATTTCAGATAACATCTTTTCATTTGCAGGATAAAATAAGCCTTGCGTACCAAATCCAGTTGGCATTGCATGGTCAGGCCATTATTCTTGCTCTTTTGACTGCTGTATTCACATCATTTGGAATCCGTTCCACATTTATTTTGGTACTTCCTCTCCTTTTCTACGTCGCGTCTTTGGCTTTAAATCTGATGACGACACTTCATGATCGTGGCTTTGGCTGGACCTGGCTTCTCAAGCTTGGTCAGGTTATTCCATTCCTGTGTTGCAGCTACTTTATCTATCTATTCGTGGTGATCCTCACGCCAATGGGCGCACGCGCGGGAAGTGCGTCGAATAGGGACTTATTTATCGCTGTTATAGCAGCGGTCGCGACTATTTTATGTTTTGGTTTTCTGGTAAGTTAACTGATTACTTTTATGGCCTATACCTTTGTTACCCAAGTTTAAATTTACAGATGCCGCTGATTAATACTTTCCGACGTCCCAGCTACGTTTTCTATGGTCTGATTTCAATTACGGCTCTATCCATATTCATAGCCACTTGCACTGATATAGGATTCCCATTCCGTGCGAAGACCAGTGGGCAACGAGTAGCATTTATAGTGAGCATTCCGAAATGATTTTCCTTACTACTAGAATAACATATTTTATATTTCAGCATGCAAGGAATATGTTCTATGAGTACGATGGCACTTTGAGTAGCGATGAGTCTGGTTACTTGTTTTTATACCAAGACCGACGCAAGGAAACAACTCTATCGGATTCGAATGTAAACCTGACTGGGCTGGTTAGCATAGTTCCCAAATGTGAGAAGCACATGATGTGTGGTTTGCCCCTGTATGACTTCCGATATGTACAGCAGCGTCTGGAAAGCAAATGGCTGCCTCGCTCTGAGCCTATTGTACCTCCAGGAGATATCACTTTGGAAATGTTGAACAAAACCATTGTGAATTCAACCACTTTACGTTTTGTGTTCAATTTGACTGGTCCTGCCCAGATGAGCATATTTATTCAACCATATGAAGATGCTAAAATAACAGATTGGTCGTTCCTTCCTGAATATCTTGAGAATCCTCCCGCATATCCACTGTCCTATCATATATTTTTCAACTATGGTATAGATAGTTCTTCTCTAATTTTCTTTATTGAAATTTCGGTAAGTTATTGATATTCTCCTCTTATATAATTTTTTCTAAAAGCGTTATATTTCATAGAAAACGAATGGCAATTTTGACGTACCTCTGATGCAATTGGGTATATCTGGACACTTTACTGTCGATAAGGGCGATGAGCAAAGCAGGCAGTTCGCATCTACGTTCCCTTCGTTTACTATTCTGGCTGATTGGCCAGCCTTGTACAAACGATACATATTTTAACTATACAAAAAGTGTATTCTAATAAATTTCCTGCAGTCATTCGAAATTGACTAAAATCTAAGAATCATTTCTTATCTACAGACATGTAGACTGTTAGCTTTATCAGAGTATTTCCCAGCATATTACGCATTGTCTGTATGGTGATGGGTGAATTTATTCGAATTTGCGAAAAACTAAGGCATACTTTTAGGATCATCTCAAATTGCGGTACAGAAATATTTTAAGAGAGCAAATCAATTTTATTTGCTCTTTTCAGTATTGTTTACGAGGTGTTTCGTCAATTTAATATAATAGCGCCCTTCAGCTGCTGCGTTAGATTGTTAGTTACGCTCTCAAAAACATATAAATGGGGGAAATAGCAACACACAACAAAAGTGTGTGTAGATGTAATCAAAAATAGACGTGATGAGGCTAGAGAGAATGAGATAATTAGAATATTGTGGAGAGTGTTTTTTCAGATAAGAGAGGAGAGACTGTATTTCGACATTGCGAGATGTTTTGGATTACGACAATCTTGGCGAGATTTCAAACTAAAAATTGTGAGATCAGTTGGATTGTGATCGTCTCAACGAAATGTTTCAAATAATTAGAACTCGCTTCGAATCTTGCCTGACCAAGGTATGACTTTCGGTATAATATTAATTTAAAATCTTTGGCATTTTTAATACTATTAATAAAATGGGAGAAGTAAAATATTCCAATATTTTCACATGTAAATCAATTAATTTTTCAGAATTCGGACGAGTCTGTCGAAACTCCGGAACATGTTACCCAAACGAAGACCAACAAAAAATTGCCTTGGTACTTTGGGTGTGGTTTTCTAGTCTTCTGGGTGGTTCTTTTCTTTTCTATAGTTCTACCATTTTTCTATCGCTTGCCGACTCCCCTCACCATAGAGGATGCTAACAAAAATGTATTTATTGCGGAACGTGCTTACAAGAATTTGGATATTCTTTCCAATATTGGGAACAAACTAACTGGCAGTAAGGCGAACGAGATTGATGCAGTCAAGTTTCTAACAGACGAGTTAAAAGACATCAAGGATAATCTTCTGTCGGACTTATTTGAGCTAGAAATCGACGTGTCTCAAGCTTCTGGCTCATTTCAATACTCAACAATGCTCAGTACCTATCAGGGTGTCCAAAATATTGCTGCAAAACTATCCCCGAAGAATAGCACCAGCGAGACTTACCTTCTGGTGAACAGTCACTTCGATTCCAAGCCATTTACCAATTCCGCTGGTGATGCTGGTTTTATGATTGTCGCAATGCTGGAATCTTTAAGAGTCATTTCTACGACCAAACAACCAATCCAAAATCCGATAGTATTTCTGTTCAACGGAGCAGAGGAAGGAATGTTGCAAGCATCTCATGGTTTTGTTACTCAACACAAATGGGCGCCTCTCTGCAAGTAAGTTCTATTTTATAAATTTTATAAATACGAAAAGGTAAAAAACTTGGCATTTACAGAGCTGTTTTAAACCTTGATGCAGCCGGAAGTGGAGGACGCGATATTCTCTTTCAAAGTGGGCCTAAGCATCCGTGGCTTGTGAATGTAAGTTCTTTGTTTATATTTCGTAGAAACCCTTTTTTAGATTGTTATTTAACAACAGTATTATAAAACCTACGTAAAACATCCGTTTGCTACAACCTTGGCCGAGGAAATCTTTCAATCGGGAATCATTCCATCGGATACAGACTTTCGGAATTTCAGAGATTTTGGCCATATTCCAGGTAATCTGAAGTACCCTATACCTATAATAACACAAATTTTCATACAGCTTGTAAATTCTTAAAGGATTGGATATGGCCCAGGTCTTTAATGGTTACATCTACCACACTAAGTATGATTTGATCGACGTGATCCCACGCGGGGCCTTCCAAAATAGTGGGGATAATATTCTAAGCATTATTCGAGGATTGGCAAATGCAACGGAATTGAATGACACAGCGGTATATAACTTATCACATATAATTATTTTTGGGTACTTTTATGAATTCTTTTACAATCATCTTTAGGCACACGAGTCCACGCATGTTGTGTTCTATGACTTTCTGGGAATCTACTTCTTATACTATACTGAGTCAACTGGTAAATTATTAAATTATGGAGTTGCTGGAGCTGCTGTGATTTTGGTCTTCGTTTCTATTCGGCGTATTGCGGTTTTATGCCATACTTCTATTAGCCACGTGATGGGTTGCTTCGCTCTGGTTCAATTGGTACAGTTTGTCTCCTTTATACTTGGATTTGTGTTTCCCATAGTGGTCGCATATGGCATGGACAGTGTGGGCCTCTCTTTGACATATTTCAGTAACAATCTACTAATAATCGGATTATATGTTGTTCCATCTCTAATTGGCCTAAGCTTGCCCATTATTATCTATTTCAGAATCCAGCGCAACGTAAGTTTATTTAACTGAAAAAGAAATACTGAAATACTAATTAAAATTGTTACCAAATAGGATAAAATAACATCAGCATTTCATCGCCAGTTGCCTTTGCATGGTCAGGCCATTATATTGGCTCTTATAATCATTGTTCTTACCGGAAGTGGGCTTCGTTCAGCATACATTCCCGTTATTCCACTACTTTTCTACATCCTTTCCTTGAGTGTCAATCTTCTAAGCAAACTACACGACAAAGGATACGCTTGGACAGGCATCACAAGCCTGTTTCAACTAATTCCTTTCCTACATGGTAGCTCCCTCTTCTATCTGCTCGTAGTGATTCTATGTCCAATGGGTGGTCGTGCAGGCAGTGGTTCCAACCGGGATCTATACATTGCTGTCATCGCTGCATTGGGAACAGTTCTATCCTTTGGTTTCCTGGTAAGAAAAGCTAAGCAAAAATGATGTACTTCAGGTCAAATTGAGTATTTACCTTATTTATAGATTCCAATGATCACCACATTCCGCCGCCCAAGGTTTGTATTGTACTCTTTGCTGGCAATTGTGGCCTTCTCTATTTTCCTGGCTGGTTGCACGCCGCTGGGATTCCCATATCGCCCCAAAACCAGTGGTCAGCGAGTTGCTTATCTGGTGAGTGAGTCATTTAAAAAAAGAGATAACTATTACTTATATGCCCAATTTCAGCAAGTGCGAAACAAATTCTTTGAGTATGATGGAACACTAAGTAAGGATGAGTCAGGTTATCTGTTTAGTCATCAGGATCGCCGCAAGGATACCCCATACTCTTCAGTAGTCAATCTTACTGGCCTGGTCAGCATTGCATCGAATTGTGAGGAGAACATGATGTGTGGCATGCCGTTGTATGACTACCGTTTCGTAGGTAATCGCTTACAAAGCACATGGTTACCTCGTTCTGAACCCATTGAGCCTCCACATGAAACCGTGCTACAACTTCTGAACAAAACCATCGTAAATAATACCACTGTGCGCTGTGAATTCAATTTGACGGGTCCTTCACATATGAGTCTATTTGTTCAAACTTTTGAGGATGTAACCCTGACCAACTGGAGTTTTCCACGTAGTTACCTTGAAAATCCTCCGGCTGCGCCACTTCCATTCCATATTTATTTCACGTCGGGAATTGATAAATCGCCATTTAATTTCTTCTTCGATTTTTGGGTAAGAGATAATGAAGACATTGCGCCTTTAAATATATTTTATTGTATGTATTTATATTGAAGAAATCTGATGGCAATTTCAACGTACCATTATATGAAATTGGTGTATCCGGACACTACATACTGGACGATGGAGATGCACAAAGTCAGCAACTCGCAGCTTCTTTTCCCGAATTCACAATTCTGGCCCAATGGCCTGCTTTATACCAAAGATTCATATTTTAAAATATTTAATTTGAATAATAAATTTATTTAAATAAAGAGACCAAATTGACTTGGACTCGAATCTTTTCAGTACGAGTTATGATCTTTTTTACTTGAGTGTTCGTACTCGAAGCTCATAATTTAATCACATCAAATTTCAATCACAAAAGACAAAAACTGATATGAATGGAACAGGTAAATAATAAATCAATCAAATAAGTTTAAACGGTTATCAACATCTTTTTGTGTCAAAGTAAGTTATCTTTTTTAACTAACAATGGTGCTGTACAGTAACAAAAATTAATTTAAAAGCACATTCGAATACACAAAAAATAAAGCCAAAAGAAAATTGGGTTTTATTATAAATTAAATTTTTGTTGGATACGATATATCTATCGTAAGCATGTTTAATAAAAAGTACGTTGGCCTTCCAATTTTTCACGGTGTTTATTTATCCAATTGTTTATACACACTTTTTACGCAAATGCCATTTTATTTATACATTCCAATTGTGGTATATTTCACACGTTCCTGTATAAACCCGATGTTTTGTTATGAAAGTGCCCATCAGCAAGCCACTTGTTAGTAGAAATCTAAACAAATGTTGGTTTTAGTTGCAATTTTGTTTAAAGACAACGCTATTTTGCTATCCATTGTTTAGAAAACTATACTGAAATGGCATGTATTGTTTTTGAATTAAGCAGTGTACTTATTTTTTGCCTTTATTTTGTAGATCGAAAATCACATTTCCGATGGATTACAAAATGATAAATCTTAAATGCATATTTCTTTTAGAAATTACTAATATATATTGTCTGTGGTATAATAAATAAAAACCCTTATCTTCATACTCGCATACCATACTGCGCATTGAAAAGGGTATATTTACTACGTCCAAAAGAATGTAACTAACTAAAACTATATAGAAAGTCACATTTATTCTTAAATATCATCAATAGCGGAGACGATCTAACAATACTCATTATATTATCATATTGTGGGTTTATAACTTGAGTATTATTATGGAAGGAACAATTAATGTAACCATAAACGGTAAGGGTATAGAATCATCGGCATACCAAGAGTAAAGTTTAAATTTTCGTTTAAATTTTATTAGACCACTTGAAAAAAAAAGGTTGTCCGATAAACTTCCATTTCAGGTTTTTGAATTAAAGCGGTTCACATTAACCGCAGCAAGGTAGTTTTAAATTTCACTCCAACAGAAAGAGTTGCCAAGAGAACAATATGGAAGACAAGGACAAACTTGTAAGAAACTATCCAGTAACCAAATGTTCATCATACACCAATTTGGATTTTCTAGATCACCGAAGAGTTTGTTGAATCCCCGCAGAATGTGAACCCAATAGAAACAGACGCAAAAGTACCCTGGTACTTTGCTACTGGTTTCCTAGTCTTCTGGGGGCTTCTTTTCTTTGCCATTGTAATACCATTATTCTATCGCTTACCGACTGCCCTCACAATGGAGGATGCCAATGAAAATGTATTTATTGCAGAACGTGCATACAAAAACTTATATGTTCTTTCCAATATTGGGAATAAATTGACTGGCAGTAAGACAAACGAGGTGGACGCAGTTAACTTTATCGTCAACGAGCTAAAAGAGATCAAAGAAAATCTACTATCTGAATACTTCGAACTGGAAATCGATGTTTCACAAGCTTCGGGCTCTTTTCCATACTCAATATTAGTTAATACCTATCAGGGTGTCCAAAATATTGCTGCGAAACTATCCCCTAAGAACAGCACCAGCGAGACTTATCTTCTTGTTAATAGTCACTTTGATTCCAAGCCACATACAAATTCAGCTGGCGATGCTGGTTTTATGATTGCTACAATGCTCGAAGTGCTAAGGGTAATTTCTACGACAAAACAACCTATTCAAAATCCCATTGTATTCCTGTTCAATGGGGCTGAAGAAAGCGGTATGGCAGCATCTCATGGTTTTGTTACACAACACAGATGGGCTCCGTTCTGCAAGTAAGTTAAGATTGTCCTCAGAATAATGATTAAACTACTTACTAAACACTTGCAGAGCCGTTGTAAATCTAGATGCATCCGGAAGTGGAGGACGTGATATTCTATTTCAAAGTGGACCCAACCATCCATGGCTTGTGAATGTAAGCTTCTGAATAACAGAAATTCCGGTATTTTATTTGAACTAAACTTTACAGTACTACAAAAATTATGTGAAACATCCATTTGCCACAACCTTGGCTGAGGAGCTTTTCCAAGCAGGCATTATACCATCGGATACAGACTTCCGAAATTTCAGAGATTATGGTGCAGGTATTCCAGGTTAGTTTAAATGTTCTATTCTAAAGTGTATTAGAGTACAATTGTTGAATATTTCAAGGTTTGGACATGGCCCAGTTTACTAACGGTTACATCTACCATACCAAATACGATCTGATAGATGTAATCCCACCCGGTGCCTTGCAAAATTCTGGTGATAATATTCTCAGCATTGTTCGAGGACTTGCCAACGCAACGGAATTGTATTATACTGCGGTATGTTGTTAAGACTTTGAAATATTATCCACATTTATACCTTTTTTACTAACCACAAACAGGCACACGAAGCCGGCCACGTTGTCTTCTTTGATTTCTTGGGAATCTATTTCTTTCATTGTTCAGAGACAGTTGGTAAAACAGTGAACTATGTTGTCGCTGGAGCTACTGTTATTTTGATCTTCGTCTCACTTTGGCGGATTGGAGCTGTTTCCCAACTATCTATTAGCCATGTTGCCCGTTGGTTCACTCTGGTTCAAATCATCCAACTTGTCTCCTTTGTTCTTGGCCTGGTGTTGCCCATAGTGGTTGCAAATGTAATGGACAGTTACAACCTGTCTTTAACCTACTACAGTACTCCCCAGTTAGTAATCGGCTTGTACGTTGTCCCATCTCTCATTGGGATGACTTTGCCTATAACCATATACTACAACCTCCACCGCAATGTAAGTTGAATAAGCAGAAATGAAATATTAAACTTACCTTTTATTTTGTAGGATAAAATCACAGCCGGGTACCATCTTCAGTTGGCATTACATGGTCAAGCCATAATCTTAGCCATCCTGGCCATTGCTCTCACAGCATATGGCATCCGCTCCGCATACATTCCCGTTATTCCACTTTTGTTTTACATTCTGTCGTTGGGCCTCAACCTTTTGACTACACTGCACGATCGTGGTTATGCCTGGACAGGCCTGCTAAAGCTGAGCCAGATTATTCCTTTCCTGTACAGCAGTTATCTTTTCTACTTTTTAATCGTAGTTATGACTCCAATCAATGGTCGTTCCGGAAGTAGTTCAAACGTGGATCTCTACATTGCAGTTCTAGCTGCATTGGGAACCGTTTTCTCCTTTGGTTTTCTGGTGAGAATATACTTAATAATTAACTATACAAGATTTGCTTGAATACTTATGTTCTAATTTATAGATTCCGCTTATCAACACTTTTCGCCGTCCCAGCCTTGTGGTGATCTATCTGTTCGCAATCACAGTTTTCTCTGTGTATTTGGCTGGTTGCACCCAGCTGGGATTCCCATATCGCTCCAAAACCAATGGCCAACGTGTTGCTTATCTGGTGAGTTGGGTTTTGCATATATTAGATACTTTAATAATATCAAAATTTTAGCAAGTTCGAAACAAGTTCTATGAGTACGATGGCACCCTCAGTAAGGATGAGTCCGGTTACCTGTTCAGTTATCAGGATCGTCGTGAAGAGACCCCATACTCTTCCCTGGTTAATTTGACTGGTCTGGTGAGCATCGAATCGAATTGTGAGGAGCACATGATGTGTGGAATGCCCTTGTATAGCCCCAGCTACGTTAATAATCGCCGACAAAGCAAATGGTTGCCCCGCTCAGAGCCCATTGAGCCACCAGGACCAACCACATTGCAACTTCTTAACAAAACAATTGTAAATAAAACCACTGTGCGCTGTGAGTTTAATTTGACAGGTCCCTCGCATATGAGACTGTTCATAAAGCCCTACGAGTTTGTGAAGCTGACCAATTGGAGTTTTGCACGCAGTTACCTTGATAATCCACCAGCTGCTCCACTTCCACTCTTCATTTACTTCACATACGGATCCGATAGTTCGCCGCTGAACTTCTTCTTAGAGTTTTGGGTGAGTGATTGTTAAACTTGCCTAAATAGTATATACAATGAAATCTATTTTATTTCTTTGGTAAAAACTGCAGAAATGGGATGGCGACTTCGACGTACCGATGTTTGAAATGGGCGTATCGGGTCACTATGTTCTAGATGAAGGAGATGTACAAAGTCAGCAATTCGCAGCTTCTTTTCCCAAGTTTACTATTCTAACCCAATGGCCTGCATTATATCAAAGATTCATATTTTAACCTAGTTTAATAGCTTTAACCCTTGAGCATAAAATACAAAATATATGACCTTCAAAACAATGATAATTAACTTTCACCTTCAATACACAAATAAAAAACAAATAAAAAACAAATAAAAAAAAACAAAAAAACTCAAGTTCGGAATAAATCGTCTATATGCAAACATTGTTAGCGTTATCGAGCTAACCAACATGTCATGAGGGAGTCCATTAAACACTAAGTCTCAAATGTATTATAGTTGATGAGATGTTACAGCAATTAAATACATAAACGATTCCTGTCATGCAATCGCCCATCATATAGGGAACACAAGCAATATTTTCAGAACAGCTGCCGCAGTTATAGACTCTAGGTTGTGCCGGAAAGTAACATAAGAAATAAGAATAAAGAACCAAAATGTGTATGTTAATATATGTATGAGTAATCAAAAAATGAGAAGAAAAGAGATTTAAAGATGAGATGAATTTGAAGATAACCCACAAATGCATAAACTTTCAGATAAGATGAGAGGCGAGGCTGTGTTTTCGAAATTGCGAGATCAGTTGGACTGTTCTTGTCTGGACGACATGTTCCGTGTACTCCGAACTCGCTTTGAATATTGTCAGAAAAAGGTATGATATGATTAATTGACTCATTCAAATAAAATTATAAATAAAAAAAAGGTTTGGGACATGTCAATTAATCAATCAATCAATGTTAATTAGACGCTTATCAAGATTACCATATCTCAAAAGGTGTATCCATATACCTATGAATATCTGCACAGCAACTCAAATTTCTTTTTATTGCACATTGGAACAAGAGCGAAAATTTTCTTATTCTAAGTTCTTGTTATCAAAACTTATCATTCAAATCTTTTGACTTATATTTTGTTGTTCTACACATTTCACATTTATATATAATAATATACATATTTTTCGAGGGCGGAGAGGTAAAAGAAATTACTTTTTCTTATTTATTTTTATTCGATGAACGTTGTAAATCTATTTAAAGATATGAAAGTTAGGAACAATTTATTTGGGGTTGCGGTGGGGCCAGACACAAAGTGCTTATCAAGAAAAAGAACCGAATCTTGGGAATATTACAGCCTTATCATGGTCTTTATTGTCGTAATTTGAATAAACAACATTAACCTTATCTTTGAACTCAGTTATCACCATCATAATATTCGATATAAAGTGAGATTGACAATTTTCGATATAGGTGCATATCTATATACCTCTTAAGTTTCTATATAGATTTATTATATTCTGCTTTTTTGAATAAAAGCGGTCCACATTCGCTGAACTTAGGTAGTGCTTGGTTTTACTTCAGCTGAAAGTGTTGTTAAGAGTGCAATATGGGGGACAAGGAAAAACTTGTAAGGACAACTAGATTTACACACATTAACGTATGTATGTAGATTTAATTATTTATTTATTTTGTAGATTTCGGACGAATCTGTGGAAACTCCGCAAAATGTTGGCAAAAAGGACACCAACTCAAAAATACCCTGGTACTTTGCCAGTGGTTTCCTGGCCTTCTGGGCTCTTCTCTTCTTTGCCATAGTTATACCATTTTTCTATCGTTTGCCAACTCCTCTAACCATGGAGGACGCTCAGAAAAATGTGTTTATTACGGAACGTGCTTACAAAAATCTATATGCCCTGGCAAATGTTGGTAACAAACTTACGGGCAGTAAAGCAAATGAAATCGACGCAGTTAGTTTCATTGTAAACGAGTTGGAAGATATCAAGGCAAATCTACTTGCCGATTACTTCGAACTAGAAATCGATGTTTCTCAGGCTTCGGGCTCATTTCCATACTCAACAATGCTCAACACCTATCAGGGAGTTCAAAATATTGCTGCAAAACTATCCCCGAAGAACAGCACAAGCCAGACGTACCTTCTTATTAACAGTCACTTCGATTCCAAGCCATATACGAATTCTGCTGGTGATGCTGGTTTTATGATTGTCGCAATGCTGGAATCTTTAAGAGTCATTGCTACGAAGAAGCAACCCATTGTGAATCCTATTGTCTTTTTGTTTAATGGAGCTGAAGAGGGAGCCTTGCAAGCGTCTCATGGTTTTGTTACACAACATAAATGGGCACCGTTCTGCAAGTAAGTTGAACTTGTCTTTAGAAGAATGATATGCATTACCTAATTTCACACTTACAGAGCCGTTTTAAACCTCGATGCAGCCGGAAGTGGAGGACGTGATATTCTTTTTCAAAGTGGACCCAACAATCCTTGGCTAATGACTGTAAGTTTTTTGTGTAAGGATTACTTTGCAGAACAGATTTTCAAATTTCAACACAATTTAACAGTATTATAGCAAATATATCAAACATCCATTCGCCACAAGCTTGGCTGAAGAAATCTTTCAATTAGGAATCATTCCGTCAGACACCGACTTCCGTAATTTCCGTGACTATGGCCATATTCCTGGTAAGTTTTAGTATGATATCTTCAAAGATGAAAACTTAAGCAGAGCTTATGAATTTTTAAAGGATTGGACATGGCACAGTTTATTAATGGCTACATCTACCATACCAAGTACGATCTGATTGATGTGATCCCTCGTGGTGCCTTGCAAAATACTGGTGATAATATGCTCAGTCTTCTTCGAGGCTTCGCTAACGCAACGGAATTGCAGGATACAGCGGTATATATCTTATCACATATAACTATTTTCTGGTATATTCTATATATTCCTTTACAACAATCTGTAGGCATATGCGTCTGGCCATGTGATCTTCTTTGATTTCCTGGGAATCTACCTTATCCAATATACGGAGGCAACTGGTAAATCATTAAATTATGGTGTTGCTGGAGCTGCTATCATTCTGATCTTCGTTTCGATTTGGCGTATTGCGGCTGTTTCCCAAGTTTCTATTTGCCATGTGATCGGTTGGTTCACATTGGTTCAAGTTGTCCAGCTTGTCTCCTTTGCACTTGGATTTGTATTTCCCATAGTAGTTGCCTATGCGATGGACAGTTTTGGGCTATCTTTGACCTATTTCAGCACTTCTCTGCTCGTAGTTGGTTTGTACGTTGTGCCATCTCTCATTGGGTTAAGTTTGCCCATAACCATATACTACAACCTCCAGCGCAATGTAAGTAAGATAAGACAAAATGATTTGATATTTAACTAATTAGTTGCTAACTTTGCAGGATAAAATCACAGCCGGGTACCATCTTCAGTTGGCATTACATGGCCAAGCCATAATCTTAGCCATCCTGGCCATTGCTCTCACAGCATATGGCCTCCGTTCCGCATACATTCCCGTTATTCCACTTTTATTTTACATCCTGTCCTTGGGCGTCAACCTTTTAACTACACTGCACGATCGTGGTTATGCCTGGACAGGCTTCCTCAAGTTGAGCCAGGTTATTCCATTCCTGTATAGCAGCTACCTTGTCTACCTACTGATCGTAGTTCTGACTCCAATGGGTGGTCGTGCTGGAAGTGCTACCAATCGGGATCTCTACATTGCTGTTCTCGCTGCACTGGGAACAGTTCTCTCCTTTGGGTTCCTGGTAAAAATAACCAAATTTATCAATTGGATTAAAACTTAATTTATGTTCTTACAATATTTATAGGTTCCGCTTATCAACACCTTCCGTCGTCCCAGCCTTGTGCTGATCTCTCTGTTCGCAATTGCGGCTCTCTCTGTATATCTGGCTGGAAGCACACAGCTGGGATTCCCATATCGTCCAAAGACCAATGGCCAAAGAGTTGCCTATCTGGTGAGTGGAATAACAGATTATGGCAACATTAAATTATAATAAACTATTAAATTGCAGCAAGTGCGAAACATGTTCTATGAGTATGATGGAACACTCAGCAAAGATGAATCTGGTTATTTGTTTAGTTATCAGGATCGCCGTAAGGAAACCGCATATGCTTCAGTAGTCAATCTTGCTGGCCTGGTCAGCATTGAAACCAATTGTGAGGAGCACATGATGTGCGGAATGCCCTTGTATGATTACCGTTACGTTAGCAATCGACTACAGAGTAAGTGGTTGCCCCGCTCCGAGCCCATTGTGCCACCAGGACCAACCCAACTTGAACTTCTTGACAAAAGTATCGTTAATACGACAACTGTGAGATACGAGTTCAATATGACGGGTCCATCGCACATGAGTATTTTCATTCAACCTTATGAGGATGTGAAATTGAGCAACTGGAGTTTATCACAGGATTATCTCAATGACCCACCAGCAGGATTGCCATATCACATCTACTTCGTATATGGAAATAATAGCGATCCATTCAACTTCTTTTTGGAGTTTACGGTAAGTAACTTACATTAATCTACATTATGCCAAATTAATCTATTTTTTTTTGACACTGTAAATCTCAGAAATCCGACGGCGATTTTAACGTACCCGTGTTCCAGCTTGGTAAGGGAGCTCACTACGTTCTCGAAGAAGGAGACTCAGAAAGTCAAGCGTTCGCTGCGTCTTTTCCCTCATTCACGATACTGGCTCAATGGCCCGCTTTATATCAAAGATATATTTTTTGATTTAAAAATATAAATATATATGTATAATGATATGTTTCTGATACGATGCAATAAAAAAATTTAACTATTCCATATTTTTTGTTTTTTTAATATTTTTCCAAGCTTTTCTCACTTAATTCTCGTTTTTGGACTGACTTTACATTCTGTTATGCTCTATGTTAACGCAAAATGCGCAATTTGGCTTAACATTAGTCATATAGCATATGCATTTCAACGGCGTCATTAAAAAATATTTGCGGCTTTTTTTTTGTGCGCGCCAAATGTAAACGTGCTTTAAATTTGTCAACAAAGTTGTAATGTTTTTTTGTTTTTTAGTTTTGTTTTAAAATCCACTTTTATTTTCAATTTCAAATATAATTGGTGATTAATTTCTATCTGTGCCTTGCATTCATTTACTTGACAACAATCGGTTCTGGTTTTACAATCTCTTATCATTGATTACTTCTTTGATCGTAAAATTAGACTAATAAATGTATAATAAAAGTTTATGGTTTTGCTTTGATAAAACAAACAAATGCTTGAGGTTTCCGCGTATTCATAGTTGGTTTTGATTTCACCAACCTTAAGCGTGCCAGTCCACACAATGGACATATGCAGTTCAGATATCCAGTTGGGATTTTCCCTATAGATAAGAGTAAAATTTACAAAAATATGTATATACGAGTATTTTGTATGTTATGTACCTAAAAAAAACCCTTTGGGGTAAGTAAATCGGATACACCGGATACCATAGTAACGTACGGGCCATATAGTCCGATATGAGTATTACCAATAATTAAGATACCAATAACAAGTGCTTCGATTCTTGTTGTCCGGCCTCCTGACCACGAGCCAGTTTTGACTACGCTTCGGGAAAATGGTTTGTATTCTTGTTGTTTTTCGTAATACACTATGATATATGTTTTATCTTTATAGACTTCAAAGTGCGAATCAGTGTCGATAAAAGCCTAATAGCACAAAACTGTAACCCATTATGCCCAGACACTTTAGTTGCCCGTCGATCAGCTTTGGAGTCGCACGGCTTCTAGAGAGTAGAAAAGATGTCCCCATACAAAAAGGAGAGTATGGTGAGTGAAAATTGGAGGAGACGCAGCGCACTTCAAGTTATCCAACAATAGAGGATTTTCCCTATTATTCTAGAGTTATACCGATGTCGAGCTGGATGTTGCGCTCGTCAATGTACTTAAATCGACGAAGGATACAAGAGTACGAATTCCTTGGTATTATGCTCCTACCTTTCTGCTCTTCTGGCTGGCGCTCTTCTTCGCTGTGGTTCTACCGGTCTTCCATCGACTGCCGGAGGGAGTGACAATCGCTGAGGAGTCACAGAAGCCTGGAGAGTTTGTCGCAGAGCGTGCACAGAGTATTCTTCTGAAATACGATCAAATCGGACCCAAAGTTGTGGGCAGTGTGGCAAATGAGGAGGTAACAGTTGCCCTGCTACTGGACGAAGTGGAGAGTGTACGTGCCGCGATGAGAACCGATCTCTACGAAATGGAAGTGGATGTACAACAGGCTTCCGGTGCTTATATGCATTGGAACATGGTGAACATGTATCAGGGTGTGCAGAATGTGGTCGTCAAGTTGAGCACTCGAGGATCGGCCAGTGAAAACTATTTGCTCTTGAATAGCCACTTCGATTCGAAGCCGAGCAGTCCCGGAACAGGTGACGATGGCACTATGGTTATTGTGATGTTGGAGGTGCTGCGACAAATGGCCATCTCGGAAGAGATCTTCGAGCACCCGATTGTGTTTCTTTTCAACGGTGCCGAAGAGAATCCTCTGCAGGCTTCGCATGGATTTGTAACCGAGCACAAATGGGCCAAGAACTGCAAGTAAGTAATTATTTATTTATTATTTTATTTAAACTAATCGTTATCTTCGAAAGGGCACTCATCAATTTGGAGGTTGCGGGCAGCGGTGGACGTGATCTGTTGTTCCAGGGTGGACCCAATCATCCATGGCTAATGAAGGTAAACAGAAATATTCCAAAGCTCAGATTTTCTTTGTTGCTTGTGCGTGCGGCGATTGTTAGATGTTTATCGCAGACATAAAAAACAAAAAAACAATTAAATTTATTATGACACGATAAACGAACTGTCGTAAACGTTTCGATCCTCCGCAGTATTACCGAAAGCACGCGAAACATCCGTTTGCAACAACAATGGCCGAGGAAATCTTCCAGTCTGGCATTCTACCCTCCGATACGGACTTTCGCATATTTCGCGATTATGGTCAAGTTCCAGGTGCGTGGCCAGTCTGGCGCAGCATTATCGGAAACTATTAATAATTCTATGATTTTCTTTAGGCTTGGATATTGCCCAGATAAGCAATGGGTATGTCTACCATACGGAATTCGATAATTACAAGGCGGTGCCACGAAATTCCCTACAAAATACTGGCGAAAATGTGCTGCCCATGGTGCGAGGCTTTGCCAATGCCAGCGAACTGTACGATACTGAGGTGAGTTGGGTATCTTCTAATCTCTTTGAATACTGGAGGATGAATTACCCTATTCATTGCAGGCACACAGCGAAGGACACGCTGTCTTCTTTGACTTTATGGGTCTGTTCTTTGTCTCCTATACGGAGACAACTGGGATCATACTCAATAGTTGCATTGCTGCCGTCAGTCTAAGCTTGATTGCCGTCTCTCTCTGGCGCATGGCACGAGTTTCTCAGGTTTCCCTGGGCAAGATCTTTGCATGGTTTGGCATCATATTTGCCCTGCATGTGCTTGGAATGGTATTGTGTCTCGGTTTGCCCTTGCTAATTGCACTTCTCTTCGATGCTGGCAATCAATCGCTTAGCTACTTTACAAATACTTGGCTATTGTTTGGCCTATTCATCTGCCCCGCGATTATTGGACTTAGTCTTCCCACAACTCTCTACTATAGTCTACGAAAAAACGTAAATATTGCTAGCTGTCTGTATAAGTTCAAAATATTAACTCATATTTGATCTTCTAGCAAGAGATTAGCCACGCCTACCATGTGCATATGAGTCTACATGCTCACAGTGTGGTGATGTCGCTGATTGCCATCGTACTTACTGCAATTAGCCTACGTACACCCTATCTATGCATGGTATCCACAATGTTCTATTCCGCAGCGTTGCTCATAAACCTTTTGAGCACTCTGCATGAACGAGGTAAATATTTTGAAAAAAAATCATAGAAAAACATGTGACTCATTTTGAAACTCTTTTCAGGCTACTACTGGGTGCTTATCACAGAAATATTTCAATTGATGCCCTTCTTTTATTTCTGCTCATTGTTTTATATGTTCTTAAATGTGTTTATACCCATGATGGGACGCAATGGCAGCTCCCTGAATCCGGATCTACTTGTTGCTATACTCTGCGCAGGGGGCACTTTCTTTGCTGTAGGTTTCGTGGTGAGTTGGAGTATTTCTAGATCTCCTACGAGTTTAACTGAATATTAAAAATCTACATATTTTGCGGAACAGACTCCACTTATCAACATGTTCAAGTGGTCAAAACTGCTAATGCTTTCGCTGGGCATTATTACCTTCATATTCAGCATGATTGCCATTTCGGATGTGGGTTTTCCTTATCGCGCCAAGACCAGCGTTATGCGTGTTAATTTCTTGGTAAGTGAAACGAGTGTGATAAGAGATATAATAGAGATATAATAAAATATATCCAATCTACAGCACGTGCAGCGCACATTCTACGAGTACGATGGAAGCGTGAGCCTTAGCGACTCGGGATACTATTTTGATTTTCAGGACAGGCGTCTCAATTTTCCGCTCGAGGACACGTCCGTCAACTTGACCGGTCTGCAGGCCGTAGGCGATGATTGTAACAAATATTTAATGTGTGGCGTCCCTTGCTTCAATCATCGTTGGTGCAAGGCGCGCACCACAGCGCATTGGTTGCCCCGGGAGCAGGAGGTGACCATTCCGGGCAATTCTTCGTTGGAGCTGCTGTCAAAAACTGTTTTGAATAGTACCCATATACGATTTGAGTTTGAGGTGAGTGGACCACCACATATGGGCATCTATATACAACCGCTGGACGGGGTCAGTGTCGCAGATTGGTCATTTATAAGAAATATGCTGGACGAACCGGAGGACTATACGTTGCCGTATCAGATATTTTTCTCATACGGAAAAAATAATTCTCCTCTGAAATATCACATAGATTTCGAAGTGAGTAAAGCTTATGGTATATTATAGAATTTGTTAATTTTTCATAAATTCTTCCCTTAGAAACCCGATGGAAACTTTGATGTGCCAATCTTCCAAATGGGCGTTGGGTGGCATTACGTTAGTTACGATTATGATCGAGACGCGGCTGGACTGAAGTTTATAGAAGACTTTCCAGACTTTGTGCATGTCATGGAGTGGCCAACGTTGTATAAGAGTTATATATTCTAGTATAATTTAAGTAGAGTAATTAGATTTTACGATATGATTTGATCTTAGCTTCTCAGAGTTCTATTATATTGTGTATAACTTGATAAACCCGAGTTGATATGTTCTCGGTTGCTATTAGCTCATTAAAGATAAGAAAATTAGTTTATAGATTCCAAGTAGTTGAATCAATAAATCCACCATATTAAGAGTTTTATCTCAATCAATAAATCCACCATATTAAAAAATATATCCCAAAGTAGTTTTAATTTATTGACCTAGGGAGTAGAGGAGGGGCTTATATAATCAAGCGTTTATATAATCATTATACAAATGAATCAGAAACTGACTCGAGTTTCAAGGCTCCAGAAATGTGATTTACACTGGAAATATGATTGAACTTTGATACAAAGGCCATTAAATTTACGACTAGCTTCCCTGTTGGCCTCATAAATATATCTAGTATCTAGATATATCCTTTATCGCTAGATTGTGTATGCACCATGGCATATGCAATAAATATATCTAGAAATATCCTTTATCAATAGATTGTGTATATGGTGCGTAAATTATGCTATATGAATATAAAGATATAGTTTAAGATATAAAATCAATAAAGATAAGCTCAGAGTACGTGATTCTGCGGTATAAGAATTCGCTTTAAAATTCAGAAGAACTTTGGTACTATTCTCAGTCGTCGATCAATTATTGGGGTAGTAGGGTCAGTCAGAATGGAACGAGATGAAGCTGACAAAACGGAGACAGAAAGTCAAAACGTAGGAAGCCTCTCAAAATGTTAAATCACATCAAAACACTTTTCTTTTTTTTCTAAAATTTAGGAGTTTAAAATGCAATACAATACAATTATCGAAGTGAAGGATAAGGACACCCGCATCAAACGTTTGCCATGGTACTACGCACCCAGCTATCTGCTGATATGGGTTGCACTCTTCACCGCTGTCGTATATCCTCTATTTAATTATTTACCCACGAGTGTCAGACTGAATGAGGAGGAGACAAAACCGGGTCAATTTGTGGCAGAGCGTGCTCATCGCATTCTCTGCAAACTCGATCAAATGGGACCCAAGATCGTGGGAGACTATATGAACGAGGTTGTCATGGTGAAATTTTTGCTTGACGAAATAACAACAATTCAAGGTGTAATGCTGAATGAACTCTACGATCTGGAGGTGGATGTACAGAAGGCATCGGGTGCGTATCTACACTGGGAAATGATCAATATGTATCAGGCGGTGCAGAATTTGGTTGTCAAGCTGAGTGCGAAGAGTTCTAATAGCACATCCTACTTGCTGATCAATAGTCATTACGACACCAAACCAGGCAGTGTGGGTAAGTTCGGAGTTCATCTTCTAGCCAATCTCTGGCTAACTTGTGATAATCCTAGGTACTGGGGATGCTGGCTTCATGGTTGTCACTATGCTGGAGGTAATGCGTCAATTGGTCACATCCGAGACGCCATTCGAGCATCCCATTGTCTTTCTATTCAATGGTGCCGAGGAGCAGCCCCTACAGGGATCGCATGCCTTCATCTCGCAGCACAAATGGTCACCCAATTGCAGGTAAGTCTTTGCTAGATACATATATATTGGCTACTAATAACAGCATCTTGCCAGAGCTCTCATCAATTTGGATTCATGTGGCGCTGGTGGACGTGAGATTCTCTTTCAAGGCGGCCCCAATCATCCATGGTTAATGCGAGTAAGCTTGATATAACAAAAAAAAGAGTTTATTATGTTCACACCCCATATAAACCAATTTATTGCTTTGTTGGGGGTTTATTTATCTTATCGTTCATATCAGTTATAAATCTATTGACTTTCACTTGATTACAGCACTATAGAGAGGCCGCTAAACATCCGTTTGCAACAACCATGGCCGAAGAGGTATTTCAGGCTGGGCTAATACCCTCCGATACGGATTTTAGAATTTTTCGCGATTTTGGTCCAGTGCCAGGTAAGCAAGACAGATGATATTCCTCTTCCAATTATATTATAATGATTTGTTTTAGGCCTTGACATGGCTGGCGTCTACAATGGTTATGTATATCATACAAAATACGATCGCTTTGCCGTAATATCCCGAAATTCTCTACAGAATACGGGTGAGAATCTGCTGTCGCTGGTGCGAAGTATCGCAAATGCAGAGGAAATGCGCGACACTGAGGTAGGGGAACTTATCGAACTCTTAAAAAACGTGTATATCTATAGATAACACACCTTTTGCTATTTATATCTTTATAACCTTGAAACAGGCACACGCAGAGGGTCACTCGGTGTTCTTTGATTTCCTGGGTCTGTTCTTTGTTTACTATGTGGAATCTACTGGGATTGCACTTAATATATCCTTTTCCATTGGCGGATTGATTGTGGTGTGTGTGTCCTTGTGGCGTATGAGTAGAACTACAGTACTTTCACTGGGCGACGTAGCTCAAGCATTTGGTATTTTATTTTTACTGGAAATTGTCGCATTCCTCTTGGCCTTGGGTCTACCAATTCTTATGGCAGTTATCTATGATGCCGGAGATCGTACGATGACCTATTTAACCAATATGTGGCTAGTGATTGGATTGTACATTTTTCCCTCGATCATCGGGCTGGTTCTTCCATTTGCGCTTTATTTCACCATATTTCCTAGGGTGAGTTCTTTTTGATTTGCTTGTTTTAAGAATCTGCTGGATTCATTTTAATTTATCTTGCAGCCCAAGATACCCTTTACCTATCAGCTGCAGATGACAGGGCATGCTCATTGCGTTTTTGTGGCTATTTTGTGTATTATTCTAACTGCTGTGGGTCTACGTAGCGCGTATCTCTTTATGATCGTCCTGCTCTTCTATGTCGGCACATTGCTACTAAATTTGGTGTCCAAACTGCATGATACCCGTGGGTACTTCCCCTTCATCTATGCGGGGTCTGAACTAATCACATTTCTCCCTTTTTTATAGATTACTGGTGGGCAATTACAATATGCGCTGGCCAGATTCTGCCCTTCCTCTACTTCAGTTATCTGTTCTATAGTTTTCTGGTCATTACAATTCCCATGACGGCACGCAAGGGCACAGAGGTCAATCCTGATATATTGATATCCCTGCTATGTGCCCTGGGAACTATATTGGCCATGGGTTTTGTGGTAAGTTCTGCAGAATTGGACACTTTTATTATAAATAATATATATTATATATATACAACTTAGGCTCCCATTTTAAACATCTACAAACGCGTTAATTGGATGCTCGGTGGCCTTGGACTGGTTACCTTCATCTTTTGCATGATATCCGTATCTTCGGTGGGTTTTCCCTATCGTGCTAAGACGAGTGTGATGCGTGTTAATTTTCTGGTAAGATAGAAACTTTAACTAACCCTAGAGATTTACTCAAGATCTCTTGATCTCTTGTACAGCAAGTGCATCGAAGATTCTTTGAATATAATGGCAGCTTAAGTCTCGAGGATTCGGGCTACTATTTCGATCCACAAGATCGTCGATTGGATAAGCCACTGCATGAATCCCTTAACTTGACGGGATTGTATACCGTGGTGAATGAGTGCGATGAGCGTATGATGTGTGGCATTCCCTGCTTCAATCATCGTTGGTGCGAGACGCGCAGGGTGGCTCAATGGTTGCCACGGGAGGAACCCGTTCAGGTGCCTGGTGAAACGAAGCTGGAGTTACTTAACAAGACGGTACTCGATGATGGGTATAGGGTGCGATACTATTTCAGACTAACTGGTCCAGCACGTATGAGTATTTTTGTGCAACCCTACGATGGTTGCAAGATGTTGGACTGGTCGTTCCTGCACGGCATGCTGGATAATCCGGCTACATTTAAGCCACCCTATCATATATTCTTTTCCTGGGCAGCCGATGATGCACCCATTGTCTTTTATCTGCTGCTAGCGGTGCGTATATGAATATTGTAATTATAGAGTATATATTAAGTCTATTCGATTTTACAGAAAACAAATGGCAGATTCGATGAACCCGTTGTGGAGCTGGGCATCTCTGGACATTACTTAAGTCATGAGCATCACAGGGATGCGCTGAGCCAAAAGTTCATAGAGCAAATGCCAGAATTTGTGCATGCCATGGAATGGCCGGCCTCCTATGACCGTTATATATATTAATCAACATAATATTTGGTAACATAAGCGTAGAGAACTATTAAAATACAAAAAGACAAAAAAAAGAAACGGGAAACAAACCCGTTTCTATTTGAACTATGCGTGTGTGTGCTTTGCCTGTGCGTGGTGGTGCGTGAGCCCATCATAAGATGGGGACAAACAATGGCTTTCAAAAAATTAGGTACATTTCATAACAAACTCTTGGGGCAAACAAAAGACAGAGATCAAACTTAGAACATATGTGTAAACATGCCGTAGCAGTTGGTACCGCTGTTGCAGCAATGCTGATAATGATGCAGTTGCAATTGGGGGTATAAAAACTACCATGCTGGGGCATAGAAAGACGCACTTCGATCTGAGTAACAATTCGAGCAACACAACCATAGAAACACTATCAATATGAAGTTCCTGGTTATATTCTGCTTCGCTGCAACAATGATGACTGCCACGGTTTGGGCTCAGAATGCAACGACCATTGATTATCTGATCGATGAGATTGAAGATGAGCTGGATGACTACAGTAGTACTTCACCGACCAGTCCAACTTCGCCAACTTACTCAACCTACTCATCGTACTCATCTCCTTCGACTTACACTTCCGACTACGACGATACGACCACCGTCAAGCCCTTCAAGCAGCAATTGCTCTCTCTGTTCTTCAACAAGAAGGCTGGATAAGAAGTTCCTCAAATGATACCGCACAAACCCCTTCCTTGCACATCCTGCCTGCCCACAACTTTGTTTCGTTAAAATGTGAAAATATATACCATATTATATAGTAAAATAAAAATTTATAAAATATAATATTGTGAGTGTTTATTTTTGTTTTTAGCCTGACATTTTGGTTAGCAGGTGACCCAAGCCCATCGACCTGGCTCATTAGCGCCTTTGGTCAAATTATGCGCCTACCTGGATGCACGATTCGATGGATCGATTTTCATATAAATGTATGTATAGTATGGTATGTTACCATGTGGCTGCATGCCACCACCTCCAACAAAGGTCAGCAGCCAAACGGACTAAAAAGCAGAGATCCAAACCAGCTAGACATGATCATGGTCAGGTGGCGTGGCAGCTATGGTAATCGTATAATGGTGATCGTGTAATGATGATGCCGTTACCGCCTCCACTTGACGGTGACGCCGGTGCGCGACTTGGTCGGGGCGGGGGAAGGAGGATTGCGCAATTTGATCAAGTCTTGCGGCGACTAAGTCTCCATCCCCATCTCAGTCTCAGTCTCAATCTCCGTCTCCGTCTCCGGCTGTGGCTCTTCAGAACGCAGTCGAAGCTAATGTTAAATGTCTAAAAATGTAGCTGACAAATTGATTTGAAAAGCAATACGTGTTCTTTGAATGCCACGATACACGTTTTATTCTCCATCAAAACTGACCAAAATCTATAGACGTACATACATATATCTATCTATATAATACATAGTTATGCAGCATCTCGTGTGAATAAATATTCCACCTACAATTTGCGATAATGGCAAACATAAAATATTTATAATGAATCGACAATACACTGAAAATTATTATTTTGCAACTACTCTAAAACATTTTCAGAATTATGCAAATTATACCTAAGCATCGTCGAAGATATAAGTTAGTAAATAAACTAAAGAAATAAACTAAGAAATTACTCAGAAAATATTCAAGAACTAATATTAAATATTTAACAAATACTCTGCAGATTGCACAACATATTTCTAAATGCCTTACAAAACTCCAAAAAGAAATGATTAGTTTCCATTAATCTTGAAACAACTCGTAATTTATTTGATTAATTTCATAATTTTTAATTTGTGCTTTACTCGAAAATATTTGCATGTTTCGCCAAAAGATACAAAAAATGATGGTGTCAACTTGCTCGAACATGTTTAAATTAGCAAACGATTCACTCGACAAATTACCGACTTGATTCATACTCATTCATACTCGCCCAAGCTGGCGCACTCACGCGAACAATGCACTTGAAGAAGAGATCTAATCACTCGACCAGACTGGGAGCTTGGCTTCTGATCTGTGTACGAAATGCTAGCTCATCATCGGGCTGCAGTTGGGCAGCTCTGCTGATCTTCTGCCGCTGCTGCCACCGCCGACTGTTGCAAGCGTGGCAAGAGGCAACGGTAAAGTTCAAGCAGACAAGCTGTGCCGGCTCTGGTTTTGCTATAAATATGCAAACCTTTGGCTGAGCTGGCCACAGTTACAAGTTACAAGTCGCGACGCCGACAGGTTCCAATCCACACACAGATATCCAGGACAAATTCCTATGCAATATCTAGTGAGTAGAGTCACATCGAGCTGCACTGTGGATAATCCCAACTGATATTCCTTTGTTCCTCCACTCTCAGCTGCCGACGGTTGCAGCTCTGCCGCTGCTGTGGCTGCTGCTGATGCTGGGCTCAACAGAGGCGCGACCGCAGGGACCCGCCACGGAACCCATCAAGATCTTGCGGCAGGAGCAGGAGGTCAATTTCGATGGCTCCTACAAATACAACTATGAGACAGAGAACGGCATCAATGTCGAGGAGGAGGGCTATCTCAAGAATGCCGGCACCGACAATGCAGGACAGGTGAGTTGCTCCACGATCAGGGCGACCTTACCGCATTTGGCATTTGCAGCCTCACGAAGTTGCCCAGCTGCCTCATTCCTCCTCCCACACTCTCTTCGTGGCTGACAAATTGCTGGGGGCAACTCGTAATTAGCTGCAACTGCAACTCTTTCGTCTCTCTCTCTCTCTCTCTGTCTACTACTATGTTGCTTGTCGTGTCTCGGCTGGTCTCGTCTCATCTCTCGTCTCGTTGCAGGTCGCACAGGGCTTCTTCTCGTACACCGCGCCCGACGGCACACCCATACGGATTACCTATGTGGCCGACGAGAATGGCTTCCAGCCGCAGGGCGATCATTTGCCCACAGCCCCGCCCATACCGCCAGCCATACAGCGGGCCTTGGAGTACATAGCCACAGCACCGCCGCAGCCGGCCGAGCCGCAGGGCAACTTTGCCGCACGCCGCGGCTGAGCACGGGCACAGGCACGGGAGGCGCAGGCCTTGCCAATTGCAAGATTGTTATTAACCCATTCCACACACACACACACAGACACATGTACATACACGCCTAAATACAAAAATATCCCATGCAAAATTAAAAAACCGTCTAAACGAATAATCTCTGCTACCGCTATTTATTCTCTTAGGGGTCTTTCAAGTATTATTGTCAAAATTTCCTCTATCAGAGTATTGTTTCGTTTAGATACTATAGCAAGTAGAGCTGAGAAACTATCGATGGTTGGAACTTTGATGGATGAAAGTGAGCAAAGTCTGGACTAAATTACGAAAATAAAAAAAAAATTTCATTTTGTGATTTGACGTAAGCATAAGGGAGCAAGTAAGAGCTTTGCTTTATTTTTGCTGATAAGGGGGATGGGGGTTAATAATTGTAATAAATCTGCTTACGTAATACTTGAACTTTGTATAAGAACAACTCTTATACTTGTGCTCTTCTCAGGCACTAGCAGTGCTCTAAAACTGTATATCACCAGCTGCTCAACTGCAGCCGGCTCTATTCATCAACATTGTTGCAACTCATGGCTCTCTTTCGACTAGCTGATACCCTGTAAAAACAACGCAGCCTTTACGAACTTTTATTTTTTATAATCCCATAAAAAACCTTAACAAAATACGTTGCATACTTTCAGGCATAAGTTTACAGTCTTAGAGCCACTGGTTTTGGCAGCACTGTGTTATAATTCATCGCGTACGCTTTGTTCTTTCGGCTAAATGGCCCACCCAATGTTGGCCAAAATCATACAATGGGCAAACTAGTGTTTAATACGGTTTCCGTATTGCGACGATGACGATGATCGTTAAATTAATTCAATTGATCTCCATAAGCAGAATGGCTCATCCGTTTGAAGCTGCCATCCAGAAAATATGAAGTAAACGCCTCGTAAATCACAGCGTTTTATAGATCTAGTTTCCGAGTGCCTTGCAATACGAGTTGCCCCAAGTTAACTAGCCAGTCAGCCACACAGTCAATCCAACTGGCCTGTCCGGCTAGTTGGCCATAGCACACATAGAATCAAGCGAATCTTCTGCCGTCGCTGCTGCTGCTGCTGCTGCTGCTGGCAGTGGGCGTTGTGCGTTTCATATATAAAGCTACGAGCGGGGCTTAGACTAATCATTACCGACTAACCATGATGCTGCGTCTAACGGTAAGTGGCAGCTGCAGACGTAGCTAATCCGCAATAGAGACGACATACACGATTGTCCTTTCCTCTACAGATTTGCCTACTGATCTGCGCTGCTATTGCGTTCGCCCAGAACGATGGACGTTATCGTCCTGAGCCGAAAGTGGCATCGATTGTTAGAGCCCGTCCTGTCGCGGCAGGTGATGGACGCTATGTACCCAGCAACGATGGCAGATATCGCGGCGGCAACGACGGACGCTATGGTGGCAACAACGATGGACGATATGTGCATGTGGATAACAAGTACCTGCATGATAATCGTCCTGGCGGTGACTACTCTGGTATCAACGATCCCTACAAGGGCAGCAAGGATAAATTTGGTGCCGGCGGTGGTGCAGGACGCGGCGGCGGTGGCAACAATAATCAGGGTGCTGGCGGTGCCAGCGGCAATGGTAGACTCGGAGCTGGAGCAGCTGGTGCTGGTGCTGGTGCTGGAGCTGGAGCTGGAGCTGCTGCCGGCAGGCCACGCCCTACGATTGCAGTACCACGCAAGGTGCCCGTTGTAGTCGATCAGCGTCCCAATCTGCCCCAGGGCAGCGGCACTGGTGTTGGCAAGGGCGGATTCCTGATTCTGCGCCAGGAGGGACAAGTGCAGCCCGATGGCTACAACTATCTGTACGAGACTGAGAACGGCATTCTGGGCGAGGAACAGGGACGCATCGAGAAGCAAACTGAAGGCGATGCACTCCGTTCCACGGGTTTCTATCACTACACTGGCGATGATGGTCTGCTCTACCGCGTGGACTACACGGCCGACGAGAACGGTTTCGTGCCTCAGGGTGAACACATTCCCAAGGTGCCCGAGCATGTTGGCAGGCTGCTCGCATACCTCAAGGAGAAGGGTGCTTTGTAAACTTAAGATCCCATATTATGTTTGTTGTTTTCATTTTCAAGAAATAAAAGAGTTATTTGAAATGTATAAATTCTGGAATATTTAAAAAAACGTTGATATATTTGTGGCATTTGATATTTACTATAGCATGTTTTATAAATCTGCAGAGATTTAAAATAAAATATGTATTTTTTTTTGATATCAAAACTAATCAGCAAATTGTATTTTTATAATTTTTATAACATTTGTATTTATTTTAAAAAAGTTTTTCTATTTCTCAATTTATGGTGGGCAGAATGCGACGTTGTATGTACTCCAGCACCTCGTTGATGGTGGACTGCACCTTGACGGGCTGCAAAGAGTAGGTTATAGCTTAAGGTTCCCTGGCAACATTAGGTATACTTACATCTTGCTCGGTATTGATATGCGATCTCTCCGGCTGCTCCACAGGATCACAGTTAGCCTGCGCCTGCTGTGGCTGACTATAATCGTAGGCGTGCCCCTGTTGAGCTATCTCTTGCGTATCCCAGAGCTTATTCTCATTGACATAGCTAAACTGACGCTGATCCTGACTCGAACCATCACCATCGCGTACCCATTCGAACTGAATGATCTGCCAACCGGTGCCATTATAATTGAAGTCGATCATGAAGCGCAAATGATCGCGTGGTCCCAGTGCAAACTCCTCGTTCGCCTCCTGCACACTGGCGGCCAACTGCTCCTCAGCCTGCCGGAAAATGCCTCGCAGATCACTGGCATATGGCTGACCACGATCACCGTAGCCACCGTCATATGGCCGAGGATCGTGGCGATATTTACCACTATCGTCGGGTACATACCAACCGCCAGTGCCGTGCAACTGATGAGCATAGTGTCCGGGTCTTCTGGTTGGCAGTGGCGCTTGCTGCTGATCCTGATCCTCTGATACGGCTAGACACAGACCGATCAGCAGCAAGAGCAATTGAATGGCAAAACTTCTGAACATTTCGACTAGCTGAATGCGTTTAAATGATGCCATCTCAATTGAGTAGCCAGGTTAGTTAGTCAGCTCCACCTGCTGTCGTTAATTGCCCCCAGCTCAGATAATTAAGTCTCCAGTTTTATGATGAAGATGTCAACGCGTAATAACTTAACTTGAAGGCGCCTGCATCGGATGCGAGTCGGCATTCTTTGCATACTAACAAGCTAAAAAGCGGCTTCGTTGCAACTAGTTTTCGCCTCCACGAAAATCCCATTTGCTTCTGACCTTTTGATCGACAGTCTGAAATATCAGATATCACCCTAAGCCCGATGGCAACGCTCACAGTTGCCCGGTGAAATGATCCCAGCACGGTTTCTACGGCTGCAACTAACATCTGAAGATCTTTAAGTTATTTTGGGTAAGCGAAACTTATAAGATTTAAAATCTATAATAACTTTAAGAGTATCTTCTCTATATACTGAGATCTGTAGTAACTTTCCCATCACGCTCTTGGAGTTCCCTCGATCGATTCATACTAAAAGTGCCTCCATTTCAATTTGAATGATCACGAAATGATCTCAGCTAATCGAAAATATCTCGCATTACTCATCAATTCAACCTCCTTCTATCGTATATTAATTAAAAGTTTATCAACCCAGCAGATCACAATGATCTCTCAGTTATCTAAAAACGAATCGCATAAGTCATCAAGTCGGTCTCCTTCGAGGCGATCGAACCACACCTAATTCAAACCTATAATCGCCTTAAAAAAAAATCTCCACTTCTTGATATTTATGTGTACAAATGTCGGAAGTTCTAGAAAGCAGTCGAGAACAGTTCAAACAGTTCGCGAACCTGAGTTCAGTTTCCGCTGCGGGGCAATTTGTAAACATTTCAACATTTAAAGTTAATTAGTGTCGTTTAAATCAAATTTAACGCTCATAATAAACAATAAAACGATCGTTTGTCTCAATGGGCATTAATAATAAGCGTCAATCAATCAAGCCACCTACCGGTCAACACTCCATCAATCATCGCCCAGTTTTCGATACGATGTTGAGGGGGTTCGATATCGAAAGCGAAAACGCCCTCTATGCTTCTCAGGTTGATCGCTTCAGTTGGAAGTTCGATCTTAACTTTGAACCCAGTTGGCATCTTGAGTAGCATCAACCTTTCACCTTGTTAACTAGCTGTATTAAACTTCCCCAATTGAAATGAATATCGTATATCGATATCCATAAAAAATCGTTTGTGAACAAACCTTGAAAAGCTTTTAGTATTAGGCCCAAAACACGCCCATAAGATTGTTAAATCGCAGCTAACACGTTTTCTTCAGGTCGTAAAACTATAACTGCGACAGTTTTTTATCGATTCCGATTTTGGTCAGTTTCCATATAGAAATATGATATGATATTGTTATACATAGATGTAAGACAATAGAGCAAAATGCGATACGAGTTATACGAGTTCATTTCTTTCTTATATAATATATTTTCGCTTGGAATCTTTATTAAAACAATAAAATATATGTACACACAAGATACGATCCCATATACGATCTGTTAGCATATGTAAAGCAGTTGAGCTCTGTCACCAAGTAGAATCGTGCGTAATTTGGTGTTTTGCAATTAATTAATTTCAAATTGCTCAGACGTCCGCCCCTGTTCTACCTGTACACAAAAAATATCATCACCTGCGAGTGACAAATGCCCAAAATGACTGCAAAAACGCAAGCAAAACAAGCGAAACAAGTGCGAAAAAAAAAAACAACAAAAAATATTCATATGTATAGGGTATCAATATCATACATATATAAAATATTTACATATCTCTAGACGAGTTATCAGCATGTCTTGGCGCAGAGACCACATTTAATTGCATTTTTGCGTTGGCGCCTAGACGATCGGAATTATCCCTTGATCATAAAATGCGGAGCAGTAGCTTGACCTTGAACTGGGATTTACACGAAACACGAAATTCCTTTGGGCTGAGCTCACTTCGATTTATAATAAGCACTTCACACGTTTTACGATTATAAATTTATTTAGATGGGGACCTTTTTCCTTACTTGATCTCAAATAAGAGATATCCCCCGTATGATACAAGATAAAACATTAATATGCGATTTATTTAGCACCTGGCTGGAGAGCCGAGAGATAGGTAGAGAGAGTGTAAGAGAGAGAGAGAGAGAGAGAGATCTTCTAATTTATAACTGTATCCGATTGCCGGTGTGCGCGGTGCTTTGAACTCTGATCGGGCTTTTTCTTAGCTAAAGATATACTAAGAAACGCTTAAATATATGCATAGATATAATATATATTTAGTATATAGCATCTGGGTATCTACTGGGCAAGTATTCAAAAGCATTTGCCCGGTAATTTGTTTATATTGTTTCATGTGTGCAGTTCGACTGACGCCTTTGGCAAAATTTAGGATCATCGTTTACAACGTGTTTTGTTTTATTAAAGGTTTCGCATTTTGTATTTGGTAAATGAATTTGCCGTGCCGAAAAACAAATGGGAACAATTAATGCCACAAATCATTTCGTTTAATTGAATCCATTAAATGTGCATACACCACAAGCGCTACCCAAAGTCATCCATCTATTTGGTTACCGAAATTCGGGTGCAAAACCCGCTCAAGCGATGCCCGACGGCGATATATGTACCATATATATATATATATATATATAATATATATGTAGGTCGCCATGCGAAACTCTACAAATTAAATCCGAATTTAGACCGAGTGATAATTAAACAAACTAAGTTGAACTCGTCTCCCGAAAAGGGTAATTCCAAACCGGCTGTCTCAATCGAGAGACAGACACAAAAGTCGATAAGAATGTGATTCCGATACGGTTTTGAATTTCACAGCCCACGCCCAGAGGGTAATCGAAATTTATGTGAAAAAACTCCAATACTCACCCTATAAAGATTTCAATTGCTTCTCAATTGCCGTCGCAATTGAGGTGAAAATACCCGTAAATCATAAGTTTTTTTCGAGATAGAGAAAAAAAAGAAAGAAACGCAAAAGCCGGCAAACGGGTAGGAAGAAAGTCTCAGAGAGAATGAGAGTCCCTTGACATGGTCGATATGCAATATATTTTATTGCAAGATTTAAATGTAGAATTACTAAGGATGTCTAAACATAAACAAAATTTCATTCCAAATGGAAATCGATCAATTTTTAAGAAAGTTGTGATGAAAAATATTTGTTAAAAAAGAGACAAGGGGGGACCCTTGTCTAAAAATTGTCAAAAATTTTATTGCAAGATTTAAATGTAGAATTACTAAGGAGGTCTAAACATAAACAAAATTTCATTCCAAATGGAAATCGATCAATTTTTAAGAAAGTTGTGATGAAAAATATTTGTTCAAAAAGAGACAAGGGGGGACCCTTGTCTAAAAATTGTCAAAAATTTCAAAAATTTTATTGCAAGATTTAAATGTAGAATTACTAAGGAGGTCTAAACATAAACAAAATTTCATTCCAAATGGAAATCGATCAAATTTTAAGAAAGTTGTGATGAAAAATATTTGTTCAAAAAGAGACAAGGGGGGACCCTTGTCTAAAAATTGTCAAAAATTTCAAAAATTTTATTGCAAGATTTAAATGTAGAATTACTAAGGAGGTCTAGACATAAACAAAATTTCACTCCAAATGGAAATCGGTCAATTTTTAAGAAAGTTGTGATGAAAAATATTTGTTCAAAAAGAGACAAGGGGGGACCCTTGTCTAAAAATTGTCAAAAATTTCAAAAATTTTATTGCAAGATTTAAATGTAGAATTACTAAGGAGGTCTAAACATAAACAAAATTTCACCCCAAATGGAAATCGATCAATTTTTAAGAAAGTTGTGATGAAAAATATTTGTTCAAAAAGAGACAAGGGGGGACCCTTGTCTAAAAATTTTCAAAAATTTCAAAAATTTTATTGCAAGATTTAAATGTAGAATTACTAAGGAGGTCTAAACATAAACAAAATTTCATTCCAAATGGAAATTGATCAATTTTTAAGAAAGTTGTGATGAAAAATATTTGTTCAAAAAGAGACAAGGGGGGACCCTTGTCTAAAAATTTTCAAAAATTTCAAAAATTTTATTGCAAGATTTAAATGTAGAATTACTAAGGAGGTCTAAACATAAACAAAATTTCATTCCAAATGGAAATCGATCAATTTTTAAGAAAGTTGTGATGAAAAATATTTGTTCAAAAAGTGACAAGGGGGGACTCTTGTCTAAAAATTGTCAAAAATTTCAAAAATTTTATTGCAAGATTTAAATGTATTTCTAAGGAGGTCTAAACATAAACAAAATTTCACTCCAAATGGAAATCGGTCAATTTTTAAGAAAGTTGTGATGAAAAATATTTGTTCAAAAAGAGACAAGGGGGGACCCTTGTCTAAAAATTGTCAAAAATTTCAAAAATTTTATTGCAAGATTTAAATGTAGAATTACTAAGGAGGTCTAAACATAAACAAAATTTCACTCCAAATGGAAATCGGTCAATTTTTAAGAAAGTTGTGATGAAAAATATTTGTTCAAAAAGAGACAAGGGGGGACCCTTGTCTAAAAATTGTCAAAAATTTCAAAAATTTTATTGCAAGATTTAAATGTAGAATTACTAAGGAGGTCTAAACATAAACAAAATTTCACTCCAAATGGAAATCGGTCAATTTTCAAGAAAGTTGTGATGAAAAATATTTGTTCAAAAAGAGACAAGGGGGGACCCTTGTCTAAAAATTGTCAAAAAATTTCAAAAATTTTATTGCAAGATTTAAATGTAGAATTACTAAGGAGGTCTAAACATAAACAAAATTTCATTCCAAATGGAAATCGATCAATTTTTAAAAAAGTTGTGATGAAAAATATTTGTTCAAAAAGAGACAAGGGGGGACCCTTGTCTAAAAATTGTCAAAAATTTCAAAAATTTTATTGCAAGATTTAAATGTAGAATTACTAAGGAGGTCTAGACATAAACAAAATTTCACTCCAAATGGAAATCGGTCAATTTTTAAGAAAGTTGTGATGAAAAATATTTGTTCAAAAAGAGACAAGGGGGGACCCTTGTCTAAAAATTTTCAAAAATTTCAAAAATTTTATTGCAAGATTTAAATGTAGAATTATTAAGGAGGTCTAAACATAAACAAAATTTCACTCCAAATGGAAATCGGTCAATTTTCAAGAAAGTTGTGATGAAAAATATTTGTTCAAAAAGAGACAAGGGGGGACCCTTGTCTAAAAATTGTCAAAAATTTCAAAAATTTTATTGCAAGATTTAAATGTAGAATTACTAAGGAGGTCTAAACATAAACAAAATTTCATTCCAAATGGAAATCGATCAATTTTTAAGAAAGTTGTGATGAAAAATATTTGTTCAAAAAGAGACAAGGGGGGACCCTTGTCTAAAAATTGTCAAAAATTTCAAAAATTTTATTGCAAGATTTAAATGTAGAATTACTAAGGAGGTCTAAACATAAACAAAATTTCACTCCAAATGGAAATCGGTCAATTTTTAAGAAAGTTGTGATGAAAAATATTTATTCAAAAAGAGACAAGGGGGGACCCTTGTCTAAAAATTGTCAAAAATTTAAAAAATTTTATTGCAAGATTTAAATGTAGAATTACTAAGGAGGTCTAAATATAAACAAAATTTCACTCCAAATGGAAATCGGTCAATTTTTAAGAAAGTTGTGATGAAAAATATTTGTTCAAAAGGAGACAAGGGGGGACCCTTGTCTAAAAAATTTCAAAAATTTCAAAAATTTTATTGCAAGATTTAAATGTAGAATTACTAACGAGGTCTAAACATAAACAAAATTTCACTCTAAATGGAAATCGGTCAATTTTTAAGAAAGTTGTGATGAAAAATATTTGTTCAAAAAGAGACAAGGGGGGACCCTTGTCTAAAAATTGTCAAAAATTTCAAAAATTTTATTGCAAGATTTAAATGTAGAATTACTAAGGAGGTCAAGACATAAACAAAATTTCACTCCAAATGGAAATCGGTCAATTTTTAAGAAAGTTGTGATGAAAAATATTTATTCAAAAAGAGACAAGGGGGGACCCTTGTCTAAAAATTGTCAAAAATTTAAAAAATTTTATTGCAAGATTTAAATGTAGAATTACTAAGGAGGTCTAAATATAAACAAAATTTCACTCCAAATGGAAATCGGTCAATTTTTAAGAAAGTTGTGATGAAAAATATTTGTTCAAAAGGAGACAAGGGGGGACCCTTGTCTAAAAATTGTCAAAAATTTCAAAAATTTTATTGCAAGATTTAAATGTAGAATTACTAAGGAGGTCTAAACATAAACAAAATTTCACTCCAAATGGAAATCGGTAAATTTTTAAGAAAGTTGTGATGAAAAATATTTGTTCAAAAAGAGACAAGGGGGGACCCTTGTCTAAAAAATTTCAAAAATTTTATTGCAAGATTTAAATGTAGAATTACTAACGAGGTCTAAACATAAACAAAATTTCACTCCAAATGGAAATCGGTCAATTTTTAAGAAAGTTGTGATGAAAAATATTTGTTCAAAAAGAGACAAGGGGGGACCCTTGTCTAAAAATTGTCAAAAATTTCAAAAATTTTATTGCAAGATTTAAATGTAGAATTACTAAGGAGGTCAAGACATCAACAAAATTTCACTCCAAATGGAAATCGGTCAATTTTTAAGAAAGTTGTGATGAAAAATATTTATTCAAAAAGAGACAAGGGGGGACCCTTGTCTAAAAATTGTCAAAAATTTAAAAAATTTTATTGCAAGATTTAAATGTAGAATTACTAAGGAGGTCTAAATATAAACAAAATTTCACTCCAAATGGAAATCGGTCAATTTTTAAGAAAGTTGTGATGAAAAATATTTGTTCAAAAGGAGACAAGGGGGGACCCTTGTCTAAAAATTGTCAAAAATTTCAAAAATTTTATTGCAAGATTTAAATGTAGAATTACTAAGGAGGTCTAAACATAAACAAAATTTCACTCCAAATGGAAATCGGTAAATTTTTAAGAAAGTTGTGATGAAAAATATTTGTTCAAAAAGAGACAAGGGGGGACCCTTGTCTAAAAATTTTCAAAAATTTCAAAAATTTTATTGCAAGATTTAAATGTAGAATTACTAAGGAGGTCTAAACATAAACAAAATTTCACTCCAAATGGAAATCGTTCAATTTTTAAGAAAGTTGTGATGAAAAATATTTGTTCAAAAAGAGACAAGGGGGGACCCTTGTCTAAAAATTTTCAAAAATTTCAAAAATTTCAAAAATTTTATTGCAAGATTTAAATGTAGAATTACTAAGGAGGTCTAAACATAAACAAAATTTCATTCCAAATGGAAATCGATCAAATTTTAAGAAAGTTGTGATGAAAAATATTTGTTCAAAAAGAGACAAGGGGGGACCCTTGTCTAAAAATTTCAAAAATTTCAAAAATTTTATTGCAAGATTTAAATGTAGAATTACTAGAAGGTCTAGACATAAACAAAATTTCACTCCAAATGGAAATCGGTAAATTTTTAAGAAAGTTGTGATGAAAAATATTTGTTCAAAAAGAGACAAGGGGGGACCCTTGTCTAAAAATTGTCAAAAATTTAAAAAATTTTATTGCAAGATTTAAATGTAGAATTACTAAGGAGGTCTAAATATAAACAAAATTTCACTCCAAATGGAAATCGGTCAATTTTTAAGAAAGTTGTGATGAAAAATATTTGTTCAAAAAGAGACAAGGGGGGACCCTTGTCTAAAAATTTTCAAAAATTTCAAAAATTTTATTGCAAGATTTAAATGTAGAATTACTAAGGAGGTCTAAATATAAACAAAATTTCACTCCAAATGGAAATCGGTCAATTTTTAAGAAAGTTGTGATGAAAAATATTTGTTCAAAAAGAGACAAGGGGGGACCCTTGTCTAAAAATTGTCAAAAATTTCAAAAATTTTATTGCAAGATTTAAATGTAGAATTACTAAGGCGGTCTAAATATAAACAAAATTTCACTCCAAATGGAAATCGGTCAATTTTTAAGAAAGTTGTGATGAAAAATATTTGTTGAAAAAGAGACAAGGGGGGACCCTTGTCTTAAAATTGTCAAAAATTTCAAAAATTGTATTGCAAGATTTAAATGTAGAATTACTAAGGAGGTCTAAACATAAACAACATTTCATTCCAAATGGAAATCGATCAATTTTTAAGAAAGTTGTGATGAAAAATATTTGTTAAAAAAGAGACAAGGGGGGACCCTTGTCTAAAAATTTTCAAAAATTTCAAAAATTGTAATGCAAGATTTAAATGTAGAATTACTAAGGAGGTCTAAACATAAACAAAATTTCATTCCAAAAGGAAATCGGTCAATTTTTAAGAAAGTTGTGATGAAAAATATTTGTTCAAAAAGAGACAAGGGGGGACCCTTGTCTAAAAATTGTCAAAAATTTCAAAAATTTTATTGCAAGATTTAAATGTAGAATTACTAAGGAGGTCTAAACATAAACAAAATTTCACTCCAAATGGAAATCGGTCAATTTTTAAGAAAGTTGTGATGAAAAATATTTGTTCAAAAAGAGACAAGGGGGGACCCTTGTCTTAAAATTGTCAAAAATTTCAAAAATTTTATTGCAAGATTTAAATGTAGAATTACTAAGGAGGTCTAAACATAAACAACATTTCATTCCAAATGGAAATCGATCAATTTTTAAGAAAGTTGTGATGAAAAATATTTGTTAAAAAAGAGACAAGGGGGGACCCTTGTCTAAAAATTGTCAAAAATTTCAAAAATTTTATTGCAAGATTTAAATGTAGAATTACTAAGGAGGTCTAAATATAAACAAAATTTCATTCCAAATGGAAATCGGTCAATTTTTAAGAAAGTTGTGATGAAAAATATTTGTTCAAAAGAGACAAGGGGGGACCCTTGTCTAAAAATTGTCAAAAATTTCAAAAATTTTATTGCAAGATTTAAATGTAGAATTACTAAGGAGGTCTAAACATAAACAAAATTTCACTCCAAATGGAAATCGATCATTTATATAAAACACACAATTTTAATTTAATTAATATTTCATGACTGAGACTCGGTATAATATCACAGTTCTTTTCATTTCAAAATATATGTATGCATTTTGAAATTACACTTTGACTAGTTAAGATGAGTGATGAGCTATACAAAATATATAGTAATTTAAAACGTCACGGATTCCTTTGAATTTCATAAAATAACAAAACCTATCAAAAGCGTTGTTTATTTTATAAAAAGCGAGTTATATGAGTGGAATGTGAATTCACTGAGTTCCGGCGGTAAGTATAAATAAAAAAATAAAAGCGGACGCTTAGTCATGGACTTATGAAGTGACCATTAAGATATGCTTCCCGCATTAAACACAATTAGTATTTAATCTGACTTCTTGGCGCGAGCTTGTAGAGAATTAGGAACACAAAAAGCGCCTGCTTATCATAGTATGCGGAGCACAAAATGAACTGGAGACGTAGTCTTGGGATAATCTATGGTATCACAGTACTTATAATAGTTTGCTGCGCCCACTGTGATGCTGATCCACTGGAGTGCTACTATTGCACCGACGAAGCCGGACCTAACACGGACGACCCACTTCCAGTGTGCTCACAGCTACAGAATACCACCAAATTCAGAAAGAAATGCCCCAATTCCACGATGTGTGTGAAAACGATCCACTCGATGGTTATGAAAGACGGTAGCAAAAGGACGACAGAAATACGAGGGTGTGCCAAGCAGTTTTCCAAAATGTACGTTTTAATAAAAACGCCAAACGGCAAATGGAAAACTGTCGAAGATGAGAAAATAAATGAAATCTATGAGATCGGCTGCACTGCTCGTAAATACGATTCGATGCGTATGACATCAATTACGGATTGTTACTGCCGGGGGAACCTCTGTAATCCGTCATCAGCTGCTACTGCTGTTTACGACCTCAAGACTTTAGGAAAAATAATCTATATAATTCTAGTAATGAGACTTATTATCGCGTAAGTCGGATCAGTCAAGTATCCGGCAATATGTCAAGAAATTATTTATTTGTAATATAGTTAGGATTATTGATGAATGACGTTGTTAATAAAGTATTTCCCCATTCCAATAAGATGCACGCACTTGCTCTCTGTATGTATATCTTTGTCAGCTGATTGAAACGTGGAAGAAAGTGTGAATTTCTTCTTGTCTTCCGAACCAGCAAGGTCAATGTCAACTCACAACTGAATCAGCGGGAAGCCTCATAAAGCTCTCCAGCTGCTCCATCAAATTCGGAACTTGTAATTGATTAAGGCGCAACATATTAAAATATTTATCAAGTATTTGCGAGTTTTATGATCGCCACATGTATACTATATTTAGTATTTGTGTGATTCAAGACTCAACTCAACTCCGGCCACGCGACGTGATTCACAGTGAGCGAGTTTTTTTGAATCGACTTACCGAATGATTCGATATCGGAATCGGAACTGCGCTTCGTTCGGCATCGGTTCAGTTCAGTGGACGACCTTTGCAGTTCAGTGACTTATATGCCCGAGTGCACCATGCGTCCCCCTCCCCCTCTTTCAGACTATCCACCCCTGCTGCTTGAACTTCTCCTACGCCACAGGACTTGTTGGAAATTCTTCGGTTTTAATCACTGTTTATGTTTATAGTCGCAATTAATCCGCATAATCCGATGACATTAACGTACGATATGCTTAGCAACTGCAGCTGCATTATTTTACTACCCATTTCGTCCATAGGTCCCGCCAGAATTACCGTTAAGACGAGACGTTAAGGACACCAACCAAGCCCCAACCAGACCGATGTCGATGTCAACGTTTGCAGCACACAATTAAAATCAATTTTGTCAACATTTTTCTTTTAATTCCGGTTTAACATACAAACACGCACAAATATATCTCCATACTCATATGCTGGAGTACCAAGCCCCAATCCCCAGATCACAGGTCTCAGGCCTGAGAGAAACGACGCGATTCGACAATATTAATGCATTTCGCGTTGCGGCAGGCGCGCGCGATATGTATGTATGTTTTTTTTTTTATTTATTTATTTTTTTTTTTTTGTTTCCGTTAATGTTGTTAATTTATGATTTCATTACGGCATTTTTATGGCGCTTCCGAGTGCCCCAGGTAGTTGTCTTGGATACGATCTACGACCAAGACGATGTTGTCATCACACGATGTGCCCAACTTCAGTCAACTGGCGGCATCAATTGTGACAATCTGGTAGAATTTTGAATTAAAGATTCACTACAATACTAAAGAGATTAGAAAGAAAGATAACGTATGCTATAAAGTTTTATTGTATTTATAGTAAACAAAGGAATTGAAAGAGCGAAGTAAGAGTTTTGATAATAGGGAAGAAATCAAAACAATCAAAATAAATAATAAATAATTAACATGTGACCATGAAGAACTCAAATCTGACCTTGAGCTTATCATGGTGAAATTATTATATTTCGACTAAACTCGCATGGAATGTTCGCTTACTCGCTTTTTAATAAATATTTCTATAGAATTTTTGTTTTTGAACTTTAGCTTGGTTTATTGATAATAAAAATTGGATTGAAATTGACTCACATTGATTCAGATGAAATAAATGGGGAAATTTTGAGAGTAAATATCAGAATGCAACGTCATGAGTTTGCGTCATCTGCCATCATGATCCTTGGAATCTCGAGTGGTCTCTGTCTCTCTCTCTCTCTTTCTTTCTCTCTCTCTCTCTAGTGCTATGATCAATGTCAAAGGTGCAATGCCTTTTAAGGCATTATAAATAATGCAAGTTATTTAATTGAATTAATTTGTAATAACAATAATTGGCAAATGGTTAAGTCGTTTATAATAAAGCGCACAGAGAAAGAGAGAGAAACTGCCAGCGAGAGAGAGAACACATAAATAAAGAAATCTACATACGAGAAGATGATAAAAACAATAACCAAATTAACAACAATAAGAAGAAGCTTCAGTCGTCATGTGTCTAAATTAAAGGGAACGCAGCTCAAGAGGTTTATTTTCGCATCGTTTTCGTTTTCGATTTCGTTTATTGAACTGAGTTGAGATCAGATGAGAGAGAAGATGAGCAGATGATGCGAGCCGAAACTGAGATGCGTTAAGCCGCGTAGCCGAAACGTAACCGAAACAATCGTATCGTCTCTGAAATTGAAGAGTAAATGGGGCTAACTACCTCTCCCTCTCTCGCTCTCTCTCTCTCTCTGTCGCTGCCAGAGATGCGAGAATTTAGGCGCGGCTGAGGTGAGAATGCGCTCACTGCGTACTACTTGGCATATTTCTATATAAATCCGGTGTGGATCGACAGTAAGCAAACATTCCTGTTGCAGCAGCAGTCGCATCGACGACAACACCAGGATTTAAATACGCAAGAGGATAATCTCCCCAAGGATCTTTTCAAAAACAAACCCCCTACAAAAAAAGTTACTATATAAATTTATAAAAATTTACAAAATGTTTGCCAAAAGTGTTTTAAGCGTTTTTGTGATTGTGGTGAGTCCTGTGACAACAAGTGAAAAAAGCTAAGAAGACAATATATTTAGTATTTAATACAAAACAAATATCTTGTGCATATCGTGTATAGCCAGTTGAAACTGGATTAATTCATGGCAATTTCAAGTTCGGAAACAAAGTAAACGCTTTAAGATTGTTCGTACATTTTGAGTTATTAATAACGATTCAAATATCGTAAAATTCCAAATTTATTAGCCGCAAATAACAATGTTCGAAAATATTCGATGAAAACAACGTTTTGTTCATATATCTCTGCGCGTGTTCATTTTGTTTTATGAGTTTACACTTCCGGCCGGATAATTGAACTGTGAACACGTCGAAATATCGTCTAATAAAATCGCCTTTTTTTGTTTACCATTCGCAGGGCCTTGTTGCAGTGTGCCGCAGCAAACCCGTCGACGACGACAATGGCAAGTATACGCAAGTTTCAGGGCAAAATTCGAACGATGGCAGGTATCATGCCCAAGATGATGGACGGTATCATCCGAGTTCACAGCAAGAAGGTATTTCGGCATTGCAATTGTGTTTCTACCCCACTGTACCTAATGCATGTTGAAGTTGCCGCCGCCACACACACAAACACACTAACCGCAGTTGTGTCCTACACCGACACACACACACACTCACACACTCACTAACACATATGCATTTGCTAAATGTATTTGTATTTGTGCTTGTACTGACTACGATAACGATAACCCATATACTATATGTATTTTTGTATTGCTCTGATAACACCAAAGATCAAGCTCAGCCCCGAGCTAAAGTTTTCGGTTTCGAAATTATTGTAATCTCTCTTTTTTTGGGTACACTGAAAACTTTAGTCGAGCTATAGTGTATACTAACTGATGTAACTCTCTCGTATTTTGTATATTAACATTCTATTTCTTATAGGCCAAGGGGGCTACCTGGATTCAGTAGGTAAACATTGAAAGAGAAACTTGATGAATTAATTCAATTTTCTAAAGAAAAAAAAACAACACAAACATGAACATAATCACAAGCATTACATACGACTCGAAAAGAATTTCAAAATTTCTGAAACTTAATAAAGTTGAAATTAAAAATTATTTAAATATTAAATTTAATTCAAAATCAATGAACAATTCCCAAAAAAATGCAAAATATTAAGGTTGTTTCTCAAATCTTTAAATATTTATTTGTATATTTTTGTAAAATTTAATGCTAGTTTAAGTATTTAACTCAAAATTGTATCATATTTCTTATTGCTTAACCAAAAACTTCGTAGTATACTATGAGCTTTTTGACGAAATTAGAAATACTCACTTACACACTGCACATACTCACAATACACTCACACTCTCATTCACATAAGCACATTACTACAAGTTTTTTCTGTTCTCCATTAGGTCGGTATCATCATATGCCACAGCCTTATCACCATGTGGGCGATAATCGCGAGCTCGGCGTCTACCATCACATCCCCTATCCCTATGACGGTGGCTATGGACCATACTCGGGTCTGAACAGGCCCTATGTGCATGACGCCAGACCCTACAAGTAAGTCACAGCAGCGGGAGTGTTGCTCTAATCGAATTATTTATACATCTCTCCTCTCTCATTTTTAGTCACGATCTGTACACAGTAAGTAAAGCCGAATTTAATGTACCCGAAATTCGCTTGGAGTACGGCTTTCCTGATCATGAACCACAAATCGACACACAATCCCATTACGAGCCAAGTGAATACTAAGGCTACATACGATTCCGAATCCGATTCAAAAAAAAAAAAAACAAAAACTATAACAGTATTCACATATATGTGTTCAAAAAATACTCAATAACTCGCTCTCATTTAATTCAATCGATCAAACAACACACTCGTAAACAAATACCGCACCCGTTCCCGATCCCGATCCCGTTCCCGTTCCCGATCCCGACTCCCTCAATACTGTGTTGCATGTACTCCAAAACAACCTGCTTCCTGCATGATTACGCGACACCCTACACCCCACACACACCCGCTCACACACACAACCCACGCCACCACACACCCTCACCCAATGCCTGCCTGCCTGCCTGTTGAGATTGCAACTAAAAACGATCCTACAACAACAACAACAGTCGACGACAACAACCACAACAAGGAAGCCAACCACAACCACAGAGCGCACCACAACAACAACAACCACGACGACAACAACGCCACGCCCCATTCTCTTTAACTACGATGACGAGGGTCGCCATAAGATTCTGCTTCAGGAAGAGGTGCGCAAACAGGATAAATACGATCATGCGTAAGTTTGGAAAGATTTTTTAAAGCAAGCAAAGCAAAAACTGAGAGTTTCCTCTCCTCCAGTTTCCTTACCGAGAACGGCATCTATGGCGAGGAACAGGCGAAACTGCATCACACTGGCGGCACCCATGCCAAGGGCGTCTACGAATACACCGGCGACGATGGCAAGCTGTATCGCGTGAATTATGCCTCCAACGATGGTGGCTTCATGCCCGAGGGCGAACACATTCCCACACCACCACCCATTCCCGAGGCCATTGCTCGTGCTCTGAAATACGTGGAGGAGCAGCACAAGGCCAACGGGGATAAGCCACTCTTCGATCATCGCGGCTTCCGCATCAATCACATGACCAAGGACATTAAAGAGCAAATCAAATCGATGCATCTGGAGCAGATGCCCAAGGAACTGAGTGATCAGATTCTTATGCTGCAGCACGAGGTTGAGCTTGCCGAGGAGGAGGAGGAGCGTGAGCTGCTCGAGGAGCAGCAGCGGCAAGACGCTCTGCTAGTTTAAGACGATCGCAACGACGATGAAGCGAGTGTGTTAATCTCATCAAAAGCCATAAGGATCGAGTTATCCGCGAAATTCCCCAAATCCCAATTACCCTATATCCTAACTCCCATTCCCTATAAAAACAAAATATCCCTCCATTCCCATGCATTTGCCTCCTCGAGTTGGCAAAACTATAACAAGCCATCGAAAAAAAACGAAAAAAAATACTCAAAAAAAAAAAACAATTGAAAAAACTCAAGGGCAACCGCTTAGCCACGCCCACATAATGTTAATACTCTATTTATTTATCCAATTGAGTCGGAAACTAAGCTTATTTAAATTGTGTTATGAATTTACAAACATTGCTAATCTTTAAATAAACTTTATTCATTATTTGTTACAAAAAACCCCGAAACCAAAGCGTCTATTATATATTTTATATTATCTGCAACAATGTCATCTATACTATATAATGTTTTATAGAAACATTCCCAATTTGAATAGATTACTCATTATTCATGGCTTTTGAATTTGGAACAAAGGCCAAAGTTCGATTGATAATGAGAATATTAGACACATAACAAAATATGAATACAAAACAAATGCGGGATCGTTTAACTAATGGGTTTATTGAACCCCAACTGAATGTATGATAGGTTGTACAAACATATAGCTGCTTTATAATATTTTGAGCAAACTGAAAAGCAAAGGCAACAAAGTATTTGAGATGCCTAATTACTTCTTAATTCATTCGATAAATTGAGATTTTGGAAATACTATATAAAAGAGTAAGTACGTTTATGTTTCTAGCTTGGATTGGAATATTTCAGAGAAATGTATACGAACGTGTGTTTTCTTTCTTCTTAAAAATACCTGATATCATTATCAGGCATTTAACCTTCTGTATTACTTTCTGTACACCCTCTGTACTTCTTATAAGCGTGTAAACAAATCAAATAAGTGCATATATGAATTAATTTTGCATTAATTGAATATTTAAACTCAGAGTGTCAATGGCCAGACAAATTTGGTTTCTGCTCTTGATTCGTGTTTAAGGTTAGCATGAAATATATAATATGAATATATATTTCGGCAATGAGTACCCCAATTAAAAAGTTAGCATGCGTATTAGTTCGAATACAACTTGTGAATAGCTTTTCGTTTATATTTAAAGCAGACTTTTGTGCTTGACTTTAAATTGCGATAGTTCTCAGCTTTACAATAAGTTCTCGCTGAGAGCTTTATAGAAATTTATTGGTTAGTCGATAAAAAGCAACAAGATTTTTTATTTACTTATGTAAATTCAAACTGGCCAATAAAAAGCAGCGTGTGGGCCGCCATTTTGTAGATTTTTTTTTTATTTATAAGCTTTTCGAAATTATCTATGATCGAGCACGTGTATTGATTGAGAGAAACTTTGTGAAGTTAATGAAGAATGATATCATTTTTAGAATTAATCAATTCAATTCAAACAAATTAAATAATTGTTTTATTTTTTCTTGTTTAAATTTATTTTATTATAATACAAGAAATACACCTAACCTAACTCGCTTTAGTGCCTGGTGTAGACCACACTTGCTGGAGGAGGCTGGCTGGCATAGAAGGCGGAGTTGGGTCCATCGTCTGGAAACCAATTTTAGATAAAACTTTAAGTTTTAGAAAATTCTTCTCTCAATACTCACAAGTAATTATGGGACGGAAGCCATTGGCATCGGCCACATATTTTACACCGACTCGCAGACCTTCAGGCGATATATACGAGTAGGCACCATCGACCTGTTCCTCCTGCTGACCATTGCCAATGTAGTAGGGTGTGCCACGCTCCTCGCCGTGCAGACCATTCTCTGTCTCGTAGCTATATTCATAGGCTCCGGATCCGGTGTTGGGTTCATTTTTCTGTTCGAGCACACGGGCTACCGCATTGGCAATAAATGGATTATACTTTGTATAGAAGTTATCGTAGAATCGTCGCTGATTGTACAAATCCCGATTCTTGTAGTACAAATCACGATAGTATGGATTGTTCAGGTAGGGATTGACCTGACGTTGAGCACTGCACGCGACCAGGACGAAGGCCAACACAATCAGGCAGGAGGACTACACATAGAAACAATAAATACATGCACATTAGTAATCCTTGGGCACAGTCACTATATATATGTATTCGATTTCGATTCGATTTACCACTTTGAAAGACATCGCGGAACGATTTGACTACTTCAACTTTGGTTGATCTATTAAATGAAACTGTAACAGAGCGAAGCTTGTCATCAGCATTTATAACGGCTTGTGGCATCGCTTTTGACCACACGATGATTAAGATTCGGACTATAAAACCATTATAGTCAGTCCCCTCCCCATCCCCCCTTCCAAATGTAGCATTGACAACTGAAATCCAATCTTAGCAGCAGATGCCGCCTCAAGTTTCTCTGTCGGATTTGCTAATTTCCGTTTAGAATTTTGATGTGATTGTTATTTAAATTGGTACAGCGCCACAAATTGCCGTTCACATATGTTATACAAGATGTGTATACCCTGGAATTGGGCATACAAGCGGGGAGTTATGTATGTTAGTTTCAGTTGCTATCCAGACTTCCAACTCGCATAACTTTGTCAAAAATCAAACGATTTTTCTGTGGTATATCATTTTTTTCGTTGTTTTGTACCTAGTTTAATTTTGTATCAAAATTTTATTCATTTAACAAATTACATTTTTCGGCACTTCCATGCTAACCCCTTGTTAAAATTTCAAAAATTTTAAAAAATTAAAATCTTCAAATTGTTGTAAAAAAACAATAAAGCCAGCAGTAATTATCATAAACAACTATAAAATTATAGTTTCTCGGCTTGATTTGTTGAAATTAACAATAATATACCGAATTTTCTGTGTAAAAACTAGTTTTAGTACTAGTATATACTACTAGAGTGAATTACAAAGCGCTGACTGCAGGGTATCCCTCTGTTTACCTCAATAGTTTTCCATAGTTTGCATAAATGATTACAAATTAAGAGCATTTGGTGGTGGAGGCACAGGAAACATGCACCACGCGCGGTATTTAAATTGCGAACCGCAAAAACAAACAGAGGGGGCGGGTGCGTAAATTATTCCGACTACAAATTATGAATGAGATTTTAGCATATAAATTAGAAGTTTTTGCTGATTAGGAAGCATTCTTATTAAATTGCAAATGCGTGAAATCGAAACTTGAGTAGCAGCAGCATGAAAGCATAAATTAAATTCCTAATTTTTATTATATCAAATAGATGCATAAATTTTGCGATATAAAAAAATATAAATGTTTATTTATTTAATAAATATTTGAAATATAAACCAGCTTAAGAGGAGCAGGAATTTATACACTTATTAAGTAGCTAAAAAAAACTTCTTGAACCTAGGAGATGCAAGCTACCGTCTGGGCTGACATAAATTTCTAGATAATAAAGACCTTAACTTGCGAATCTGCATAAAATCTTTAACTAACTACTGTTAAATGATATCACAGCAAGATAAGCCGCATTACATTGATAAATAACTAATGAATGCGCCTTCTACATAGCGCACTCACACTCAATGAATGACTTGACTTGGCATGAATGAACAAACGGGGAGTGTAGCAAGCACTCGGATGGGGAAGGGCAAATGGTGCAGGGGTTGCGGGGTGTTACTCGAGCCAGTAGTGTTGCCATCGCTGGCCTTCACATTTCGCGTGCGGCTGCCGCTGCTGCTGCTGCTGCTGCAACAATGGCAGCAACATTGTTGCATCAACTCGACCCAGAAGCAGGCAGAATGTCTCGCATACGACTCATCGTCACATCGAAGCCAATGGGTCAATTGACTATATAATAGTAATAATATTAATATACGTCTGTCTATCTGTGATAGAATTAGCAACCTTTTAGTGACTTATCATAGTTTATGCAGCAAATTTGCATAGATAAAACAACAAATTGAACTCAGTAAACATTCGGAATCGCGCAACGATTCACATTTAGATAAACTAAAATACGAGATCTTTATTCAAGTCCCCGAAAAACCGAAAAAACGTGCTCATCGCCAACCAAACCGAAATGTGAACTCTATTTTTCAAACTACAACACACAGGGCAATTTTATGGTCCAAACACGAAACTCGATTTGGACGCAACGCGGAATGTGTTAAACAGATTAGCCGCAGGCGGAGACAATACGGACAAAGAGTTTTATTAACCATTTGCATAAGTAAATCGTTGAGATATTTCTTTTAATTAATTGGCTTGAATTTATTTAAGATTTTGTTGTTGTTCTACGTTCTCTACTCATCTGATTATTCAGTGAATAATTATGGGATCTATAAATCCGTTTCGGGCACGTTTATTTTGATGTCTGAATGAGCATGGATTAGAAATGGTCTATAAAGTCAATTGGATAAATCAAATGTGCCTAACATAATTTAATTGGTGAAATTATATGAAGTGAATATAATATGTATGGGACGATTTGAATAGTTAATCGAATTGACACCTGACGAATGGGTAATTAAATCACACGTCCTTTTCTCCCTCTCTCGTAATATATAAGAAGAACCACCCCAGTTGCAGTTGCGACAGTTGACCGAGTAAACTCCCAAATGACGAACGAAGTTGTGGAACAAAAGAGTTACGATGACTTTACCTACATACCAAACCTTATACTCAAATCATTGGGCATTGATTTCCTAAACACACCGAAACCTCGATGGCAGGAATTGCTCTGGATTCTCTATTTCACCATCTGCTGTGCAAGTCACGCTTATTTGGTCTACTTCCTGATACTACGCACCGTGGAGTGGAGTAGCCTGGCGGGGAATCCTCTGGCCATTATGCGATATGGCATTGTGTATTTCTTTGTGCTTAATTCCGATGTCAAGTTCTTTATATTTCTATACCATTGGCGAGATTTGCGTAGACTTAACGATAAGTTGGAAGATCTCTATCCGCGCGAGGAGTCCGCATGTCGCGAATATCGAGTGAATGAATTTTATTGGGGACGCAAGGCTCGATATGGATTTTATTATTATTACTTTGTGGTTGTATTCGTTGTACTCGGACCATTTGTACAGTCTATTGGCTTTTATATCTATCAGAGATTAACACTGGGAGAATCGGCTACGTTTCTCTATCTCAGCACATTCCCCATGGAGCGTATACGTAATATGACTCCACTGAGTTACGCCTTCAGTCTAATCGTTGACTTCACATTCAGTCATTTCATAATGAATGTTAATCTGGGCACCGATATGTGGATGATGTGTCATTCGAGTCAACTCTGCATGCACTTTGCCCATTTGGCGAGACAACTAAAGGAATATAGACCCGATTGGAAGAATCAGTGGGAGGATTGTGTATTTCTGCGCAAGCTGGTAAGGAGACATCAGTATCTATACAGGTGAGAAATTCTAGAGAATTCGATTCATCAAATATATAGCAGATTATTTCATACTCTACAGTCTTCACAAGGAACTCAACGACATATTCGGCATTATGTTGGCCTACAATCTATTCTCGACTGCGACTACACAATGTTGCGTTGTTCTCTATACAATTCTACAGGGTCTCAATCGTGAGGGTATCGGGTTTTTGCTTTTTTTCATTAGTTCATCGGCGCAGTTCTATATGGTCAGTCACTATGGGCAACTCTTGATTGATGAGGTAAGTAAATTTAACTTAAGTTAACTTAAATAATCTCAATATCTTTTCATAGAGCGAAAACGTTTCACTGTCTGCCTATATGCAAAAATGGTATAATGGTTCGATAAGTTATCGAAAGCAGCTACTCTTGATTATGCAACGTGCTCAAAAACCAGCAGAGCTCTCAGCCAGGGGCGTAATTATCATTTCCCTGGATAATTTCAAGAATGTGAGTAGTATATTTAAATATTTTCTTAGAGTTTAATAACTATGCCATATATATTTCACAGATGATCTATATGACGTATCGTTTCTTTGCTGTTGTACGTAGATTTTTGGGAAAATAAGTGATATCATCATCATCATCTATAATCACTTGTAATGATTAATTAAGCTGTGTGCCAGTTGAGTTCTCAGAGGCTGCACAAAGCGCTTTAATTAAAATGGAAGACTCACCTTGCAAACAGATTAACAATAATATTAAAATTAATCAACGGCTGCTTAGTGCGAGCTCAAAGTGCCAATCTCAAGGCCAATACGATGATGAATCGGCATATATATATATACATATATATCTGAGCAGCAGAGGCTTTAACTATTGTGAGACCCTACACCCGTATCGTATCGCATACCTAGGACGGGTTCCTATGGCAGAGTTGACATTTAACCAAGCTCAACTGCTGCCTATGGTGTGTTTAAGCTCGGTTAAACTATCTATTAAAGAGTTTAAGTTCTCGTAGTGCACATGTCGTAATATCATGTATGATTAGAAGTAAAGATTTATTAATTTTTAGTTTTGTTTTATTCAAAAAGGTTTCTAATATGTTCCGCTTATATATAGTATAAACTTTCAGCTTTCTCTTAAAGTTTCCGATTTCCCTATATACCCTGTTTGTATTTCTGCCGATTTCAATTAGCCAACTCGGTATGAGGAAACAAAATTCGGTTGGTCAAGAAATCACAGTATGACGTGACGTTGTTGTTTCCCCCCTATGAATTTTAGATTTTTTGAAAATGTTCGATATTTTGAAAATTTCATAGTTCCCCCTTATGAATTTTAGACTGCGTAAATATGTAAATAACCTGCTTAAATATTCATGTTTTATTCATGATTGGCTCCGATTGGTTGGTGAATTCGTATTAGAAATAGAAACTCAACTTGATACCGCCTCAATAAAGTCATCAAAGTATTTAAAAAAAATTAAAATAAAATATTATAAAATATATTTAATTTGTGTCGTAAATTTTAAGCAATCAATTATGGCTGAAGAGGGAGGGTTGGGTAGGGTAGGGGGAGGAGGCACTGCTGCACGCTGTTGGCCTTCACATTTCGCGTGCGGCTTGACAGAGTTGCAACCACATCGAATTGTGTGCAACAATGGGCGAGATTGCCACAACAGTGGCCGACTAAAGTAAACCAACAGTCGAGTCGACTCAATTCATTCCATTGCATTAAAAGTCAAGTGGGAACTGTGAGGGAAATAGTTGTTTGTAATTAGTTGTTGGGTAACGGAAAATCAATAGGGCCCAATTCGACCCGTCTTACCCAATTAACCCCCACAGTTCGGGCGGGAACTGTGAATAGTTTTCCCCCAACTAGTCTAGTGCCTAAGCTTGTCATGCGAGCCTAATTATGCATTAAATAATCAAGGCACTTAGGCGTGTGAGACGTAGTGGAATATTAAGTATACTAATTATATGCTATACTATAGAGAGAGCTTGCCCTTTTCAGCTATTCCTAATGATCTCAGCGAGTATGTGTTTAAGATATTCCATAGAGTTTACTACTAATTGGCCTTAAGTATTGCGCCCACACGCCGAATCGGCGCACAGCATGGTGTGAGTTCCACTGACTTCTAGCATTTCTATAAATTTGCATAGCCCAGACGCAACTCACCTTCGCCTTCGGTGTGATGCCAAGATGCTCCGACGGATTAGCATCAATAGCATCAAAGCTGAAGACGAAGAAGGCGACACAACGAACGACTTACTCTGCTCAAGGTGCAGAGATCGCATTATAATTCGCATAATGCGTTGCCAGCAAGTTCAATATCTATGCGATCGGACTTTGATCTAGTTTTGCGTAATGCGTGGCAATTGGAACTGTTCCTTGACCATGAAACGGATGCCAGCAATCGTTGATGATGTTGCTGCCAATCGTGCTCGGCTCAGCTGCGGCAGCAACTCTGGAATTGGTCAGCGTGTTTATGGTTGAGCTGCAGACGGTAGCCAAGATTCCACACATGACCAAAACCACTGACATTTAACCGCTCCAACTGGTTCGACGGCTGATGGGGTTGCTGCTGCTGTGGTTGCTGTGCCTGCTGCTGGTGCTGCTGCATTGGCAACGACTTCTGCTATTTGCAATTATTTATTTATGCCTGCATTGACATTAGCATTAGGCATTAGCAAGTTACTTACCCAGTGGACTTGTAGCTGGGTGCCGAAAACTATGCCGGCTACGCTGCCCGACGATGCGATGCGATGCCACACCACGCCACGCCAGTTTGGGTGTCTCTTACGCAATGACAAATCAATATGCCGGGAAGGGAAGGGGGATGGGGAGTGGCTGATGGTACAACAAATTGCGTTAGACGCCATAAAGATGAAGAAGAAGATGGCACGACCTTCAAGGCCAACCGGGTCGACATAACCATAAAGCGCGCACGCTGCACAGCGCGTGTCAAAGTCAGCCGCAGCTGAAGATGAAACCAAAGAAGCGATGCGATGCGATGCGACGCGACGCGACGCGACTAGGTTCTGCTGCGGCTTTATGAGCGACCCGGACAACTGACATTTTGCCGCAAGTTAGCTGGCTGGCTAATTAGAGAACTCATGCGTAATTTCTCAAGGTTTACATATGTCCGAAAAGCCCAAAAATACTAAGCGAAAAACCTTAGAAACTCGGATAATTTTTCCATGTTCAATTCAAAACGAATGACTTAGGCAACAAACTTGGCCGGCGCTGCGAGATTCTTTTTGCGCAGCACTTGTTGCTGCTGCTGCTGCTTGCGCAATTTAAAATAAAACCCATTAAAAATATAGTATAATAAATATTAAAATTAATGCAGTTGAATGTCTTCATAATTATCAAACGACCAGGCAAAAACAATGGACGAGACCAGGCCCAAAACTAGAAGGCCCGCGTGGCAGCCAGCGCGACTTTTTCAGAGCTTCCACTAACTGGCAATTGTTTTCTTGATTGCCACAGTCGCAGCAGCAGCAGCAGCAGCGGCGGCAACGACAACAACAACAACAACATCGGCGACAACAACAGCTTGCATACAATATGGCAGCAATCTTTGGGACAATCTTGTCACGAAATTCTGTCGCCGTCTCTGGCTATGTTGGCGCTGAAGCTGAAGCTGAAGCTGGATTCAGCGGCGGAGTCTGTGTCTCCATCTGCCTGCCACAGACCCAAGTCGACCCAAGCTATTCATTAGACGCGCCTACACTTTGGCAGCAGCGGCAGCAGCAACGAATTCAGTCGAGGAGCAGCAGCAGCAGCGGCCTCTTCGCGTTTAGCAATTTTTGGCATTTTGACCCCAGCACAATGCACAAACACAAACAAAGATGTAGGCATGCCCTGTGCCCAATTTTGGGCGCACAGTGGGCGGCAATTAGGGTTGTTGTCAGCAAACTAAATACTATAAAATTATAATGACTGCTGCGACCAATTTCTAACTGAAAATGCGCATAAATGCAGTGGATAGAGGGATAACCTGTTATTACTTACACTTCTTATAATACCCTTATTTACTTATAAATAAATAATATATATATATTTTAATAATAATATCTAAATTTTGCGCCCGAAAAACCCTCACTTGTACCACTGTGCCGTGCCTGTGTTGCCTGACTTTGATTGCATTTGCCGATTATTGGCCACGTATTTAAATGCAATGTTTCTACTCGCACATCTCGTCGAGCATAAATTCAGCGAGGTGGCAACCCTGTCGCGCCGCGAGGGCGATGCCAATCGCATTTGCCTAAATCGCATTTAGCGTGCTATTTGATTGCTTCCGCCACTGTGCGACAAATGAGAGCAGCGAAGAGTTCATTATACATGCAACTATACTATGCACATATATAGATATATAGTATGTATTACCAGCAATGTCGGTCAACAAATGCCAGGCAGATTTATTGGCTAAAGGGCGCGCTGCTCCGGCTGCTGATGCAACTGTAAACAGGCTGCTCGAGTGGAAATCAATACAGAAATGCAAAACAATTACAAAAAAAAAGAGAAAAAAAAAATGATTTGCATCGGATTCTCAATTGCACAGAACAGCTGAGCAGCTGGCGGGAATCGGTTGGGTTGGGGGCAGGAGTCAGCCATAGGCGTATGCACCGGCGGGGGGGCGAGCGACATCTCGTGCCCCCATGGCGTGCTCACCTGGCTGTGGCTGCTGCTGCTGCTGCTCTTTTCAAACAGCACAAGCGCCGATGCTGACGTCGACAGCGACAGCGACTGCGACTGCAACGACACCGACTTCGACTGCGACGAATCTTTAGTTTAGTTTCTACATGCAGCACACACACACACCATATAGTTGTTTTTTTTTTTTTTTTGCATCTCGTCTCTGCGACGCTTTGTCCGCTGAATTTGCAGCTTCGTCGCCGTCGCAGTCGCTGTCGCTGTCGGCGTCATTGCCGGCGTCTTTGCATTTTCGTATAAATAGAGACACTTGCCGGCACTTGGGCATCATTAAAAGATCTTTTCTTCAATTAACAACAAGTGTGAAGTGAGTGAAGTTGCGCCTACGGACGATCAAGCAAAGGATAAGCCCGATCTTTGGATTACATTACAACCAATCAACCCAACCAATTTGCTTGCTATTCATCATGAAGAACGTAAGTGGATGAGTGTGTGAGTGTGTGTAGAGAGAGACAGAGAAGACTCTTAAATGATTCAGCAAGTGCAGCCTACAATCCTACAGTCAGAAAAAAAATAGTTATAAAAACTCCTACAGATTCGTAAGAAATTCCTTAGAAAATCCTTCCTATAATATTAAAAAGCAAAATATGGCATAAAAGTATGACTTAAGAGCTTAAAAAAGAAACGGAATTCAGAAGCTTTCCTTAATATTCCTTCGTATAGTGAGTTAATTACCCAACTAGCAGGAGATTATTAAGAATCCCAAACGGCCATAACTTCTCGCAGAACATAAATGCCTTGGGTTCTTGTTAAAATTGAAGAAACCTTAAGCAAAGAATTCGCAATCAGAAAAAAGAGTCTTATAACTTTTGTTATTACCACAAAAAACCATGTCGTAAATCAGTCAACGCAAATGAGAAGCAATAAACTGAAATACTTTAAGGGCCGGCTCGAGCGAGAGGGCGAGACGTTTAAAGCTTAAAACGTTGCTTCCGCATCGTGTTATTTGCCAATTTAGCTTAGACATTTTAGCTTGAAAATGGTCAAAAGTCGCGTTGCCAAGCCCGGCTCAAATGCGCGAGCTGGCCAAAATGGCAATGGCAATTAAAGACGACGCTGGGCTGAACGAGCTGCCGCCAGCCAGACACTAAAAAGGCAATAACAACAAAAGCAACAACATCAACAACAACTTGCAACAAGCAAAGGTCAGACAACGAGCCGGTCAAATCGTGGCAGAGGGAGGGCGACAGAGACAGAGACATTTGGTTACCGAAGAGCAAAGCAAATCCAAAATAAAGTGCAGGCAATAAATGTTACGCTCAGTTGGCAGCTGTCTGTCTGGCCCAAAGCGCAAGAGACCAGGCCAAAACACTCCGTGAGACACGTAACATATGTTCGCGCCCATTGGCAATTGCCTAATCGTAGTACCAGGCCCATCTTGAGATGACACAGTGCGGGAGATGCAGCTAGCTAAGGCGATAACACCCATTGAAACTACAGCGATAGGTATCGGAAAGCTCGATAGGTTTTAGCGCAGGCAGAAAACGAGAGCATAGAGTAAGCGAAAGAGAGCAGCATTTAAAAATCAATTAGCATTTGTCATGAGTAAAAAATATATATCGATAACAATTCAAACCTCAGTTTCTCTCTCTAACTCGTGCACGCTTTGCGCTCATCTCTAGAGTAAGCGAAAGAGAGCAGCATTTTAAAATCAATTAGCATTTGTCATGAGCAAAAAATGTTTCGATAACAATTTAAACCTCAAGTTTTCTCTCTAACTCATGCATGCCACGCAGCTGAGCACGCTTTTGCGCTCATCTCTAGGCCCCACACCCAACAATTTTCCATGCACTTGAACAACGCTTAGGTAATTGACAACAACATCAACTGCAACTAACTTAAAATCTGATGTGCAAAATGCTTAATTGGCGTCTAGTTATTTGACGACCTTAAGAAATCTGTGGCAAATTGGCACACATACAGGCACGCACGCACACACACACAGGCGGTGTCTGTCCACACATAATTTACTTGTGAGAACAGAGTAAACACGAGTCATAAATCAAACAACTATGCGAAGCGATGCGCTGAGTTTCAACACACACCAAACATGAAAAACAAACAAAAGTGATGAAAAATGGAAGAGGTGTGTGGGGAGGTTAAAGCACAACTCACGATTCAAGCAGCTAGTCGAGTCAGATATAATTACATACGCTCGTATCTAATAAAAAACAATTGCCAATTTGCGTATTAATTGTAATTGAATTAATTTCCGTTTTTTTTGTTTGCCTATTTTCCGTTTGCAGTTTGCACTTTGCCTTGTCGCCACTGCGCTGCTCTGCCTGGTTGAGGCAGCACCGAAGCCACAGGGTGGCGAGCAGATTGCGATCATCAGTCAGGAGTCAAATATCGAACCGGATGGAGCATACAATTATAAGTAAGTACAAAGCGGAACCAGTTCACTAAACTGCGAGAGAGAGAGAGAGATAGACAACAGAGCTTAAATATTGCTACACAGTTTTGTGTTGCATACTTTCAGGCAGGATGATTATGTCGGCGGCAGCTGTTAACAGTGCACGTCAAATTGCAGACTGTTAGCTTTTGTCGTTCACACGATGTTAACAAAACAAAAGCTGTTAAGGCACTGTTAGTTCTGTATTTAAGTTCAAATATTGGGAAAACTAGCATAAATCGGGACTTCCCGCCCCGAGAGAATAATATACAGTAAGAATTTCCCAGATTGCCTTCAAAAATGCCATTTCTAGCATAAAGTCACCCCAAAGTATGCAATGAAATTTTAAAAGTTTAACTATTTATCAAAAAATGCAAATTCTTTAACAAAAAACTAACAATTCCGCAATTTCTATATATAGCAATCGATCTGACAGTGATCACTTGCTCGCTTAACACCTACATTTGGCATTATTTATGTGTCTCTGTTTCATCATTGTCTGCCCAACTAATCCAATCATAAACAATATAAATGACATGTTTTATATGCAAATTAGGCTAATTATATATGAATTTATGAAGCATCTACATGTTATAAATATTTTCATTGGATATCAAGTCCGCGCATAAATGCTAAATGTTAATAAATACATAAATAAATAAATAAAGCGAACTGGCGCCAGCCAACAAAAACGAAGATAATAACAACAGAATGAACACAAATTTGCGATAGGTTGACGCGCAGATACCCTACAAAAATTGAGAGATAAAGCTATGATAAAAGTTGACTTGATAAGTATATGATATAAATATACAACAATTAAAACCTATAAAAAAAAACTCCTTCCAAACTCAGGGCCCAGCCAATACACCCTCTCCCGCTTAGGGTATTCCCCTATCTCAGATAATCAACTCTTTTCACAGCTTTCAAGGTGAATTTGTTTAAACTGACGCCAAGTGTTATTAAAAATGATTGCCAAAAATCAACAGAGTCAACTTTAATTTCAATTTAAACTTTAATTTTTTCATTGCAGCTATGAGACGGCCAACGGCATCAAGGCCGAGGAAACTGGCACCGTGAAGAAGGCAACCAGTCCCGACTCCACGGATGTGATCATCGTGAAGGGTTCCGTTTCGTATACCTCGCCCGAGGGTGAATTAATTACCCTGAACTATGCCGCCGATGATGAGAACGGTTTCCAGCCACAGGGCGCCCATCTGCCCACACCTCCTCCAATCCCACCAGCGATCCAGAAGGCGCTCGACTATCTGCTCAGCCTGCCGCCATCGCAGCGTCGCCGTTAAGAATGACCGGCACTCGATAAGGTTTGAGGCGGTGGTGACCAGGCTAACGAACGATACTCTGATACTCTCTACTAAAACAAAAAACCCTACTCTAACTCAATGAAGCAACTTCGCTGCTTAATCCCCCAAAAGCGAACACCAACAACAAGGACAAGCAAGAGCAGCTGACTGAAGAACACAGACACAACCTGCACACAGAGGAGACAACGACACGCACGCACGCACGCACACTCTCACATACACACACACACACAAATGCACCGTCAACAAAAAGAAACATAATGTTTTCCAAACCGAACTTTCTTCAGCTTAACCTTTATCTCAAATCACTCTATGTCTGTCTCTTTCTCTATACTCTATTCTTCTAACTGTGCTTAAGATCTTTTAGTCGCCGGAACTTTGCCATTTTCGGACTCATGTGATATCATCGATTTGTTAATGAAATCAAGAAGAAAATGTAAAAAAAAAAAAACAATATAAATACAGACACGAAAAAGACGTTGATGAGGAAGACGAAGAAGAAGAAGAAGGAGGAGAAGGAATTCAAAAGTTGCATAATAATCGATAACGAATTCGATTGTGCACAGCGATTCTTGTGTAAATAGTCTATATAACTAATAATCTTTTGCACGTAATACGAGTATAAGCCAATGCTGGACGACAATGTACCTACTTATACTTATACATTTATATATATATATAATATATATAAACACGACATACATATATACATACACGATTTGTTGGTTTTGTGACGCGAACACATGAGAAGAACTTGAAATATCTTTTAGCCTTAGCTGCAAATAAAGAATTAAAGATTCTTTGACAAATTGTCAATATTTTATTTCCACAGGATATATGTGATATCATATGGGATAAATGGAGCAGCTTGGGATCACTTTAGTATTGTCTGACTATAAATAGAATATTATTTTGCATCTCAAGGCAAAGTTGACAATTTTTTTTTCTACGATATATGCAAATTATTTGAATAGATTTGCCTAGGCTGAAGACGGGCTAAAAATGTGGTCGAGTCGGTTCGCATGAAGAACCAGAATCGAATGCTGACGTTGATGACAGATATACACAAATATGGTAGTATATACTATATATTATATTATGTTTATAGCAAGCCGAAGATGTCATACTCTTAACTTATAGGATTGGTATTCCTTCGAGAGTAACCTCTATGGTAACTGATTGTCTGAAAATCACATAGATAGTACCTTTGTTTTCTTTCCAAATTTCACACCCATCATTATCATCGGAGGCCGCAGAAAAACGAGTTCAATATTATTTATCGCTTTAATTTTAATTTCAGGTTGAATATTTTAGTACCAGATATTTTATTAGTTTTTTGTTTGTTTGTTTTTTCCACCTCTCGTTTCTCTATAAAAGTCTGTTTACTTAACACTAGAATCGACAGTCGTCTCGCGTCATTTGCACTGTGTGGATATTAAAAAAACTGGATTAACTGGGGAAGAAATGAAGCCGATTCTATTCGTAACTCTTTTTGTGGCCATCCTGGCGCTAGCCATGGCCAAAGACCAGGCAGAACTTTTGGAATATAATGCAAATGTCGAGCACGACGGAAAGTTTTACTATAAGTAAGAAAAGCGAAATGATCTTAACGGATCTCATGGTTATAATGTTTCCGATCTTACCCAGTTACGAATTGAGCGATGGCGTCTCGGTTGCAGAGCAAGGTCAACAGAAAAGTGTGAATAAAGATCAACAGGGTGAGGCTGTAAAGGGTCAATACTCTTGGATTGTGGATGGCCAGAAATTCACCATATCCTATATAGCCGATGAAAACGGATTCCAGCCCGTTGGCGATCATTTACCCACCCCGCCACCAGTGCCAGAATCTGTGGTTAGAACCCTGGAATATCTGGCTGCACATCCCAACAAGGAGACTGTCTAAGAGCGAACTGACTATAAAATGTGATATTTACTAATAGAATTCGAAAATAATGTTATACGTGTTTGGATTAAATAGCAATGTTATACACAAGTACATGTCTATATCTCCGTATCTCTCATCATCATCAGCAGCGCGGAAAAAACCTTTTGTTTTTTATAGGAATTCTTTTGAATAGAGAAAGAAAGAATTACCATAAACGTCTGATAACTTTCTCGATCGGAACGCGGATTGCATAATTAAATTCTACGCATTACGTAAGATTAGGCAGCACGTTCCCTCCTCCCCCGCTCCCCCGCGAAACGAGATTCAGTTCCTAAATACAAACTTGTCCGAACCGAGACCTGAGACTCGCAGATGGAGTATGCGAAATTTGTGTTAAATTTGCCTTATTTAGCAGCTTTGCCCCACTGCAATTCTGCATTGGCAGAGGCCGCAGAATCGACTTGTTAAGTTCCCCATAATGGGGTTCTAATTGGCATATATATATAATCGTGTGCTTCGTGTATTTCTTTTCTTTAGATCATTGTTTGTCGAAAGATTTGAAACTTTTTTGGTTGAGTTAGGTAATCTTTGGCAGAAATTGAAAGTGAGAATTCCGTATGAATTCATAATATTAGCAGGTTAATATTATATAAGAGCATTTTCTTAACTGATAACTTTGTGAGAACAAAACTTCCTTATTATTTAATGCATAAAGAAAGAGAGAAGTTGAAAGAAGTGCAGAGTCGCTTGAAAGATTTGATCATAACTGAGGTTCATTGAACTATTTTGAAGACGTGTCGTTATCATTTGATTGACAATATGCGTACTCTACATTTTTTATTACCCCATTGTGCGTGGGCACCGTTAGCTTTTCAGTTGCGAAGCGACGATACAGTCTAATGTTATTTTTCAGCAAATTGCCTCCATAATCAAAAACGTGACTGCCCTACCAATGCGCTTCAGACCATCGTCTATTGACACTCCCATATGATCAATGGGTTATGAGCTTATAGACATGATGAGCTTTAGAACTATACTAGCAATAATTCTAAAAATTTAAATCCCTAACGGCTGCTCGCCTTTTGATCCGTACTAGCCTCCGTACTCCCCCCCTGGGGCACCTTTAACTCAACGGAACTGGCGTACTTACAACACTTGCCAAGAATTATATATTGTATATTCTGCGCGCAGGCGAATCACGTAGAGCTGCCAACTAAAAACGACAATGTCATCAACTTCCCCCAACTCGGAGACGGAGACATGTCTCACTCCGTTTGCAGCCTCGGACCCTATCGGGCTTTGGGCATCGGGCATCAGGTTCGGTATCAGAGCCCATCACCTGCTGACATCGTCGTTTCATCTTCATCTGCTCTTTGGCGGCGCTGTTTACTCATCGGCCAGACGCGCGAAATGGACAATAAAAAAAAAGCCTCAAACGATGGCCACACCAAAACAAAAACCCAACAAAAAAAAAATAAGTCACATTGCTTGCGCAATGAGGTAGCGACTATGGCATACCCTGTGAAAGTAAAACCATTGAGAACTTGAAGCTTAAATTAAATTTATAATCATATTTAAGAAGCATAATAAAAAGAATAGTTGAATAACTGACTACGATCTTCCATGGAGAGTCCTAATATCACGAAGGATCTTCAGCAGGCCGATCGTAATCTTCTAAAATGCAATATTTCTTCGGAAATCATTTCTGGCTTAAGGAACATAGCAAAATCTCTTATAAATCATTAATTTTAGGGGTTTTACGTAGTCTACCGACTGCTTACAATAAACTAGAGCAAATTAAATATACCTATACTGCCAGGACTGATCATCAAAATATTCTATATTAATTACCCCAATTTGTTCTGAATCCCAACCCATATACCCTGCCATTCTCTCTCTCTCTCTCTCTTCAACTCGAGCTCATTAAAATCTGAAATGAGACGAAGAAGCGCCCGCTCGGGTTTTTTGCTTGTCGCTGGCTGACGGTGAAGTACGAGTCCGAGTGTGAATGCGAGTGCGAGTGTGAGTACTCATACTCATACTTGTACTTGACGCTCTCTGCTCGCTGTTTCTTATCTAGTGCGCCCATCGTCAGCGGGGTGCGGTGCGTGCGAGTGCGAATCAGGTGCTCGCCCTCGCCGCCAGCTGAGAGACGAGACCGAGACGGAGACGGAGACCGAGCAGATCGTATATAAAGACCGAGCTTCCACTGGGTAGACAACAGTTGTGCTTTAACTCGCTGCAATACACTTGCCACGCCCTCCCACGCCGCCTTCTATATATCGTAACACAGGATAATCTAATAAAAACAAAAACGAAAATGTACAAGTTTGTGTGTGTTTTGTGCTCCGTCCTGATGCTGTCCTACGTCTTGGCACGTCCCCAGGATGCTCGTGCTGGATCAGCTGGAGTGACCACAACAACAACACCGGCTAGCATTATCCAGCAGGATAATGTGAACAATGCCGATGGTAGCTTCAACAGCAGGTGAGATCCGGCCTATACCAAGTACTAAGGTGGCAACAATAACTGAGTATCCTCCTCCCCTCTCCCCTCCTCCCTTGACAGTTACGAGACCTCCAACGGCATTCGTGTGGAGAATGTGGGTTACCTGAAGAAGATCATTATTCCCAAGACCGAGACAGGCGATGGCCAAGTCATCGATGAGCATGAGGAATTGGTGCTGGTGCAGACCGGCTCGTACAGCTACAGCGATCCCGAGGGTAACATCATCACACTGCGCTATGTGGCCGATGAGAATGGATTCCAGCCCGAGGGAGAGCATCTGCCGGTGGCGCCACAATAGATTGCACTGAAAGTTTTTAAGTCAACATAGATCCTAAGCTATATATCGTATCAAGTATTATGTACTGGAGTTAGCACTGCCCGCACTGCCCTATGCCATACGGAAGGAAGGAAACCCGAAGTACGATGGGTGTCGAAAACAACAAAAACAAATACTCTCTGTTCTGCCGTCATTTGGCACAAACACATTCGTACACACACACACACACACACCTACCTGTACACCTACCTGTATTGTCGACCAAGCGAAGAAGTAATAAATAATTGAATAAATATTGAACAATTAAGTTTGTGTCTCATTGCCACTCGAGGTACCCGTACGAGTACTCATCTCCACTCGCAGCACACTTGATGAGTGCTTTGAGTGTTTTTTTTTTTTTTTCTCAGCCTCGTGGCGCTTACAAAATTACCAACTGCCCTTCACGCCGACTTGCGGTTACCCTCAGTTCGGATTTCCCCTCCTGCCCTGCCTTTTTCTCACAACATTCTCTCAATGATTATGATGAGGCTGATGAGCCACAAGATTGTTTACACACTGAGAGCTGAGGCTGATCCCCGAATCGATATGGAAACCATTTCGAAAACTAAATGCTCTAATCGATCTGCGCAACCACAGCTAGCGCCCTGCCTGGCCGTGATACGATCCATCTGATTTGTTTACGCATCTCGATTTCAGTCGGTTATGTCCACAAAACTCCAACCATCAATGCAAATATTTCCGAACATTTCGCGTGGCGAGGTTAGTGCAGCAACTTGCTGAAGATGTAGCTGGGAAGGGCAGCAAACATATATCGTAGAAGACCTTTAAAACTCGGAAAGAGTTCCTACATGCTCAGGATAATATTTTAAGTATTAAATAATTTTCTTATAATTTTTATTATTTAAAGAATATTTTATTATTGATTTATTATTTTTATTTTATATTTTCATATAATATTGAGAATTTGGAATGAGATGCAGCGTCTCTCTAGAGCTTATCGTTTTCTCTCTACATTAGATATCTAATATTGCAAATTTCCTCAGCTTAACGAGACCCAACGATCAACCCTCGCTCCAGTGAAGAGTTGCCTATACATATGTACTTCTCCCAGTTCCATTTATAAATAACGAATTAACATTTAATTGCCCCCGCCATCGTTCCGACAATTAAACGGCCAAAACGGCCGAAACACTTCATTATCGGAAAAGGCCAATGCCAATGGATGATCCGATGGGTGCTTTGGTCAGTTTGGAATCGAAGGTGTAGACAAGCGCAAACAAGTAGAAATATGTTGAAATTCAGTTGCAGCATCTTTCTGGTATTCAGCGCTTGGCGCTTGTGCGGTGCCGTTCAGATGTTACCAGTAAGAGAGAGAAAGATACAAAGCGAGAGAGAGAGCGAGAGACTGTAATTTGTTGTCTCTGTTGCAGCACATGGGCTACTTTATTGTAGTGCGACATGTGGAATGCGTCTTCAATGCGGACTACTTTGCCAAAGCCAGTTGCGATGTGCTGGAACCGCGTAACCGAAGCATAAATGCCGAACTGCAGCTCATCCAGAAGATTCGTCACATCATGGGTACGCTGAAGGTGTCCATACCTAATGCCAAGAAGAAAATGCAGAAAATATTCGATGTTACATTCGAGTTGTGCAAAGTACTCAGGGAACGCAAGAGGAAGTCCCTCATCGAGCTACTCAATTGTATGTCGGGTATGGCCGGAAATAACACGTTGCAGTGTCCCTTCAATGAGGTGAGTAATGGAATTGGGATACTTAATCTATAGTACATATATAATCAGTATATTCCCCCCTTTTCGCAGGGCAAATATCGTGCGGATAATATCACAGTTGTTCAAACTTTGCCACCCATTCTCACTGAATCTGATTTTCTGGTAAACTTCAATTGGTTTATGCCACGTGTTGCCAATGTTTTCAATCTAACGGTATTCGGTCATTTGTACGATGTGGCCAAAGAGCGTGCACGAAGAAAGAAGTATTTGTAATGAAAATAAAGATGACAAATTTTCGAAAACCTAGAAAAAAATCAGCCTGCCTGAAAGTATGCAAAGTTTAAAACTATTATATTTTTATGGCAGAAATAAACTTTTATAGTAACTAAATACATAGTTATGCTATGAGGCAGATGTACTATAAAAGATAGTTTATTGAGCTATTTGTAATCCAAGCTAAATTTTATGCTCCTATAATGCCTTCCAGTAGCCATAACTTCGTTAAAAATCATCATATCATCGTCGTAAATAACATTTTCTTCATGGTTTTATAACTAGATTGATTCTGCATTAAAATATGTTGAATTTTAATATTTTAAAAATTTTGCAATTTTTTCAAATTTTAACAAGGGGTTAGCTTGCAAAAAGTTGAAAAAATTGAATTTTCCTAAATATACTAAATTTTGCCTCTACATTAATTTAGAGATAAAGCCATAAATAAATTGCTATTCCCCATGAAAATCGATGGATTTTTAACAAAGTTATGCAGTTTAAAAGTTACGATTGGCAAACTTTTATACGACAGTATATTAGTAGTACGTACCATTTATAATGCCCATCCCATTTTTCCTAAATTCTATTATTACTCATTAGTCTATTTCACGTAAACAAGTATTTATAAAACAATTATTGAAACAAAATACAATATGTAAGCCCGGTTCCCCCAACTGAATTTAGTCGTTCTCTGTTCCCCAATCGATCCATTAGCAATTAAACAGTTCGAATGAAAATAAATATATTATATGTGTGGGCATTGCTGCTACCGATCATCAGTTGTGGCAGTAAGGTAAATATTTTGATTGGAATTATATTATATGAGACTAAAACGTACCTTATTCCCAGCCCAAAGCTCGTCTATCTGTGCAATGGAATTCTTTTAATTGCACCGTAAATCCCAATATTGTCATGTCGCACAAATGCCTGATTTTAGAGCCCGAGAGATCTCTTATTTCCGCTGAGTTCCTGTATAATGTTACATTCGAAGAACTTCATGCTGACTTTGTGCTGAGATTACCAAGACCTCCAACAATGGAATACCATGGGATCGTTTCACTCGATGTGGATATCTGTCGTTTCTACAAGGATTCAAGGCGTAATCGATTTCTTTCCATCGCATACAAGAGCATGATTAAGAACAGTAATCTGCCCAAGAAATGTCCCCAACAAAAGGTATTTTTATTTGGCTGCTTGGGTACCCATTTATTATAGATTTATTTATTTTAGGGTCTTTACTACTTCCGTAACATGGATATCGCGGATAACCTGCCAGCATTTTTACCGAAAACCGATTTCAAAGTAAACTTTAATTTTTTTCACCCGGGTTCACCGGTTGTGAATATATCACTAAGCGGACGCCTTTTAGAGACCAGTAGACCTTAAACTAAGTGAAAATAAACCATATTCCTCTATTTTTTCACTTGTTTCTATGATTATGGTAAACATATGTGATTAACTGATTATCTATACTCAATCTATAACTCATCTCTGCGTTGAGTTATGTCATGTGGGTTAGTCGTGAAATGGGAACCCAACAGGCTGTACCAGTCAAACATGGAACGTGTCTATATTTTAATTGTGCTCTTCTCCATTGCTCAGTTCCAGGGAAATAAGGTATACGGAAATATTTATATTTATACGCAGATCTTTATAGCTTACTCATTCCCCTTGTAGTGTATGAAGATGCACTGGAAGACCTTCGACTGTACGGTAGATCCCAATCTAGTGATCCATTTCAAATGCTTTATAGTCGAACCGGAGAGATCTCTCATATCTGCCGAGTCCAGTATTTTACGAGACTTGGAACAGCTTAATGCAACCTTTGTTCTCTACATTTTTCGTGAGACATCCAATAGATATCATAAAATCATTCAAATGAATGTAGATGTTTGCGAAATTTTTTACTATCCAATTCGAAATCAGATTATTTCTGCAGTATTCAAGAGTATTTTGACGAATACGAATGTGACGGCAAAGTGTCCACAGCTAAAGGTTGGTAAAAGTCTTTTTCAAAGAATATTATTATAAAAATAAGCCGTATTTGTCTCTCTCTCTCTCCCAGGGATCGTATTACTTTCGGAACATGGATGTTGGCAGTTATCTTCCATCGTATTTACCCAAAAACGATTTTAAGGCGCAATTGAACTTTGTTTTACCCCCGAGAAATGCATTCTTTAACATAACATTAACCGGTCGTGCGATAGAGACAAAACAGAAGGGCAAATAAAGGAGAGAAGAAGGAGAATTAAGAGAATGAGATAATTCAATGTTTTCGCAAGTGATTAAAGCCCAAATGTACGGTCAATAAACCATTGATATACATACTACAGATCGCGATTAGATTGCGGATTAATTTTGCATTCAAAATTAGTTTGCAGAAGAAACTGAAATGCCAGTTAGAATTGCCAATTACGTATACGATATGCGGGGTAGGGAGAAGAATATATATACATACGATATGATAATACGCAAATAATACGTGTTCTGTCTATCAAGTTGCGGATGGCGGATGGGCAGACATCTCCATCTCCATCTCCATTACTAGAGCATTATTTACGACAATTCAAGCTCAAGATGCCAACCAACTGACAACAAATTTCACAACATCATGACACTTGAAATTGCCGCTAAATTTATTGCCGCATCGCCGCCGCCATCGCGCACTTTTGTAAACCAGTCTATAGCGGGTTCCGCTACGCTCTGCTCTCCAGCCTGCAGTCTACAGTCTTCAGTCTTCAGTCTCCAGTCTGCAGTCTTTTAAATGTCAAATGCCGCACGAGCTAAGAACACAATTCCAAGAAGCAACCGCATATCTCCCTGCCAAATGCCGCAACACCAGCAGCAGCAGCAGCAGCAACTCCATCGATTGGTTGACATTTTCCATTTGTCAATGTGGGTCAGCGAGGATCTCCGACAGCGCCAATGCGCTGGATAACCTTGCCAGCTTTCGTTTTCATTGGGAAAATTGCACAATTGCACATTGTCGCTGAGATGAGTCACGCGACACGCCAGCAACATGGAGCTGCAACAGCAGCAACAGCAACAAAATGTTGGCTTGGCGATGCCACTGGGCTTGGCAGAGGAAGAAGATGTTGGGGGTGTGGCTGCGAAGGCGGCCTGGCCCATAAATGCAGCGCAGTTGTTGTTGTTGCATTTGACCAGTTTTTGCGCTCACACAAGTTGTGCGCTCTCTCTCTCTCGCTGTCTCTCTCTCGTTGTCTCGCTATCGTGGGTTGTTCAACTTGATGCATGTATGTTGCAAGTGATTCTCGAATCTTTTTGGCCAGAAATCGACAAGTAATCGTCGTAATAGCCGCCGTATCGCATCGCATCGCATCGTGGTGCATCAGATCGACCCATTTTCCACAACTAATTAACATTTGCCAAGAGCCATTGCCGTTTTGAACTCAATTATCGTCTTGCCTCATCGGCAAACAAAAACCCCATGCACGAGAGTACTACAACAATTTTCGCACACACACACCCGTACACACACCCGTACACACACATACACGCATATTGCTATATGTCACAGTCTCTCGATCTTCCCCGAAGCTGTTGGCAATTGCAAGAATTCAAGCAAACCAGCCAACATCTTCTCTGCGACAGAGAGAGAGAGAGGGAGAGCGAGAGAGAGGGAGAGAGAGAGAGACCAGGAGCAGAGAGCAAGAGCGTGCAGTAAAGCGAGGGAGAGAGAGCGAGAGAGAGGTAACGCGAGCGAGAGCGCGAGCGCAACTTGGCCAAAAGCCGAGCTACCTTGGGAGAGCTTTTTGCATGTTCGTTCGGCTGCATTTTGGGCAAGACAACGTTTGAAAAACTCGTTCTGGCTTATTTCTAAATAACGGCATTACGAAGATGAACGACCGTAGCGACGTAGACGTAGACAGAGCAGACAATGCGCAGACTCTGACTCTGTGCCTATTACCAGGCCTAATATATGCATAACCAACCAAAGAGATATATCAAATACCAAAGCGATAGTTTGGCCAGGCGATAGTTCAGCTAACCGATATTTATTCAATTTCAATTTTACAGAGTATTTGCTTTAAAACTCTGCAGTTTTTTTTAACTATTAAATTGATTAATGATTTTAGCGCACAAAGTAATTTTCCATTCATCAAAAGAAAAACAAAAAAAAAAAAGAAAAACAGAGACACAGCAAGCAAGCAGCATCTGCAACTATGGCGAATGCAACTAATGCAGCTGTATCTGTATCTGCAATTGTATCTGTATCTGTATCTGCAGCTAGAGCTGTATCTGCATCTGTATCTGTATCTGCAGCTAGCGCTGTGTGTGTATCTCTAACTGTGTGTGGGTAAAGCGCTGCGAGTGCAGGAGACAAACTCGAAGTCGGATTTTGATTCGGATTCGGATTCGCAGTCGCAGTCGTAGTCGCAGTCACCGTCGCGATGCAGTCCAAGTCGCGACTATATAAAGCTCTTAAATAGGGCCGCCGCTGCACAGTTCGAACCGTGGCAGCTTTCACTTGCCAACCGCACAGCACAACACAAACGGTCGCGCAACCTGCAACCTGCAACCTGCAACTTGCCACAGACACACACACATATTCGCAAGTGAATCAACTAACCACGATCAATTCAAACAACATTCAATCAATCAATTAATCAAACAACGCTTTAGAAAATGAAAGTGCTCGTAAGTTGATCTCCATATGGTTCCCAGAGATCTTGTGTGGGTGTTGAGTGTCAGTTAAGTGCGCAATAAGGTCGAGAGATTTTTCTGAAAACTGATGATATTTCGAAACACTCAGTCTATTTGAAAGTGTGTGTGTGCATCTAAAAGGTCTCGGGGTCGAGCTGGAAATGAATAGAAAACTAAAAAGACTTTTAAATTTCTGAAAACTCGAGGAATGCATAACTTTATATGCCAATTATTAATAAGATCTACCTCAGCGAAGATTTCCTCTTATATCTTCTAACTTCCTTTGCAGATCCTGCTCCCGCTGCTGCTCGCCCTGTCGTGCCATGCCCAGCATCAGCACCAGCAGCATCAACATCATGCACATCCCAATGTGAATAATATACCACGCGATGATAAACTGGATCATCGTCATGAGGATCCACGCGAGACCAGCACCTGGATACCCATACTGAAGTACAACAAGGAGCAGAGTGAGGATGGCAGCTATAAGACCGAATACGAGACGGGCAATAATATTGTGCACGAAGAGACGGGTTTCCTCAAGGATTTCGAAACGAATCCCAACGGTGTACTCGTCCAGCACGGGCAGTATTCATATCAATCACCCGAAGGTACAGTAGTCAATGTACAGTATACGGCCGATGAGAATGGTTTCCGTGCCACCGGTGATCATATACCCACACCACCGGCCATACCCGAGGAGATACAGAAGGGTCTGGATCAGATCTATGCGGGCATCAAGCTGCAGCAGGAACGTCTCGAGCAGCGCGCCAAGAGTGATCCTGCCTTTGCCAAGAAACTGGAGGAGCGACGTGTGGCCAATCAGAATGGACAGTACATTGGGCTGCTGGAGAACCAATAGAACGTAGAAAGGAGTGAAACAGAGAGAGAGCGAGTGCAAAAGAATCCTAACCTCAAACTGAAACCTAACCAGAAGTTGTGCTGCATTTTCCAACACTGCTTCAACTGTGCTTCCGCTGTATGAAATTCATTAAAAACAAAAACCTAATCCCGTCTATTAACCGAATTTCGCAATACATTAAGGTAGCCCAGAAAAGTAAAAAAAAACAAAACGAAATATTTATATATTTTTTAACGATCGAGAAAGTTTTTTGTTCGAGGTGTAAAAAAATGCGAAAAATAAATGAAATAAACACAATAAAAGCGGAAAAACATGTTGTTTCCGTCATGCCAAACACACACGCGACCCTAAAGCAGATGTTATGTTAATTTACGACGCTTTTCCATTTTTCCATATTTCCCCCATTTCCCTAACACTTTCCTGACTGCGCCCCCCACCCCCAAGTAGCCAGATAATGTGCACAAAACGTGACAATGCGCAATGGCGTTTCATTTATTTATGTTTTTTTTTTATTTTGTTTTTGTTTTTCGTTTTGTTTTTGTTTAATTTCAGTTCACAACTTCAATTACCTCATGCAGCTTCGTTGTGTGTGTTTTCCAGTTTGTTTGTTTACTAATTTATGCCACGCTGCAATTTTCCCCAATAAATTTGCATTCGCATTTTCAGTTTTCTGTCTATTGCATTTTCATCGCTTCGCGATTTTCCATAGCCCCAACACATTTGCATATCGAAGCCTTTTGACAGCCCCGTCGAACCGGGTCTTGCGTCAGACATTATGACGGCTTTTCTTTTCTCTTAACGTCTTTGACTCGGTTACCAATTTTTATAAGCTCGAAATCGAAGTCACTTGGGTAGCAAAAGTAGAAGTCACTTGGCCAGCAGCTGTTTCAAGCTCCTTTCCGGGAAAGTCTCAAAGCTTTGAAGCTTCCGAAAACAGAACTGAAAGTACGAAAATGAAAGTACGCCAGCTAAAACTGGGTTAAAGTATGTGTAAAAAAAACAAGTACCTTTAAATTGATTTTCTCTATTAATTATCATTTCCAAGTTATAGAAATGCTATAAAATCATTTAAGCGCAACTTAAGAACCCCAAAAAGTCATAATAAAATCATATAAAATTTTAATTACATTTCTGCTCAATACTAGACTCTGAGCCCGGTCTCAACTGAGTTTGCCGTCTCTCTATAGCTTCGGCCTATAACTGTTTTACCGTTGGCCGCGTTGAACCAATCGCCAAAGCGGTGAAAAGCTGCCTCTAGCGATGGGTCGAAGATGCTAGATTCCGCTCCAAACGCTTCTTATAAACGGTGTCAAAATAAACAGGCGAATTTTAAGCAAATTCATCGATTCGCTCATGCGATTTGCATAAATTCGACAGACAAACGTAACTACCAGGGGGGGGATATATAACTATATACTATATACCAACTTACTAGCCGTTCATTGATCGGGCCAGAAGAAGAGATGAAAAATACGAGTAGATCCAAAATTGCTGTGTGCGTTTTCACTTGGCTGAACAAACGAGAAGCAGCAGAATGTTTATTCGCCATTAAATTTCAACGCTCTTGCGCATAATTAAGCGAAAACTGAACAAAAGAAAACCCATTTCTATAGCCATGATTAAGAATGTTTCTTCTGGCCAACAGCAGCGGCAGAGGCAGCAGAGGCGTCAGCGTTTTGTAGCGTCCGCGCAAGCCAAATTGATTTGGCCAACATCAGTTGCCGTTGAGAAGCCGACGCGTTGAGACCCCGTTGCGAGAAATAGAGAAATATAGAGATATATAGAGAATAGAGAATAGAGAAGAAGCGAATATTGAAAACCGAAATCAAAAGAAAAAGACTTTTGCGAGCATTCAACCCGCTTGAAGACAGATGCGAATATCGATGGGCAAAGTGGATGCCAAATGAGAACAATGCGCTGTGGTTGTTGTTAACGTGTTGTTGTTGTTATTGCCAACAAAATCGAAATGAAACAATAAAATCCGTCAGCTATAACTGTGAACCGTCGACAATAATAATAACAATCCCAACAACAAGAAGTGGCACATCATTTCAGTAAATAGAAATCGAAACTGAAACCAAGTGAGACGAGCTTGAAGAAATCGCAAGGTAGGCGGAACTTAGTTTCAACCTGACCAAGATGATGCACAGCAGGCAGGAACATCCACTACTTGTCAGGCTATTGATCCTGCTATTCCTCTGCCAGCAACAATTGGTGCTGTGTGAGGAGCTCAGCTCAGCGCAGCCCGAGCAGGCAGAGTTGCAATCGCAGCCGGAACCAGAAGCACAGCAGCTGCAGGTACCTCGACCCAGGGGTCGTATACGCATTGGGGGGCCACTGCCTCCACCCGTTGGTCCTGTATCCGCTGTTGTGCCCGGCTTGGGTTGGCCCAGTTATGCTGCAGCCGCTCCTGGCCTGGCGCCCATGCCAGTCACATCCACCGTGCACACACATATTCCCCTACTGCGCGAACCCAACGTGCCCGCCTCAAGTGATGGTATCGTCCATAGCAACTGGAAGCCACAGCAGCCCCTGCAGCCCGAGGAGAATGAAGCACAGCCCAAGCAACGCGTCTACGGACGACTGGAGGCCATGCTAATGGGTCTGCCTGCGGAGGGTAAGTGGAAATGCATTATAGACCCAACCCAGATACTATATGATATTTTAACTCTCAGCCATGGATCGTCGTGATGCCTCCAGTGAGGAGCTTCTGCAGCCGCAGCCAGAGGAGCGCACTGCATCGTTTAGCTACAATCCCTATGCACGTCGCGAAAGCTTGGAGCGTTCCCAGGAATCGCGCGGTCGTTGGCGTCCACCCACACCCTATGTCAATCCACAGACACAGTCTGGAATCGAGGTAGTCCGCATGAATGCCACAGATCCCCTACTGCGTGCCATGGCCAAGCAGATCAATGAATCCATAGAGACAACCACAGTGCATCGACAGCGAACACAGACCACGGAGGATAGCTGGATGCCATTGCCGTATCCGTATCCCACACACAGTTCCGAGAGTACTCAGCCCGTACCGGGTGCGGTGAGGAGTTCAGAGATGCCCACCCTGCGGCCACACTTGGAGCCCGAGTCCACCACAATTGCGCTCAATTGGCCCACCGATTTTCTGGACCCTCAGGTGGCCAGCACGCAACAAGCCTATACGGATTCTGCCCAGAGCATTGATCGCATCGACAATATCGATAGTATCGATCGCATTGACGAGGATCAGAGTGATGATTACAAGTTCTTCGAGGAGGGTGTGAACTCGGCACAGACGCACAATGAGCTTAGCATACCGGAGACCATAATCCCACAGCTGCCGCTCAACATAACACGCGTGGGTATTCCCTACGAGGATCGCAATTCAGCCGAGGAGCCCACCATTTGTGTTCCACTCACCGTAACGGAGACAGCTGCGGATAGTGCCGCATCCCTCATGGTTGAGGTGGAACGTGTCTATTGCTTCCCTCTACCCAAGGTGGAAATCCGAACGGGTAAAATCAGACAACAGCAGAACGAACCGATCAAAGACATGGAACAGAACAGGGCTAGCACCAGTAGCAGCTCGAGCACCACATTCGCAACGACCACAGAACCACCACAATTGATGTCGCCATCAAGTGGCAGTCGCCTCAAGAGTGCGTGGATCACGATGCTTCTGCTCGCCATCTGGGGCAGCGTCTTGAGCAGTTTATAGACTTATTTAGAACGAGATGCAACATCGTTGAAGTTCAACTCAGGGCTACATGTTATAAGAGAATCACTTAAGTTTATTAATCCAATTAAAGCAAAGAACCAAACACAATTTGAAAACCCCTAAGATCTTGGACCAAGGACCTAAGGCTGCAGTCTTAGCTGATTAATTTTATCCTTGGCAGCCTGTCGAAGCACTTTTCCACTGTCGGTTTGTGGCAGCGCATCTACGAAATAGACGCCACCATAGAGACGCTTGAAATCCACTACCAATTGCTTGGCCACGTGCTCCTTAATCTGTTCAGCGGTCAGAGAACTTCCTGGTAGCCTGACAACCAGCGCAGCGGGTGCATCCCCATAATTCTCATCGTAAATCCCAACTACACAGACCTCCTGCACTTCGGGTAACTCGGAAATGGCAACTTCTATGTCGTTGGGGCAATACTGCATGCCCAGGCACTTGTAAATATCCTTCTTACGATCCACAATATAGAGATTACCATGCGCATCGAAGTAGCCTATGTCGCCGGTGTGGAACCAGCCAGATGAATCTCTCAGACGTTCCGTTTCCAACTGATTGCCATAGTAGCCACTCCAATTGCGACCATGATTCACGTACAGTTCACCCTTTTCTCCAGGTCCCAGATTTTGCCCGTTCTCATCGACAATCCGTGCCTGCATTCCTTCCACAAGTGCTCCCACAGAGTTGCCATACTCCTCGCAGAAGGGAGAACTACTTACTCCTCCAATCTCTGTAGTAGCATAACCGAAGCCAAGTATTCCGTTCTTTATAAGTTTCTTCATCCGCCTAAGTGTCTCAGAGGGTATCCAACCTCCACCGGTTCCTACGACGCACAGGCTGGCCAATCGTTCCGGAGTAGCTTCAGGATAAGCTACCAAAGCAGAGACGTGACGTGGTGCCAGGTTAGCTGCATTGATCTTGTACTTCTCCACCAACTCAGTAAAATACTCGGGACTATAGGGTTTTTCGGACATAATCCGTGTACAACCATCCACGACACTGAGCAGGAAAGCCAAAACTCCCGAGTACCAGTCCAGGCTAGAACCGGAGTAAACAACCGTCTCGCTGGAGAAGAGACTGTAACGAAAGTGAGCTATAGGATTGGACTTCAATGTTGAACCGCCTTCGTACGTACGACTGATTTAGAACCAACATGTGATTGGCCAGGCAGACAGCTTTCGGTTTTCCCGTCGAGCCCGAGGAACATAAAATGGCCATGGTCTGATCACCGCCCAAAGTCAATGTTTCTGGCCTATTGAAAACGCAAGTGTTATCAGTCTGTTTGATTTTTTTGAGGCCTTTTCCACCATCTAACTTACTGATAAAATCTTTCTGTATTTGTTGGCAACAACAACAGCTCCTCCACATACGTAGCACCTTGCACTTTGCTATTTAATGTTATCAGTTCAGGAGTCCATTCGGCACACGCCGTTTTCAATTTCTCAAAGTCCGATGCATCACAAAAGATAATCGATGGTCTGGTTATACCCAGAACATGCCGCAGGGTGTCAACGTCCAGAGTGGGATTTACAGCATGAAAGGGTGTCGCATTGAAAAAACACGCCACAGCTGCCGGCGTTACGTAGGTACTGTTTTTCGATATTATCCCGATAACATCATTGTGACGAAGACCACGCTTCCTGAACACCTGCGCAAGTCGAACGGACCAACAGAGCAATTCCTGGTTGCTTGTCACCTTACCATCTGATACGCATATCTATGGGTTGAATATTATTAAAAAATATAATAGTAAATTTTATGGGTTACATTATATTAATTATAATCTATAGCTGGACAATTCATAGCATACCTGACAAATATTTCGGGGATAATTCTTCAGAGCCTTGTGAATTATACAACCAATTGAACAATCGAAATCGTAAAATGATTCCCGCTTCATTCCACTCCAGATGCGCTCGTTCTTATCGTAACTTGTTTTACGTAGACTAAACATTTCTTTTTTTTTTCTTTTTAACTTGAAACTAACGTTCTTCTTGAGACAACTTCTCAGTGAGAATTAAATTCGATGAGAGGAAAAATCGTTTATATAGGACCAAGCCAAATCTTATCAATTAAACTTTGGCAACTCGTCATCAACCCCCCATCACGTCAATGAACCACTCGTACGATTTTTGGCGTTGGAAAACGTGAATGAAACATTCATATCTAAAGGTTCCGACTTGCATACTATATGAATAATCTGCAAATTAATTTGTTGATATTTTAATTTATATCAGCGGTCGGCTTTTCTTGGAATTTAAGTTATCTCCAGAACAGCTGTGCCATGAAATGTAATAGTTATCGCCTTATAAGATAACTTTAATTGCTAAATCATCAAATGCCAATGACCTAATGAGATTACTTTGTAACGAAAATTAATCATTGCCTAAGGGTATAAAAGGACAAAAAGTTATTGCTCCTTTATGAAAATTATTTTATTGATATATTTACATATACATACCTACATGGGTGTAAGCCAACCCAAATTCTTGGAATTTTACTTTAAATAACTATAAAATTGGACGTTAATATGTGTAAATAATGCCAAGGTCCATATAAATTGTTCAATATTTGAATTTGAATTTATAACCGTCGAATTAACTAATTTCATAACAGTCACCTTTAGAGAGATAGCAAGGTGGCAGCTACAAAAGTCTCTCACCACAATCGAGGTGAATAACTTGCACGTGTGTCAGTGCTGCCAACTTAGCTATTTCACCGATAGATCTGGCAGGTTGCTGGTACAGTTGTCATAAAATCTGGAGCATCGATAGTCAACATATTTGAAATTTTTAATTTTACTTATAATATTTTAATGCAGAAAATTAAAAAAAAGCTAAAGTTAAAACATGAAAACATGAGAATCTAATGATTTTTAACGAATAATTAGGCAAGTTAACTATCATAAATGATCAAATTGTTTTTATCTTGTTTGCAAATTTTAGATTCATTATATCATGTTGGAGAATAAATTTTATAAATTTCGTATTTTTCGATATGGACTATGCCGTTAAGATAAATGTTGCATGCTTTAAAAAGATAAAGACCAATGAGACAAGAGTTCAATAACAGATTACTATTACTGACGTATTTAAAGGCTCTTAACTCTTTTTATCAACCGAAGATAGGGCAACCCTTTATGTGAGTTTAATGGCCGTCCCAAAATTGTGCGGTAATAAGGGGGCAATCTGAGAAATATTTAATCTCGTACGATAAGCAATAAGAAAAACAATTTCAATTCAAGGTAACACTTTAATAAAATTATTCAAATATGAAAATAAATATAAAGCACACGATAACTAATTATTGAAAGAACTAAATCACGAGTCAACTGAGTAAACTTATTAAAACAATTAAAACTAGTCAACAATAAAAATAGCTAAAGAAGCTAAGCTTCTTTTGGCTAATAACATCTCGTTAGTGCGAGACCTAACGTTGAAGGGTTCCCTTCGTCAATATCGCCTTAACCTCCCGCCGAAGGACTTTTCCACTGGCCGTCTGGGGTAAATCATCCACGAAATAGACACCACCATAGAGACGTTTGAACTCCACCTTCATACGCTTGGCCACATGCTCCTTAACCTGGTCAGCAGTCAGAGAACTTCCTGGTAGCTTGACAACCATCGCGGCGGGTGCATCCCCATACTTCTCATCATAAATTCCAACTACGCAGACCTCCTGAACATCGGGTAGCTCGGCAATGGCCACTTCGATATCGTTAGGCCAGTACTGCATACCCAGACACTTGTAGATCTCCTTCTTGCGGTCCACAATATAAAGATTTTGATGTTCATCGAAATATCCCAAGTCGCCAGTGTGGAACCAACCCTCGGAATCAACCAAAAGTTTCCATTCCTCCGTGTTGCCATAGTAGCCACCCCATTTGAGACCGTTGTTCACATGCAACTCTCCAACCTCTCCGGGTCCCAAATTTTTACCATTGTCATCGACAATACGTGCCCGCAGTCCAGCCACAAGAGCACCAACGGTATTTCCAAACTTCTCGTTATACAAGCCTGCACTCATGCCTCCGACTTCAGTAGCGCCGTAACCATAACCAACATATCCATTCTTCAAAATCTGCTTGAACTTATGCAACGTCTCGGCGGGAATCCATCCTCCACCGATGGCCACAACGAACAATGTGGCCAATCGTTCTGTTGTAGCTTCTGGGCATGCTACCAAGGCGGAGACATGACGTGGCGAGAAGGTGGCCACACTAATCTTATACTTCTGCACCAGCTCTACGAAGATTTCCGGATTGAATGGCTTTTCGGAAATGACACGTGTAAGTCCATCTGCCACGCTGTACAAGAAGGCCACCAGACCCGAGTACCAGTCCAGACTGGAGCCACAGTAGAGCACAAAATCGGAGGTGAAGAACCTAGACGAATACCAGGTTAGCCACAGTTCATAAGGGCAAAGACTTCTCCGTACTTACGATGCATTATTGACCAACATGTAGTTTGTCATGCAAACCGCTTTGGGTTTTCCAGTTGAACCTGAGCTGCACAAAATGCAAACTGTTTGTCCACCTCCCTTCTGCAGGCGTTCTGGTCTATAAGAAAATGAGAATATCTTATCTGGTTAATACACAATTAATATTAATATGATTATTTTTGCAGCTAAATATGATCATTCAATTCTCTACCCCATAGATACCAAGCAAGGTTTGTCAATTAATTTAATCTGAAAAAGTTCTAGACTATTTTTTTTTTTTTGGGGAATACACCAGCTTTTTGACTTACTGATAAAACATTTCGGTCTTTGTTGGTGTCAATAAATCCTCCACGTAGGTAACTCCCGGCACTTTGCCCGTTAACGTTATCAGCTCTGGTGTCCATTCGGCACACGCCGCCTTTAGCTTCTCATAATCCGATGCATCGCAGAAGATAACTCTGGGTTTCGTGATGCCAAGCACGTATTTCAAGGTCTCCTGATCTAGTGTAGAGTTGACAGCATGGAAGGGTGTTGCATTGAACAGACAACCCACAGCTGCAGCCGAGACATAGGTACTATTCCGGGCCACAATCCCAATAACAGTTTCAGGATTATATCCCCGCTGCTTGAAGAGCTGGGCTAGGCGTACAGCCCAACCAAGCATCTCTTGATTCGTTGTGGTCTTACCATCCTCTGCACGAATCTAATCAAAACACACACAAATGGTATATCAATTGCCTCAACTCTTTTCTAGATGATTTTACCTGGCAAACATTTTTAGGATAATTACGTAGATTTCTGTGAATTATTGCCCCTATGGAGGCATCGAAATCGTAGAGTGGCTTACGGTTTACACCGGTCCAAACGCGTTCGTTCTGATCGTAACTTGAATTTATGATGCCAAACATTTCTTATATTTTGAAGATCGCTTTTCTTTTATCTTTTAGCTAACGTTCTTTTCGCGCCGAAGTCACTAAGGCTTTGAAGTTGTCGCGTGAGAATTGTCTGTTTAAATACTGAACTGGAATCTTATCTAGTGACGCTGAATTATGAAGGGGCAAAGTCATGATGATCTGAGATACGACTAGCGCGGATACCACGTGAAGTTTTTTGGCTCTTTTCGTATTTAAAAGAGTTTGATCAATAACAATGATCGACTTCGTGTTTGTCCAATTGAAACGGCTGACTGTCTGATATGATTATTACCCATATGAATGGTGAAATATATCCATATATTGCCTTACATATATCTATATTTCTTTTCACTTAGATTATACAGCTTAGACACCTGCAGTAAGCACTTTATCTAGAAATAGAATTATTTTTAAAAATAATTATGATTTCCATTGTTATTTTTATTTATTATCTGGAAAAATGGTTTATCACAACATGTAAAAGCTGCACAAGATTATTGAAATAATCGAATTCAAATGAAGTGGGTATAATACCAAGAATTACTCATCTTAAATGGATCAAACAAAATTAATTGATTTACGGGCCAAGAAGGATTTAAAGACAATTTTACCTGTGACTAAAGGGGGAGAACTATTTTTTCCTTTTCATTACAAAAGCCTTGTTTGATATTAACTCATGATATGTATATATTCAATAAAAAATCTATACACTAGATACAGTATATAGGTACAAGGCTGGGGATTATTTGCTTGTGCCATTTTGGGCGACAAACACATCTCGCGCTGCCTTCCGGACTGTCTTTCCATTGTCATTGGAGGGCAACTTATCGACAAAGCGAACTCCGGCATGCAGTTGCTTCTGAATCCCTACCAATCGCTTGGCAACATAATCAATAATCTCCTTGGCACTAATTTCAGCTCCTTTATGCTTGACGACCAGGGCGCCTGCTTCATCACCCTGACGTTCATTGTAGATACCCACAACGCATACCTCCGACACCTGAGGCAGCTCCGCTACCGCATTCTCAATCTCTGTGGGCCAATAGTGAAGACCCTGATACTTGAGAATCTCCTTCTTACGATCGACAACGTACAAGAAGTTCTGATCGTCGAAGTAGCCAAGATCTCCAGTGTGGAACCAACCTTCATAGTCTCGCATGCGTTGAGTCTCCACGGGATTGCCATAGTATCCATTCCAGCCTTCAGATTTATTTGCATATATCTCACCGACCTGGTTGTAGCTCAATTTCTTTCCATCTTCATCGACAATTCGTACCCTAATTCCAGGTAAAAGTCGTCCAGCCGAAGCCGTATTGCTAATGCCAATGTTTACAGTTATGGCTCCAACCTCGGTCAAGCCGTAGCCAGAGTTGAACATTGCCGACTTGCAAATCGCCTGGGCACGCTCCAAGGTCGCCTGGGAGACTACACCGCCGCCATAGTTCAGCATACGTATGGACGCAAGGGCCTCGGTCGTGGCTTCCGGACAGCTTACCAAAGCAGAAAGATGCCTGGGCGGTAGCATAGTATAGTTGATCTTATATTTCTTCACCATCTGTACAAAGTGTTTAGGCTCAAAGAATTTGTTGGTTATAATGCGAGTGCAGCCGAGAACTGTGCTGAACATAAAGGCCCACAGGCCGGAGATCCAGTCCAGGCAACTCGACACACCAAGGACAGTTTCACTGTTGATAAGTCTAGAAGAGTTTTAAATGAACAAGTTAAATCCATGAGAAGGGTAGTTTTTATCCATGTTCTTCTTCTTACAAGTTCTCCGTTATGAGATTGTTATTTGAAATGCAAACGGCCTTGGGTAGTCCCGTTGTACCAGATGAGTTCAGAATGGCCACAGTTTGATCTCCGCCCAAGGTGAGTGGTTCAGGTCTATTTGGAGTAAGCGATTAGTATTTGCTTTCCTTAAGTCAATATCGTCTACTATACTCACTGATAGAACATTTCCGTGGTCGTGGGAGCCAGCAAATCCTCTATTTTGGATACACCCTCAATGTGATCGCTAAGCGTGAATATTTCCGGACTCCAACCCAGGGTAGCCGAGCGTATCTTTTGATAATCCAGACCATCACAGAATATAACCGATGGTTTGGTTATCTGAAAGACATGCTTGACCGTTGCTAGAGATTTGAGATAACATTCGATTAGATTCTTTTTTAAGGGACTTTTCAAATCCGTACCTTCATCGAGCATGGGATTGGCGGCGTGAAAAGGCGTCGCATTCAACATGCAGGCTACTCCTAGTGGCATCACGTACGTGGTATTCTTGGCGGCAATCCCTATCACATCATTATGTTTTAGTCCTCGTTTCTTCAGATGCTGTGCAATACGTACGGCCCATGTAATAGCCTCTCCGCTGGTAACCGTCACACCATCCGTATCATTTATCTGACAACATAATAGATATCCTTGAATCCTTGCTGATATTCCATATATTCCTGATCCTCTTCTCACTCACCTGACAAACATTTTTCGGCCAATTTTTCATAGATGAGAATATAATGCTACCAACTGATGCATCATGATTGTATATGCTACTACGCTTTGCGCCGCTCCAGGTATTATCCTTATCGCTGAACGTTGTGGGAAATGCTGCCATCGTGCTAACTCGCTCGCCTGATTCCAAATTGAATGTGTGCCAAACGAAAGTTTCCCCGACCCATTTATAATGTTTTACAGTTTGGACATGTTTAGAGAAGCGTCTTATCAGGGGGCTCATTCAAAAAACCGTTCGATAGCATATCAAATAGCGTAATAGAACATCTACTTCGAGATAATCGTTTTGTTATAAAAGCTGTGTAATCATGATGTTACAAAAACGGGAAATTATCTATCAAAGACACGTGATTAACTCAGGTATTTAGGTATAAAGGTTTCAAATTGTATACAAAGGTTAAACATCTTTTTTTAATTATTTTAACTTTTTTGATAATATAATAATATATAGTAAATAAAGGTTTGAAATTGTATACAAAGGTTAAACATCTATTTTTTTTTATTATTTTACTTTTTTTAATATTATAATAATAAATAGAAAAATTCAAAAGTTGTATTTTATTATTTATTTTATTATTTTATTTTATTATTTTATTTTATATCATTATTATTATTATTTATTATTTTATTTTATATCATTATAATCATATATAAAATCTAAATCTAAATAACAAGTTAACAATTTAATAGATTGAAATAGCTTCAAAGTCTTATTGATAAGCATTTGCAATATTGTATATATGATTATAAAAATCTTAAAAGGCAATAAACTTTGGCATTGTTAGTGGTGACTCCTGACCGTCATTATAGTTATTATTGAATCGTTTATTGCTCCCCATATATGAGGTATGCCTAGGCGGTTAGAGATAGTCGGGGGGTGTGTATAAGTGGGGAAGGTGTCGCTGATTTATAAATGGGACACTTAAATGTGCATATAGTATAACTATGAATTGTAGCTGGATTTCCCGCTTGATATTTGTACATTTAAAACCAAGAAGATTAGCTTTAGTTTAAAACCATTAACAAGAAATAATTAAAATATTATTGAAAACTATTTGCGAATTATTTTTATTATTTTTATTTGATATATAAAGGCTGCAATCTTTTGGTTTAACTCAATAGAAATACCAAAGGTTTATCAAATAAATTTAATTGACCCTGTCTTTGCGTCTAATAATGAAATATAGTGTGATTGCATTAAAGTCCACAGAAAATCATTCGATCTGAAACGTATTATTATCTACGAGTTTTACAAAAAATGCTATGTCATTTTATGAGGTAATTTACTCGTGTTACGCTCAGACAGGTAAAAGACAAAGTGCGATTTCGCTTATAGATAAACAAAAAGGGATTTAAATATCGGTCAAATTACCTATTGTAATTATAATAAGTCAACACAAAAAAAAAATATAGTATATAGTACTTTTACCAGAATAGAATTCTATATATGTACACACTAGGTATAGAAATAGCTTGTTAAATTAATTCGAGAGCTTGGTCAATGAGTTCTTAAGATAGTGACTCTTAAGTATTCCCGTAATGTTTCCTCTATGACTCGTGCACAAAACAAAACAAATAAATCCAATAAATTAAGCACATTCAATCTTATCTGGACAAGTGAGTATTTAGTATAGTAAATAAGCATTACATACACGTGAGAGTGAGAGAGAGTATTATGTGAATGATAGAAAATACATTTATTAACAGGTCTAGTCGAATTGATTAAAATTACAAGGTTACAGAAGACGCTTCCCCTACTTAAGTTTATTTACTGTTTCCATTCTGAGAGACAAACACATCTCGTGCTGCCTTCCGGACTGTCTTCCCATTGACATTAGCGGGCAGCTTATCGACAAAGCGAACACCGGCATGGAGCTGCTTCTGCACCCCCGTCAGACGCTTGGCCACATGGTCAATGATCTCCTTGGCGCTTATCACACATCCTTGACGTTTTACGATCAGGGCTCCTGCTGCATCACCCTGACGTTCGTCGTAGATACCCACAACGCATACCTCCGACACCTGAGGCATCTCCGCTATCACAGTCTCAATCTCGGTGGGCCAATAGTGTAGACCCTGGTACTTGAGTATTTCCTTCTTACGATCCACAATGTACAAGAAGTTCTGATCGTCGAAGTAGCCAAGATCACCAGTGTGGAACCAGCCCTCAAAGTCCTGCATGCGGCGAGTTTCAACAGGATTGCCGTAGTAACCATTCCAGGCTTGTGATGTGTGCACATAGATCTCACCGACCTGGTTGTAGCTTAATTTCTTTCCTTCCTCATCGACAATTCGTATCTTAATTCCTTGTAAAAGTCGTCCAGCCGAAGCCGTATTGCTAATGCCAACGTTGGCAGTAATAGCTCCAACCTCGGTCATGCCGTAGCCGGAGTTGAACATGGCCGTCTTGCAAATCGCCTGGGCACGCTCCAGGGTGGCCTGAGACACTACTCCCCCGCCATAGTTCAGCATACGTATGGACGCAAGGGCCTCGGTCGTGGCTTCCGGACAAGTTACCAAAGCAGAAAGATGTCTAGGTGGTACCACGGCATAGTTGATCTTATATTTCTTGACCATCTGTACAAAGTGTTCAGGGGTAAAGGGTTTGTTGGTTATGATGCGAGTGCAGCCGAAAACTGTGCTAAATATGAAGGCCCACAGGCCAGTGATCCAGTCTAGAGAACTCGACACAGCAATAACAGTTTCGCTGGAGACAAGCCTAGAAGAATTATGAAAAAGATATTTATTAAAAACTATTTTATTCCCAACTGGCACCTCTTCATCTTACATGGCTTCCTGTATAAGAATGCTATTTGAAATGCAGACAGCTTTGGGTAGTCCCGTAGTACCAGATGAGTTCAGAATGGCCACAGTTTGATCTCCTCCAGACTTAAGTGTTTCAGGTCTAGTTGGAGTAACCAATTGGTATATTGCACTTCTCTAGGATATTATCAATCATACTCACTGATAAAACATTTCAGTAGTCGTGGGATCCAACAGATTTTCAATCTTTGATACACCCTCGATGGGATCGCTTAGCGTAAAGATTTCCGGATGCCAAGCCAGGGTAGCCGAGCGTATCTTTTGATAATCGAGACCATCACAGAATATAAGCATTGGTTTGGTAATCTCAAAGACATGCTTGATTGTAGCTATAAATTTGGGTAATCACAATTAATTGAGTCCCATTCATATTGATTTCTAATCCAAACCTTCATCGAGCATGGGGTTGACAGCGTGAAAAGGCGTAGTATTCATCAAGCAGGCTACACCTAGGGGCATCACATACGTGGTATTCTTGGCGGCAATCCCAATCACATCCTTGTGGTTGAGTCCTCGCTGCTTTAGATACTGTGCGATACGAATGGCCCATGTAATACCCTGCCCGCTGGTAACCGCGACGCCATCCGTGTCATTTATCTGACAATATATATATATATATATATATATACAGTTGAATCCTGGCTGATATTCCTTTTCTACTCACCTGGCAAACATTGTTTGGCCAATTTTTCATATTGGCGAATATGATTCTACCCGCCGACGTATCATAGTTGTAGATGGAGCAACGGCTTGCTCCGCTCCAGGTGTTATTCTTTTCGCTGTACGTGGTAAGAAACGCTGCCATTGTGTTAGCCTGCCCGATTACAATTAAACTGTGCGCTAGCCAAGTGTTTTCCCGTTCTATTTATAATGTTGCACGACTTGCACATGTTTGAGTTGTTGTCTAGGAATAAATCCGGGCCATTTGCGCCTCAAGTGGATGATTCTATAAGCAAGCAGTTCATGAAACACCTTATCAGTGCCAATTGTCTGAAGAGTTGATAGCACACTAAACTGCCCTATAAAACATCTGCAACCTGATATTCGTTAGTATAATCGAAACTCTCTATCAAAAATAATTTAGTCAATGCACGCGTCTACTCGAAATTAATGGTAAACTCAAACATTTCTAAATAAAATATAGAATTGATAGAATCGATATACTCTTGAAACGGCCAAAGGTTAATAGGGTAGGGGTTTTTTTGTTTATAAAATGAGTACAATAAACATTTCTATTGGTAACTTTATAGTTCTTACTCCTGGTCATTTTTTATTATCAATCTATTGCTTACAGTTCTAAAGATATGGGCAATGGGTTCGCTGTTATATATAGTCAGGTGGTTGAGAAGCTTTCGCTGATTTATAAGCGAAACACTTGAGAATCTGAGTATATCTATGGATTGTAGCTGATTTCCCCATTGATATTTTTTTGATTTTTCACTAACCAGATAAGCCGCAGTTAAATGGAAATAGTTAATTAAATTAATTTCTAAATAATTTTCAGTAATAGTAGTTAAAGATTTATAATAATAAAGGAGAGTTGCAATTTCCTCGTAATTCTTTTCACACGACCATTTTGCGGTTTGCTTCAATTTAAATACAAAATGTACCGTAATTTTGTTGGGTTATAAAATACCTTTACCTCTATATACTGTATAAGTTTAGTCCCCTTCTACTTATATTTATTGTATACCTTACATATGTATAACTTATTTAACCCTTAACCAGTTCAAGTCCCCAAGAGTTTAGACGGGTAGAATATTTAATTATAGATCAATTATGTTTTAAAGAGTTCGTGATTTAGTGAGGTTTAAATTTGATATTATAAAAAGCGTAGCTATAAGTGTAACAGACCAGAAATATGTTTTTCCTCCAGACAAGGTCGGACTTTTTCATAATTAATGCACCGATTATATAACGTCGCGGTCTGTGGCAATTTAAATATTTGATTAATCACACTTTTCTCAGGTATAAATTCCGAAGGTGTCAGGAACACGCAGTCAGTTCTTGTATATATCGTAAAAATGGCAAAAGTCAAGGAGGAAATACAACGAAGTTACGGGGATTTCGTTTACATACCAAACATAATATTCAAGTCAATTGGATACGATTTTCTAGGCAGTTCCAAACCCCTCTGGCAGGATTACCTCCAGCGCAGTTACTTTGTTTTTGCACTGGGATGTCATTCGTATGTCGTGTTCTTTATGATGCTGCGCATCATTCAGTGGGACACGTTGGCAGGAGATGCAGAAAATATAGTGCGATATGGGGAATTGTTGTTCCTGATCATCAATACGGAAACTAAACTCTTTACGTTTCTTTACTATCGTCATCGCATACGCAATTTGAATCTTAAATTAATGGAAATATTCCCTCAAACCGATCCTGAACGTCGCAAATATCGCGTCAACGAATTTTACTTGCCTCGCATTATACGATGTGGATTGTTTTATATCTTCTCTGTTTTTATCCTCATTGTATTTGCCCCGCTTGCTCAATCTACTTGTATTTTCTTATATCAGTGCTATAGTCTGGGATACGCTGAGGCCCGGTTTCCATATATGCGTGCCTACCCGATGCGCCTCAGTTTCGATACGAATAAACCCATCAATTATGTGATCGTTCAAATTGTGGAATTTGCTGGTAGTCATTTTTTCAATAATTTCAATATCGGAACCGATGTCTGGATGATGTGTTTATCTAGTCAAATCTGTTTACACTTCTCGAATTTGGTGAGACAGTTGGCTAATTATAGTCCAAATCGTGATCGTACGATAATAGATTGCGAGTTTCTGATCAGTGTAGTGCGTAAACATCTCTATGTACTTGGGTAAGTATCTTAGATGTATACTATTTACATGCATCTAATGATCCTCTTAGTTTACACAAGGAACTCAACGAAGTCTTTGGCATGCTACTGGCCTATAATCTGTGCTGTGCCGCCTTCTATACCATCGTGCAGGGCCTAAATGTGAACGCCTTCTCGTTTCTATTGTATTTTATCAGTTGTGCCGCCCAGTTTTTTACGGTCTGTCATTATGGACAATGGATGATGGATTTGGTAATAAATTTAGACACACTAAAAAGATCTTTTTTAATATTCATATTTGTTTAGAGTCAAGATATCTCGCAGTCGGCATACTCGCAAAATTGGTACGATGGATCACAAGTTTATCAAAAGCTCTTGCTATTTATTATGATGAACACATGTAGACCCGCCGTGCTCTCGGCAAAAAATATTATTATTATATCGCTGCTCACGTTTCAAAATGTAAGTTAATTTTTGGAATACAACGAGATGTTTTTAAAAGTTTGTTTCGCACAGATGATGAACATAACATATCGTTACTTTGCCATTATACGGAGACTCTTGGGAAAGTGAAAATCTTGAGGAGATACTTTTAATTTAAAATATATTTGCTTATTAAACTATAAACTTAAATAGAATTTAAAAATTTGTAAACCGCTTAAAAACTTGCAATGTTAACCGTTTGAATAAAAATAAAAAAACTGTACACGCATATGTAACGACCCTGTCTTTGCTGTTACGATCTTAGAAAACACATCTGGCAACGCTGTTAGCAGCTGTTCGCTCTCTTGCACTGATAACAGGCTGGCAAACACATTTGTTGCAACTAGCGCGGATCTTATCTGGGAAAAATGGGAAGAATCTTCAAAGTGAACAAAATCCTACCCTATGGTAAATGACAGCGTATTAAACATAAATATTTCCCACTAAAAGTGTTCCATTCGTTCTCAGATGACTCCTATTTGCGCATCAATTTGTCATTGTCCCAACTCAATGAGATCGCAGTGAGCATCTCGAAGAGTTTAGAGGTTACTGGTGCCCACGAAGTCGCCTGGGCATTAAAGGCCCTAATGCTAACGGATTTAACTACCCTGGCAGGCGATGATACGGCGGCAAATGTGCGTCGCCTTTGCGTACGTGCAATTCTTCCATTTGAGCCGAAATTCCTGGAGAAATCTTTGGAGCCATCGCTTCTGCCGGAAATTCATTGTGCTGCGGTGTGCGTGTACCCGGCACGTGTCGCGGATGCATACAAGACTCTTAAGCAATATGGAAAACTGAATGACATTAATATAGCCGCTGTGGCCACTGGCTTCCCAACGGGTCAATATGGTCTGAGTTCACGATTGCAGGAGATCAGCGATGCCATTGAGGCTGGTGCCACAGAGATCGATATCGTGATCAATCGCCAGCTGGCATTGATTGGCGACTGGGAAGGCGTCTACAAGGAGGTCGTGCTCATGCGGCAGGCCTGCGGCGATCGTGCACATCTAAAGACCATTTTGGCCATCGGTGAACTTGGTTCAATGGAGAATGTTAGTACACCTATATATTATGATAAATTGATACTAATACCAAAGTATCTTTTCAGGTTTATAAGGCTTCTATGGTCTGCATGCTGGCAGGCGCAGACTTCATTAAGACCTCCACCGGCAAGGAGGCAGTTAATGCCACGCTGCCCGTTGGCCTTGTCATGATATTTGCCATACAGGAGTTTGTACGGCGCACTGGACAGATTGTGGGCTTGAAGCCAGCCGGAGGTGTGAGGACTGTGCAAGATGCAATTGCCTGGATGACACTGGTGCGCAAAACACTCGGCATGAAGTGGCTGCAGCCCAAACTCTTTCGTTTCGGTGCATCGGGACTACTTGATGATATTGAAAAGGTTGTGCGCACGGGTGTTGCCACGCTGCAGAAGGCCTAATCCTTTCGGAACATATGTACAACAGCCCACAAATCAGGGAGCAAACTTTCAGGAAAGTGCAATAATATGCCAAATAGGATAAGAAATACTCACTTTGATGAAACTATAACTAAACCATGTGCATTTAACGAGTTCAAGATGAGTTGAGCCTACAACTTCTCAGAGTACTCCACACTTGATTATCAACCAAGCTTCTGTATTTGTGTCTACAGGGAGATTAACTCCACATACTTGTATAAATATATTTTTGCATTTTTATAACTGACTACAATTAAATAACACTTCACCAGGAGGGCTTAAGGAGGCTAGAGTCCAGTTGGCTTGAAGCTGTAGGTTAGCTGCGCGGGAGCAGCCATCAGATCATCCTCCGGCAGCTGCTCACCATGCTGCAGCAGCTCCACAGGTGCAACATTGTGTGGTTGATTGTCGGGCGCCTTGACGTGCATATCCACGGAGAAAAAGGAATCATCGAAATTAATGCGATTGCGTTCATCCTGCTCCATGTACATGGTTTTGGGTGCAGCATTGCCTCCCATTGCCTTCTCATAGGTATTCAGCCACTTGACATTGATGTGCTTGGAGCCGGCGTTGAATTTCTTCGGCATCTTCTTTGGCTTGTCGGCATAGTAATTATGCTCCTGCTGCAAACGCTGTGGCGGTGGCACTATCTTCTCCATGCGCTTGCTCTTGGCATCCAGCTTGGGATCGACATAGTCAAAGAGCGGCAAATAGAAATTGTAGGGTTGTGCTGTGGGTGGCAGCATATAGTTTTGAGGCTGTTGCGACGGCAACACAACTTGCGCCACAGGCTCACTGCCCGCGGCCAATGCATCCTCTTCCTGGGCAACAGCGCCAAAGATTTCCCCAGCACGCCGCAGCAAATGTTCCAAGCGTTCGATTGTTATAATTTGCGGATGCAGCAGTTGCATATCCTGTGATAATTTTGTGGGCGTGGCAGCAACTGTGGCGCACAAGACGCACAGCAGCAATAACTATGAAGAGATTTGCAAATATTATTACAGGTTACACTCAAAACAATCACAATCGATACTTACAATTAGTGACCCATTCGACATGACAAGATTTGGTATACTGAATTCCTTGTCCAGCTCTTTGTAGTGTGTGTCTGGCCGAGCTGCAGCCGTCAGTTGTTGTCACAAGGCTCGCACAATGAGTAAGGCGTCTTGGGGCACAACCAATTCATTTATACCCCACACACTGCAATCATTTTCCCAGACATAAAACGGAAGCTTTCGGAAGTCTGCACAATCAACGCGAACAACAACAACAATGCGAGCTGCGCCAAACTGCACTCCAGGCACAGTTATCTGGGAAACCGAGTTTCAAACGAGTTTGCACAGCGTCAAGAAATAAATATATAACGAGGCAACAACTAGACAAACACATACACAGACAATGGCATATGTGAGTATGAGCACGCCTGGCTACATAATGATGTTAATGTAACAACCCGAATCCGAATCCGAACCCGCACCGCCTGGAGTTGAACAAACTGGATGCAAGTAGATGATGTGAGTTTGTCATCCATAATGAGTTCGTTGCAGCCAGCGGACAGACGAGACGAAATTGCGTCAAATGGTCAAGTAATCACTGTAAAATTGTCCAATTTTGGAGCAATACCCAGAGAGAAAAGTCGGCCGCTTGCCCAAGTCCATTGACATCGCCAGTGGCGGCGGAGGCAAGAAAAAGTTATGACAACAACAATGGGCATAATACTCAGCATGCAGTTGAAATGCAAATACACTGCAATACAAAAAGTCAATTGACAGCGAACCTAAGACAACTAGCAAAATTAACAATCAGTTATAAATTATTATACATATTTAAATCTGGAAAAGTACGACTATTTCTAGTCGCAAATTGTAACAACTTTACTTTCTGCATTCAAAACTATTTTCACTTAAAAATCGTTTAAGACTTTCTTTAGCTGGCGCCTTAAATCATCGCTCACACAATTTCCGCAGCGAGTCTTGTGAACTCGTTTCGATTGTTACCCGCTCGACGAGAGCGAGCACATATTTCTTACATGAATATACAAGTATGTTTTGTTTTTTTTTTCGAACCATGCCGTAAAAGTGCAAGTTCAAAGTTACAGGAAGTGTTTGCCGGACTAAACTAAACGGGTAACAAATATAAATTGTAACGATTACATCTTATTTCATTGACTCTTATATTGGACAAATAACTATATAATTTCGGTACAAGTCGTAATAGTGGCGATCAGGTTTGCTGCAATTCGGGCAAACCTTTTATAATAATATCGAGTGCTTCCAGATCTTTATTGACCGTTTCCTTAAGCACCTCCATGGCCCGTTGTTGCATGGTCAATATGGTTTTCATCTCGTCCTCGGCATTCTTATCGATGGCATATTCAGCGATGCTATTATTGGCAAATTGATTCCGCTGCATTCGTATCTGAGAAAGTAGTTCACTAAGGCGACCCTTGAACTGCGTGGGCGCCGAGACAACAGCCTGCATATTCTGCAGCTTGGTGCGTAACGCCTCCTCCTCGGGTGTCAGTATACTGCCCACTTTGCGTGTGCATTCCTGTTTGACAACAATCTAGAAAAAGAATGCCGCGTCAGTAAAACAATAATACAATTTGGGTTAGTCCGAATGCGTTTCTTACTCGTAGTATGCGATGGCTCATTTCGGCTAATTTTCGCTTGTGCTCCAGTATTCTGGCTGTGGAGGATGCATGTCGTCGCCGCAGTTCCTGCAATTCACCTTCCACTTTTTTCATGTATAGCGCATGCGTATCTGTCTCCTGTTCCTGACATTTGACACGCCATTTCAAATCACCAAAGCCAATCATTGGCACCGGTATGAATTGACGAGCATCGGGATTATCCAGGTTGGCTTGACGCCACATGCGCGGATCAACGCTTCTCGGTGGATTCTCCAGATACTCCTTCAATTGATCCTCATCGGGTAACGTTAGGGCTAGAGCTTCGGAAATTCCCAGATTATTTAACTGCGGCTTTACCGCCGCCTGTCCCAAATAGCTGGCCAACTCGGTGGCAAGTATACGCTTGCTATCATTTGGTCCGTGTGCCATTTGCAACTTCTCCTCCACATAGATAACCATTTGACTTTTTTTATTCTCCAGTTCTTTGATCACATCGATGTGCACCAATATATTCGGTTTGCTGCCCATTAAACTGTGTAGGGTTTGTATGATCTGTTGTTGCTGCTGCCTATAAGATAAAGAGAACAAATTTGAAATTTTTGTAATGCATAGAAAATGCACAAAAATTCTTATTTTTCTGAAATAGAGGAAAGACAACCCAAAAATATCGATCAAATGTGCATATTTTACACAATTTGTGTCCGAATTAGCTGCGGATTCGATTTTTATATTGGTTTCGAATATCCTAATCGATTCTAAGCAAAAACTAAAATAAAAAATTTTTGAAAAAATTTCGGAATTTTTACAAGGGAGTTGCATGGAAAATGTCGAAAAAAATCAAAGTTCACAAATCGATCAAATTGAAATGCAGAATTGTTTTAAGCGTAATACCATAATCAAAATGTCAAACCCGAGTAAAATCAATTGATTTTTGGAAAAGTTATGAGTGAAAAACGATCAAAAAATCCTATTTTTCTGAAATTGAAAATTGAAAAACGAAAGCGAACCGAAAAAAAATCAAAAAATATGCATATTTTACACATTTTGTGTCCGAATAAGCTGCGGATTCGATTTTTATGTTGGTTTCGAATATCCTAATCGATTCTAAGCAAAAACTAAAAAAAAAATTTTTTGAAAAAATTTCGAAATTTTTACAAGGGGGTTGCATGGAAAATGTTGAAAAAAATCAAAGTTCACAAATCGATCAAATTGAAATGCAGAATTGTTTTAGGCGTAATACCATAACCAAAAAGTCAAACCCGAGTAAAATCAAATGATTTTTGGAAAAGTTATGAGTGAAAAACGATCGAAAAATCCTATTTTTCTGAAATTGAAAATTGAAAAAAGAAAGCGAACCGAAAAAAAATCAAAAAATATGCATATTTTATACATTTTGTGTCCGAATAAGCTGCGGATTCGATTTTTATGTTGGTTTCGAATATCCTAATCGATTCTAAGCAAAAACTAAAAAAAAAATTTTTTCAAAAAATTTCGAAATTTTTACAAGGGGGTTGCATGGAAAATGTTGAAAAAAATCAAAGTTCACAAATCGATCAAATTGAAATGCAGAATTGTTTTAGGCGTAATACCATAACCAAAAAGTCAAACCCGAGTAAAATCAAATGATTTTTGGCAAAGTTATGAGTGATTGAAACCGAAAAAAACCCTAAGAGGGTATAAAAATGTAGTTCAGAATCTTTGTGTATATTAAAACAGCTAACAAATTGTAGCATAAGTTGTCATATGCACCCAAAAGTGTAATATATGTATCTTTAGTGTGTATATATAGGTATCTATATTGCAATAGAAGGCATTTGGGACGGCTTGGAATTTGCAAGTGGACTGATTATAGTATAAAATGTAGGGTATAACTTATAACTTATGTGGAAGCAAAATACTATAAAGTTATTAAAGGTTTGGAATGCTCAATAGTTATCCAATAGTTACAATCCTTACATCAATAAAGACTTACTTTACTACCGTCAGTTCACGATCAAAGTTGAGCGCAACTAATCCCAATTTGTTATCCTTGCCAGGCATGCGACTGTACCCTATAGCCTTAAAACGACAAAGGTAATTCTCTTGCGTTATGTCCACCGGCGCTGCACTTTGGGAATAAAATAGTTTTCCGGTACCCCACATAGCTTGGAGATAATTCCACTTTGCCACAATATTGTCGCGTTCATCGCCAAAGATCGAGACATTTAAAATGGATTGCGCAAAGGCCTCATCCGAAGAAATTGGCACCTGTTGCTGCTGAGGCTGTCCGAGCATAAAATTTGTGCCACCGAAACCACCAAATCCAGGCGTCACCGTCGCCGTTGCCGGTTTTCCAAAAGCTTTAAAGATGTGTAACACATTTGTCAATTTGTCTGCTTGTCTGAGACGCTATCGTCAATTACCTGAAGCAAATGTGCCACCGCCAAAAGGCGTTGCCTGGGTGTTACCAAAGCCACCAAATCCCGGTGCAGTCGTTGTCGTTGCTCCAAATCCACCAAAGCCTGTTGCAGGCGCAGTGCTGGTGGCTTGCCCGAAGCCACTAAATGCTGGAGGTGCTGCGCTAATAGCCGGTGTGCCAAATAAACTCGGTTGACTTGTTGGTGCCGCTGCACCAAATCCACCGAATCCACCACCCAACGTTGGGGCTGCAGTTGTTGCAGTTGTGCCAAAGGCTGTTGGCGCCGAACCAAACGCTGGCGCAGACATGGTGCTACCAAAAGCCGGCGCCGCAGCACCAGTGGTTGCACCAAATGATGAACCAAACATGCCACCCGCTGTCGACGAAAAGATAACGAAAAAGAGGTCAGTATTTTGTAAGCTTTGTTGCTGGCTTAGCATCCGCTATGACAGATCTTATCAGTAGTTCAGCTAATAAATAGTGTTAGTACATTTTGGATGCTGAACGTCAACAGATGTTTCTTTTTCTATAATTATGTCGCTGTTCGTGGTTTGTGTTGTGATTTTGCTTCTGGCTTTTCTAGTTTATGTTGGCTACGTTATACATAAAAAGGCGTAAGTTATTTGTTTAGCGTACATCATTTTTAATTCATAACAAATAATGTGTACTAAATGCAAACACGTCGTATTTCAGCATCAATCCCAAGGAGATACGCGTATATAGCATAGAAGATGCAAAGAAATTGTTGACGCTGCCTGGAACTACTTCACCCCAGCGTTATTTAGCTAAAACGGCTTGAACAAAACCACTTCAATCTTTAAACAATTAAAACAAATTGCCTGAGAAATTGTTCATTTCGACTCACGTTTAGCCGGCGTGCTTGTCGCGCCAAGCGATGTGTTGCCTCCGAAGAACGACATGATTTATTCACTCCTGAACTCTCGATACCACTTGTACCTCCTCTCAGTTATGCAAAACTGTAGTTTATTTGTTAGTTAATTTAAAATATGAATAAATAAATAAAAACGTAGAATTTGGCGGTTTGTCTAGCCACATTAGATGAATTCTAGAACTGATACTATTTCGATAATTTTTTTATTTGTTTACAAATCGATAGTTCATGTGCAATACATACGATATTTATACTGCATGGTTCTTAAACTACTAAGGTATCATAGAATGCAATTGGATACATTCAAAAGAACATTGATTTACAATTTATTTAATTTAAGAAATATTATCGGGCTCTTATTAGCTTTATGCACGAATAATTTTCAACTTTTTTTTCATTTAGAATTGTAATATTCTCCCTATCATATTAGAGTGTGACGTAGAATTTTCTAGAAGTCAAGTCTCAAGCAATCTTCTTAATCGATAATTTGCCGCTAGTGACTGCATATTTATTCCCGTAATTAGCCGCATTTAAAATTAAATTCTTAAAATGAGTAAATACAGCGCAAAGTATTTGGAAGATAAGCTGAAAGAAAAGCTCGAAGCAACACACGTTCAGGTATCTGACGACTCGGACGGATGTGGTGGCAAGTTCAGCGTAATCATCGTGTCAAAAGCATTTGAAGGAAAATCACTGCTGCAAAAGCACAGACTGTAATAATTGTTAATTCTTCGATTATTTGCATTCAAAAAAATAACTGGGCTATAACTTTAATTTAAGGGTGAACTCAACACTTGCCGAAGAACTCAAGGAGATTCACGCTTTCTCACAAAAGTCATACACCCCCGAAGAGTGGGAGAAAGCGCAACAACAACAATAACAACAGTAGTGTCTTTGCAGCCAGCCAACAGCAGCAGCAGCAGCAGCGGCAGCGTTAACTGTAACCTGTTGCCGTCGCGGAGTCCAAAACCTGTACATATGTATGCACGTACGTATGTGTATGTGTATGTGTATGTAGATTTGTATAACCGAAAACAAAAAACCAGCCAACGTCAGACAAACGCTAACCATTCGAAACTGAAAACAGTCGAACAAAGAAAGTGAAAGGGGAACAGCCAACGAACGGAGCTGCAATAAAAACACACACGCAACATTACATAAAACAAAATACTTAACAACAATAATAATAATAATAATAATAATAATAAAATTAAAACGAGAACTTGCAACCTCGTGACGCCATTTTGACGCTTGAACCGCTGTGCCCTTAATTAGTAATTTAAATTACCGCTAAGATTCCGCTGAGATACAATCAAACAACGCACTTCGCGACAGAGTAGCAGCAGCTATTGTGACAGCCGCATCAGCATCATCTATTGACAATGTTGAAGTTCCAGGTGAACTCTCCTGGCAAGGTTATTCTACACGGCGAACATGCCGTGGTCTATCAGAAGCCCGCTCTGGCCGGTGTCGTTGGCCTGGGCACCAAGCTGCAACTGCGCACACAGCCAACCAGCCAGGTGGCCAGTTTCCAGCTGGAGGCCCTCAACTGTACACTGGAAATAGATCTCAACGAGTTCAATGCCTTCCTCGCCAACTTTCGCAGCAAATATCCCGGTGAGAAGTTGGAAAGTACCGCCAAGTTAATGGAGGAAGTCCGTGCGGAGGTGGCAAAGCAACTGGAACGCAGCGTTGGTAGCACACCGAAGCAGCAAACACAACGTGCCTTCATATCGATATACTACCTGCTGGCCGGTGCTGTACTAACTGCACCGAAGCAAACTGAGTTGTCATCCGGCTTCCAAGTGCAAATCGACAGCGAGCTAAATTTGGGCGCTGGCCTAGGTAGTTCCGCATCGTATGGTGCAGCATTGGCTGCCTCATTCCTCATCTTGACGGGCCATTTCGACCAATCAACCTATTTGCAGGATGAGAACTTAGCACTGATTTCCCACTGGGCATACGAGTCGGAACGGGTTAATCACGGAACACCTTCAGGCGTGGATAATACAGTTTGCACCTACGGTGGTATATTACGCTTTGTCAAGGGTCAAGGCTTCCAATCGTTGCGCATTCAAAAGCCACTCAACATTCTGCTTGTGGACAGCCGGGTGACTCGCAGCACGGCCGACATAGTAGCAAAGGTTCGTCACTTAGCCGAAGAATTCCCGCAGCTAATTGAAGCCATTTGGCAAGCGTGCGAGCAGCTTGTGAATTCCGCAGTGCCGCTCTACGAGAGCTTCGGTAATGCACAGGATGATAGCCAAAAGTTTGAGAAACTAGAACGTCTCTTTCAAATAAACAACGATCTACTTAAGGCGATTGGCGTAACACATCCCAAGCTGGAGCAAATCTTTACGATTGCCTTTAAGCGTGGATTCTTTTCAAAATTGACGGGCGCCGGTGCTGGCGGATATGCGATTATTCTATTGCCCGAAAACTACGAGGGCAACGAGGTGTACTGGAAAATGAAGGAGGAACTGGAGGCAGCTGGTTTTGGAGTGCACGTCACGACGGCTGGAGGCGATGGATTGCGTGTTACTTCATTGGAAGATTGATATTAACCATACATACATTACTTAAACTGTATTTTATTCTAAACGTATGAATGTACTCGAGGTTTCGTTATTACTTAAAATAAACTTTATATTTTTTATACGCCCCAATGTTGCTATCGTTGACTCCTGTCCCTAGTCTTGTAAACGATTCCTCGGTTCTTCATGTCGCGCAGTGTAGACTGTGGCAGTGTGCCAGATACGGATATGGCATAGATGCCTCGTGTAAAACGAGCTGAAAAAAACTCGGTTAAACAATTGGCGAAGAAAATGTATAATTTCCTACCTAGTCGCTGCCATTTGGCCACCCAAGAGTCGGTGGGTGTAGTCAGTGCAATGATGCCATCAAAATTATTACTAGTATGATCATATACGTTGTCCTTGTTATTTTTCATGCGCAGGAACTCCTCACAATTCTCACAGCCATCGGTCTCAAACTGATCGAAGGTCTATAGAAAATACGGTAAAAATGAATTGTGTACGTGTAAAGAATATTGAATATTTACTCACTTTAACCAGAGAGCACACCAAGCAGGCACGTAGGCCTCTAAGATCTTTTGGTATAGCATCAAATGACATCTTTAGGTATAAAATATGCAAAACACGCCGGTGCAAAATAAATTGTATGCATATGCGCCCAAATTTCAGCCAAACTATAAATATGAAACGATAACAAAGTACAATGCAACGCTTCAGTTATCGATAAGCAACATTTATTCGCTTGTATAAATATATATATCGATAGTTATTCCAAATAAAACAATTACAAATCACTTAATGGCGAAATTATCGAATATAAAAGTTATACAGTGATTGTTAGACGATTGGGTGGTTATTGTCTCTTGCGATAGTCCTCTCGTGCTTCAAAATATAGAAACATTGTACCCAATAGAATATGCGGATTATTTTGTATAAAGCTTAAAGATATTTTATATTCTTGAAGAGGAAGCGGTGGTAGAGAAAATTCGTCCAAGTAAAAATTGCGAGCAAATAAATGACCCTAAAAGAATTGCAACATAAGATTATAGTAAATTTTAGTAAAAGTATTTAAGCTTACCGAGTATGGACAACTGTGGTTAAGATTTGAGTGAGATTTAATATGATGTGATACATATCTCTCCATAAAATTAGATGGTTTCGCCTTATCGAAAAGCTGACAAAGGTTATAACGAATCCTGAAAACAAATGGCTTATACAGGTTCACTGAGTCCCTGTAAAATGTGTCCACAAGCAACTAAATAAATGAAAAAAAAAAAAGACTATACATACAAGCGCAAATTGATCTTTTTAACCAGCTTACGACAGCATTGGTCAGTTCTCCAATTACATCACAGTCTATATTCAATATTGAAATTGTCCAGTTAATTGGTTTTAAAACACAAGAAATATTTCCAAAATGCTTTTGGTTACCACTGCATTCAACCTTCCTGATTTTGTAGTACACTCCTTGCTGAAATAATTTTGCAATCTTAAGTGTTAAAATATTCCCATATTTTCAAATTATAAACGTACGCAATAACAAATCACACAAAACACTGTCAATACCAATAACAGAACCCGATCGTGACTTGTTCTACTTGACATGTTGTTAAAAAATAAACTGAAAGAAATATAATCATACAACAAAAAAATATACCAAAATTCGTTATCTCTGATGTAATTATGCTTAATGACTAATAAATTGGCTCCAGTGTATAGTTTAAATACATTGATAAAATGTGAAAAATAAGTGTAGTTTTTCGCTAATGTGTTTAGTTTAATGTCTATCGACTTACAAATATGTATAATAAATAGTACATAGATGGTAAAATTTGAATATATCATACATGTAATATTTAAATTTCTTTGGCCACCGCTTCGTTGAGTGTGGAGCAATTTTCACGATGTGGAAGTGTGGAGTGTTGTTTCGTTAAGTGCAAGCTTGACTAATGTGTCCGCGTTTCCATTGAATGTCACACCTTAACTTTGGAAGTCTACGATAATTGTTGTTTTGTTATTTTCGTTTACCGGCAAAACAATTAACTCACGAACCAATAATCCTCAATTATTGTACTAAAAGTGTTCAAGGATGTCTACGTCCACAACAACCACTTCCAGCCCAACGGACAGCTCCAACGGTTCACTTGCCATTTCGTACGGTGCTGCGCCCGTTGTCCCTGGTCCCAATACGCAGAAACCCTTTACACTTTCGGAGCGACTTGGTTTCGAGATTCACCGTTACTCCAGCTATTCCCCTAACTATTTGCCTGAGTAAGTTTGGCGTTCTTCCCTCAACTTAGCTGTATAATCTTACACACATGCATAGATATTTACTGCTGTTCACACACACACACACACACACACGCACCTGATTTGCATTGTTATTATATGTGCATGTGTGTGTTGTGAAATGCATATGTATTTAATATAGTATGTTCATATGTATAGGCGACGCGCGTCCCGCCCATAAAGTCTGCAAAGTTGCATTTCGTAATTGTTGTCAACTGCGCAGCTGTCGCTGCCAAATGCTATGGGTATTTTTACAGTTCGATTTCACAATTCAAATTACAGAAATGTTCTCGTCGACTGTCCCAACGATCAAACCTCTCGGTGGTCCGCCTATACGAATAGCCCACCCCAGTTCCTGACATTGAAGCTCAAACGGCCTGCCATAGTGAAGAAAATCAAATTTGGCAAATTTGAGAAGTCCCACGTATGCAATATTAAGAAATTTCGAGTCTTTGGCGGATTGGAAGATGAGCATATGGTGCTGTTGCTTGAAGCGTAAGTTCAAATGACTTTATGACCTCTTGACATCCCTATCAATAGCCCAAACGATCATTTGCAGTGGCCTTAAAAATGATAATATACCCGAAGTATTCAATCTGCGCTGCATGACAGAGGATGGATCCGAAAATCTACCCATACTGTATTTGAAAATTGTGCCATTATTGTCGTGGGGTCCGTCATTCAATTTTAGTATCTGGTACATTGAATTGCACGGCCAGGATGATCCCATGTACACGTGTGCACGCATGAAAAGCTATAATACGTTGCGTGAAACTGAGATTATTAAACTTTGCCTGAAACACTTTCGTCAGCAGGGATACACGAAGGCTTTCAACGCCCTACAGGAGCAGACAAATGTGCGCCTCGAACATCCTTTGATAAGTGAATTGCATAAGTATTTGGTTAGTTACATATATAAACTATTGTCAAGGGCTACAAGTCGCTAACCATTAACTATATTTAAAGGTTGTGCAGGGAGACTTTGAGCAAACGGAACGCTTTATTGCCGACTGCATTGACGAAGGTTTAATGGACGAATATTTAAACAAACAAGACTACAAGCACGACTGGCATATGAAGTACACTGAGAGCGAAATGAAGCCTGGTAATCGTGGAGGTCATCAATTGGTTGTGGATGCCAAAAAACGACTTATTTACTTGTATGGTGGATGGGATGGCTATCAAGATCTCAGCGATTTGTGGGCATATAAGATTGAGCTCGACGAGTGGACTCTTCTATGTGATCGGTCCGAGTTGTTTAACGGACCCACACCGCGTTCCTGTCACAAAATGATCTTCGATCCCGTAAGCGAGAATATCTTTATGCTGGGTCGTTACCTCGACAATTCGATACGCACCAGTGAGTACATTAAGAGTGACTTTTATCTATACGACACCCGTGCACGCAACTGGATGCAAATCTGTGATGACACCAGTCAAGTGGGTGGTCCGCAACTAGTGTACGATCATCAGATGTGCATCGATGCGGACAAACGAACAATTTATGTTTTTGGTGGCAAGATACTGACACCACGAAGTGCCACATCTTCCGTTGAGCCGGAATATTCGGGTCTATTCTCTTATCACATTGCTACAAACACTTGGACCCAGATACTTGTGGATTGTCATCATGCCAGTGCCGCTCAAGCAGATGTCATGTCAATTAAATCGCGCATAACCCATTGCATGGTATTCCACACGGTAAATATATATGAGGTTTTTTAATCTGATTTAGATTTTTCATTCAGCAACTTAATTATTTCATTCAGAAACATCGAAAGCTTTATATTTACGGCGGCCAACGGGGCAAGGAAGATCTAGATGAACTGCTCACATATGATGTGGATACACAGTCAATTTCAGTGTTTAATAAGGAAAATTCTCTACATGGAAGTACGGCCAGTACGGAGGCTAAATTTGAGCCATCGTCAGGGTATACACTACGCGCAACGATTGACTGCGATCGCGACGAAATATATATATTTTCTGTAAGTTGACAAGGCCTATAATATATATGTGTATATTTAAAAATGTAATATTGAATTTGTAGAGCTTAAACAAGGTAAAGGATCGCCGAGATGTGCATCATGTGGACGCTTCAAACTCATTTTGGGTTTATTCATTGCGTACGCATAAATGGTCTCGCATCTATTACTGCCGTTACAATGCTCAGGATGTTAATTCAATTAATAAGGCCAACATTTTGGGTGCCAGCAAGGGTGAAAACTCTCTGGAGCCATGTCCGCGATATGCCCATCAGTTGGTCTATGATGAGGTCGCCAAAACGCATTACCTTTTTGGTGGTAACCCAGGCATATTCCAGTATCAGCAGCTACGCTTGGATGACTTTTGGCTGCTCTACCTAGAAAAGTAAGTACGTTTGGTATAAAAATAACTCGAAATATTATGCTTATGCTGATTGCAGGCCGAAACGGGAAGAAATATTGAAACATTGTCGATTTTTGGTGCGGAAATTGCGCTATGAGGAAATGGCACGTATTGATCCATTGAAAGCAATGCAGTATCTTCGCGAGCATATATCCGATGTAATAGATCACAGTGATGCAGAGCAACTGAATAATGTAAGTGTGGAACTTATATAAATACTTTAATGGAACGTATTTTATTAATATTTTCTTTCATCTACATAATGCAGTTCCATAAGCTTGCTTCGCTGCTTTTCAAGTCTCACGATTGTAACCAGGACACGGCTACATCGGTTATGTGTGCAACTGAAGAGTTCGAATCAGGCGATGCTCAGATGTCTAAAGGTAAGATTATTTAAAAATAACCTGGTAATTGTAACAAACTCTATGATACATCTAGTTGACATACCAGAGGATATGGGTCTGGTGAAAGATGAAAATATTTCGCTGGAGTCAAATGAAAGTCTGGCTACATCTGGTATATCGGAACCGGCATCAAGTCCCAGCAGCTCATCGTGCACGAAGCGTGCGCGCACAGAATACTGTTCCGAACAACAGAATCGTCGAGCTTTTCTCTTCAATAAGCTGGTTCAATTGATGCCAGTAAACATGGTGCAGCCCGAACGTAATTTGAGCGATTTTGTAGTCATGTGAAGAACGTGCCAAATAAGATATATATTTATACATGCATAACGACATTATTTATAAGTTATTCAATATTTATGTTAATTCCTTTGAAATGTTAAAAGATTCTCTCGAACGCTGAATGTGAATGTGATACTCAATTCGTGTTTAATTTTGTTTTGTTTGTACCATGTTAAGTTTTATGGCCATTGCAAAGCATTGCCAAAATATTGAATTGAAGTGTAACACAAAGCTTATTTAATTGTGATAGATTATTTTTAAAAGATGCAAATGGCGTTGAGGTTGATCTTCAGAAATATATGTAAAATGTGTGTTAAAATAAAATTTAAGCTTAGATCTTACAAGTAAGTTGAATAAAGAATTTTACTTTTCATAATTGACAAGTGAATTTTATTTTGCAATTTATATTGAAGTGTTAACAAATCAAAGACTAAATAAAATTCATATAATTCTTTTATAGTGTTCACGTCGCAAGTGTAGTGCCTACATTATAATGTTAACGTACTTAACCCAAATTGAATTCCTTAAGTGCATTTTGCATAATTGTATCTTTGACAGCGCAGAACACAAGTTTGATGTTTTCAGTATCTGTTGATACAAAGAAAGTAATTAAAAATAGGAAAATGTCTATAAATAGTCATAACTCAACCTGTGGCTGTGGTGAAATGAGAATAACATTGACGCTCAGGATCGGGATTACAGGCCAAGTATTTCTTAAGTACGAATTGTTTGGCCGCAGCGTGATCTTGTTTTGGGCCTGTATAGATAGATAATTATAAAATATCATATGTATTAAAAATCAGTTTGAGAGAGAGACTCACCATCGAATTCTGGAAAATAGTCAATCACATGAGAATACATTATTTTCTCCTCCAACAAATCCTTCTTGTTAAGGAAAAGAATAATTGATGAATTCTGGAACCACGGGTATGTAATAATAGTTCTAAACAAAGCTTTGGATTCCTCCATTCGGTTCTGAAATTATGTATTCCATAATGAGTTAGAAACTGAAATCAGAAATATAATTAGGTTTACCTCATTATCCGATTCAAACAAGATTTGATCATATTCCGATAGGGCAACTAAGAATATAATTGATGTGACATTCTCAAAGCAATGAATCCACTTTCTTCTCTCCGATCGCTGACCGCCGACATCTACCATTCTATATAATATATGTATTATGATCATAAATAGATAACAATGAAACTTCCAGTAAACTACCTGAACACAATGCCATCCAAGTCGAAGGGATACTCAAGTATTCCAGTTGTGGGCACACGAGCACGTAGAATATCCTGTTCAGTGGGCAGATAATCAGCCTGCTCAATGCGCGCAAGATCACTCAGATAGCTGTTAAATTAATATATATATTAATCAAGTAAAATCCCAATCCTGTTTAATTAATTACTATTTAGCCGAATCTGTCAGCTGATATTCTCTTCGACGATCGTAGCATTCCTGTATGCCTGCATCAGCCCACAAGGATTTGATGGCATTCAGATATGGATCCTCAAATGTTGTAACCGATTCATAATCGATGCTCATAACCAGCTCAGCGTGTTCCTAAATCCGAATCAAAACGGAAATATAAGTCTCCAAGAATTATATATGTATCCTCGATACTTACACTCGTCTCGGTCGCGCCGTATTCTATTTTAAGCATATCCATAGCTTTGATCATGGACTGCATAGCCATAAATATGTTCTGGAACACTAACTTGATGTAACCCTTCTTGTCATCGTCCGAGTAGCCGCTGCCGTGAATAATACGCATCTGTTTAATGAATGTCGATTTTCCCGATTCACCAGTGCCTAGAAAAATCGTTTAGTTAAGATTGCAAAACACATTGACCGTTAGAAGAAGGGTTGGTCAAATGATGTGTGGGTGACCTAGGTTTATGCATGTATAGTATTATGTAAAAAGATTCTATATAATGGTTTGCTGGTGCTTGAGTACTTGGTAGAAGAGCGAAAGATAGGAAAAATAAATACCCAGGAAGAATATATATGTTTTTCTTGTTATTCATGAATTCTGCTCACCCAACAAAAGAAGTTTAAGTTCCCGACGCGCATCTCTCTTATCGCGACGCAGCTGTTTCTCGATTTCCTGATTGATACGTTTTTGTTCCTTAGCCTCTTCCGATAAACAGCATTCCATGTTGAATATGAATTACAGATCCAGCTCTATACTAGTTATTAAATTGAAAAAAAATCTTCAAAAATCAGTTGCTTATCCAACGAGATGATCCTGTAACTATTCCTTGACTTCCAATATATATATATATATACGATATTTAAATTAGGTTGTTCTCTCGACGAGCTCCCGTTACGTTGTGTTCTGCATCGGCAGTGACCATTTCATATTTGCCCGACTCTCGATTTTGGCCGTGGCTCTGACACTGGCACTGGCAACAGGCGAAAGCGCATGTACCGTTTAATTTGTATATAGACTCGGCACTGGGGGACGATCTGTTCGTGGTTCGTGCAGCAGGTGGAAACAGATTCAGGAAACGCTGCCCGTGCCCAAGTTCATTGCAAGAAAGCTGATTTTGGTAACTATACGGCTTCTCGGCTTGGTCTAGCGGAAGACCCGAAGCGCTTCCGACCACCCAACCACCTACCCACCTTACAAACATACATATAGGGAAAGTATATATACTAACTATTTACAGATATACGAATATGTTGATGACTGTATGGGTCTGGGTCAAAATCTTGGCTTGCAGTATCGATTTCCTTGTCTTGCGTTATTATGGAAGGTTCAAAAAATTGTATTAGCCAAATATCGGTCGAATATAATCTTCGATTTGTAGCTCCCAACTTGTATGACCTCCAAATTAACTGTGTCTCTGTCCTTGGCTCACTCTACTTTCAATGCGTCATACAGACGTCGCGTCCGTTTTGGGGCTAGCCCTAATGCTGATTTCTCTACGCTGGCGTCCAATATTGTTGTGAGTGTTGTGTTAATCCAATTGTAACCGTATATAGCACACACTCGAATACATATACATGTGCGATGTATTCAGCAATATATGTATTTGTTTGAAATCCCGGCAAGAAAAGACTACTTTTATTTTTAATATATTTTTATTTATATTATATTGTTTTGTTTTGTTTCATTTTTTTTTTTTTTTTTTTGGGTTTTAATATATATATGTATATATATATTTAGGTGTACATAGATACTTTTTCTTTATTTTCTTTTGTGTTTTTTTTTAGGTTTTTTTATTTAAATTATCTAAAAAATTCTTAGTTACCATTGCCACCTCAATATAATCAATTCATCTTCTAGTACTTGTATCTTTTTTGAATATGATTTCTATGACAAATGTGTATACTAACACACAGACACCGATACACATGTACGCGCATACACACACACACACACACACACACACACACACAGATGTACACCCGCACAAACGTCAACTTCAATTGAGTGTAAATCCCACAAATTGTTGTGTGTAAATTTCCATAAAAAAGTCAATCAATTCAAATGCTAGTACAAGTTGAAAATCTTACACTCAATGGAAGCTTCAATCTACGCTTCTGTGTGTGTGTGTGTAAGTGCTCTGTGTGTGTGTGGTTGTGTCAGTATGTGTGCGTGTGTGTGTATGTGTGTGCCGTTGATGTGTAAGTACTTATGTAGAGGGACGTGCGTTTGCCTTAAGACTTAAGCTAAGCATGCAGTTTTTATGTGGGATTCTCTTTTGTTAGCATCTTCTTCTCTTCTGCTTCTTCTTCTCTTGATTTATATGTATGCATGTATGTACTTAGGTTTATATGTATGTAGAAATATGTACGTTAAAAATATTTCCCATTCAATATCATCATCAATCGTCATTGTATCATCGTTACATGACAATTATCTTCATATCATCCCATTCAATCGCATTTACAATATAAAGTTCATTAAGTAACCTAAAGATGTGGAATATTTCATAATCATATTCATATATTTTTCGTTTTTTGTTACTGGTTTTCTTTTAGCCTAGTTTTACATAATTTCAACGTCAAGGGAGAGACACGGTTTTGTAGTTATTTTTGTTTTTGGTATGGTTGTTCTTTCATGTTGTAGTTATTATTCAATAAGTTTAGTATAGCTTTTCAAGCATTGTATGAAATATGGTCTCTATTCCATAAGCATATACATATGTATGCAAGTAAGACTACCCAGCAAAATAGCCGAGACATTACTTGAGGTGTCTATCATTATTATACTCAAATATACTTGTACATCAAAATGGATCTTAAGCTGAATTCATTTTTACGAATTTGAATCATATCGAATTGATTTCGAATTTCGAATATCTCTATATATATATCGTATTTCATTTGAGTTCCATTCAATATGAGTTCTTAGTGGGCTGTTGTACAAAACGAATACACAAGCATAAAACGAATACGCGTACAATTCAGATGTATTCGTATTTGTATTCTCGCGTCTGAATGTTCTTTTCGCCTGCAGTTCTTGATTTTGTATATAAAAATACAAAATACTTGTACACATACGCGTACATTAACCGCCGTTGTATATGTATGTATAGTTATTATATATATGTAAGTATGCATAATATACTAGAGTATATTAGATCATTTTATCTTTGCTTTTATCATTTTATATCAAATTCTTGCTCATTTATTATAGCATCATTTTAAGCTTGAGTTAAGCTAAATATTTACATACAAACTGCAAAAACGTGAACTTGAAAACAAAAACCCGAAAAGATTCGAAACTGATTAAAGAAAAAAACGTGATGCAAAATTCTTACAAATTGTCATGTGAATTGATTAAGCACAGATTGTGAACTGTGAATCAATGGGAAATGGGAACACAAATTCGAACATAATACCATCTTAAGTATACACTTTAATAATTCTTTTTTTATATTTGACGTACATTTACTCTATGTTTTATCATTCATTTTTTGCCAGGGTTTTCTTCATGGATTTAATGAGCACTAGAAGGCACAAAACGCTAACTAAACCAAATTTTTCTTTTATGTGAGTTCATTTTCAGTTTTTTTTTTTAATTTTTTGGTTTTTGTTTTTATATATATTAATTTTTTTTCAGTTTTTTTATGTTCTTTCCCATTGTGGTTATGTTAGTACGTACACATAGTAGACTACATACGATTTTTTGTTCTTTAAACGAAACTTAAAAATGTTTTGCTGAAACCGCCAAATTGATTTTTCAACCGGAACATAAGGTATGATAAAACAAGGACTTTAAACTAATGCATTTGCGCTGTGGGCTGTGTTTCTGCATATGTATGTGTGTAGTGTGTTTGGAAGTGTTCCCAAAATTTGGGATCACCCTCTTTTCTGCGAAATGAATATGGTCAAAGTCAACCAAAATACTGGAGACCTTTTATATACTGCCGCTCACCGATACAATTTATTGGACGGAAAACTATATACGTGTGTATGTACTCGTGTGTAATGCGTATACAAAATGTATAGCGCTTCGGCTGGAACTCTTGTTAAAAATTTGAGACCGTCTGCAACAGACAACAACAAAAAAAAAACAACTGTTTTCATATCTTATAGTTCGGTTTTTCTTTTGGTTCTGTTATAGGAAGTCTTTCAAAACCCTTGCAGAGCTTAGACCCAACTCAAGTGACTTTCTAATCGGACCTAAAAACGTTCACTGTATGTCTTTAATAATCTCCTCTTTTTGCTTTTCGGTCTGCTCGGGCTTACAAGCGTCGGCATGCCGAACTTTTCATTGGTTTTCCTTTTCCTTTTTCATTCTTGGTAAACAACGAAAAATCATGTACGCTTATGTTTGCTTAAATACACATTTATTGACTTAATTAAGCTTTTTAAAAGCTAATCAATTCATCAATTTATTAAATGTAAAAATTTTGTTATTTATTTTCATTTACTATATCTTCGGTTTACGTGAATTAAAGCTTTATACAACACACTGTTGAATCTTACTTATATCTAGATGCGTGTTGTTATTCGAATTACGATTAAGCAGCGGAGATATGGAAACGGGAAATGCATCTTGATTTCAATATATATGTGTACAAATAAGGCTCGAAAAGTTATAAGTGATCTCATAAATATGAGTTGGTGTCGCAAAATATTGTATAAACAATAAGGAGAACGAAAGGAAAACCTCAAACTGTATATTTTAATACCCCTCATAAAGCATATTTAAAAATATATTCATAATTATATAAATTATGAAAAACAAAGTTTGATTCATATTTATTTTACATTTACATATATGTTTGTATGTTTTTTTCTCACTTTTTTACCACATATACATAGAGTAAAATTGTGTTTATTTAGGTTTATATATAAATAGTTTTGTTTACTTGTTGTTGTTTTGTTTCCGTATAGTTTACGTTCTTTTTTCTGTAAGTGTGCGCGTTTACTTTGTTACTTTACTATCGTTCTATAGCTGTAGATTAAATTAAACTAAAATTTAAAAACAAAAACAAAACATTGTCTATAACATAAGCAAAACAGACTAACAAAATAATAATTAATATATATAGTATATATGTATTAAAAATATATGAAAAATCAAGCTACATTTCTTATAATTTTCATTTCATTTCAATGTTACAATTTGATAACAATTTTTATTATGACAATTATTTTTGTTTATTTGATTTTCTTTTATTTCTCATCGATTTCTTTCATATAGTTTGTGGAAATTGTTTTGATGGCATCAAGATCAGCTGCGTTTGATATTACTGCTTAGATAGTTGCACGTAACGTATAGGCTTTAATTAGTTTGAATATTGATGGTTATGACTGTTTATGTGTTTCTTTTTTGTCGTTTTAGCCGTCGAATAATTATAGTTATGCTGCAGCTTTGAAAACTTTCGACAAACATATGTGTTGTTAATATACTTAGATAGATGTAATCTGACCGCAATTTGTTTAAATACAAATGCGTATAATATTATTCTTTTTTATTATTACATTATATAGTACTTAATCATCACGTTCATAATCGTTTTCCATTTGTTTTGTGGTTTGCTACGATTTTTAATTTACATTGAATGATTCTTTCTCGCAATACAAATTAATTTATTCTCATTAATCTTTACATTTAGTTAGATAATGCGTATGCAAGTATGTAATGTATGTAATGTTATGTTTATAATGGTTGTATGTATATACACATATTATGGGCTCGTATATGTATATAAATATTTCAGTAAACAATTGTGATATATTAGGTGTTATATCTTAATAAAAAATACAGTATATAGTATTATATCTGTAGTTTTTCCACTTGTTAGTTTACAGGATTCTGGTGTTCTTTCGTGGTTGTTTGTGTTGTCGTGTGTGTTTGTGTCGCGTGTGCTTGTGTGATTTTAAATTATTATGAGAAACTTTTAACATACATTGTTTATGCAAAATTACTATTTGTTTATAAGTTACATTTTGTTGGTTGGTTTCAGTAAAATTTATGCTTCAGTACGACAAAAATTGTTTCCGTTTCTTGTTCCTCTTAAGCTTTTGATTAAATTAAATGTATTTGTTTTGTTTTTGCTTGTTTTTTTTGTTTGTTTGTTTTTCTATCATTTTTTTTACAAAAGTTCTATAATAATGAATTTTTAAATATTATTATTACTTTACTCGTACTTGGTATCAGAAATTGTTTTCTTTTGTTTTTGTTTTTTTCATTTCTCTTATATATTCCACACAAATTATAATGTATACATCAATCGCATCATCATCGCTCGTTTTTCTCAATTTATGCTACAGTTTTCTCTCATGTTTTCCTGATGTTACAATTAAAGAAATTTGTGTTTGGGTCTAATGCTTAATCTTCGGCAAACATCATTAGTTTTTCTTTTTTTTAGTTTTGTTTTAATTAATATGCAAAAAAGGAATTATGAATGTATATATATATTTGTTTTTTATATATATGTATATATAAATATGCATATGCACATAGCTTTATATATATATACATATTTATATATATGCATACACTTATACATTTGTATATATATGTATAATAAAAATCACAAAAATAGTTTGCTGATCCAAATCCAGTTTAGACCAAATTGTATTCCTTAAGATTGGATTGCAGAATCGTGTCCTTTACAGCTGCAAACACAAACCTTATATTTTCAGTATCTAAAGAAAAAAGAAAGGATTAGTCACAATAGATTCTCTGACAAAAAAATAATATTTTAAAAAAACTATTATTAATATTATATTAAACCAAAACATGTGAAATAATATAAATTTTTATTTTTGTCTGTTCTCAACGCGTCTTAAATAAAATAAAAACATACAAGCTATACAATAATATCAGTAAGCTTCACATCACTATTTTCCCAGTTATAGCAAGGGGTTGAATTGGGACAGGGACTTTGTTTTCAATTAAAGGTTGAAATCATCGATCAATTTGCGCAAAATCGTATCTTTCACTGCGGCAAAGACGAGCTTGGTGTTCTTAGTATCTATTTCAAACGGAGTTTATTAATAATTATTATTCAAATCCAAAAAATTGAAGCTCTGTCTAAATTACAGCATTTGAGATTGCGAAAGCAATAATGAATCAGGAACTATGCCGCATAAATTTATACAAATGGGCTCAAGCACTGTATACAATTGAATTTGAATAGTTGTACCTACCTGTAGCACAGGTGAAATGAGAATAGATAATCTTTTCGGAATCTGGATTTAAGTCTACAAACATGCGCAGTATGAATTCACGGGCTGCTATTGCATCTCGCTGTGGACCTGTTTACAAAAGAATAAGAATGCTGTAATATCAATTTCACAATATATATTCAGTAAGCGCATACCGTCGTATTCAGGAAAGTAATCCACCAAATGCGAATACATAATTTTCTCCTCTAACAAATCTTTCTTGTTAAGAAAGAGAATAACTGATGAATTCTGGAACCACGGGTATGTAATTATAGTTCTAAATAAAGCTTTTGATTCCTCCATACGATTCTAAAAAAGAATAACAACATATAGTATATTTATCTGGACATGAAATGCGATTAAATTTACCTCATTATCAGATTCAAACAGGATTTGATCGTATTCAGAAAGCGCTACCAAAAATATGATTGAGGTGACGTTTTCAAAGCAATGAATCCACTTTCTTCTCTCCGAACGCTGACCGCCGACATCCACCATTCTGCGTATAAAATATAATTAGTTTAAGCAGTGAGCTATAAACGAAAATTATATCTAATCAAATGTAAGCTATTTACAAATACTAAAATAAGATAATCAACGTCTTCTTAATTATTATTATGTACATTGCTGTTTTTACTACTCCAAGCCATACAATAGCGTCATCAATCAATATATAGCGATATATTGGTCTATGTATTATTTAAAATATATACCTAGACTGGGACAATCAGAAAATTTTCTTCACAATCCAAACAATCTATCAATCAAAATTGACCATTTTATAACAAGGTTCACATTTAAATTTTTAAGAAAATTCCGTTGTTCTTCGTCGTTCCAAAATAAACGCTTTAAAACAAATAACTAATTTTAAATGACATTTCCCAATGTTGCTGATTAGAAATTGTAAATTAATTACACAATTAAAATAAAAAGAGGCATGCAATGACAGCAGCTGATATTTTTTAATAGCTACCTAAATCTGATTTCTTCCAAATCAAATGGATACTCAATGATCCCCGTTGTCGGTACACGAACTCTTAAAATGTCTTGCTCAGTCGGTAAATAGTCAGGTTGAGCCACACGATCGAGATCCATAAGATAGCTATGTGAAAATAAACTCAATTAGCAAAGGATTTCTTTGTGAATAAAACAAACTCACTATTTAGCAGAATCCGTCAATTGGTATTCTCTTCGACGATCATAGCATTCCTGTATGCCAGCATCGGACCATAGCGTTTTGATGGCATTCAAATATGGGTCCTCAAAGGTTGTAACTGTCTCATAGTCAATGCTCATCACGAGATCAGCAAGTCCCTAGAATTAAGAAAATACAATTAGTTACAATTAAATCGTTAATATAATTTATTACTTACATTATGCATATCAACACCATATGATATTTTGAGCATATCCATGGCCTTAATCATTGACTGCATGGCCATGAATATGTTTTGGAACACCAGTTTTATATAGCCACGTTTATCGTCGTCAGAGTAGCCGCTACCGTGTATAATACGCATCTGTTTGATGAACGTAGATTTGCCGGACTCGCCCGTGCCTGTGTATATTGAAAAGTCAAATATGGTATTAGTTTTTTCCAACAAATAAGGGCTGCCACCCGTAACAGACTGCAGCGCGTGGTTGCTGCCCCTACATGCAGTCAGCCTTCTGGTAGACGTGGTGGAGCACTTTACTAATTAGCAAAAATGTGGCGGTGCCAACCAGCCGCAATGAACTGCAATTGCAACTGCAGGTCGACGCAACAATTGCATTAAGCTCGCTGGCAGGTGAAATTCAATCACACCCACGTAAATACATATGCAAATACACACACGTGTACATATATTTCATATGCATGTATGTACAGTGTATCATTAATAAAGTTTTGCGTACTAATTGGCACACACAGTACAACGTACAGGGACGCTCCCTGGCTTGCTGGCTGACAGGAACTTGCCAATCTGAGTCTACCATAGCTGTATATGGGTCAAGGGTAAACAGTTGCGAAAACTGTTAACTGTTCCATCAGGGATATTATGTCTCGATTTTACGTTATATGCAACTACTAATATTACTCACCCAGTAAAAGTAGTTTAAGTTCACGGCGCGCATCTCTCTTGTCGCGACGCAGCTGTTTCTCGATTTCCTGATTAATTCGTTTTTGTTCCTTGGCCTCTTCTGATAAACAGCACTCCATGCTAACTGGTTTTAAGGACGCTTACGCGTTCTACAGACCCTGTTCTACGCTCCGTGACTTGCAGAAATGTCGATTGTAAAAAGCGAGTTTATCCTCCTTGTGCCTTCACACACACTTAGTTAGTTAATGAAAGTGTTGCAGTTATACCTTTATTTGTAATTTCTTTTGGTTTTGCTGCTCTTTCATAGAGTTGTGCTTCTTCTTCAATTAGCCAAATTCAGCTTTGCTTTCTCTACGGTTGTTCTATATAATTGTTGTGTGATTAGTTTGTTTTTAATTTCGATTTAGTTGCTCGTGAGCATTTGTACTTTGGCGTTGCTCGCTGTTTCCTACGACACTCAGGCTCTCTTTGGCTATTGCTTACTTTCCCTCAAAGGCTTCTCTTTTGTGTATATTTTTGTTTTTGTGTGAGTGAGTGTTGGGAATAGGTTCAGTTTTTCGCTGCACAGTTGACTATCTTCCTGAACCGACTGTGGTGCATCTCTGTGACAATGATGAATACAAATGCAATGACCACATCGGGAAATTTAACAGATTCACGCAGTTTTCGGCTATTCATAAGCACCTTAAAAAAGAGGGGAAAAAGAGTAAATTTAATAGGTAATTCAATATTTTATTTCAACTTATAGATAATACCGACGATCGATTTATTTTAAAATTTAAGCTCCTCAAAAGTATTATTAACTAGAAAGACTTTAATTAGCAGTACCTTAGCGATTTTGGAAGAGGTCTCCATTATCAACCCATGTAAAACTGGCGCAAAACAAATTTTAACAAGATCATGTGAAGTTTCGTTCTCATATAATAGCCTTGGCCAGTCTGCATGAATGTGAATTCACTTCCCCATAAAAATCATCAGATCAAAGAGTGATCAGTGTAACAACGTTAATTACCAACTAGTTAAACTCTTCGATTCGAAATTATTTGCGGTTTGAGTGCACATTCAAGCATGAATATACATGTTTACAAAGCTATTGGATATACATATTTCATACATATATCATATATAGTTTCTTTTACTTTGTAAGAAGAAAATAAACATTATTATGTTATCAATAGTTTGTACACGAAGTATTTAAATGGCATTCCAAGACGCCTACTGAACGTAATAAAGATGTAAACAACTTAAATGGTTCTAGGAAACTGGAACATAAAATAACCAAAATAATTTTCATGCTATATATAGCATCAATACTAGACATACAGGGAAAACAAAATGCCATGAAAGCTTAAACAAAGTTGGTCAAGTAAAGCCAGAATAATCGAATCGGAAGATAATAATAATTACACACAGTCTACGAATCAAAGTCAGCTCGAAGAGAGTTCAGGTGAGCCTGAGGTGATTATCTGGCACGCTAGACAACAGTAGCTGGCACAAGTCAGAAAAAAATAATTGAGATAAATTCCGAAACATTCACACACACACACAAATGAGGCAGGGCAGGCTTGTATCTTCTTGTATCTTGATAAGGCAGGGACACATCATGTGTGCTTCTACTGCAGGTCGTTCAAATAAGTTCAACACTGTTTTACGACTGTATTAAAGGGTATATATGCAGTAGATCGCCACCTGAATCCATCCAGTAAACTAATACAGAGAGAGAGCAGAGCAGACAAACAAACATTCTCAACAGGTTTGTCGCAGGTTCCCCGGTCAAACACTGGAGGCGGGCAAGAGGGCATCAAGAAAATCTCTTGATTGTCCCACCCATTACTCACTAGTATTGTACATATACAATACATATATGGGAATTTAGATCCGCATTATTATTCATAACTCTTATCAGTCCTTTTAAATTAAGAAGTAATTTCGTTTTATTTAAAACTTTCGCAACAAGTGTCATAATATTTGAAATAAAAAGTTTTCAATTTAATAAACTGTTTATACAGTTGGTTTATACTTACGCATTAAACTATCAGTTGCTCGGTGAGAGACATGAATACACTAATTGTATCTAGTAGACGACGATGCAGTTTTTATGACGAGATTATCAAGAGGTTTTGTTGCTTTTCATAACTTTATTTCTGCTGCTTCTTGTCAGTTAATCAAATAAATCTGTGATCGTTATATCTTCTAGCACTAAATAATTTAAAAGAATTTTGCTGTCTCCTGTTTTTTATGGTTTTTTGAATTTTTTCCCTGAAGTTAAGTTAAATCGGTGTCGTTTTGGATATATATATACATATATATATTATACACATATATATATATACACATATATGTAAGTTCACATATGTATATGTGTTTATATGTATTTATTCCTATGTGGTTATGCTTTATGAGGTGATGCTTCCTTTTCGTCACGACATGTGGTTAAATCGTGTTATCGTTTTATTAAGTTGCGTTTGGAAAACATTAGTTTAAGGAACGTGTGTGGTTTAATAAATTGTTTTTGTTATTTTGTATTTTATTTAATCGGTTTGTTTGTTCCACCGTCTGCGGTTTGTATTTAATTCAGCTTTGTTTCTATTACAAGTTTATAAATGCAACGAATATTTAAATTAATAATTTAAACAATAACTTTATATGACGACGAGCACAACGGTAATTCCTTCGTTTTCCGTATTTACTATTTGTGATTATTTTTTTGTTATTTGCTATCTTCACGCGCAAACACAATTAAATGCTCCTTTTGTATTTAATTTTCTGCATACTTTATGCTTCTTGTATTTGTTTATTTTCCGGTATGCAGTGGAACTGCAAGTAAAAGAGAACAGGTAGATGCATATTTAGCTATATACAAGCGTATATAAGCGCGTTTATTTAATAGAGCAACAGCCAGAAGAGACACAACCACATTCACATTCACATTCACATTCACAGTCACAGTCACAGCCATAGGAAAAGCAACAGCAGCTCACCCACACACCCCACCCAACAACAGGCGGATATTTTCTGCACTGACTATTCCGATAACGATGTACGATTATTATTTCTTGAATGTAAAGAAGATATGCTCATCTTGAGTTGAACACAGACTATGTGGCTATTTTATGCATCCAATGTGCGAGTAAAATAACATTAAGTTTTTATGTCGCTGTAAGTACTCTACCTCCCACCCACTGTATTGGCACAAAAAAAAAGAAGGAATTTATTCCCTGTTCGCAAAATGTGCTAAATAATGCCAAAACATGCTGTTTGCTCAAGCAAGCAGTACACTGCAGTGTTGTCAACGCTAAAATTGACATTGTAAATGTATTCAAATGCATCTGCAAAATGTCATCGAATGCGAGTGCGAATAAATAAATGGCAAAATTCGAGAATTAAACAAATTACAACATCAGCATAAATGCAAATTGCAAATAAGACATACAGATATCACTGATAGGATAGATAGATAGTGCCCTGTATAGCTGTTTCGCTCGCACCTCTATACACACACGCGCACTGCTATACACACAGAGCGAGGGCGAGGCAAAAACGAATATGAAAAAAATGTTGGCCAGAAAATTGTCAATTCTTTAAATGTAATTTGTAAAACGATTATGCGTTCAATACATTGGGGATGCGTCATTAGACTAATGCAGTCTCGCAATTTGCAATAACTCTCTCTTAAAATTTATTAACAATTCTCGACAAGTTAGGTCTGATATTTTTGGACTGACTGGCTGCTGTTGGATTTGTCGGTGTGTCGATTTTCAAGGGAAACTCACAACATATTTGATTTTGCATTGTTTGGTTAACGTTAACGCACGACCCGTAGTGACTTTTTCGATTTGTCAACTAGTTAATTTTCTTAAGTATTTACACTTTTTTATTAACGCAACACCAACACACACGAAAGAGTCACCGACATAGGAGCATGATTGCAAGAAACTTACAAGGTGGCGCTTCGATATGCGCAATTTGGACTGCGCAAAATTTTTGACGTCATACTATTTAATTTTCCAGGGCTTCTTCAAAATGTTCACAAGGGCTGGAAATTGTGTATTGTCATCGATATATTTCTTTTAAAACGATGAATCGGACAAAAAATAGTGTGCCCAGACTACTGAATTTGGGCGCCTAAGTATAATTTTGCAAAATGCATTTAAAAAGCCAAAATCATTTTTAAAGCATTCAGTACGTATTTCATGTTATTTATTTTTAGAATGTTAACAGTGGAATATCATATAAATTTAAAAAATCTGGATAAACTGTTTTAAATAATTAAGTAACATTTAAAGAAATAAGCGTGGTGCGAAAAATTTGTTCCTTAACAGCAGAAAAAACCATTTCAATGTTGTTGGTATCTAATTGAATAAGATATTTAAAATTGAACTTTATTTTATGATCAATTGATAATAATATTTACCTGTAGCACATGTGCAGTGAGAATAGATAGGTGCTTGCAAGTCTTTATTCACATACAAGCTCCTTATGAAGAGTTTGGCCGCATCTGCATCTTGCGTCGGACCTGATTGTAATTAATTTTTGAAAATCATAAGATTTATAACAAAAAATAATTTATAAACTTGCAGTGACTCACCAATGTATTCCGGATAATAGTCTTTCAGATGAGAATACATGATTTTCTCCTCCAACAGATCCTTCTTGTTTAGGAATAGTACAAATGCTGAATTAGTAAACCATTCGGAAGTGACAATATGTTTAAAAATATATTGTGATTCCTTCATACGAGGCTATAAGATATAAGCGTAAATTCAGTTAAAGGGTTCAAAATTTATTTAATGTCTAACTTACAACTCCTTTATGTTCCAGCAGAGTTTGATCATATTCAGATATTGCAACCAAAAATATAACCATCTTAACATTATCCAAGCAATGAAGCCACTTTTTTCGCTCTGATCGCTGACCACCAACGTCAATCATTCTGTTAAAAGAATCAAGATTTTTCAGATCATAATCTAGTAATTAGTTGTAAACATATATGAATTTTTGTTATTTTTGTATTTACTTTATTGGTATGCCACCCAAGTCAAAATCATAACAAATAATTCCAGTTGTCTGAGTTCGGCTCCTGAGTATATCCTCTATGGTGGGCACATAATCTGTCTGTCCTATGCGACGAATGTTACTCAAGTAGCTATTTTATCATATAAATCATGAAAATATTAATATAAAATAACAAAACTTTTTAAAATAATATTTCATTATAAAAATTGACATACTGCCACGCCGAATCAATTAACTGATATTCCCTTCGTCGATTATAGCATTCCTGAATGCCGCTATCAGCCCATAATATTTGTATGGCTTTCATATAGGACTCCTCAAGTGATGTAACTAATCCTTGTTCAACCGTCATCAACTTATCCGCAAGTTCCTAATCCAAATATGTAAAAGAAAATGGATACCAAATCCTATTCCACAAAGTAGACTTACCTTGTTTTCATCACTATCATATTGTATATGAAGATCATCCATGGCGAGGATAATCTTTTGTATGGACATGTACAAATTCCTAATAACAGTCACAGTATACTCTTTTCTATCTTTAACTGAATATCCCTCTCCATGCAAAATACGCATCTGTTTGAGGAACGTTGATTTCCCAGACTCGCCCGTGCCTTTTTATATAAAAAGTAAATGTACATACATTTTTATGCATGTTATTAATTTGTGGTCGGGATTTGACTAATATTATTCCCTTATTGCTGACGCATATTTTATATATGTATGCAACAAAGAAATCTCTCAATTTTATAGGTAGAGTTACTCACCTAGTAAAAGAACGGTAAACTGCTTAGTTAACCTTTTCTTGTACTCCTTGAGCTCTTTTTCAATTTGTTGACTACACTGTTTTTGTTCTATTTCTTCTTGTGATGAACAACACGCCATTATTATTAAAAAATTTAAAGTTTTCCAAGATTTTAAATATATATGTATATAATTTGAGCACCAGCCCTTCAGCTCCGTCGTATAATATTCAACTACTCTTAAAAGAACAATACGTTTCTCTACAAATGTCATAAATATACCCTGTACGTTTCACGAAAAAAAAAAATGGGGATATAGCTGAGGAATTCTAGATATTTAAAAATGTAGATTTAATATGTTAACACATATGTACATGGACGACAAAAAATATGTTTTTTTTTAATTACCGTTACTTAATATTTACATGAATTTGAAAATTGTTATATATATTCTAAATATTATTTACAGGGTTTTGACTAGACGGGCAACTTGATATTCGTATAACTGTTTCTCATATATATAGGCATATATGAGCAATTATGCGGGTCAGATTTTGAAACAAGGGAACAACTACCAGGGCTGCATACAAATACTGACTCAGCGCTCTAAGTGTGACCAAATAAATACTAAAAGCACGAAAGGCGACGTAGGTTTAAATGATGGAATCGTAACGTATATCTGTTAAAACACACAGACGCCCCAGATCATTTTAGAATATGCAATAAAGACAACTGGTTCTTGTTTAATCTATGTTTTATTTAATTTTCTGTAAATTATTATCATTTGTTCAATGTGTTCATGCGATAAATAAATGTTTAAATTAATTAAATAATAGCTTTACACTATATATGTCAAGAAAACAAATACGTATTGTATGTATGTATGTGAACACTGTATGTTTTTTCGGATATCTGCGGATTTTGTCTCAATTGTTAAACAAAGATATTTATTATGTAGAAGAATGGATATGTTAGTGACTATTGGCTTGTTTTCAATGTTATAAAGCTGATCCTAGGTTATGTATGTAAGTATATCGAGAGTTTTGCGGCCCGACTTCTTCAACTAAATAACAGCTACAAATTATATGTATGTGTATGTATATTAATTTAACAATTTAATGTCGTATTCCGATAAAACCAAAAACGGTAAATTTCTTCTTGACCATTTTTCATCGCTTCAAAACACACAATTGACTATATAAAACTCGTACTACATGATTTGCAAATACATATACAAAAGGTTATTGCGTCTCGTATGCGTCCTTCCCCCTCGATCCCGATCTGTTATCGTGTTTATAACACGCTTCTTATCGAGAGTGATATGCGTTAAATTGCTCGTCTTTCCCTTTTGTGTTTCAACAAATTACAAATTAGATACATTTTGTTCGTATTAATTATGAGCACAATAATAGATTTAACAAATAATATATGTATGTTTATGTATGCGCAGGTGTCTATGTTTATGGGTTTTCGATTATTAATTCGTATTATTATTTCTTTGTTTCGTTTTACTTTTTTGTTGTTTTTGTTTAATTGTTTAATAAACCTTAGAACTAAGAAAATAATAATAGTTATGAAACATTTTCTCAAAATATTCTCTGTGCAATCATTTCTCAACAATAATATTAATAATAATAATAATAATAATGTTTTGGAAGCACTGCTTTAACAAATACGCGACTTTTTATTGCATACAATTTAAAAATTTGAACGAAATTAATGAAAACAATAGATTTTTACAAGAAACACAGTTTCCTATGGACAAAATGAACAGAAATATTTAATGTATGTATGTTAGATCTGTATATGTGTAAATATTAGCGCAGCGCTGTGTAAAAGTTTGGCCAAAAGTTGTGTTCGTTCATAACTATTTGTATAATTTATGTAAAATGTATTTTTCTCTGTATATAACAAAATTTGGGCTGATCTTCTTCATGTTGTTCTTGCTGTTGTTTGTTCACTTTTGTTAATAGTTGCATTCATTCCGTCATCGTCGCCGCGTCAACTTTTCAAATTGGTCGAGTGAAATTGGCCGGGAAAAGGCCCTTCTCGGTAGTGCCTTCCTTTTGACCCATTAGCCAGCCCTCTTCCTGTAAATTGGAAGTGAAAAACTACAATTAATAAAGACAGGAAGTAATACCCTGTATTCTTTAACGCCCAGGGAGGTGACTAGCGCATGCGTAACTTTTATGTGTGGGGGATACAACTACAAAGCAAAATCAATATTTGTGCAGAGTTACTGATTGACACTCTGAATCATACCTGATCCTCGGGATCATCATATTCAATGACACGTATGGTATCGCCAATTTCAAAGCTCAGCTCATCGACATCCTCCTTAACGTATCCGTAGGTCGCCTTCACGCGATATAGCACACCAGGTGGCAAATCGGCTGTGTTGGCATCTGTGAATTATAATTTCAGAAGAGATTTATATAGTTTCGATTCGATTAAACAGAGTTGTGTATATATATTTTTTTTTATTATTGATTAGTGTAGACATTTACTACATATAAGAACTTTGCATCAATCATATTTTAGTGAATAGAACGCAAAAGCAAGAAAATAACTTGCTGTTAATGCATAATCAAAACGCAGCCTGCATGGTTAGTCGGGGTTGGTTGGTTGGTTTTATACGTTTATCTTTTTAACACGACGGCAACCGGCTCAACCGTTAATACAAAAGACTTAGGCAACGAACGTGCAAGCAAGTGTTGGTTTTATTTTTGTCGGTGATCAGATGAGAAATGAAAACAACTTAACAACTAAGAACCTACAAACATACATCCAGTATACACCTGCAACCAGTTTAAGTTCTGTTTTGTTTTTTTTTCTTTTTACTGTACGCTAATTACGATATACGTGTATGTATGATCCAATGTATTTTTGTTGTATATACAAGCATGAGAATATGATATAATACTATATGAGGTGTTTAAAATTCTTAACAATACGAATGTGTTTGTGAGCTCGAACAAAGTGTATGGTGAAGTAAACAAAAGAGTTGTTATAGGGCTCAAGTTCTTAGATATTCAATGAAAACAGTTTTCCATTGTTTACGCCGATATGCAACCGATTCCATGATTCGATTTATAGACTAAACCTAAATGTATTTTGTTACAATATATGTTTATATATACATACATATATTATGTTTATATGTGTATTTTGTTCACCCGAAATCGCACATGCTTTTGCACCATTGTAGTTTGACAATACGAATACGTAAATAATACAGATACAGACATCATTACAGAAACTGAAGCTTTATAAAAAAAAAATTATTACAATAGACAAGCGCGGGTTCTCTTCGTCGGGCAACCGCAAAATTTTATAGAAATCAAAAAAATAAATACAGAAAGAGAGAGAGAGATACGTGAAATTGCGCGTGAAGTTGTACCCAGAGAGAGAGAAAGAGAAGAGAGACAGAGATACAGACACACGACAGACAGACACAGTGTATACGCATGTGTGTGTGTGTGTGTGTGTGCGGTGTGTAGAAATGCAGACAGACCCAGTTCTTGGTTGCTTTTGTTTTTTTTTTTTAATAGATTTCCGAATATCGTAGATGGACTCACCCTTGGGCACCTCGTAGATGCGTTCGTCTTCGTCGTCGAAGGGATTTTTATTTTGCCTAATAACAGTATTAACTAATTGGCTATTGTTGCTAACTGTTTCTGTCTCTGTAACTGAGTGCGTCGTGGTGTGAATAGTGTTTGTTGTTGTTGTTGGTGTTGCTTTACCTAATTTCTTCTGCTTGTGCTCCTCAAGCGAATTCGAATTGCCATTGGCATTCGACTGGCCGCCATCCGGCAGCTCTTTGGGCTGCTTTCCTGGCTCTTTTTGGGGTGCGATTGCCGTTGTTGCTGTGGTTGTTGTTGTTGCTGTTGTTGTTGTTGCGATGCTGCTGCTGCTGGTGGTGCTGCTGTTGTTGCTCTCATTGCCGGCGGGTGTTGCCACAGGGCTGCTGGGTGTAGTTGCTTCCGCTGCTGCTGCTGATGCGGCCTGCTCATTGTTGTTGCCATTCAGTATGGTTGCTGCTGCTGCTGCTGTTGTTGTTGTCGTCGTAGTTATTGTTGTATTCTCTTTATCAGCCCCCTTCACCGTATTCGCATTGGGACTGCCCAGATCTTCATCCTCCGAGAATTTTGCGCCATTGGTTGCCGCATCTCCTCCAGCTGATGCCGGCGATGGGCTGTGTGGCAGCTCCGGAGGCTGTGCCGACTCTGGTCTCGGTTCTGGCGTTGAAGAAACTGAATCAAATCGTGGCTCAACCATCGATGAGCTTGTGGATGTTGCTAATTTGTTTTTGTTGTTGTTTTTGTTTTTTGTGTATTTATATTTTTTATTTGTTTTATACGTTGATGTTGATTTTGTTGGATGTTTTTTTTTTTTTTTTATTTAATATGTGTGTGGTATTTGGTGGTTATTTCATACGAGTAGTTGGTTTTTATTGTTTTAAGGGGGTTAGCATCATTCCAACAAAAACATTAAATTTTTAATTCATAAAGAAAGAGAAAAAGGTAAAATATATAACTCAAGACATGCATGTTAAGAGTTTTAGATCAAATTTAGGGTCGGGTCAGTTTAAAAGAAAAAAAAAAACGAAGAACATGCAACATTTCCTTTGTTTTGATTAGGGGGGCCTTCCGCACTAGTAAAGCGTATTGTTCTGCAACTGATCTCTAGAACTTAGTTATGCTCTCTTACAAATTATTGCATAATTACAATGTTTTATTGTGTGTGTTTTTTACACTTTACATGGAAAGGGGGTGCCCGCCAACAAAGGGAATGCTTGCTTGATTTCTTTATAAATTGCCAAAAACTAAAACAAAAATTACAACATATGCCATTAAATTTTGCAAAATCATAATAAAATAATCATAAACATAATCATAGTGTGCATAAAAATATATAGTAGAATATATAGAATTGATATGTAAATATACAAATATCTTATATATTGTGTATAATATTGAGTTCTTTTTGGGGATACAAGTTGGGAAGAATATATATTTTACACTTTGGCGATATGTAGTGCATTTGTTTTTGTACAGTTTTTAAGCAATTTATATTTTATCGTTTATTTATTTCAAAACAAAAAAAGAAAAGGGAATAAAAAGCAAAAGAAATAAACGAAATAAAAAAACGTAAATGCGCAAAATGGCAAAAGAAACAAAGAGATTATCGAGTAATTCATTGAGAAAGGAAGGAATTAGAATCAAATCAGATATAGTAAGTATATGTAGACAGAAGGATTCGATCCTTCCTTGGCTGCCACGGGGGGATCGTTACTTACGACTGTTGGCCAGACTGGAGCCACCGTTTGTGGTGATCTGATTCTGATAGTTGCTGTTGTTCGCATTGGCGTTGTTCAGTTTGTTCACTGGCGATTGCACTGGACTCGAAGTCTTGATGGCATTTACTAGACAGATGGAGAAATATATGATTAGTAATTCCCTTGATATCCTATAGACGACCTACTTGTCTGTTTGCGCAGCGTATTGGAGCCGCGTTGCGATTCTGTGGCCAGCTTGTCAACAATTGCCTCAAGTTCCGAATAGATCTATATGAATAAATATACAAATTATATAAATTGTAATTTGGCACGACATTCCTCAACACCCACCTTGGCCGTTTCATTGTGGAACACCTGCTCGGTGGCGAACAGTGTCTGCAAGTTGGTAACCAAGAATAATATTCTCGAATCGTAGAGGGCGGGCAGCTCGTCATGCAGTTCCGTATTCAAAATTTCATATGTGCGACGTGCCTCCTCCAGCTGTTCGCGGCCTTTGGTAACCTGGCAGGGGGCGGAGGAAACAACAATTAGTCTAGGTTTTTCTTTTATATTAATCTCTCACCCACCTTAACATCATCCTTACGCTTGTTGGCATTGGCCTGCAGATTCTGGAACGAATGACGTTGACCATCATAGTCGATCAGCTTGCGATTACGTTTCTCCACTTTCTTCTTCATTTCGGGAAACTGTCCGGTATATGTATTAAGCGGTATCAGCACCTGATCTCCCAACTTGTGTGCGAAATCCAACCACAAGCTCTCCGAGGCGGCACTTTGTGCTAGCAGAGCATCGTATCCGCTCCACTGTGGCTCGTAGATTTCGCAAACGGCATCCATCAGTGACTTTGAGGCGGTTTGTGCGGCTGCAAATGGCAAATCAAAATTCAAGTTTAAGTGATTATCATAGAGATTATATGTGGGCATGTGTTTTTTTTGGCCACTTACCGCGTATGCATCTTATATAGTTATTGAACTCCTTCTGTAGTTTATTGGCGTTTGTTTGTTGACGGTTGAAGTTGTTCAAATGATCATCGAAGATTTCGTCTGCGGTGCGATCAACTTTGCCCAAGTTTTGTAGTATCTGAAGAGAGGAGAAATATGTAAGTAACCAGTTTCAGCAATTTATCTGTCTAGCCACACGATGGTGGTGGGTGTAGCCCAAGGTCGTGGCTCAAACTGAGTGCCACATGTGGGTTGTTTATCAAGCTCGACCACGTAATCCCCTGCACCTCAATTAACGTATAATGGCAACATATCGTTGAGCTAATGGCGCAAAGTAGAAAGAGAGAGAAGAAAGAAACCACTTGGCAGGCTGTGGCTCGATTCTTTACATGTGCCATGTACTCGCCGAAAAAAGGCGACGAAAAGAGCAGACAAAAGATACTTAGCAGAGTGCTAAAACTGTTGCTACACATGCCTTGCCTGCCTTGCCTTGCCTGTCGTCAACGGCGCATTTGGGTTAAGAACTGTCGGTCTTGGATACTTGAGAAAAATGCTAAATGCCTTGCCAAAAAAAAAAAAAAAAAACACATCAAGAAAACACGCCAACTGGAATGTGGGCAAGTGGAGCAGCTGCTGGAGCGGAGGAGAGGGCCCCTGCCCCTTCCCCTCCTGCCTGCCCCCTCTAATGATAAGTTGTCAATTGCTGACACAACCTTGTAACAGTTTTCGGCAACGCCTACACGGCAACACATAGATGAAGTCTATTCTCTATTTGAGAGAGACTGAACTGAAATGAGAGCGACGACTGCATGCTGCAGCGCACGCTGCGTATACGTAATGTCTCGCTCTCGCTCTCTCGCTCTCCCGCTCTCTCACTCTCCCGCTTTCTATAAGTATCTTTCTGCTTAACTAAACCTGCCAGTCTGTTACTCTAATGATTATATCATGCTGGCAAATATTTGAGCACAGATAAACAACGATAAGGAGCGTGTATAACATTCCCCTTAAGTTTTAGCATACAGTGAAGTGAGTACATATCATATCATACATATAATAATACTTGAGATAATTTGTATAATCATCCATGCCACGTGTGGAGTGGTGAGTGGAGTCAACTTGCGCTGCCCCCAAGGAAGGAAGTGCCCGTTATGAATAATATTAAAAAGAAAACGCCATACGCATAACAAAAAGGTTACGTATATGCATGATTACAATACGAGTATACTACAATATATATTATAGTATTATGCGTTGTTTTTGGAAGTTCTAGAAGCAAAGAGCAGGTATTCTGTATCTGCTTTTGCCTCTTCAATTTCGACAGCATTTTTGAAAGTTACACAACATTTTATGTGAATTCAAACTTGTTTCCATGTTCATATCTTTATAGTCTTCTAGCCATGTCTCCTAATCCCTATATCAACTTGTTTTTATGCGTTCTTTCTCTCTCTCTCGCCTCTGCTCTGTCCACCTTTCGCTTTGGCATAATAAAAAGACGACTATGGTCAAGCAGGCAGGCAGGCAAGTGTTGTTTGTTGTTGGCATACATAAAGTAAAGTAAGAAAAAAAAAAACCTTTTATGGTCACACGCAGCGACTTTGTTGTGGGTAGTTTCCCAGCCACGACTTGTTGACGCATTCACCGCATGCTGCTGCTGCTGTCTTTGGTAACACAACGAAACCGGCAAAAGTCTTGTAGCTTTTCTTCTTGCTGCTTTTGTTATGATTATTGTTAACCTTAATTGGACGCACTGCAGCGCAATATGGAACGACTCTATATATATGTACATATATCTGTTTGCCCACGTGTGTTGATTTCTGCGAGCAAATGCAATCGTTTCATTCCACTGTGCGCCACAGTGGTTGCCAGGCTGCAAAAACTTTTCTTCTTCTTTTTTTTTATTAATTAACAAACACGACGAACGATTTATTATCAATTTCTTTGGCAATTAGTTTCCCCCTTGGCCCATTCCTATGCAAATTCATAATCAGAGAACACATATATATCTAGGTAGATATGATTACGTTATTGGACTTTGTGTGTGTGTGTGTGTGTGTGTTTATCGCTGAGTAGCCACAGGCTGCCCACTTCCGTTCCGTTTGGGGCAAGCCTCAGCCTCGAGCTGGCGTCCTTGCGAGCGATGTGTGTTTGCGTCACTATATGTCATACACAAAGGTATATATAGAAATTCTTCCTATAGATATATATCTTATATATCTAGCGTGTGTGTCATTTATTTTAAACTTTTGCGAGAGACCGAACGTTTGTCTGAGTACTCTATATAGTATATGCTCTCCTAATATCTTGTCAGTATATTCTGCTATATGTCACTCTCTCTCTCTCTCTGTCTGGGGCCAATTCCACGCATGCAACATGTGCGTTTTGAAACAAAACCGTGGGCTAAGCTTTTGGCCTGAAGCCAGTCGCAGTCGCAGCAGCCAATTGTGGGGGCGTATGGAGGAGTTGTCATATATTGCTCAGAGATTGTATATATTATGGCTACAAAACGATGACAACATCAGCAGCAGCAACAGATGCCAGATGCATGAGTAGCTGTATCTCTCGTAGCTTGTATCTTGTATGTCGTAGCTTGTATCTTGTATCTGCAGCAAATTAATTCAACTTTCAAAAGTGCAACAACATAAATATAAATCGAGATGGGCAAACAAACAAAAGTAAAGTGCAGCAGCAGCCAAGATATTGTAAAAGCGTTTTGCCCAGGGGCGGGTATTCAAAAAGGGGGGCAAACGTTGGCCCAGTTTATAAGCAATCTACAGACAGCTCATAGAAGGCAAACAAAAAGCAGAGAAAGAGACAGAGAGAGAGAGAGAGAGAGAGGTGCGACCAAGACTGACAGATACCATTTGAAAAGTCTAAGAGATAATAAAGTATAGATAGGTTTATAGATTAAACACAATAAACAAGCAGATTATACTTTATAACTTGACAATATTGGTTAATATTGCGTCAATTTAGAGTACACCCACTTCAAAACCCACTCAACTGTATATACCCGCTTGCCGTACACTCCTCATTGCCAGGGTATGCGAAATGGCAACGTCAGCACAACTAGAATTCATACACAAGTGTCTGAGCATTGTAAAAAAAGGGAATATTAAACATAAACAGCCAGCAGACAGTAGAAAGCAACAACAAAAAAAAAGTCGCTAAGGCTTCCGTCGAGTGCGCCCTACAGAAAGATACCCTTTGCCCAGTTCCCAAAATCCGTTGCTAACGTGTAATTCTACTACATATGGGTTACTTGCTCTTAAAAAGTCGCCATTTAAAATTACAAAAAAAAAAAAAAATTTTGGTGAAATTTCATAGGGGGGACCCATTACCTAAATATTCAAAATATCGAAAACTTTCAAAAGAACCATTTTGCTATTTTTCAAATGTAGAATCAATCAGGTTGTTAAACATAAGCAAAATGTCATTCCGCTTGAAAATCGTTTGATTTTTAAGAAAGTTACGATCGGTTCAAAATGAGGGTACCAGGCCTGTTTAGGATGTTACATGTCTGATTTTTTTCACATTTTGACATGATTTTTTGGGCCAAAATTAAGTATTGTTTAAAATCGATTTAAACAATTGCTTAGTACTAATTTCGATATCCGCAATCGATTAAAATTAAAAACTCGCGATTTAAAATTTACGAAAAAAAAAATTTGTCGAAATATCATAGGGGGGACCCTTACCTAAATTTTCAAAATATCGAAAATTTTGACTTGACTTCCGCAATCGATTAAAATTAAAAACTATGCCTGTTACATACATTTGCACAAAGTTAGTATACCCTTTTTTGACCATGGTCGAAGGGTATAACAATTGTGTAAAAAACTTGGTAGAAATTGCCGCGAGACAAGTGAGTACAAAGAGAGAATGAGAGAGACAGAGAATGAATGAAGAGAAATGGTTATGGAAAATGTGCCACGAGTAGATCGGTGTCAGAGCTGCCGCTGCTGCTGCCGGTTTATTGCCACGCCCTTTTCCGCACGCCTCTGGCAAGTGCCCCCAGTTGACTCCGACTCTGTCTGTGTGTGTGTGTGAGTGTGTGTGCTAAAGACCTAACCTATTACCACAAAAGTACATTTCCAGCTAGTTGCCCGCACTTAGCGGTAAAACCAAAACACACTCCATATATGTATGATCTATCTTATAGATGCCGTTGACAGCGGCCTGACACAGTGTGCCAGCTGCCAGTGGGCAGCTAACCGGTTTACACTTGTGCTAACCCACGCCCCCTCCCCCCCGCTGCCAGCCCCCTTCTCCGCGCTTAGTCATATGACTTACACTTATCTCAGAGATCGAGTTAGCGCACAAAACGTGCTAAAATAATGAACTACAGACGAGAGACGAAAGACCGAGCTCAGATCATATATCGTGTTAGTAATTGTCATTAATAACGCTTTGCTAAAAACCGCATTGGGTTTACATAAAGCTGTTAGTCTATAACTTTTCCGCAAAGGCAGACTAATTGGAAAAAACGTAAAAAGCAAAAAAATACTTAAGTAAGAATCTGAGGGAAAGAAACGATGAGTTGAGTCTGTTCTCTGTTTTCTTATTATATTGAAGTGTATATGAATATTAGATTATATTTCTAAAACTTGTACAGATTTCTGGAAACCCAACAAAATGTATACAATTTTGTATAGAGTGCTCGAATAAATCAAACAAACAAAACCGCAAAGTTTTGCCCATAGTAGTAGTTCCCCCTATAATGGAACAATAACAAAAACACACATGTCATGCCCAATTTCCCATTTCCATTATGCATGTAAACATCTATGTAAATCGGAGGCATTTTATTGCGCAATCGTTGAATACGTTTTCGATTTCGATTTCGAATTGAATTAATGCGACGTATTCAACTTTGCCATCCATTTGCATAATTTCTTTTCGATAGCGAGTATTTCCCTCTCTTTCTATATGTATTCCTCTCTCTTTCTCTCTCTCTCCCTCTGTTTCCTTTCTTTATTGCCGTTTCTATATGGGCTTTCTTTCGCATTCGATGCGACGACGACGACGTTATCGCTTTAAGCTTAAGCCAATGTGGAAAGTGAAACTCGGTAGAAAGTTCGACAGAAATTCCCAAAGAAAATAACTAATATTTGCCTAACGTTGTTGTCTCCCTCTCTCTCTCTCTTTCCTACTCTGTTATGATTTATCTATTAGCATTAGTTGTAATTTGAGAAACAACTCACAAACAAGAAATAACTGTGTTTTTTGGCCATAAATCCCCAGCAGAACTCACATATTTCACTCCCCCAACGTATACGAGCAAGCAGATGCATAGGATTGGATTGGAGATACGTTTCTATCTATCAATTAGTTAGCTGCACAGTGGTAATTATCAATGTAATGACATCGAAATTATGAAGAAAAAAAAACCCGTCTGTCTATAAATCGTTAATGTCCCCGGCTGTGATTATATTTACATTGTTTCAGCTTTTCATTCAATAATTATTGAAGTTTTTTTGATTTTTCCTGTTTTTTGTTTTTGTTTTGCAGTTGTTGGGCTTTTCTCCTATTTCAGTGTTTTTTTTTTCTCTTCTTTTTTACAGCTCGCCACGCTCAGTGTTTATTTAACCTGCTCTCTCGACATTCCACTTTGGCAATTAGCTTTACAAGTTTTCTATTTATTCGAAAAACATTTAGTTCGCTTTTCACCATCCTATGCGCAGCGATTGCGATTGCGATGGGTTTTGGATTCGGTTTCGGATTCGGATTCGGGTTGGGCTTGATGTGATTTTGTTTGGCTTCATCGCAAGACTGTCAAGTGCAATTAGCATAGTTGAGAGCGCGTCGTGCGGCAGTAAATCAATTTACAGTTTCAGAGCAAAAATTACAAATATTCCAATTAGTGTATTATGCAGTAGTATCTGTCAGATACATATGGTACATGAGAACCGGCATCGAGTATATGTTCGCACAGTTGGCTAATAAAAAATGCAAATATTTTTTTGCCAACTGCAAAGAATTTACTGGGCCAAGATACACACACATACACAGATACACACACATAGATACAGATACAGTGGGGCCAACGCACACTGAGATAAGCGCACAAGTGCGTGTGTTGTCGCTGCGCGCGCGTGTGTGTGTGTGCGTAAAGCTTTTGATTTGTACGAAGCAGAGAGAGAAAGAGAGAGAGAGAGAGTGAGCGTCCTATTCTCGTTTTGAGCGAACTGCACAAGTGGCTACACTGAGCGAAAAACTGTGTGTACCAATTCTATATTATGTATATTAGATATTATGAAATTTTGCATTTCAATTTTATAAGTCAATAGTATCAATCTTATAGTATCAATAGTATCAATCTTATACCTGTTGCTCTTTTATATAACTATCTAACTTTTAAAGATAAACTAACTTATAAATGTATCTACATATCCAACTATCTACATTTTTCCCATATAAACTGTATCTAAACTACCCACTCTTTTCGGTCAGTGCGCTCAACTATTTGTTTATTTTGTTTTACTTGGCTTTTATATAGAAATGAACTCAAGACTTTTGGCTACACCGGACAATACACGATAGATATAATATTATATAAACGGCAATCGTGCCCAGGCATATCACACACACGCACACACACACACACTTGTAGAGAAAGATATCTAATAGAGTCATGCTAATCAATCACAGCCTACTGAGAATATCTATGGCTGCACAGACGAGCACACCCATAGATAGATACATATGTATCTGTTGGATACTTTTGCCGTCTGCCGCCAAATTGCGGTCAAATCATGAGCTCACAGTTAGCACATGCCTCATTATGAACCGAGTGTGTCGCTTATAGTTAGTGCGACTTAAGATACATTTTCAGGCCATTCGCTAGAGTATCTGTATCTGTTAATGTATCTGTATCTGTGTCGTTTAACAATGCGCTGCAAATCGAAGTCGAGTAAAGTGTTTGCACTGTTGTTCCCCCCGTCACTAGATCATTCATTGAGATCGAAGACACGTGATTTGCATAGCTGGAAATGCGACTGCGTAACCGAAACCAAAACTGAAATCTACCATCAAATCGCAGCTCATAATGGCACGTGACGTTGCATGACGTTGCCCCATCGAACTGTGTGTGTGTGTGTGTGTGTAGTACGCTCCATTAAAAACGCTCCATGAAAACGTGTAAACAAAACCCCCAACTGATGGTTTTGTTTTGTTTTGGTTTTCAGTTTTTCTTTTTTAGGGGGGGGGATAAACTACTTGGATAGTTTACAAACTCGCTGAACTGTGGAAACGGGTCAAGAGTAGCGGCAGCAGCAGCAAAACAATGGCCGATTCTCTAAGAGAACTCTGAGTAACACTCTCTATAAAGAGCGAGCCCTGTAGAATTTCATTGCTTCACAGAACATTGAATCACAATTCACTTAAGGGAATTTCTTCAGAAAATACAATTTAATGGCTTGCAATTTTGTTCTTGATTTATAGGGGTGGTAGAGGGCGTGGCATAATTGTACGACACACTTGATACGTATTTAATCATAAGACATATTTTCAGCCAATTTAAGAGCTCTACCTCTTATAGTATCAGAGATTTCCAAGAATTAGATTTTGAAAATTGAAAAAAATTAAATGTAATGCCAAATCGTATGCTTCCCCCCACTATCTTAACAATCGCAATGCCAATACCAAAATACTCTGCTCATGCTTAAGTTTTGCCCTGCTTTATCGGAAATAGAAAACCAGTCAAGTTTCACTCAGCTAATCATTTGGCGGAATGAATTCCGCATGATCATAAATAATTGGGCAAATCAACGTATAAGTAAATATTTTACTTATTATAATAATAATAATAATAACAATAACAGTAATCAGATTACGCAACAGGGGCAGCGTTGCGGCTCTCAACGACTACGGCGACTTCACGTGCTGATAACAAGAAATTCCATTACACAAACCAAACCAAAAAGTATTCCCGCATTTCTGACAACTTATCAGCAAAACGACAACGAAACAGAAACAGAAAAAAAAAAACCATATAAATTCAAGAAAAATAGCCAAAACGAGCAAATCTGAATGATAAGCGGCAGCGGGTTGCTTTAGCTGATTTCATGAGCTTTTTTTTTGGACTGCATTTTCTAGGGAGAAATGACAATGAGATGAGACCCAAAAGTGTGCAAAAAAGATTATAGTATTGACTGTGTGTGTGTTAAGATAAATATATAAATATATACAGTTACCTTAAATTTATTATTTTTTGAAGCAGAATCAATCTAGAGCCAAAATAATGTATAAAATATTCTCTATCAAGGAAGTCTCATGATTTTTAACAAAGTTTTTCGTACTATAGACTCTATAGGGATACTGAAATGGAGCAATGCCCTCTCCCCTTGCCTTTCCCTTACCCTATTAGCGGCATTCTTTGCCAAGAGTCAGTGAACTGAACTTTTAATTACCTTGCAGGCACAGCTGAGACTCTACATATTTTTAATTTTGAGGCAATCGACAATTTGCGCAAATATATTTTCCACTCGATCGATGCGACCAAACGGGCTTAAAGCCAATTTCAGGCAACACCTGATGCCAACAACGCACACACAATCATGAACTCAGCCCCTGCCAATGGGCAATTTACTTTTACATTCTCATATGAAAATCGCAATTGTAATTGGTAATTGAAATTGAAAAGCATTTGGCGAATTGCAACGTAAATGTTGCATTTGGTTTATGGCATTCTCATTTCTTGTTAACTGCAAATAAAATCAGCTGCCTGAATTTCCCAGGCAGCAAAGAAAAGCTACAGGCAAGGGAAAATGCCGCAAAATGTCGCTTTGCGTACTCGAAAAATAAAATGCATTTTCTTTTGAATGAATGAATTTGACGATAAATATTCACAGATATATAGACTTGTAGATAGTTGTGGAGATAGAGATAGAGTGCGGTTTAGAGATTTATAAAACAGATATAAATATTTTAATAAATATAAATTTGAAAACTACGTTTAAGATAGATTTATAGTTAAAAATATATGTAGTTGGATAGATTTATTAATGGATTGATGTACAAATGGGTGTAAAGATTTATAGCTAAATGAAAGATATAATAGATAAAATAGTCAGCCTGATAGTTAGATAGATATAAAGTTTCTTAGATGTAAAAAATTTGCGTTAAGATAGTTTTAAATTTGGAAATATTCACAGCTTGATTTATACTTCGATACTTTTGTAAATAGATAAATTGATGTATAGATTGATTCATAGATAGCAGCGTAGATAGACAAATTCGCAGTTCTCTTGCCATACACGCTTATTACTGTACCTATTGTACTAACCGCAAGTGTTTTTTTTTTTTTTTTTTTTTTGAAGAACGTCAAATTAAATCTCATTGGAATTAACGATGCCTCCGCGCCCGTGTCACCATATCCGTTACACCCCCCTCCCTTGCAATGTCTGATTACATAAGGCAATTCAGCAAACGCTGCGGCAAATGGCAAATTGAATACGACAACCTTCAGAGCGCGGCTCAGCATCCAATGGCAATGGCAAAGGCAACTGGCAACTGGCTACGGGCAACTGGCAGCATGATGGTTCGTGGTTCGAATTTGTGCATTATGATTGCACTTTAACAATTGTCCCTGATTGCCGTTGCCCGGTGCTGGTTGTGGGTTGTGCAACGTCAAATCTAACAAGCTTGGCAAGTTTAACAGACTGCAGATACCGTGTAATTGGTGTGATCATCTCGCAACAAGACGCTAAGTTTGGGCAGTTGCTTAATGGCAAAATATGATGTTTTAATCTTTGAAATGTAGCTAAATAAATAATCAGTTAAATACGCAGTAGAATACTGCAAATACCCTTTGCAAAACATTTTACAGGGTATTCAGCGTGCAAACGCAACACGAAGGTTGCCGCCTGCCGTTGCACTCTCAAGTGTTGTTCTGTGTTGCCTTTACCGTTTTTTGTTCAATTCTGTCGGCACTCGAAAAAGTGCCAGGTGCGGATTCGTTAAGCCCCACAGCAGCCTCATCCTCCCTCTCTCTCGCACTCTCCCTCTCTTTCTCTCCCCCACTTGCGGCGATTTGTGAACCATGCTAATTTGTGTGCTGCAAAACAACTTGCGATGCATTCGGGCGTAACAACAGAATACAGAGAGAGAGAGGGGAAGAGAGGAAGGAAGAGGGGGGAAAATAGCCAAACTGAAATTAAGCACGTACCAATTAAGCGAAAAATTAGGCAAACATTGCGTATACGTAATGCACGCCTGCAAGGAGTCGCAGGCAAAGGCAGGCACCCTTACCTCACCCTACCCTGCCTAGATTCGAGACACACTCTTAACAAGCCAATTAAGCGCGACTTTTATGAAATTTGCATTTATATTTTTAACATTTTGATTGCATAAGCTAAAACGCAGTTGTCTTTTTAACCGGTTTGGCTGCCATAAAGCTCCCGTCTACAGCTACAGCTATATATCTGTAGCTATATAGCTATTGTTTACCCCTCATATTATTTGGTAGCTGGCAACACTTTCGCAAATATCTATCTAGTATATATATTTATAATCGTGTCTGTGCATACAGGGTGCCTCAGCCTCTAGTTCCAGACAATGCCCGCCGGCTTCCCATGCCCGTCGCGATGCGATTTACAATTCTCTATGACATTCACTGAAACTGGCACAAACACCCCAAGCGAATCGCGTGCTGACTCTCTCGACTCAGAGAGTTTTCACAGCCTCCGCACAAACACACAGATACACACATAGATACACACAAATAATTTTTAGGTTGAGTGACGCTTTTGTTCTAGGGCAAAGTTTTCTCTGCTTTTCACATTTCCGCATACAATGCAAATTCAACGAGAACAACAACAACAAAAACAACGAACTATATCTGATATATCTCTAGTTTCACAGTCAACGAGCGAGTGTCTTTTATTCTATTATTATTTCTGAGACTCATCGTGACGCCAAATATACAAATATAAGGGTAGAGATAGAGAGAGAGTGTAATGTGAGCTCTGCTTAATCTTTTCTCTTATCTCTGCCACCTTTGCGAGTGTTTACTGTATCTGTTTCATGTCTTATATACACGATGACTAAGTACACTGATAATTCTTAACGAATTTCGCTAGAGATTGCGCGATCTATGAATAGATGCCGTATTTTTTAGTCACTTTATAGAGTTCTCCATCATGTACGTAAATGTATTTTCCCTATAAATTTCCAGCTCAATAAACAATCATAAAAATGGCCAAAATTTGCATGCCAAACATATGTTTCGCCTCTGTATATCACGTATACGTATACAGATAGATACAAAGTTTTGAAACTGGAATCGATTCAATCACACGATCGCATTAATTGCAACACACTTGCAAAGTGTTCTATGGAGTGTACAAGTGTGTGTGTTATGGTGTGTGTGTTAGTGTGTGTGTGTGTGTGTTCGAGCTAATAAAACCTTAACCGCAAATTACGTATGCGACCTGTGCGCACTGTGCGAGCCGTAATTGACCTTGTCGAGGCACTTCAAATGCGGCTGAGTTTTTTTTTCTTTTTCTTAACTTTTGTTTTCATTGTAATATAAACTTTTCTGTTGTTGTTGTTTATGGTCTCGATAATGAGAGGCAGAGAGACTACAACACTTTATCACACACTTGAACTTCAGTCAAGTTTCAAGATCAATTTGGAAAAGAATTTACAGAATTCTTCTGTCAACGCTCGTAGGAAATTTGCAGCGCGCTCTTTGCAACAAAATTGCATAAAAAGTTAATCAAGTGAAGTGCCAATAAATAAATAACTAAACGTAATTCAATTGTTATGCAATCAACAAAGTGACGAGACATATTCATAATAATGAAAAGAAAATGCGAATGAAAGACCGGGACAGGGAAGTTAAGAGAGGGGAATAGGCAACAGGCAACAGGCAGACAGAGAGAGAGTATAAAACGTTTCCCACATTGCGCAGTCGTCGTCACTTTCAGTCGATTATTGTTGGCAATTTCTATAATTGAATTTTTTAATAAGCTCCCCTCTATACACACAGATACACAATATGTGCTTCTGTGTGTGTGTGTGTGTGTGTGTGTGCCATAATCAAATGGCTTACACACGCACTCAACTCAATTCAACTCGCCATTATCAGCGCACGTCAGCATGAATTGTATCCGCATCTGGCGAGCAACAATTGTATCTGTATCTGTAAATGTATCTGTATCTATAACTTCATTTTGAAGTCGCACTCGATTGATTCGCTTAATAAGCATAATATCAGCCGCATTTACGCCCCCTATTTGCAATCAAAAAGTGGGCGTATCTGCACCTGCATATCTGGCGTATCTGTTGTTTGCCATGTTTATTGTTATTGCAAGTACATATATAGTATCTGCAGGCTAAGATACTTAAGTAACTGCTCGTCTTGCATACGATTTCCAAGTAATTGAAATTGTTTGTTGGTTTTAGCACCAAACTCTGAACGGGATTCGATTTCGTGTCATGCCATGTGCGTCTTGGATTACTGTGACAATACGCGCGGCATGTTATCGCCTGGGAAAACAATCCTGTAAATATGATATGAGACAAGTAAACCGCGGCTCACTTGGAAACTGAAGTTCGGTTTGGTTCGATTTGGGGTATATAGAGGAGTTTTAAGCTGAGAATTAACTGTGCTTGTAGATGAATTAGATCATAAGTTTAAAGCGCCCCTCAGGGATTATAGAAATACCTAATCAATTAGCAAGAACTTGCTTATCGCCAACTTTCAGTGTGAGTGCGATTGGCATTTAATGAGGCAGGCAGGCAGCAGGAGCAGGGGGGGAGGAAAGTAAGCGGCGACGTACACGAAGTTCAACATGCAACAGGCAAGCGGCAAGTGGCAAGTGGCAAGTTTGTGAGTTTCTAAAATTGAGCTGCCAATAAAATGTCAATCGCCGATGCAGTTCAACGACAAAAGCAAATAGGTGTGCGGGGGGGGGTGCATAGAGGGGCTACGACTACGTCTACAGTGGGCAACAAAGTGAAAAGCAAATTTTGGCAGCTGTTGCCGCGGGACGCGCTTAAAAATAGCAAACAAAAATGCGAAGCAACACAGCGCGGGCGAAATTTCGCAAAGACCCCAAAAAAACAAAAAAAAAAACACAAAAAATAGAAACAACAAACTAAAAGCAGATTCGAAAAATTACTTATGCGATAGAAAAGTTTTGTGTCGCTTTTGCGAAAACTTGAGATACACACACACACAGACACACACACACAGACACACACACATGCAGAGAGTTATAAAACAAAAGGCAACAAAAGTAGTATCTATAGAGGCATCCAAAGAGTAAACTAAACGAGGCACAAGTCTATTTAAAGATTGACTGCCAGGCGACATTTTCATGCGGCGCGTAGCTCGGACAGTCACGCACCCGAAATGAAAATGTATCGCGGCGAGAGGTGTGTGTGTGTGTGTGAGTGTGTGCGAGTGTGTTTGTATCTTGTAGATATGCCATGAATGTGTGTTGCGATTTGACAAGTTTTCTCTGAAGAAAAGCTATAGCCGTGTGCCGCCTTGTCTTCCCCCGCTCGCTCACTCACTCTCTCTCTCTCTCTCTATTACTCGCTCTCTACTACGCGCTCTCCCTGTCTTTCTTTCCCTCTCTCCCTCTCTCTCTCAGTCTCTATGTGTGAATTACATATTGTACATCCATCGAAATGAGCACACACAATGCGCAAATAAAAAGCGCCGGGCAGCCCAAAACGTGTTCTGTAGTCCACACTAGACTAGTCTATATATTTAAAAATAAACTCTACGCAAATTATGAAATCTTCTCCTGCCCCCTCCTGCCCACGGCACCAGCCCTGCTAGCAAAAAGTTTTCAAAAAGAATTAGAAATTTGGGCTAATCTGTAAATACGTATTTGTAAGATTTGTAATACACAAAAGTACGTGATTTCAATTGGTTTTCCAGAGCATTAAAAATTTTGCAATTTGGGTTTATTTGCTGCAGATCTGTAGAAATGTATATAGACTAGACTAGGCTGTGCAAAATACCTCTGCATGTGGTGCGGGAATTTCGCTAGAATTTTTAATGTTTTTTCTGGAGTTTAACAACTTTTTTACTTCTTATACGTATTAGAGCATGATGTGCCTAATGGTTTCTATTTTTTTTTTTTTTTAAATACATTCTAATTGTGCCTACAGGAAGTGTTAAGGCTTCCCTAGTAGTAGTTGCTGCTAGTGGGATTTATAAATACATTCTCGCGTCGACGACATTTACAAAAGCCTGAGGAATTCGTTCCAAGTTTAATGACCAACACGAGCACGAGCGAAGCTGTGCGCATCCCAAAAGAGCATAGAAAATATCAACGAACTTTAGAAATTCAACAGTAAATGCCAAGGCACGCACACACTCAAACACACACACACACACTCACACACACACACATTCATAGGAAACACGAAATAGTAGATAGAAATAACTACAACAGCGGCAAATCAATACACACAGAGCGAACTAGTAAAGAAAAGGCATCATTCAGAGCTTAGATTACAGCATTTTCTGGCTGCCATGGAATGTGGCTTTGGCTTCGGCTTCGGCTCTGAAACTTGTTTACAAGACGCCGCGACGTGCCGTCGAGTGGGTCAACTGCAGCAGCAGCGGCAGCAGCCGCAGCAGCTCTCTTACAAGTGTCTACGTGTGTGTGAGTGAGTGCGACTGTGAGTGTATATTGACATTCACATTAAAGTTGAGCAGCCGCTCCTGGACCCAACGCTTGAGCGCCAAACTTTCACTTGTGCACGCAGCGACAGCAACGGCAACGGCAGCGGCAGCGGTGGCGGTAAAGATGAAACAAGAGCAGCGAAGCAACAAAAACATAGACACATACATAGATACATCTACATAGACGACGGCGACGAAGCCAAGAGTCGAAGCTTTCAATGATGAAAAAAAATCATCGCAAGAAACTTGATCACAGCGCGCTCGCTTCGAATTGCAGGCGCGCCCTAACGAGGCGACAGGTGGCGGTAGGCGGAGCTGTTGCTGTTGCTGCTGCTGCCGCTGCCGCTGCTGCTGCTGCTTTCGTGGAGTTCAGCTTCACAAACAATATGTTGAGTTTGTACTTTCTTTCAGCTATACACATCTGTGTGCGTGTGTGTGTGAGCGTGTCTGCTTGAATGAATTTGTAGAGCTTCTAATTGGGCACAGAGTGTAGTGCAGCACTGGAAATAGGACAGGGACATGACCCCAGCGTGTAGGACAGTTTGCTGGGCGTGTTGCAGCGCGGGCGGACTACATCACACGCCCTAGAAAATGTCAGAGAGTTTGTGCGAGTTGCCCCAATTTACTTAGTGCATATAGAAATGATAATTTTATAGTTGATTGTGATGCTTACCTTCTCCTTGGCACGTCCAGCGTGTTTTTGCATGGATTTTGCAAGCATGATGCCTTTATTTTCGGACATTCAAATAAATCAAAAGTTGCAAACAGAAACAGAATAACAAGAGGGGATCAAATGAAGCAGCAATGCGTGATGTGTATGCACTGCTGACGTTCAGAAATATATATATGGTATATGTATATATTTTCGATTCGAGATTTGGCACACTTAAATACACTGCAAAACAGAGGGAACGCTAACGGAAGAGTACTCTTGCCGTTTTCGGGGAAATTTTAAATGCACATTTAACACACGACAGCGGGCCACAATAATTTGTATTTGTATAACGTTGCTATTTTTATGCGATTTGGCCGCGCTAGTAGCACTCGAAAGTCACGAAATAATGGCACGTAGACGCGCGACTGCGACTTCAGGTGTGTCTTCGAACTTGACGCTGCTGCAGACGGAACGGGACTCATTTATTTATTTATAATTTATAATGTTTACACTCAAGCAATGTCGATATGTGGTCTGTATCGATAGTTTGGGCGCTATCGCCCAGCCGCCATAGCAGTCTTCTGTTATGTGGAGCGCTTTCTGTTAACCGGAGGAGCAATACAATATTAACGATAGTTAGTGCATATCGGCATGCCACCACAACAGCCAAACAAGTAACATAGTTGCTCCTCACTGTTAAACTTACTCACCACTTGCATAATTTCATATGTTACACAGCACTACTCTACAGTTCCAAGATGATGGAACGAATTTTGCCCAGGTAAAATGTAAACAAATAATAAAAATTGATTGTCATTAACAAAACTGTATTTACTAAGGCCCTACGCTTCACATGGCGGATGGCTATGTTTCCTGTTGCCACTGGCACTGCTCACCAGTGATCTTCATGCCCACAAAGAGTTGCCGGCATGCGATGCATCGGAAGGACTGCGTAACCTTCTAATTGTGGCCTCCATTGGGATGAGTTTGGAAACACTTTGCATTCTCTTTAACTCCAGCGTGGATGCAGGAACTGTGGTCAAGCGCATAGTCAACCTGTTGCCAGGCATTATTACGACTGTATGTTTTGCATTGGTATATGGCGTGATGTGGATTACTTCCGCCATTGCCGCCTTCCTTATCACCGCTCTTTATGAGCAAGTTTACATCCGAATAATGTGTGGGCTGCCAAAAACTTTTACGTTTGGAGAGGCAGCAATATTGGTGCAGGGACTCATGTTGTTCGCGATGAACGCCATAATCCACCTGTGGGAGTTGTCCTTTTCGCAATCCGAGCCACTCTCAGACTTTGCTCAATTGAATGCCATTATGCTGAGTGCACTAATCTCTCTGCTCGTTGTCTGCGTTCTGCTGGCCTTAGTACCTCCACTGCGGAAGCCGGTGCCTTTCTACCTGCTGATGGGGCTTTTGCTTGTGGCCGTCACTTGCCTGCCTGTCACTAAGCCGTTACCATTGATTGCGCTGCTCGGATTTCTATTTAAGGATCAGAAGAGGGTGAGTAGCCTAAAAAGTGACAGAACAATATATATTCTTTTACCAATGTCTCTTATTACAGCTCTATATAGTCGTCTTCTATCTTGTGTTGGTCGGTTTAACCTGCGCCACAGTCAGCTGGCAGCTAAGAAACACTAGCAAGGCAAACACACGCGTCCGAAAAATATTCCACCTGTTGATTGTACTCGTCTTTGTGCCTGGCATCATTTACCAATGTGCCTTGCTGTACATTGGCACGGGCATTGCCTTGGCTATTTTCGTGGTGGTTGAGCTGCTGCGTCTATTGCAGATGCCTCCATTTGCTGAGACGCTGCGACAGGCTTTCGATTCCTTTAAGGACGTTAAGGATGCGGGACAGCTGGCATTGACGCCCTTCTGTCTGCTCATCGGATGTGCATTGCCCATTTGGATAACTGTTTGCCCTTGCGGCAGTGCTGCTAATGCAAACCATTTGGTACTCCTTTCAGGCATTTTGGCCGTGGGAGTGGGTGATACGGCAGCCAGTGTCGTAGGCTCCACAATGGGACGCAACAAGTGGGGCAGTACGTAGCGTTCATATACATTCTATATTAATATACATTATATTTGTAGTATTTTTATCAATTGCAGAGTCCAGCCGTTCCTTGGAGGGCACCGCAGCCTTTGTTGTGTCCATTCTTCTGTCTGTCTTGCTGTTGCAATTGCTCGGTGTTCTGCCCATGACGCAAGCCAAATGGTTTGCCACAATTTTCGCGGCACTAAATACAGCTCTGGTTGAGGCTTTTACCGATCAGGTGGACAATCTGGTATTGCCTTTGGTATTCTACATTCTTATTGGCCTTGCTTGAGGTCATGTGCCATATTGATTTGTACATATATATATATTTTGTGAACATTCCTGTAAGCCAAAGAGTCCAATTATTTTTAAATATACATTCTAGTATTATCCAACACTTATTCAACATTTAACAGATCGTCTTAAGAGACGATCAATGTTAGTTAACATATCGTAAATAACATAAGACATCACTGCTCTGCTGCGTTATACAGCACTATTTTCTGTCTTTTACAGAACAGTGTGAATGTTAAGTTAACATAATAATTTAACAGCCATACTTGGTAAATGTAAAGTTGACAGCAAAATACAAATGTGTCATCGATCTGGCAGCTCTCCCGCGTCGGGCATTAAATTTATTTAAACGTAAGTTTATTAGAAATTTAAAAATGTAGATTACAATAATTCTTGAACTTTCTCATGAACTCACTAGTTACATAAATGCTTTTCTCTTTATTATGCGCTTACAACAAATACAAAGTGGTGTATATTTATATATAAATTTATACAAAAATGCAGTTATCTCTATAATTAGAGTAGTTGTTGGTCTTGTACGCGCTTTAGGAACAGCGCAATTTTGAATATAATTATTATTTGTATGTTCTACAGTGTTTAGTATATATACATGAATAAACATACATGTATGTATTAATATATTGCCTGAGCATGTCTCTAGTCCTGATCTGGATGTATTATCACATTTCAACCGGATCGAAGTCCGCGTGTTTCCTTTGACGGCGGCAGTTGATTAACTGATTAACAATAAACTTGAAGATTACATTACTAACAATTTGCGGTTGGATACAAAAAATAAACAGAAAAAAAAATACATTTACAAATATACACATGTATATGGATTAAAGGAACATTGTGACAGGCACAAAAGGAGGATGCAAATAGGTGCAACATCCTTGTGCTGGGAAAACCCGATGCCAAAATTAATTACATTTACAATTCCACGGGATCCTCCTGCTGGAAATAATCATGCTCCAGACAAGCCATAGCCGAGGGCCTCTCTTGCAGATCAAGAGATAGCATTTGCTGGAGAGGAACAAGATAGAAATTAATAACAGCTCCGAATCAGACAATCAATAACGCTTACATGAAGCATATCATCGGCAAACTCGCATAAGCCCGGATAGAAATCTCGCGGTCGTTTGGGTTGTCGGGGAGGAAAATGATCCCGTGTCACGGATATGCTTTTGGGCCACTGTTCCTCCGTAGGTCTACCCGTAAGTCTACAGCAGAAGAAAAGAAAATGCAATTAGTTTATATTCCGTTTTTCTTTCCCAATCTTTCACCTACTCGAAAATGCGATCCAGTTGATTCTTTTCCGACGTGCCCGGAAACAGTGGCTTGCGATTGTACATCTCGAAAATAATGCAGGCTGCACTCCAGATATCTACGCTACTGTTGTAGCCCTGGCCCAGTAGCACCTCGGGCGCCCGGTACCATAGGGTCACCACTAGTGAGGTTAGTCTCATCTCAGAGGCGAAAGTCTTGGCCAAACCGAAATCGGCTATTTTCAAATGACCCTGCGACGAGAGGAGCAGATTTTGTGGCTTCAGATCCCGATGGATAATCCGATTGGCATGCAAGAAGTCGATGCCCGTCAACAACTCCTGTGTTAGTCTCTGAACAGAAAAAATACAGAAACAGTTAGATATTTAAGTTCACAAGGGTATTCTGATACTTTACCTTAATGTTTGTGAGCGACATGCCGCTTGCTGGAAGATTTTCAATTAGATCAGACAAATCTTGCTCCAGATACTCGAATACAAGTAGAACCAGCAATTTTCCGTCATGTTCCAAAAACTGGCATACTTCGAACAGTCTGTGAGGGTGGGGAAATTGAAATGCATAAGTATGCGTGCAAGTGTGGAGAGTGGATCGCGTGAATGCTTCCACATGTGTGTGTACTTTGAGTGCAAACTGTGTGGCTGGCAACAAAAAAGGTTGCGGACGCCATGTGGCGCCTGTGGGACCACAGCGGCACAAATGTGAACTAACTGAACTACTCCACTCACAATAAACGAAGCAATGTCTACACACATTTTCGATCAAGAGCGTAAGCGATGTGTGTAGTGTGAGTGAGCGATGACGATTACCCCACTCAACATGGAGCGTTGTCTGTTAACTAACACTTTTTCGGTCTGTTAACAACTGAGCAGCCGAATGCATACAATTTTTGCCAAATTTAAAAAATTACATTTTTGCATGTGAAAATGAAGTCGATAACAACGTAAATCTAATTTAATTGTAAGTCTTATGAAATTTCATTTTTTGCTTTGCATTTGTTGCATACGATATCCAAAACGATACGATATGAAAAATACGTTCAGCTCTTCCAAAATTCAAACAGAGGCACTGTAAATAACATTCTCGCTTGCTCTTAGCACACCATTTACGCTCTTGATCGCAATATCGTAGCTGAGCGGCGAGCATGCGGCGCACAAACTGGCTGCGAGTTGAGTGGCTGAGCGACTGAGCACTTTTTTTTAGTGCTGAGAGAGCTGCCGAGTGGTTTTTGGTTTTTAGTACGAACTGCCGCCGATGCGACCGCCAGTGTGCCGTATGTATAATATATAAGGTGCGTTGCAGAGTATAAGTAATATGTGTATGAGTTGGTATGAGTATCATATCATTAAAGGGAATTAATTAATAAATAATTAATTAGTAAGCAAAGTTGTTAAAAAGCTGAGCTGGCAAAACTGTCTATTTCATGAGCAATGGAAATAATTGCGCTACGCTGTGGCAAATAAATTTGCGACGTCGTTATCAGCAGCAGCAGAGTGGTAGCAGAGAGGCAGCGCGGCGGCAGAGGCAGGGCAGCAAGCCGGCGCCGAGTTGTTTGACGTTTGGTTTAACATTTTATATGCATGTGCCACTGCATGTGCGTGCATGTATGTGTTGCAGTGCAGCGATCGTTACAGTTACGCCTCTTTGAATGACGCTCGAGGTCAGCGTTGGAGGTAAAGCGAAAGATAAACACACGGCCTGCTAATAGTCATATACGTATACGAGTAGACTGCGAAAATAAACTGCACACACACAGAGGCGCGCGCGCGCGCACTTGTCTGTAATCTCTGCTCGTCCATAACGTAACGTAATGATTTTAGTGTATTTTTTAAATTAGCTAACAAATAGTTTAGTCGAGGCGCCACCAAGATAAGCACACACACAAGCACACTCCTCTTGCACACGTGCACCCACACACTCGTACACTGTGCACTCTCTCCCGCTGTACTCACCTCACGATGTTGGCATGTTCGTACTTGTTAAGCTGCTTCAGCAGGGCGATCTCTCGCAGCGTGGACGCACTCACTCCGTTGTCGGTGAGGGGAACGCGCACCTTTTTGATGGCCACGTAGCGGCCGGTGTCATTGTCGAGGGCTCGATAAACGGTGCCATAGGCGCCTGCAAAGGTTGTATTTATTAATGCCTGTCAATCATAAATGGGTCACCCACACACACACGCACACTCACACAGAGAGAGCACTGCTTAAATCTAACCTTGGACTAGGAGAGTAAAGTAAAAGGCAAATTGCGAAACCGAATGAAATGTTAATCAACAAAATATACTCAGCCAAAGACAAGCGCACACACAGATAAGAACAAGTGAATTTTATTTTGGGCAGTGCCGCATACGTATTCGCATATGTTCACCTACATATGTATGTGTGTGAGTGTGTGTGTGTGCTTTTTCGCACACGAATGACAAACCCAAATAGCAATCGGCAAACTCAAACCGCAATAGAAACAGAAACAGAAACCCAAAGCAAAACCCGAAAACCCTCGTCAAACCACACGACACACATGCGTCGTCAGTCAGCTGTGCTGATAAGCCAGTCGACGGGCCAAACGGCTGATTTTCGACAATATCTGCAAAGCAAACCTGGAGAGCGAAAGCATGAGCGAGAGAGAGAGAGAGAGAGAGAGAAGAAAGCAGAGCAGGCGTGTCAAGCATCGATTCAAATTAGAAAGACTAAATTCTGTCACCGGAAATTTATCGCTAGCAGGGCCAGACAGGCGGGCGGACGGACAGGCCAGGGCAGGGCAAGAGACTGACAAGTTATACACGACGATATTGAGACAGATGGAAGAAGACATTGGCACGTTGCGTGGGAGTTCTATTTTGGGTGAAATTCACATTCCCCCGATCACGACCACGACCGCGACCGCGACCGCGATCGTCGTCGTCATTTTTCCCTCAGCGCTGTGCAACGACGCTCGCTGCGGCTTCAAAAGTCAAGTACAAGGCCGGGTTTTTTTTTTGACTACGAAAACAGAGTGCAAAAGAGAGTATAGAAAAAGCTACAAAGAAAACAAAGCACCGTTTTGCTCTCTACTATATATTATACTCTCCCTCTCTCGGATTCCGGCTCGACTATTTTGGCGACTTGTTTTTTTCGCCTGCTCTTTCAATTGTCAAAATTTTGCACAAATCAAAGGCAACAAAGGCAATAACAACAACAGAAATAACAACAAACAGAAAAGCGAGAGGCAATAATTGAATGAATGCGAAAAAGCAAAAGGCAGACAACAAACGGACGAACAGACAGACATAAGTAGAAGCAGATACATTTTTTTTCAATGTCTCTTACAAAAACGCCCAACTTGTTTTGTCTCTCTCTCTTTTTGTTGTAGTTGTAGTCGTAGTTGTAGTGGCGGGGGCCTTCACATGTAGGGGGGGGGTGAGGCGTCAGCCTCTTGGTACCTTAACCTTCGTTGCTGTGCTACACAATGCGTGGTCTGGCACTGTAGTTAACCCACTGTTGCCAATCAGCTGCAGCATCCCCCTCGCTGTGAAGCTACGCCCATGATGGAAACAACAACAAACATTTCCAAAAAACACAAAAAAAAACAACACAAACCAGTAATAATAACCATTAGCATTCACCAAGTGAGCCGTTTACCTCTCCACTCTCCACGCGAACTCAGCTCAGTGACGTAATTGATTAATGTTCCGAATTTTGTTTGACAAAATCTTTGAGAAACAGAAAAATAACAAACTGCAAATGTTTGTTGGCCTCTCAACGCAACATTGCACTTGACTTTCGGGGTTTTTATTTGTTTTTTTCGCCCTTCGTTCGTTTTAAAAACCTTGAAAATACACGTGGTTTTTGAAAATCATACCTGAAAGTATGCAATGAAATTTGAAACCCCTATTTACAGGGCTGGTAGGGGGTGTGGAACCTGAATTACATTTGATGCCCAGTATTTCCCCGCCACTTCTGCATTCGTTGCGGTCTTTAAAACACACTCATATCGTTAATAGGTTAGGTTACAGCTGTTCGAAAATGCCCTACGCACTGGTTCATTTTTAGGTTATCCTTCCCCATTTATTCGAAATCATTCACACAGTATTGATTTATGTCGACATACCTGTGCCGATTATATCGAGTTCCTTGTAGTTGAACTGTATAGGCGGCTCGTTCGCAGGTTTTGTTGTTGTTTCTGACATTTTCTGTCGCTTATTCTGTGGGATGCTACTGGTAGATGCCATGGCAGCACGTGTTTCTGGTTTTTGTCTTTGCAATATTTTGTACTTTAATATATGATTTATATATGAATTTCAAGCAACCTAAGCTGAAAGAGATAAATTTCAATTTCAGTAATAGAAGACAATGGGTTAATTGTAAGCTTGCACTGAATTGTCAAGGTCAGGGTTGACCCAAATTACAAATTAAATGCACGTAAGTTGCCCGCATGGTCAGTGCAGGGTTAACACGTTTGATAACATAACCAACCAAAGTAGACGCGCGCGTGTGTGTAACAGGTGTTAATTCGGAGCTACCCTATGTTATGGCTTCGGCTATGCCTATTTTTATAGCTGCCGGTAATCTTGTTTGACATTACGTGGTGTTTTACTGTTGTTGTTATTTCTCTACTTGTCGTTGTTGTTGTTTTTGTTGCTAGTGGTGGTGCTGCTGCTGCTGCTGTCTTCGTCGGTCAATGAACCCACCTGCTGGGGAGCTATTCGTCTGTTAGTTCTGTCTTCGCCGTATATATTCATACTTTTATAATTTATTAATATATTCAACTCTCTTGCAATGTCTGTTACTTAGCTTTGCGCTGTCATTGCCTTTGCTTTTGCTTTTGCTTCTGCTTTTGCTTTTGCTTTGCTCTGCTTATGGTTTTGTCGGTGCTTCACTGCTTCGGAGTCGGCACAAAGCGAAAAGCAACATTTTTTTGCCATTTGTCAATTAATTCTAATCGCAACGAAAAGCAACAGTAACAATACATAATAATAATAATAACAACAACAACACAATAATAACAACAACAACAACAACTGTATTGTTACTGTGCTCTCTCGCAGAGCTAAAACGACACGAATGAGCCGAAGAAAAAAAATAGCAGCTAAATTTCGGTGCTTTCATCATATGTATTTGCCGAGTACAAACGACGCACGAATACCCTTCTTGGCAAGACGAACGCGCGGAGGAGCGTACAGAGCGAAACGTGCGACAAAACGGAATTCGAAATGATAACAGTTAAAATACTAAATAAATACTGTCTGCAGGTATTCGGTTTGAGACCACGCGACGCGTTGCACTCCTTGCCGCAGACGCTGTTCCAGCTGATATTCCCTTTTTGTGTTAACACTGCGATTACTAAGTGAGACTGCGTGTGTGTGTGTGTGTGAATTATTAATATTAGTTAAATATTAAAATGTGTTTTGTATTTACCAAGAACGAATAAACACTGACAAAACGCACGGAACTTGCATAGAGCTACAGTTGTACATGCAAACATATTTATGTACACACACACACACACAGACACACACACAAACAGAGACGCGCACACACACAGCCCTAGCAGGCGACGCGGAGAGCAGCGATCATTTTTTTGCTACTAAAAATAATGCTACCACTTAAAAGCGGCGTAAAACCGCATTGAACACCGACGATCACGATTAAAATTGACTAGTGAAACGACATACCGACACCTGCACCTGTATTTAACGCTGTATTTTTTAAATAAAATAAGATTTTGACACTAACAATTTTTGTAACAAACCGAGCGAGCACGCAAATGAAATAGCACTCAAAAACGACACTCAAACGGAACTCAAATCCCATTTACGATATTCATATGTAAAGAGATCGTGAACCGGCCGGACCACTGTTAACGCGCTCTTAAGTTCTGTTAATAAACAGAGGCCAGTGGTGAATTTGAAATTTGAAGTTTTACCGTTTATCCCCGAAAAAGCGTTGCCCCGCATTCCGTCTTTTGATTTTCTCTTTGTAATTTTACAGAATTTAAAAAACAAACAAATATATTACTCCAGCTTTCTTTCTGCCAAAACTTGTATTCTTTGTTGGCGTGTGCGCTTTTCTTGTAAAATTGTGTCTTTGAAGAGCAATTAAAGATAATAAAGTTTCACAGGATGCGCTTGTTTTTTCTTATTTTCGAATTTAACAATTATAATAAATACTTCCGTTAATCAAAGCAGTGCGGTATTTTGACTTACATAACAGTGCTGCTAACGCAGGGCTTTAACAGAACTGCAAAAGTTAACCCTATGTTAAGTCTCAAAAGAGGGCAGCACTGTGCCATGAATTTAAATTTGCGCGCAGCACACTTCACGTTTTCTACACTTTTCGCACAGCCAACTTCAAGCGTACGTGCTGCCAACCTATTTCAGTTACAGCGTTGCCACAATGTTATTTCTATGGCGCGCAAAGCTCAATTCAAACTGCAAAACATGTGTGCAAAATCTGAATGCTTTTGCGGGGTTATGCTAAAATATATAAAGAATTGGGTAAATATTTACAACCGTGTGTTTATAATTGCCATATAATATACCCATATAAAAATCAGTTTGTTTTTAATTAATGCAAAATCAGCACACCTGTCTTAAATCTTCCATCATCTGCCTGCCCAATGCGATTGTGACGTGCCGTGATAAGTGATAATTGAGAGCTGACGATGACGTACAATGTGAATGCAAACAATCTAGCAGAGAGGTGAAAAGTGAAATAGTAAATACGTGTGTGAATAGTAGTAGTACGTGATTTGAAAAGGATTACGCTTTGGCAAACAAACCGCGAAGATCAAAACAAAAGACATTCCACATCTCAATTCTCGAGCTGTAAACCGTTTGAATATTGTACGCGTTATCTTGTGAATCATTTGTGATTGCTGTGAATCACAATCAGGCAGGCAGGCAGGCCGGCCCAGTGAAAATTTGGTACCAGCCACAGCCGCAGCCCGCAATCTCGCTCATTTTCACATCCAAATGAAGCGCTGTTTAGCACCTCAAACGATTTTAACGGAAGCAGCTGACCAAGCGCCAGGCCCAAGCTCGCAGAGCTGAGACTCAACGTATCCCCCATATTTCTATCAATTAGAAGATGCCATCCATTTGTCATCGAAATGCAGTTGAGTGGGTGCTAATTGGGTTCCCAAGAACTTGTTTAATCATTCCAGAAATTGTGGAAATCCAAATTTAATCATAAGCTGGATGGATGAATCGACCTCAGTGTCACGTTACAGGGTATCGCTCGGACTTGTTCTCTATCGGTTTTCTACTCTTTGACATTTTGTCTCAGGCGGCCTCTGCTTATCGCTGCGTACTTCGAAACCGGCTTCCACTCGCATTCAATTAAAAGCAAATTAAATTAAATCTATCATGGCCCGAGATATCTCTAAACATACTTGAAACAACTCAAGTCTCTTCGCCGTGTTGACAATTGTCTGTACCCCCCAAAATAAATCAATTCTTTCAAATGGTTCGCCGAACTGTCTGTCAATCGGGTTATCATGCTTTTCAATTTGATTCGATTCGATTCGATGCGATTCGTTGTGGTTTGTTTTGTTTTGGACTTATAGAGCCCGCACGCCTAACGAACCCCAGCGAATCAGGTATTTTGATATTCATATGTATATGAAAATCAAGAATTTCTGGTGCGTCACGTGAAGCTTAATTTTATGCAATCAAATCAAAATTAAAGCAAATAAAAATCCTGTAATCAACGATTATTTGATTAGCAATTTATGTTAATCAACGCGAATTTTAATATGAATACGTGTATATGAAATGGATTCGTTCAACCGAATTTAGGTCTACACTCCTGAATGTCTATGCGACCTTGATCGGTCGGGAGACTTTTCCATATGCGTCACTATCCGGCGACATGTCTCGCTGTGCTCACCTCATTAGCATAACGAGCTGCTCCGAAGACACCTAACTATTGTTATGGAAATTGGTTCCGATTTAAGAGCCGATTATCAGGCTATTATCTGCTTACGGGCCGGACTGCCGGCTTCCGTATTGCCATCGCCATCGACAGCTCTCGGCTTGGCCAGCTTTGAGGCCTAATCCCATCCAGCACTGTGTAATGCGTCAAAGATTCGTCGCGATTCGTTTGGCTTAATTCGATTTAATTCAATTTGATTTGATTAGTGTCCGCGTCATGGAAATATTTAATTAAGCGAAATTCGAAGTGCAAACATTGAATCGTTGCCAATAACAAAACAATCGATAGCAAATGCGTTTCCTCTGGAATACTCGACGACATGGTCCATGTCAAAACATTGCGAAAAGTGGCAGGAGAAACGACCCTCGGAACGGGATAGCTGGGAAGCGTAATCAAGGTCTCTGAACCTCTCTCGTATATCTCTCTCTTTCTCTCTCTCTCTTTATTTTGCATCTTCTTTTGAAATCAAAACAAACCCATCTATTTAACACTGTCAACCACAAATTGGACTCAGGTGTTTGGAGATAAAAGATGGAAGTTCCGTAAACTATTTCAAATTTATTTGGTACACAATAACCACTGTGGTATTTCTCCTAATTTATACCCTAAATTTGGCTTTAAATCCTCATAACTTATCCGATTATTATCCAATTTTACTTTGGAATGGCATTTTAGTCATTGTTTTGAGTTTAGATTGATTTTGCATTTCAATTTTATTGATTTACGGAAATAAATTTTTTTTCAATTTTTCCATCCAACCCCCTTACAAAAATTTCAAAAATTTTGCGACATTTTTTTTTTTTCAATTTTGACTTAAAATCCATTCTGTAGATAAAAATAAGCATAAGAATCGATTTAAAAACAATTTCCAAGTCAAAATTTGAAAGATATCGAAAATAAACGATATTTTCCCGTTGAAAATGCATAAAAATTAGCATATATGAATATTAGAGTATTTAATAGTCAATTATCTAGAAATTCGTATTGCTTGTCTCTTTTACTTTCCCCGAATCATCTTTCAAATCAAAACAAAGTGAACTGTCTCGCCGGCTAAGGAATGTGAGATAACCCTGGGGCGCTAATTTCGCAGAATTGTAAGATGAAATCAGAGTAGAAAGATCCGGAAATCGGTTTGTATACTCTAATATCAACCTGTAGTCCCTCCCTCAACCTTTACGCTCTTTAACTCTCAATATACCATTATGATTCAATCTCTAGAGATTAAAGATCGAAAACCTTTGAACTACTCTACCAGTTATTCATCAGCTTATCGCACCTGGCTCTGCACTTCTTTCCCCATTTCTCACACTCTCTCTCTCTCTCCTCTCTCTCTATCTCTCCGCCTGCTTTTAGCTTACACTGGGTCTGATCTATGAACGATATGATCTACACTGTGGCGTAGACAGAACAACATGAACCGAGGCAATACGAACGAAGGCGCCGCCAACGCCAACGCAGCCGCAACGTCAACAGAGACGCCAGCGTCGACGACGGAGCAAAACCCGTTCGACTGTAGGAGGTGCAGAGAGCATAGGCAATACGATGTTGGACGCAGGGCAAGGGAGGGGGATCGACGCCATTTGGCCATATAAAAGTGAATTTGTGACAAATATTCTGAACAGTTAGTGCGCACGCTCAGCAGCGACAACATCCCCCAAAAAGCAATCGATCCCAAAATTTACAATCATCATCATTAATACTCAAGTCAAACGTCGCGTCGTCTCGTTGTGATAAGCCCGACAGGCACAAGCCAGTTAATATTGTGACAAAACCAAACAGAACCGAGGATTAATCGAGTGTGAGAAATATAAAAAAAAAAAAAACGCCCAGACGATATCGATATAATGCATGCGTCTATAAAACAAGTGAGTACGATATATATGTATATGTACACCTGCATATGTCACTTAGAATTTATGATCCCATAATTTTTGATTCGAAAATCAAAAAACGGTCTCAAAAACACACATTTCGATGTGTACCTAAAACGTGTTTACTTTATTAACATTTTGAAAACCGCAATCAGCATACAAATAAAAAGAGATATATATTTTTATATGCACATTTATATTTAATCTATAAAACCACACACAAACACACAAATTTTGAAATTATACTCTGATTTTGTTTTATTTTTTTCAAACAAGGTTAAAATGATTATAAACATTTTAATTATTCTAATTCTGAGTTGTGTTTCAAGTCATATGTTTTTTTTTTTCAAAGTCTGAAAACTTTAAGATGGTCATGCGACCCGTATCTTTATCGAATTGACTGTGTTCATAAGGAAGTCTGCGCACAGCTCGTAAAACTTGTTAGCATGTCAGCTGACCCAGCGATTCGTTCGAGTCGGCTGGCTGCAAATCCTGATTGGGGTAGCTCCAAAAAAGACGACAGACAGAGAGAAGTTGACAGATACCCTGGTATAGTCTGATATGATCTTAAGGATCATATGTAATGAAGTAATCATTTTTCGTTTTGAGTTCCCCTTCAAGTGCAATTTCCATAGTCTACTTTCAGGGGTTGCCATTAGCCCTAGGGGGGGAAAAGTGTTACAGCATCTGCAATGCTATACACCTTATCCATCTGATTTAAATACAGGGTATTTGAGACAGCAGAGTTGAAATAAAAAAAACAACTTCAAAACTGTTATACATCTCATGGGTTAGCCCTGAGCCACTAAAGCGCAACCGGTTACAGAGACGGCAAGCTGCAGATTCAACTTCATATTCGAAAACTTCATTTGTTTTTCTTGTACATTTCGTACAACTCTTTCCCCCCCCATCTCGGAAAGATGCGTGGAGCGCTGTCAGCTAATGAAATTGATCGGTTCAGTCTGTAAAATTTACATAATTACCCACAGAGCAGCGGCAGCAGCAGCAGCAGCAGCAGAAGGGGGAAGTGCAGGCGTCTGTTTGCGGTTATCAATGAAGCAATTTATGCGAATATATTGATAATTTCTTGCGGCCTGAAACGTGAATCATAACTTAATTTTCGATTATTATGGACTATTTTTAAACTATTTTCGAGTGCGAATGACGCATATAGTAGACCGCAGAGGGGAGGGCGAAACGAATGATATGTAAACCGCTCTAAGATCTACAATTTTCGATTTTTTTTTTTTTTTTTTTTTTTTTTTTGTGGGCTGTCATTGAACGCACGTCTGTGGGGCGCGTTAACCTAAAGAAGAAGAGTATTGAAATCTTTAAATCTGGTTTCCAACGTCATCCGGTTTCATTGCTATCGCTTTCGGATAGACTCTTAACTTGTCCTCTAAGAATAATACTAATTTTATTAACACAACATCGAAATGTGATACATAAATTAAAAGCGCACAGCGCCCGCCATAAATCGACTTGTGCATCCGGCTTGGGCAGTCCCAAGGGCGCAGCATATACTTAGACAGAGATAGAAAGGTATATATATTATAGACAGCTAGATGGGTGTACCCTGGCTAGATGGTTGTCTACTTCGGCGGGTATAGCCATGTAATTAGCGTCCCCGTCCAGTGGGAAGAATCGCAACGAATTCGCCGTGATCATGAATAATTTACGTGTGACTATAAATTAGATTTAATTTTGCGATTATATCATGCGATTGGATTAGAGGGAGAGAGAGAGATCTATCGGCTTATCGCTTCTGCGATTTGTTATTTCATTTAAATTAATTATTGTATGCTAATTCGAAACATAAGCTTTGCTCTGCTCTCTGTTTGTGTGTGTGTTTTTTCGACTGGTTCTAAAAAGTTTGCAGAACGCTGGCCTCCGTTGGCTATTCACACCTCGCCACTTTATCCACCTGGCTAACTCTCGCACACCTGTTCTCTTCCGCAGTTTTACACCCTGGCCTTGGCCCTGGGCATTATTTGCTTGACGACGACACTGGTGAGGGCGCATCCGCAACAGCAACCCGATGGACCGCACACGCTGCTGGACATCGAGACGCCCAATCAGTTCAGCTACAACTCACCGCTGGCACAACCGGACAGCCTGCGCTCCAAGCCCTACTTCGACTTCCTGAGCACCCTGTACGCTCACGACTCGGCCAAGACGAATCTGTTCCGCAATCGGCCACAGCGTGACCTGCAGTCACAGACAGAATCGCAGGTGGTTCCTGCAGTTGGCGAAGCAAAGAGTCGTCGTCGCGATCGCAAGCGACGCGCCCTTGTCTTCCGTCCGCTGTTCGTGTACCAGCAACGTGAGGTGCGCAAGAAGGAGATCGCAGCCCGCAGACGCAGTGATGAGATCCGCCGGCGCAGCGATAAGGTGCAACACGAAGGCAACACCTACAATCAGCTTTACCATCGTGTGTAGTTCAGTCTGGGCCAGGCAGGCAGGCAGGCGAATATATTCAATGGCTATGGCTGTTACCGGTCTATCTACAGGGTCCTCTCTAGCACTTAGCTAGCTTCTATTGTGTTTTTATCCTTAAGTCTCCCTATACAGCACAATGCACTGCAGCACAGCAACAACACAACAGTTTATATGTATATCACACTCTATATACTATATACACCATATATATCTATTATATAATCACATACACACACACACACACGCATACGCACATCCCTCGACTAGTTAAGTACCTAAATTAAAATATATTTACAATCTACATATATCTATGTTATAGTTGTTAACTGATTTTTAACCGAATTGTTACAATAATGTTTATTAAAAAGCTAACAAAAATTATGAGAAACCATAAGTCGAAAGTTTTTTGAAAGATATTGGACAATTACTGAATACTTGCAAAACAGACAAATACATTGTATAGAGAACTAGATATTATATGTATTTTCACACATTTGACAAAAGGACTTCCATATAGATTCCTTGAAACGGATCCTCGCTCGATACACTTCAATTGCCCCAGACAATGTTCTCGATCCAATCCGTATACAAATGAACTTTGGTATAGACACTGGGAAAGCGATAATTGCCACAAACAATACCATACGAAGTAATGCCAATGATTTGCTTGAGGCAGCTATAGACGGGATGCTGCACAAAGATGGGTCCGCCAGAGTCGCCATTGCAAGTGTCCGCAGTGCTATTGCTCAAGCCAGCGCCGGCGCAGAATTGTGTGCGGGCCTCAATGCGACTCTCGACTCGCTCGGCACACACATCGTTGTTGTAGCGCTGCAACGTAGCCTTCAGCAGATGCGGCGATTTGTTGCCAGAGTTCTTTGTGAAACCCCAGCCAGCGGCAGTTAGATCGAAGTGTTCATTTCCACTGCTCGGCGGTAGACAAGCGGGAGCAATATATTCGTTAAGTTCGGCTGGTGTACTCAGCTCCAGGACAGCTATATCATTGTACCTACTACCGTCGTCATCAGAATAATTCGGATGTACTACATAGTTGCTTAATTGAAAATCTTGTGGACGCGCATCGTCTTGTGAGGTGCTATAATCCAATTCCCCTAAACGAATCACAAACTTGGGTGAATTGAAACTTGGATTAAGACGTTCCTCCTTGGTCTCGTCGGTGTCCAAGCAATGCGCTGCAGTGAGCACAAACTTCGGATGAATAAGTGCGCCGCCACAGTCCCATCTGATTTCCGAATTGCCTGGCTGGCGTGTGCCCAGCAACGCCATGAAGGGGAACTCCCGCCCCTCTGCTTTGGTGCCGCCTATTATAAAAGGCGATGCACGGCAAGAGAATCTGACGTCATTGTAGCGACGACATTCTGTGGATAAATAAACCAGTTATCATTCAAGGCAACTACAAAGCCACAAAAAACAAAACAAAACAAAACAAAACATTTTATTTACCCTTCTCAAATAATTTTGTGGGTTCCTCTTGCTGGTATTTTTGTTGCTCTTGTTGTGCATTCAGCGGCAGCGGGCAGCAGACAATATCGTTAAATTCATCGCAGTATTTGACTCTGTTCGGTCCGATTAAATGTAAGTTGTAAAAAACCACAGGACAATCTGTCGCAGTCAACTCTTTGCACTCGCCCGTTCCTCTGTCACAGAACTCGCCCAGAACGACGCCGGCAGACAACAGAAACAAAATATTGAAAATTGCGCACATTCTTTTGTTCACAGGCAATTGCGATGTGGAGAGATTCGCGTTGATCGGCTTGAAGTGCGTTCTACCCGAACTGGACTGAAATGGGGCATTAAAATTCGAACTCAAAAAGTTCAATCCAAGCGCGTCTCAATCTGGTTTTCTTATCTTCAAGCAACTGAATATATATTTCTGTATTGCAAACCGTAAGAACTCTTTGCAGTACATAGTGTACACCGTTGTATTTAACAGCTGACAATAAATTGTTTTATTGGCTTTTATTTAAAAGAAAATTTACTCTTATGAAATAAATTATATTGATGAAGAAAAATTAAATAAATATATTCTTGGCGCGGATACCAATCGATATCAACCTTCGATAAATTGCGCACTGTTATTTATTACCTGCGTACTGTGTGGAACAGCAGCAACCAGTGTTGTGTAACTTTTCTGTCAGATGGTATTTTTATCGATATCGATTGTCCCTCAGTTTGGCGATGTTTTCGGTACACCACTAGTTCTTCTATGTACCTCGACGCCGAATGGTGTGTTCGCGCACACTTTTCTGCAAAAAAATAATTTTAAGTGTAGAAATAGGCGGAAATACTGGAAAAACTTAATATTCGCGAGTACAGCACAACTTTCGCCATTCGCTCTTACTGTTTTCACGCACGGATGTCCATTTGTGATGTGGATATTTTGTGATTAAAATTTTCCCCATCTGAGGTACGAAAAAATAAAAATGGTTGAAAAAATTTCCGCCCAACAAAGAACCGACGCCGACGTAGAACCAGCCGCATGCATAAATATAGCCGTCCCGCTCTTCCGTCGGTCATTCGATTAGCATGTTTGAAAAGTGGCGCATCTTGTCAAAGTTAACCGAGATAAATTTAAAAATGAAGAAAAATAAAATTAACAAAAATCAAGATGGCTGAGTGGATTAATATTTTCACGCAAATTCGCGTGTGTATAATAAAGTGAAGGAAGCGCAGCCATTTGTAATGCAGAGTTGCATGTCGATTCGCATTTTGCAGGGCTGTAGTCGGCAATTGTGTGTGCAGCAAGTCGGAGTATAATTTCTGAAAAAATCTGAAATGTAATGATTACGCAGCAGAAAAAGTTTTAAGATAATTCATGCATGTAAATTTTAGTGATTGATTGGATTCTAAACATGTGTATGTGTGTATATATATGTGCAATGACCAGGGGTGCATAATGTCTGCTGTCAAACGAAACACGCGATTCATTTAGCGGCAACTACAAAATTTTTTTCCCGCCATTTTTCAGATGTCTCAAACATGAATGAAGGTAATTCAGCAGGAGGGGGGCATGAAGGGCTAAGCCCGGCCCCTCCTGCTGTGTCAGACCGTGTAACGTTACAATCAACGGAAAAATCAGTAACAACGCCAAAATCTACAGCCTCAACTACATCTCACAACAACAAATCAACAGCAGCAACAACGCAGCACCTGAAAACCAGCAAACAACAACAGCAGCAGCTGCTCAGTGCGCAGCTGCCTGTGCCGCTGTCGAACTTGTCGACAGAGGCAACGGCAGCAGCAACGTCAGCAGCAGCTTCCATATACTCCACTTCAGTTACAACAGCAGAAGTCGCCCACACTGATTCCACAGTAGTTCCACCCCAGGCTAAACGTCAACGTTTAGAAAACACGGAAACTGTAGGCGACCAATCCAGCAGCAGCACCAGTAGCAATAACAACAGCAACATTGTTGGTGCTGTCAGTAGCAACATTGTTGGGTCATTGCTGCCAGCGTCTGTTGTGGCCAGCAGTGAAGTTGGTGGAGCTAATTCATCTGGCTTGCAAGACTTAAATGCGCTCAGGAAGCGCATACTCCAACAGAAATATCAAAATTTGCGTAATCTTAAAGAAAGGTATGTACACGAGACAATCTTTTGTAGATTCATAGGGATTCACTCACATCTCAATTTACAATTTGCAGACATCTTGAAAATGTGTCCGAATACTTTTATTTACAAAACGGTGGCAGTATGATGGACTACCCCGCGTGGCGTAAGAAGACACCAACACCGCAGTTCATCAGCTACAGCAATGCGAATCGTATCGAGCAGCTGATACTCGAGGAAAAACCAAGTACATCTGCAGCCGCAGCAGCAGCCGCAGTGGCCCAATCTCATAAAACCCCGCAACAACAGCAGCAGCAGACAACCGAAACGGTCGTCAGTAGCAGCACTAATCCGACTACAACAACAACTACAGGGACAACCGGCGTACCATTGGAGACGGACAATAGTACACTGAAAACGGTTAGAAACAAGCGACAACAATTGCATTTACTGCAGATTATTAAATATGTTGTGCTCTTTAAAAATATGTATTTAAACGCACTTATCTTCTATTCAAAACAGAACACACAATCTCAATTGCCAACAAAGCTTGGCAGCATTACAACAGCTGCATCTACATCAGCAGCATCGAGTCCCAGCAGAACTGGGGCAACAGCATCAATTGGAACAGCAGCAGCGACTGCAGGATCAGGAACAGCCAGTGGAGCATTGTCAACAAGCAGTAGTTTGTTGGAGACGAGCGGCAATGCATCACCACCAGAGGCTGAGATAAAAATACCATCAGTTGGTGCCACGCCGGTGGCCGTCTCCACGAAGCTTCCCGCCGCCGTAGTACAGTTGACGCAGCAAGGTAAGCAAAACATGTTCGGGACTATTTATATATATGAATTCTATCTTTATCTCTCGTATATTTATCTCTCATTGTTATTATTTTGTGTTTTGTTGTATTTCCGTTTTGTGTTGTTTACAATTTTCAAAATTTTTATTGTACATTACTCGAAAAATGTGAGAAACATGCAAAAATGCATATATTTTTTTTAATGAATAATACTAAAACCATGCATACAACTAAGATAAATGCGCTCAGAACAACTGTCTAGCAATCTACTTATAAGAGTACAACGCACGTCCTGCACAATACCATGAAATTGTCGTCTCGCCCCAGCAAGAAACCTTCAAATTGATCCACTAATATGTTACACAAACACACATACAAGTTGTATTTCGTTGACATACACACACAAATACACGCACACTCCCTGAATACTAAAACTCTATTAATATGTATGCATAACTATATATTAACAAATTACATACTAAATCAAAACATTTAAAGACAAAATTAATTTATTGTACTGCTGTGTATAATTTAATTTTAAATTTTCACTTTCTCTGTTTTTTCACAATTATAATTATTTTTACTATATTTTCTACAAAACATTGTATCACATTTGTTACTGCCGCCTAACGCACAACTCAACTCTCTCAACTCACCATCAAATTGTATCGTTATAATATAGGTCACATACCCGGTAGACCTCTAGGAGGTCGGCACGGTATGGTCTTCGGTCAAATACCCGCGCCTCCTGCCGTAGGAAATCATTCTGTACCTTTGGTGCCAGGTGCTTATCGTTCGCAACAAACAAAACAACCTATTTTTCATTTAGTTCTACTTCAAATTTTCTTTGTGTGGTTTTTGAATATTAAAGCATTTCATAATTTGATTTATTGTTGCCGCCAATTGAAAGTGTAGTGCATTTGACCTATTCATATATATTTATTCAATGTGTCTAAAATATTATACTGTATTTCAGACTTTTTGATTTTTATAATTCTAGAATTGGTGTGTTTTGTTTTTGTTCTTAATTTACGCTTCAAAATACTTTGTTTTCCCAACTTATTTAAATTGGAATGCTCAAATACAGAGATTAGTTATTTGACGAAATTTTTCATAGATTAGATACAGTCCAAATGTATTATTTATTTTAAATTGTATGTATAATTGAAATTCAAATGACTTGGAAATAGTTAATTTTAATTTAATTGATTTCCATAATTCATTATCATCACTCTTAGTCTTCGGCTGGCCGAAGTTTATATTGCTTTTCTTAATATATTTCCCTTTGCACCTAAAAGCGTTTTCTTGTACGCTAGTTCAATGCGCTTGAAAATCGTAGCTGTGTGCTAGAGCAAACCTAAGTTGCAAGTGACTTTTGAGTATAATTCTATTAAAAGTCCAAACGCTGAGTACATTAATATAATAGATATTTCGTATAGCACCTAAAAGCGTTTTCTTGATCGCTTTATAAACGCGCCTGAAAATCGTAGCTGTGTGCTAGAGCAAACCTAAGTTGCAAGTGACTTTTGAGTATAATTCTATCAAAAGTCCAAACGCTGAGCACATTAATATAATAGGTATTTCACATAGAACCTAAAATCATTATCTTGACTACCGCGGTTGCGAGTGTTTGATATCTGTACTAGATCTAATCAATTTGAATTGTCCTTATAATATCCATTTTGCAAGCGCACTCTGTGTCACGTTGAACTTCGGTACCCACATGTGATGACAATTTGTAAACTTGCTAAAGTAAATTAAAGATGCGACTTATCCATGTGATCGTGTCCTTAAATTATAATGATCACATTGAATACGCACCTTACAGTCTCAGTTTTTTAAAGACGAGTTTAGCATTAAAGAATCTGAAGTTTTGCATGCAGTTGCCTTAGATTTGCCTATCTTGTGTTTTCAGTTGTTTCTTTTCATGTTTCAGCCTAATTCGTAACAAATGTGGTTCAGATTTATTGATTAATTCGAACGTTTTCATTATAATTGTTGCTTTATATTATGGTAGCTTGTGATTGATAATGCAAATTTTCAGCATGCGAGTTGGCTAAGAGCTTTTGACCTACGTTTGACAAATTGTTGACTAATGCTTGACTTTCTCACTCAATTCTTTCAAAGGTGGCACACCATTGGTGCCCTGCAGTAGCTCCACGAGCTCAACGTCGATACGTCGCCAGAATTCCCAACAAAATGCAAGTGGATCAGGAGGAATAACCACTGCAGGTGGTAGTGCAGACGGATCGACACCAACGCCATTGTTTACTGGCGCTGGTGGAGCCAATGGCGCTTCTGCCAGTGGGTCGGGTAGCGCTGGCGCTCTGACGCCGTGCACACCTGGTGGTGGTAGCGGCAGTCTGTTAAGCCCGATGGCGAGCGCCGGCACACCGAACAGTGCGCAGGAGTTTTCGTTTAAGGCCAAGCAAGAGGTGTACGTAATGCAGCGTATATCTGAATTACAGCGAGAGGGATTATGGACTGAGCGGCGTTTGCCTAAGCTGCAGGAACCTAGCCGCCCTAAAGCACACTGGGACTATCTTCTGGAGGAGATGGTTTGGTTAGCAGCTGATTTTGCGCAGGAGCGTAAATGGAAAAAGAATGCGGCCAAGAAATGCGCTAAAATGGTGCAGAAATATTTCCAGGACAAGGCCAATGCGGCTCAGCGTGCGGAGAAAGCGCAAGAACTGCACCTAAAGCGTGTCGCTTCCTTTATTGCACGCGAGGTTAAGAGCTTCTGGTCGAATGTCGAGAAACTGGTCGAGTATAAACATCAAACAAAAATCGAGGAAAAACGCAAACAGGCACTTGATCAACATCTCAGCTTTATTGTCGATCAGACGGAAAAATTCTCACAGCAATTGGCTGAGGGTATGAACAAAAATGTGCCGGAAACACCGAGTTTGACCTCCAGTCGCCTCACATCACCCAAGCGTGATTCAGACGGTGAGTTTCATTACCAAAAAGTTAACAGATTAATATAGCAGCTGAGGATAAAAATTTAACTGAAACGTTGTCTTGTTCTATTTTTGAGCACTACGATGTTATTAAGGGATGGTCGCTTTGCGAGGCATTTGTCTGATGCATTCATAGAACAAAAATTACTAGTTGAAAATACATTTAACATCAATAATCTAATTAGAGTTGGTTTTTGTCTTTCCACAGATGAATTTAGGCCCGAGTCTGGTTCAGAAGACGATGAAGAGACAATTGCCAAGGCGGAGGAGGAGGCTGCCGATGTCAATGAGGAGGTTAAGGCGCTGGCCAAAGAATCTCAAATGGACTTTGATGATTTTCTTAATGATTTGCCACCTGGTTATTTGGAGAATCGTGATAAGCTGCTGCTCGAGGAGCAGAGCTCTACCAGGGGCACTGCTTCAGTCGGAAGTGCAGACGCCGAGGCAGATGGTGATGAAAGCGATGATAGCGAGTTTCAGGCAAAGGAGGCCAGCGATGATGATGAGAATACCATAAGTAAGCAAGAAGAAGCTGAAAAGGAAATTGATCATCAGAAAGAAATCGATGAGCTTGAGGCCGATAATGATTTGTCAGTTGAGCAACTGCTGGAGAAATATAAGTCGGGTAAAATTGATGAACCACCCAGCGCTAAACGTCGTAAGATGGCTGTTGAGACCTCAGAGCAGGATTCAGACGATGAGTCGACGGCAATAGAAGACTCAACAGATGGCAGCGAAGTCGACGCAAGCGATGACGACGACGATGAAGATCTCTCAACTGCTAAGTCGGATACTGATATGGAAGTGGAAAAGGAGGAAGGTTTGAAGAGTCTTCTGACAGATGCCGATGGTGGTGGTAATGGCAATACTTCTGCAGTGGTAAGCAGCAAGGATAACAAGGATGATATGCTTAACGATGCCGCTGCTTTGGCCGAAAGTCTGCAACCCAAGGGCAATACGCTATCCTCGACGAATGTGGTGACACCTGTTCCATTCCTGCTAAAGCATACGTTACGTGAATACCAGCATATAGGTCTCGATTGGCTGGTGACGATGAACGAGCGGAAACTCAATGGCATTCTAGCTGATGAGATGGGTTTGGGAAAGACGATACAAACGATTGCCCTGCTGGCTCATTTGGCCTGTGCTAAGGGCAATTGGGGTCCGCATTTGATCGTTGTGCCCTCGTCTGTGATGCTAAATTGGGAAATGGAGTTTAAGAAATGGTGTCCCGGCTTTAAAATACTCACCTATTATGGCGCTCAAAAGGAACGTAAGCTTAAGCGCGTCGGTTGGACAAAGCCCAATGCGTTCCATGTGTGCATCACCTCCTATAAATTAGTTGTGCAGGATCAACAAAGTTTTCGGCGCAAAAAATGGAAATATCTCATCTTGGACGAGGCCCAAAACATTAAGAACTTCAAGTCACAGCGTTGGCAATTGCTACTCAACTTTTCCACCGAACGGTTAGTATTTAACTTTGAACTTTATTATTAACTGTTATCAGCTGTAATTGATTTGCAACTGCGCAAGCACCAAAATCAGTAACCAAGCGACTGCAAAACTAGCTTGGCGACTACGCTTGGGTGCTAAAATTGAAATACGCTATAATGCCGCATTATTTTATAAGAGCATACTAATTCTACGCTAGCATGCTTGTGGCCTTGTTTCGAGACAAAAGTTTTTTTTTAATGTCTTGTTTAATTGCGTTTTTATACGTTGAATTAACAAATTAACTTTATGTAAGATTTGCATTTATATAGCAAGATGTTTATGTAAACAATTCTTTAACATATTTTCCTATGCTTTGCAGACGTCTGTTACTGACGGGTACGCCATTACAAAATGATCTAATGGAGCTCTGGTCGCTGATGCACTTCCTTATGCCATATGTGTTTTCCTCGCATCGAGAATTCAAAGAATGGTTCTCAAATCCTATGACTGGCATGATTGAGGGCAACATGGAGTACAACGAAACATTAATAACGCGTCTGCATAAGGTAAATACATTTAAAGTGTTTTCAAAATTATCTTTAATCATTGGGGAGAATAGCACCTAAAAGCGTTTTCTTGTACGCTAGTTCAATGCGCTTGAAAATCGTAGCTGTGTGCTAGAGCAAACCTAAGTTGCAAGTGACTTTTGAGTATAATTCTATTAAAAGTCCAAACGCTGAGTACATTAATATAATAGATATTTCGTATAGCACCTAAAAGCGTTTTCTTGATCGCTTTATAAACGCGCCTGAAAATCGTAGCTGTGTGCTAGAGCAAACCTAAGTTGCAAGTGACTTTTGAGCTTACTTCTATTAAAAGTCCAAACGCTGAGCACATTAATATAATAGGTATTCTATATAGGACCTAAAGGTGTTTTCTCTGTGTGCCAAAGAAGCTCCCACCGATATTAGATATAATCAATTTCAACTGTCTTTTAAATATCATTTCTGCAAGCGCACTCTGTGTCACGTTGAACTTCGGTACCCACATGTGATGACAATTTGTAAACTTGCTAAAGTAAATTGAAGATGCGACTTATCCATGTGATCGTGTCCTTAAATTATAATGATCACATTGAATACGCGCTTTACATCTTCTTAATACTGAATTTCTTAATACTGATTTGTATTGTATAAGTATTTAACCATAAAATTGTTTTATTGCTTAGGTCATTCGTCCTTTCCTATTGCGTCGGCTAAAGAAGGAAGTGGAGAAGCAAATGCCAAAGAAATACGAACATGTTGTCATGTGTCGTTTGTCAAACCGTCAGCGCTATCTCTACGAAGATTTCATGAGTCGTTCAAAGTAAGTTACCACATAAATAAATCTATATCTGGTCTAAACGATTTGCTTATTTTTAGAACCCGCGAAACACTACAAACCGGCAACCTTCTGAGTGTGATAAATGTGCTGATGCAGCTGCGAAAGGTTTGCAACCATCCGAATATGTTTGAGGTGCGTCCAACGATATCACCGTTTCAAATGGAGGGTATTTCATTCCATACGCCGCGTCTTATCAGCGACATTCTGGAGTATGATCCGTTCACGGTGAGTTTGTGGTAACACAGATCAATAAAAAGTGAGATTATTATAGTTAAGATGATGATAAACTGTCACTGAACATTGCGACTCAATCTATTTTGGAGCGAGTTGCGATTAACTAGGATGTTCGCGTTTGCGAGGCATTTGCCTGATTTTAATTTTGTCCAGTCTTGGACTTATCAATATTATTGAATATTTAACTAATTGTGCCATCTCTTTGCAGCAAATCAATTTGGAGACTGTGAACCTTTTGCTGCTGCATCTGGAGCAAACAATGACAGCCTACGTGTCGCATAAGTCGCGTCTGTTGGCGCCGCCCCGCAAACTTATTGAGGAGATTGACAGTGCACCACAGCCGCCACCACGTTGCCCGAATGGAAAATATCGGTTTCACATTCGTGTGCGAAGTGCGGAGTTGGCACAGCGCATTAAGCTCCAGGCGGTTCGAGTAGGCGCCAGTCCGGCAATGCGTCTCGAAGGAACAAAGATCGTACCCATGCGTAGCCTGTTGCCCGCCGGACGTGTATTGAAACGTGTCAGTGGTACCATCAATCCCATAAATATGGCACTAAAGCCTGTTATTATCAATAGCCTGATTACAACGACAGCATCAACAAGTGCGACCACAACAGCCAGTGGTAGTAGCAGCAGCAGCAGCCCAGCACTCAACGTGCTGGGTAATGGCTCTAAGCTGTTAGGATCACGTTCGTCGCCCATAAGTGCCCCAACTCCAGCTAAAGTGGCCAAGACGATGCAGGATGGGAAGCCCTTTTTTTATTTGGCGCCTGCGACAAATTCCAGTGGCGCCGGTGCTCGTCTGACGCTTACCAGCAAAACAACACAAACTGCTACAGCAGCAACCACAACAGCAGCGACAACAACAGGTACAATAACAGCAAGTAGCAATTCAGCAGCTCAAATGCAGCAGCTTAGCAAAGAGCCGATTGTTAAGGATCTAGCTACTCATGTCAAGTTGACAGCGCAAAAACAAACAAATGGCAAGTCTCAGCTGGAGGAGGAGTTAACGCAAGAAGAAGCTGAAGATCCGTATCGTGTGCAGCAGCTCATACAGATGCGCAAGGAGCAGCGCTTGGCTAATCTCAAACGCATGGCTGTTATCAACCGACGACGCACCGATGCCACACCCATTTATGGAGCCGATTGCCGCCAGGCCATCGAGCGTTGCATGCAAGCAACACGTACACTAAAACATTCCACATGGCAAACGCGAGGCTACGCCAATTGCAATATTGCCATGCGTGAGCGTGGTGACAACTGGTCATTGAATATACTGCTGAAAAGCTATGAACAACGTTGTGAAGAATTGAAGGCAATTTTCGCTAATTTTGTGATTTATGTACCGTCGGTTTGTGCGCCACGAATTCGTCGTTACGTGCAGAATCTTTGCTCAACTCACTGGCAATCCGAGCGAGCAATTGAGTCCAGAGTTGCGGAAGCGCTGTCGCCCAAACTTACTCTGTTGCATCCTATAATCTCAGCCATGACAACGCAGTTTCCTGATCCACGTCTCATTCAATACGATTGTGGCAAGCTGCAGACACTGGATCGTTTGCTGCGGCAGCTAAAGATTGATGGTCATCGTGTACTTATCTTTACACAGATGACCAAAATGTTGGACGTGTTGGAGGCTTTCCTTAACTATCACGGTCATATCTATTTGCGCCTAGACGGATCGACTCGTGTTGAACAGCGTCAAATGCACATGGAACGTTTCAATGCCGATAAACGGATCTTCTGCTTTATTTTGTCTACCCGTTCTGGAGGCGTGGGCATTAATTTAACCGGTGCCGACACTGTGATCTTCTACGATTCGGATTGGAATCCCACTATGGATGCGCAGGCGCAAGATCGTTGTCACCGTATTGGCCAAACCCGAGATGTTCACATTTATCGGTTAGTCTCTGAGAAGACGATCGAGGTGAACATACTGAAAAAGGCGAATCAAAAGCGCATGCTGAGCGACATGGCCATAGAGGGTGGAAATTTCACGACTACATTCTTTAAGAGTTCTACCATTAAAGATCTCTTTGCTATGGATGCGACACAAGAGCAAGAAGAGACCCACGAGAAGCCCGATGAGAAGGATAAGATCATTGCAGCTGAAGTTGAGCCAGTTTTTGAAGCGGAAAAGAACTCGTTGCGCGCCTATGAACATGCACTTGCAGCTGCTGAGGATGAGCAGGATGTACAAGCTACTAAGACGGCAAAGGCTGAAGCAGCTGCCGATCTGGCTGAGTTCGATGAGAACATACCTATCGCCGATGAAACAAATGCGGATGGTGCGCCAGTTGAACTGAGCAAAGCTGATCTCGAAATGCAAAATCTTGTAAAGCAGGTAAGTGAAGACTCTGATGTGTATGGGCAATGCTTGCTCATTTTAAATGAGCTTCCAGTGCTCTTTTGAGCGAGCGAGTGCTGCCCAGATTAACTTCTTGATGAAGCAGACGTTCAGACATAGTTGAAGCGATCTTATCCACGCTCGATTATATCACTCAACGTCGGACATTATTTCTCTAAAATACATATCCTGCCTCGGAACTAATTTAAATGTTCAATTTTACTATTAGCTATCGCCAATTGAACGCTATGCAATGCGTTTCGTGGAGGCCACAGGAGCAGCCTGGACGGCTGAACAACTGCGCGCTGCAGAGGCTGAACTTGAAGCACAGAAACGTGAATGGGAGGCAAATCGTTTGGCAGCAATGCAAAAAGAGGAGCAGCTACTCAAGCAGGAAACTGAAGCCGAGGAGTTGCTGACTTACAGTCGCAAGGATGCCAGCAATCAGGTTAATACCAAACTAGATTCAAATCTAAGTAAACGAACACCAGGTGCTGGTGCAGGTGTAGGCGCAAGTTTTGAACTAGGCATAAGACTAACCAAGCATAACAAGCGCGATAAGCGATTTAAGCATCATGGGGTGATCAGGGGTGCAGGAATAAACAGAAGCCTTAGCAACAAACAGGTGTCAACCACAGTCGAACAGGTTAGTTCGGTGCGCACAAGACGTAACAGTCTTCTCAATGTCAGTGCGCCAGCGAGAAGTAGTGGAAACAATAGTAACAACAGCACTAACCGTAAAAAGTCAATAGACGTGCCTGCCAGGCGACAGACACGTTTACACTCACTAGGCGGGGCCACAGCGACGCCGCCCACTAGAAAGACAACGCGCACAGCCACAGCAGCAGCAGTATCTGCAGCAGATACATCACTAGCCGCTGAAGAGCGTCCCAAGCGACAGTCTGCCAATATTGCTATGAGTAAACTAATGAAGACGCCGGTCAAAGGAACTGCGTCAGTAGCTGCCAGAAACTCTTCTACGGCCAAGGTTCGACGGAGAGGTAGCGTTTCATTGACCTCGACGTCAGTTGGTCAAAAGAAGTTGTTTGAGCGACGCGCAACAATTTCTGCACCAATGGCATTGAAGCAGATGAAACGGAATAAGAGCTGTGCAAGTGGGGATGAGGATGATGACAAAGATGAAGACGATGACGATGATGAGGGTGAGGAAGATGAGGATGAAGTAGAGAGTTTATCTGTTGAAGTAGATGAAGCTGAAGTTGATGAGGAAACTGTTGTATCTGCTAGAGCATCAACTTCACCTTCAGCTCAAGGGGACACAACACAAACTGAAGATGAGGAAGAGATGCATGTGGAAAGGTTAAATGATGAAGTAGATGAGGATGATGAGAGTAATGATGACGGTGACGACAATGAGGAAGACAATCATGGGGAAGAAAGTGAAAATGCTAAGGCGGACTCGGATGACGATGTAGATATAGAGACACAGTCTAGTTCAAGTTATGCCACAGCCGGTGAAGGTGCAAAAAGTTTAGATGGCTGGAGTGCCCATGATCAGGTGCAAGATACCACAATGACTACCTCAACATACTATAATGTATCCGAAGAGTCCGACACGGATGATCCTAATGATCCGTTGTCGCTAGGTAATGCAGAAACTAAAAGCGAAATCAAGGAATCGACACCAGCGTTGCAACGGAAACGCACCAGCAGTAGTCGTAGCCGTGGAGGGGGCGGTGGCGGTAGCGACGATGCTATTCTTGGCCATACGCCACGAACGCGTTCACGTGGCTCAGTTAAAATAAATTTATGGAAATTGGATGTGAGTCCAGTACCGAGTACACAGAAACCTGGTAGCGCGATTAAAGTTGCGAGGCGATCAACGCCACGCAGCGAGATGTCTCAAGCAGAGGCAAAGCGACCAGTGGGTAGAAAGTCTCTTCTTAAGAAAGCCACTGAGGAGGGTAATCAATCCACAAAGCTTACGCGATGGATAACGAAAACTCCACGTGGTCGTCAAAAAAGCACCGGTAATAATGCGTCCACAAAATCAGTTGTAACATCCACAGATAATAGCTCGAATGGTGCGGGCGGCATCAGGTGATGACAAAGATGAGTGCTGGGAGGGATAAATCGTATTAGCAGTATTAGCTCCATATACATACTTCTTAATATCCTGCCGGAGATATGCTGAGCTGTATGCGTTGTGTTTTTTACTGGGTGTCCGAATGACCCCGCCGAGATTGCTGTTGTGCAGCTGCTGTAGAGATAATGTACGAGTATTTTATAGACTGTAACAAGTTTCCTTCTAAGTTAGTTAGGTGGTACAATCGAAGAGTATGAGAAAAAGAGTAAAAGATTAGGATATCAAATTGTGTTTAGGCTAGAAGCTGAAGAACGTGGGCAGCATCAGCAAATACTGATATTTTCATAAAGATTATTTAATTCAACTGACGCTTTGAGCTGGATGAACAAGAGAATGGAAGCGAGAGTGAGAGAGATAAGAAAAGAGATATGTGATTGCTGCTGCCCCCTCAGAAAAGCATTAAATAGTATGAGATTTATAATAAGATAACACGAACCCCAGATTGTATATATATACACAAAAACATATATCAGCAGATTATAGTTTTTAGGTTTTTCTAATATGTGTAAGCAGTGTGCAGACAATTTAAAAACGAAACAGTAAAACTCCATTTGTACTATTATTAATTTTGTTGTTAAAATTCTGTTCTTGATCTAAGTCTTCAAAAAAAAAAACCTTAAACTTCTCTCAACTGCGCCTTAGTTTTTAAGTCTCTCTTTAGGTAACTCTATGGTAAATGTTAATATTTTTGCATTCGATAATTTATTATGTATTCTAAAGAAACGAAAAAACTAGTTTAGCATTAACAAACAACAATCTAAAGACTATAAGCATATAGATTGACTAACAAATAAAACAGAAGATTCAATTCGATGATATGCTTTCAAAAAAAAAAACAAACAAAAATGAAACTTAAAAGACGTTGTGGTTTTTATTTACGGACATATTTCGTGCGTGTGTATTATATAGTTAATTTTTATATAGAAGACAATTGCACAAAGTTGGAAAAGAATAAGCGGAAATCAAAATATTCAATCATATTATTTTCTGTATTAACGAATGTAGAATTCTGTTTTGGTGTCGCTCTAGAAAAAAAACTGTAAACAAAACTAAAAAGAGGAATGTTAAAGACGACGAGTTTAATTTACATTATGTGATGATAGTATGTATAGTTTATGTTAAATCCAACTCGTTGTATGCTCGGTTGGTTTATTTATTGGCCTGTACTATACTAAAATCTTATTCTCAAAATCCCCTAAAAACCTTAAAATCCTTAAACGATTTCCGTGCATAGAAGTTCTATATAGACTTTGCCAATTGTTCTTCAGCGCCGTACGAAATGATTCCGGGAATAAACAACATCAATTAACATAATTTTGATATACTGAGATAAAACATGCTACAACGCCAAATCATGCATAATTGATATCGATATTGATAGTTAGATAGTCACTAAGCCAATCAAAAAACACCACCACCAAAACAGAGTTACTTCATACGATACGAAAATGATATAATGGAACGTTTATTCTTTTCTTTAACTTTGCTCGGCTCGCTCGTACGCACGCTCGCAGGTCTGGATATCGCGCAACAATATGGAAGAAATGCCGGTAAGCGAATCACAACTTTTGTTCTCACAATTCGCAAATATACTAAAATTCATTTGTTCCTTTTCCTTAGATGTGGTGCCCACCAACGCCGCCGCAGGATAACAATGATATCTACATTGATCACTCGTTGTCGTTTATGTATGATCTGGATCCCATACCGGAAACCGAACTGCCGCCTGTTTATGTACGTAGGGAACTTAAAAGATCACGTACAGATGCTGGCTTCGATGGCAGTCGACGTCCAAATAAAATGCGCCGTGAGGATAACTATGTACCACCACGTTCGCTATTCGATAGGCCGACGGCACAGCTGGCCCGTTTGCGTCGTGACCTGAAGAATCAACGTTTCCGCGGCAGCTTTAAGCCAAACTCCATGATTCCAGGTCTGAAGCCGCAGGTGCTAGCAAAGCCTTTGGCCGAGCCGGAGGCGATGAGTGAGTGGTGTGTGTTTGAGGATATGGCCATACTGCACGTGCTCATAAATCTGCAAGGGCTGCCGTGCAGCCTGATGCTGTTGTCGCCGGGTCAAACGCCTAACTGGGATTTGGTGTCGGAGCTCGTGAATTTCTGCTCAAAAACTTATCGTTCGGCTAGGCAATGTCGCTGGCGGTACGAGACGCACATTCAGCCCCGCGAGGAGGGCAAGGTTGTCGAGAGTCCGAAAAAGCAAAAGAAACTTAAGCCAACTCTGCGCACTGAGTACATGAAGAGTCCACTGCGATATCTGCGTACCACGCAGCTCTATGCCAGCGATAATAACGCCTCGTTCTATAAGGTAATGCGTCAACGCTTTGACACCATCAAGACGGCATACCTGAAAAAGGCACCACCTCCGAAGCGACAGTTCAATGCTCCCAGCTTGATGAATCCCAAGCACATGGAGGTGCTGCAGGAGTTCGGTATCACAAACTACGATCGCCCTGTATCGCCGAACAGTATAGCGGTAATGAAGGCCAACAAAATGCGTGATAAGCAGCGTGGACAAATGCCACCAATGCAGCAACAACAGCAGCAGCAGCAGCAACCGCAACAACAACATCAGCAACAGCAACCTGTGCAACAACAGCAGCAGCAGCAACAACAAACTGTACCTGTGCAGCAACAACAGCAAGTGCAACAACAACAACTGCAACAGCAGCAGTTGCCAACAGTTACCGCTGTGCAGCAATCCGTTGAGCTTGTACCCAGCAATGCAACAGCAACAACAGTTTCTGTGCCCACTGGCAACACGGGACAGCTGCAACAATTACAAATACAACATCTTACGGGCGAAAATGTGGGAGGCACGCAACAAACAGCTATTCTGCTGCATCAGCCCCAGCAGCAGCAACAGATGCGTGGACAGACAACAACGCAGCAGCTAGTTAAGACCATTGTGGGTACCACAGCTAATCTTACGGCGGGTCAACTGCAGCAACTGGCCCAACAGACGTCAAACAATGCTAGCAGAAGTTTGCAATTACAAACAGCCCAACCAGGTGGTCAATCCAGCGTGAGTGTGGTGCTCACCACACCCGTTCAATCATTACCCATTGCTACGCACAGCAATGTGAATGCCACCTCCACGGCGCAGATTGTCTCGATATCTTCGCAGACAACGTTGCCGGTTAATACTGCTCCACAATTAGGCAGCATTGTGCAAACTCAGACCTTACCACAGGTGGTTTCTGTGGGTCCCCTGACCACAACAGCGACCACTCAGCAGCAGCACCAACAACAACAGCAAACAGCCACCGGAACAGTTACCACATTAAACAATGCCATGCTGCGTGGTCAGCGCATTGTTTCTGCAGCAGCTGCCGCCGCTGCTGCAGCAGGTAGTACGCTGCAGGATGTGGTGCTGCAACAGCGGACCACAGCCGGTGGCCAGTCGATTGTATCGATGCCAAGCTTGGGTCAGAATGTTACCTCTGCACAATTTCAAACGCAATTGCGTCTGGCAGCTGTTTCGGGTTCGCCCGCCACTCAGACCACACAGCTGGTCACAACAAAGGGTATTCCTGTGAGTGCACTGCAGCAGAGTGGCAAAGCTGTGCTGCCAGGCACTCAGCAACAGGCGGCACACATTCAGCTCTATCGGCAGCGCAATCTGAAGGTGTTACAGGCCACACAGGCTGCCCCTGGTGGTGCAGGTGGCGCGGGCAATCTAAATCCGACAGTGGTGCAGACAGCTGGTGGCGCCTTGGCTACTGGCACTATCATCCAGGCGAGTAATCTCGTGCAAACGCCCACCCATGTGACGACACAGAAGGTGGCAGTTTCAGGTATGCCTGGCACCACAACCAACGTAGTTAGTTCGGTGCAGATGCATGGACAGGCGCGTACACAATTCATCAAGCAGATGACAGCTGGCAAGCAGAGTCTGCAGCGCCAAGTGTTGACAACCGATGGCAGTGGAAATGCCACTACCGGGACTGGCGATATGTTGCTTGTCAAGCGGCACAACATTTTGGCTGCGCAGAAGGCGCAACAGGCAACTGGTCCGCTCTTCACCACCACCAGCAGTGGCAATGCTACACAGCAGCAACAACAACAGCTGCCTGTGGCGGGCATAGCTCAGCAGCAGCAAACGCAACAGGTCACACAGCAACAGATTGCCTCGCTGGTCAAGGCGTCCACAGCGGCGGCGGCAAGCGGTAGCAGCGTCAGCGCTGGAGGTGTCACTGTCTCAGCGACAGGTCCACCGACAGTGCAAGCGGGTAGCGTAAACATGACCTTGCCACAGCTCAAGCCAGGTAGCCAAATCAAGGTAACAGTGCCAAATCAAATGCGGCATTTGCAGATGCAACAACAGTTGGGTATGCCACGTAAGATTAGTCGCATGACACAGGTGGTGAGTGCATCGGGTCAAGGCACGGCAACTAACATTGTGGCCACAACAACGGGCCAACAACAGCAACAGCAGACGCCTGGCGGAGTCACCGTCTCGCCTGCGGGCCAGCAACAACAGCAGCAGCAGCAACAACAGAAGTTAACAGCAGGCGGTGGCAGTGTGCATGCCCAATTGTTGCACATACAGAATACCAAAGCGTTGCCAAATTCAGTGACAGTGCAGCAAATACAGCAAGTGATGCGCAGTGGCCAGCCGGCTGGTCTGGTGCTGGGCAAGACGAGTGTGGGTCGTGTCATACCCGTTTCCGTCGCATCGCAGGCGACGCAAAGGCAGACAATACAGGTAAGAAATGCAGTTGGACTTAATTTGATGTATTCATATTAAATGTGTTTATTATTTGCTTGACAGGTGGTTTCTGCTGCCTCGGCACAGGCTCTCGCAGCGGGAAATCTGCGCACGGGTCAGAATCTTGCGAGCGCTCTCAAGGTGGCTGCCTCTGGCGGTGGCCAAACTACGCAACAGACATTGATTGCGGCACTGCAGCATAATCAGCGACAGAATGCAAGTCCGGTGCGACTGCAGGCTGGTGGCAATTTGCTTGTGGTGCAACAGCAGCAGCAGCAACAACAACAGCAGCAGCAGCAACAGCAACACACCAGTTTATCTGGACCCACATCAGGTCCAGCTGAGGTGATGACTATCACGCAGACAACAGCGCCTTTGCCAACAGTTGGAAGTCTGCAGCAACAGCAGCAACAACAACAGCAGCAGCAGCAACAACAGCAACCGACAACGCAACAGGTACGCACGCTGGTGAAGAAAAAGATCATGATCAGAAGCGAGAAAGAATAACATTTAGCGAACCGTACACGAGCGGGGCCACGACCTCGCAATCGGCGTAGCATCATTAGCACCACCAATACCACCACCACCACTGCCACCATCTCCCCAACCATTGCCACCACCATCAACACAAGTACCACAACCAACTTCACAGCAACAGCAACAACAACAGCAACGCCGAACAGTACCACAATCCTAAGCACCGCCACCACCACCACAATATGCAACACAACCACAAACCAATGCATTGTCACCACAATATCAACGGGTTGTGAAACTTGTGATCTTGAGAATAGTGCCGTGTGACACAAGACATCTAGCAGCAGCAGCTGCTGCTCCTCAACAACTCCTCATTTCAACCTCATGCATTGTACTCTATGTCCGCCAAATTCGAACAATCAATCAGTCAGTTGTTGTCAGTCAATCAATCATTGCTTAAATTGTACTTAACAACTTTTGTTTCGATTGGTTTTACAGCCATGAACGGTGGCGGCGCTCCTTGTCTGCCAACAAACAGATCGTGCAGGATCTTAATGATGATTTTCGTGTGTGAAGGGCGTGGCACACACACTTGCACACGCACACACACACAAGACACATTCACACACAAACACACACACACACAGACACAACAATGATAACATATATGATAAATATATAATCATAATATGATGTCTAGTTGTAAGTTTTACCACTTAATTATATAGCCAAATAGTTGGAAATCGTATTCCTTAAGCTTTTCCTAGCCGCAGATTGTAAATTGATAAAATTTTAGAATTTTTATTATAATAATAATAGATCTTTTATGTATAATCTTAATGATATAAATACATACATAACTTATGATATACCACATAGTTGATAAAACAGCAAAATGAAATAAAAAATCAAGTATTATAATTGTAAACCAATGAAATCTTTAAAGTGAATCGATGTGTATTGCAAATCGAAGTTTGTGTTTGGATTGCAACCCTTAAAGGGAAACCATGTAGAGCAGTTCGCTGTGAATGTCCTGAGTTGCCATGACAACATTTTGAGCACAACAACGCAGCGGAATCCAAGCCAGAGTTCTTAGACTTGCAACATGTCCCTGTTCAACGTGTGCAGCTGGTGGACAGCACAATGTGGCGACACCACTGGTGACTACGATGTGGCCAGCTTGCTGTGTGCACGTTTCGGACTGGAGTCACAGGAGAAGGACTACATCATAGTGGGTTCCCAGGGTGGACAGCTTAGCATTTTCTATCCGCATGACAGTGCATACGATGCCACGGATTTGCTGCTGGAGACGCAGCTGGCTGCACCCATTTTGGGTCTGTATGCGGGCAAGTTTAGCGGGTATTGGTGACTTTAAAAGTCAAGTGAGAGCTTGCGAGGATTAACACTCTGGACAATTGCAGCAATGTGCGCAACGAGAACATCAATCAGCTGGGCGTACTGTTACCCAATGCGATTGTCATCTACAATGTGCAGGCACTGAATGGATTGGCCGAATATGGAGCTCAGTTGAAACTGCAGGTGCAGGTGGAGCACAAGTTCCAGCGCGTTGCCTTCTCTATGTGTCAGGGACACTTTGGTCAGGTCAAGGGGCGAGAGTTCTTCTGTGTGGTGCATCTGGATGGGACTTTGACTTTCTACGAGCAGGATGGCATCTCGTATGAGTGTCGTTTTCCTGGCCAGCGTAGTCTGCCAGCTCCGGTTGTCTACTGTGCCCGTACCGATAGCTTCTTTCGCTTCAGTGCCACCTGGCATCTGCAATGCTTTAGCTATCAGGATCTATCACATTCACTAGTGACCAAGAGCAACTATCAACCCATCTGGTCGCAGTGCATCGGCGAGGGCATCCTCGATATGCGTGTGGTGCAGCTGAAAGAGTAAGTTAGAAGGATTTATGCGTCAGCTTGATTATGGCACTGTTACTTGCAGGAGCATCTCCTACATCATGATTCTGGGAGAGCGCAACTTCATTTGCCTGGACGACAATGGCAAATTCAACTTCATCCTCAAGCTGGACTATGCGCCCAAGTGTTTCTACAGCTTTGTTGTGGGCTACTACTGGGGTGAAATGAGGCTGCAGGGATGTGGGAAATGAAATGAAGGATTCATGACATTCTTTTTCCAGAGCCCGGAGCACGTCTGATTACGGCCATTGTCTCGGACTCGGGCAGGCTGCATATTTACGACGAAGCCAATATCATTTGGGCAGCGCAATGGCAGCAGCCGCCGCCTGTAGCGATTCAGCGTTCCAATGTTCAGAAGCTGGCGGGGAGCATCGTTACATTGTCTGCCACTGGGCAGGTGACAGTGGGTTATCTGGGTGCGCAGCCATATCAGTTTCAGGTGCAGCCACTCAATGTGGAGGAGCTGAGTTTTGCCCAGGCGCACAAGCAGCTGCAGCAGTTGGAGGATGAGATTAAGGAGTCGGTCGATATACGTGACATGGATGCACTCAATCAGCAGGCGGCAGATCAAGTGCGCTTGAGCTTTACCATTGATCCGGAGGTGCACGATGATTTGGACACACTGCTGCTGGATGTGCCTGCCGATGTGGCCGTCAAGGAGTTGCCCTCCGCCAAGGGATTGCTCAAGCTCAAGGTGAAGGCAGAGTTGACCGAGTTACAGCTGGTTATACAGACGCCATGTGGAGTGCGCTGTAGCCAGGAGACGCTCAGTCTGGTGGACGTGCAGCCAGGCTATAGCAGAGATTTCCCATTGGATTTCTACATGGCGGAACTGCTGCATGTGCACAGCACACGCGTCGAAGTGTTTGTATCCTTCATCAGTCCCAGGGTAGGTACATTGCACAGCTACCTACTTCAACTAGTTGCTCCAATCTCCTACTGCTTTACAGGGCATTCCACGTGTCATACAACAAAGCGCCTACCTGCCCCTCTCCATGTTCTATCGCAGCTGCCTGCCCCAAAAAGCGGCCGGCATTAAGCTCACCTACACCATCACCAGTCGCCATGTGCCGCCCAAGCTGTCGACGTTCTTTAGCGAATTCGTTGGCGCGGAAAGTGAGACACATGCTCTGGGTCTGCAGCTGCTCTGTCCCGGTCTGGAGAAGCTGACCGAACTCATAACGGTGGTGGCAGCCAAGAACTCCAATCGCATTAGGTATGTACATGAGTTTCAGCTGGCCGGGCATCATCATGACACTCTCTCCCCCTCTCTCCATATGCAGAATACAATCGGATTGCGTGGAAACATTTGCCATGGTACTGGAACGCATTGTGGAGACCACACTGCAGCTGGACAGCGCGGCGGGATTGCTCAAGATGCACAAGAAGAAGGCCAAACGTGGTGTACTCAATCGCTGTGTGGAGCGCATCATAGCGGCACCTTTCATACCCAGTCAGCCCATACTCCATCGCGCCGATGTGCACTACGAGACGCAGCAGAACATACGCAAACAGACGGTGGGTGAAGAGGAGGAGGAGGAGGAGGCTTAGCTGTTGCTGTTTTCCTTATTGTTGTGACATTGCAGGAACAATTGGAGGTGCTATGGCAACAGTTCAAAAGCCTGCAACGCCAGCTGCAGGAGCAGTCGGAGAGTGAACCAAAGGAGACTCTGACCATGCAAATCGAGGCGAACTATGACCATCTGATATTGGAGGGGGACAAACTGGTCGAAATACGTCGGGACGAGCAGAGGTGGGTAACGTGGGGGGCGAAGCTAAGTGTGGTAAGCACAGCGAGCTGCAATTACCTGCTAACACCATGCATACAGTGGCTACCAAAGCTGCTCGCACGTGCCTCAGAACTATGTCAAGCAAATCACTTTCATTATCATGATTATTATCTTTATTCCCCAAGTATTATTATCATTATTTCAGAGCATTTTCTTGCTTTATAAATGCTAATTATCTAAACCTGTCTTAGTTTAGTTTCCATACTTATTAACACTTCATTATGCTTGACCGATATATCATATATCAAGTTTAGTCGTATATTGTCTAAAGAAGCAATGATTCATCAGTTTAAAGTTAATGTTTTCAATCTGATAAGGAATTTAATTAATTTTCCTTGCCTGACCACACATATCTCGCAGGCACTGTGCTTTTATTAATGTGTACTCAGTGTATTGACAAATTGTCTCTCTCTCTCTCTTTCTCTCGTTCCCACACAAACACACGTGCTCTCTTTCTGGCTTATGGTCTTTAGGCAGCGCAGCGACCTGAACTGCGCCATATCATTAGCCAAATGGATAATTCATGCACTGAACCTGGAGGAGCGTGTGGTGAACGTTGTCAGCTCAGTGCTGAGCGTACCTGTCGAGGATTGGTCAGAATTGGTGGGTAGTAGTAGCGCATGACGCAAACGGGGAAAATTCAGAAAATTAAAACGCATTTTTCGATGTCGGAACGTTAACAGAGCTGGGAAGAATCGATGGCACCCGGCATTGATATGCTGCATCATTTCGGGCCGCTTATGCGGTCCAAGTCACAATCGACACACGGCCTGCTCGATGGCGATGGCAGCAAGGATAGCTTTGACTATGGACGCTTTAGGCGGCACTTTATAGCGCTCTTCGATCGCATTGTGCGACTGGCTTCATCATCGGCCGAGGAACAGGTGAGTCAGGAGGCAGCCGCCGTGACAACGGCGAAGGAAACAGCACCAACAGCTGAGGTGGCAGAGGGCACACAACCGATGGATGAAATTGGCAACTTGGAACGCATGTTGGGCAAGGAGAAGCTGGGAGCAGTGGCACGTGCGGGCAAGCCCAATTTGAGCTGCGCTCTGGAGGCAGTCGAAGACGATGAGGAGGAATACGATGAGGAGGATTTACGTGACACAGGCTATCGCAAGGATTACGGACCAACTGCAGCCGGAGCCGGTGATGGGGATGGAGAGCAACAACAGGAGAAGCAACAGGGCAAACGTTCCGAGTGGGTTAATGAGGATTTCGAGCTACCCACAACCGAGGAGCTTTTCAGCGATTTGGGCATTTGGTGGTAGATAACTATTTGCAGTAACTATTGCGCATATACCTATAATATATATATTGTGAAATACATGTGAAAACTGTCAGCAAGCACTGTGGAGTTTACTCGGTTTGATGGCGATTTGCATAGAACTTGATTTCGCTCTGGGAGCATGCGCCATGTGGGCGCAAATATGTGTGTGTGTGTGTGTGTTTGAACCCGTTTATGATGCATAGTCGCAGATAAAACATGATAAAAGTCACAGATAAAGCTACACACTTACACACGCATTGTTCCAGATCCCAGAGATCCCAGTCTCGGTCTCAGAGCAGACCAGCCCAGCCCAGCTGCAGCCTGGCCAGACGCTGTGTCTGTGCTGGCATGCAGAGCCTGCCGTGTGGGCCGACATGATCCGCTGTCAGATCGCCGACTGTGTGTGCCTCCAAATCCAAATCCCACACAGGCAGGTAAGTTATATGCATCCAGCATCAGCTCCAGTTTATCCCTGCAGCAGGCCTAGGCTGGCTGCGCAACAATGCCTCGTAAATTGGCGACAATTGAGTGAGAAATGTCTACGTCAGCGGGTTACTCACATTCCGACGTCTGTATTCCGGTCTGGGTGGCCCCCGTCTGGGACTGGGAATCAGATATTTTAGAGTGAAAAATCTCCAGGTGATTAAATGCGGTTTCACATCGGGTCAATCACTTAAGGTAAAACAACCAAGATTTGATTCAATTTCACGCTCGATAAGGGGAAAATTTCAGTGCAGAGAATCGAATCAGTTATAAAGAAATTGAGAAATTGGATTTTATATATTTTTTACTGAATTTGCAATAAAAAATACTTATGCTTAATGAGAGTCAATTCCTGAAGCTGTTCAAATCTTTTCCAGGTTGATTTTACAAACTTCATCAAATTAGGATTTCAATTACGATTACACTCCGGATATAAATCAATAAAGTGTGTGCTTAACCGTTTAATTAGGTGTAATCGTGCAGTTTAATTTAATGTAGATATAAATTAAAGTCCACTTTGTTCCCAGCCAGAACGAGCCTCCTCGGATTAAACTTGAAAATTTCAACGCTCGCTTGCCGCAGCTTGCTCCACTGTGCGAGCCTTAAGGCTCGACAGTAATTTACAACCTTCTCATATATTGAATTGTTAATTAAATAAAATACACTTAAATTAACAATGTCATTATATGAACGGAAATAATTACTGTCGCATCAATCATGTGTGGCGTGGAGGAGATGAGTAAGTGCCAAAAGATGATTCCAGATCAACCGGAAGAAAGTATAACAAATTGATTTGCTTATATATGATATGTATATATATTTAGTATATATCTTTGGTCAATGATTGTGATTTAGTACTCATTGTAATTGGGGTTGTATTCCTCTTGCAGGGAACACAGTGCCGGATATTTGGGATTCGCTCCTGTTACGCATTCGGAGGCAGGCTCGCCCACCTTATAGACATGCACACCTATGGCATAGGTGCTTGCATAGTTGCAGGCCATGTTGTAGATGTAGAGGAAGGGATATTGGGGATTGGTAAAACGCATCATGGCACAGCCGACGTGTGTATTGCGATCCACAACAGTTTCTGCAAAATGTCCATATTTATCCCTATAAACATGATGATCTCTTTTTAGTAATTTGAATGTAACACGCGATATTCGCAACTTACAGATGCCTGGCCACACGGAACTGGGCTATATACGAGCTGTCGATCAGTGGGTACTCGCCAAACCACAGTCCCATCGAGTTCTCCACAATACCACGCACATTTAGAGGCATTTTCCTATGTCTGTCCACGCCACACAAATTCTGACCGACATTGCGAAAGCGATACGAATTATTGCAGTCATCATGCTCCAGATTACACGTCTTCAAGTTCAAGGTGGCCAGATATTCCAGTTCCTCGTCCCACACCATTGTGGCCATGCGTGCTGCCGGATAATAACCGGGCAGCTTCCCTGCCGCAACGAAATTGCGCCGTTTGTTGTGCTCATCCACGATGAAGTCGCGATGTGGACGCAAATTAATCATGACAGCATCCTCGGGGCAGCTTTCATGGAATTCCTGTGAATTTTGAATCGATAAGCTGGGTTCATCATTTGATGCATGATCTTAACTTACGCCATTATTGTTGCATGCCACATGAGCGGCGCCTGCGTTACATAGCTGGGGATCACACCAGGACGGTTCGTACTCTGCCAGAGCTCCACTTGTTCCGCCCAGCACGACGAAGCACAGCAGGAAAGCAAATGCTGAAAGATTTGCCATTATCATGTTCTTGATGCTGCAGTTGATGTTTTGGAAATGCAAATCCTGTCCACGATCGGGGCAATATTTATATGCAAACTGCGCTGAGCGAATTTTGATGTGTAAACCGCATATAAGCGATATTTTATTTTTGGAAATTTTGTGCTCTCTCTCGCATATGTAAAAATCAGATGACAGCCGAGTGCAGGGGACGGTTAAGGCAGGTCACGCAGCGACCACAACGGAATTAATTGATTTCAAGCAATTTAACGGGCAAAAGGTGCGAAGTGACGTCACAAGAACAAAACCGAGTGTACTAAATCCATTTCGCACATTACTCTTGCGATGACACATGCAATCCTTTTAGATCGCTAATTCAATGCTGATTGGAAAATTCACATGTTTATTAATTGATTGTTTTCAATTTCATGCTTTGTTGTTTTCCATTTACACAAAATTACGCAAATTGACGCCTTATTTAAATTTACTATAAGCAAAACAAATATGGCGATAATTCAGCGCGCTGTTGTTATCGACTTCGATAGATTCAAGCAATGATAGTACTGTGTTGATTATGATTGCGACAAATCGATAAATTAAGTTTTCTTTACTTTATCGAATTTAAATGTTATGTAAACAATGATATCCTTTTGTTTTTTTTTTCTCAGCTAATTGCAGCGTCTGTATAACGCGTTATGCAAACAGAAACTGGCGGCAAATGTTTTAAGTCTGGGTTGAAAATCTCAGTAGTGTCAGTCCCATATGAGTACCCTAGTAAGTTCAAGTTTAAGTTCAACACGGCACACTTACCTGCTAAAAATAAATGTTAGGCGTCTGTCTTCTGGGAAATTCAAACAATTAAGAAAGTTAATTCAAGTTCAGATAGATTAAAGCTTACAGAAAGCGAGACAATGTGGGTGAGTTTTTTTTTTTAGTATCGCTTAGTTCACTGACATTTCAGAACTATTTGGTAATCGCCCTTAATACTGGTTTGATGCTTTCTTCGCATTTTTTATTATAATCACTTCAGATCAGCAGCCGTTTAGCAGCCTGTATAAAAGCATAAAGACGACACACACAAATCAAATAAAATAAAATTTGCATATTTGAACAAGATGTTTATGATCTTTCGGCACATTGTTGTCTTGGGGACAACAAACGAAAGTGCTGTGCTAACCTGTCTAACCTGGAACCAAACTTTTTAATACCCGGACGCAAGAAATTGTTGAGGTATATCAAGTTGTAGCAAAGTCTTGCAAAACTGTTTACATTTCTATTCCTATCTTCGGTTGAGGTATATTCAAGTCGAGCCATTATGAGCTTAGGCTCATTAATTTTGGCATTATTTGGTTAAGCTTGTTAGAAAAAAAATAATAATATATTCACCGACAGTTTGTGTGTCTCGGGCAGGTTGTTTTACAACAAATCACTGGCTAATTATAATAATTATTATTATTATACAATGACTGTCGCCGCCCGAAGTTGGGTCAAAAGTTGAGTATTATGCGAATAAATTTATGGATAAATATTATGATGTGACGTGTGTGTGTATGTTTCCTTTTTTTATTATTGGTAAACAGATACTACAAATAGAACTAAAATTAACTATAAACTTATGTAAATACAGAATACAACAGTGACAGCTTTTGTTATTTTCTACCTGAGCGTAATATCTAACATAGTTCTCGATATTGTTATCGATTGATTAATAGTTTGGACTGTATTGCTCGCGCGTCGAACAAAGACCCGGATAAAAGGGATTTTTACCGGTATGGCAGAGGGATGTAGATCTGCCGACCACATAGACGGGTGCATCTAATGCGTAGATCGAGGCGTAATTACAGACTACATTATAGATGTACACATAAGGATAGTCGGGCCGTGTGAAACGCATTATCGAACATCCAATGCGCGAGTTACGATCAACCATCATTTCCGCAAAATGTCCATAGTCCTCGCTGATAGATAGAAAAGGGGCTCATTATATTTTATCGATAACTCTTTTGCTAAGCTTTTACTACTTACAAATACTTTGTGACTTTGAATCTGTCGATGTAACTGCTATCGATTAAATCGTACTCGTTGAACCACAATCCCATCGACTCCTCAATGAGACTCGTTACATTTGTGTGAGGATTACGATCACGCCAGATGGCACATAGATTTTGTCCAGAATTTGCAAAGTTATACGTATTGTGACAATCATCGTGGTCCAGAATGCAAGTGCGTACATTCAGTGAGGACAAATACTGCAGTTCATCGTCCCAGACCTGCAGGGAGAAATAAGAAAGAGGTAATCTCAGAAGGCCCATAGGGATTTTCGAACTATTGAGCTCACCATGGTGGTCATACGGGCTGCCGGATAATATCCAGGTAATTTTCCTAAAGCTACAAAATTGCGACGTTTATTGTGCTCATGCACAAAGTAAGATTTGTGTTTCGATATATCCACCTCATATGAATCCGGTTGGCAGCGTCTGTGAAAGTGCTGTAAGCGAAAGAGGATTTATCAATTGTTCCTGGCGGTAATCCATAGTTAATCCCTTACGCCATTATTGCGACAAGCGACGTGTTTAATGCCCGGGCCACACAGGTCTGGATCACACCAACTATATTCCTTGGCCATGGCCAATTGGATCAGGATCAGCTGTAGCAGTGCCACACAGGCAGCTGTACTAACCGAAAATACTGACATTTTGCAAAAAAAAGTAAGGCGATTCAAAGGAACTCAATGTGGAAACTCGATACCGAGAAATCGAGATATTGAATAATCGATATTGGCTAATCGCAGCTAAATCACATTGATTTGTGGCACAAACTGACACAACTCACAGCTCACAACTCGGGTCTAGAGCTTTTGAATGCGAACCTGGCCAATTCGCGTGGCCGTCTTTATTGAACGTTTCTGTCCGAATGATCAGCCCAGCCCCAGACAGACAGACTCCGAGTCGAGAACCCCAGTTCGACTCAGCATGTGCATGTGCTGGAATATACACACACCACACACACATACATTATCAATTCTATTTCTATTTCTCTCTTGCCATTTCGTTTCGCGAACCAAGCCTTTCTAACACGTTTAAAACAAAACGGCCAAGAACAAGTTTATACAATACAAATGTTAATAAATAAACATAAATATTAATTTGCGGGAATGACCGGGAGCAAGGAGAGAGAGGTTAACCAAGAAGCTCTCAGTCGCGCAGTCTCCATTTCTTTTGGCTCATTCACAATAATTTGGCGGGAGAGCATTGAAATTCGGCTTAGGCAAAACTGTTGCCTGCTATATGATCGTTTATTAGAGGATAAGCCCTTTAAATAATCCGAGGCTCTTTTAGCTTGTTTCGGGCGGGATCATAAAACGAACACGTTTCGATTTATGTGATCGTAAAAGATCAACGAGGAGATCTATATATGGGAACTCTTTCCCCTGTCATTGCCTAATTTGTGGGCGTCGGACAACTTCTTGGCCATATCTGTTGTTGTCGCAGTGAATGATTAATCTACTGGGGCAGCAGCAAGTTTTGAATTTGAGTTTTATGGCTACAATATTCGACATATTAGTGTCAACTCATTAGTCTAAATTTAGTGGATCGCATATGCTAATTGCAGGCGCGATAAGTCGGCAAGAGACAGCGGCACGCGGCAACGCTCACAGTTATCGCTTAACTCAGGTATAATATATAAAGTTTAATCAATTGAAATGTTGGTATAGCCATATAATGAGATCACTTGGAACAGGCATAATTTGAAATTTATGTATGGAGAGCATCTGTAAGGGGAATATTTTCGATATATCTTCAAATTTCAGCCAGAAATTGGTTTTGAATTGAATTTTATATTATTTTCGATTAGTTTAATTGATTTTGATCAAAAACTGAGCATATAAATTTTCATCAAAATTTTGAAATTTTAACAAGGGGTAGGCATGGAAATTTGTTAAAAATTTTGAATTTCTTAAATCTTTAAAATTGTGATGAGAGTTTAATATAGAGTCGAAACCATGAATAAAATGATATGCCAAAGGGAAATCGAACCATTTTTGGCTAAGTTATGCGTTCTAGAAGTCTTGAAATATCAGAAAAACTTAAGATTCATCAACATAAAGTTGAAATCGTAAAGCATCCGTTTTGATTATATTTCTTTCTTTGTTTTCTAGTATTCACAATCATAATTGTGCAATAATTTAAATTATTCTCTTGGCGCGCGTCGCCACAACAATATTATAAATGATATGCTAGTGATATTACTTAATCCAGTGATCACTTTAACACATGCATTGTCCACTAATTGAACATTCGATTAGATAAGCGCAGTTAATGTGGCGATATTGATTGTGATTCGACTTCCGTCATAAGTCAACATCGGACGACAGCTGCCCATATACAGATATATGTGAGTACTCGATCTTGCCTTTTGCATAATTGCATTTAATTGCATTTTTGCCATCTCTCTCTCTCTTTATCTTACGTCGCATTTTAATTCAGTTTGTAACAAAAAAAAAACAAGTTAATTTCATATAATTAATAATAACACATATATTGAAAAGAATCGACAACTGCCGAAATGTCTCTTTGTGTGGCAACTTGTTTGCGTCGCGTTGCGTTGCAAAAACAAGAATCGTAAAAAAAAATTATGAAAAAAAAAAACAGAAAGAAGAAGCTGTCGCCTGCGTGTCTGTTGAATCGATTTGAGCGTAGAGAAGAAAGAGACAGCTGTCAATGAGCGAACTTCTTCGACATTCATTTGGTTAACCACATCCTGCAGACAAGCTGTGTATCTCCCCGTCTCTCTCTCGCTCTTCTACTTGCTGCTAATTATGCAAATGTCCCGATATTGCCTATCCCCCAATAGTTAAGAGGGGGCAATTAATTTAACAAGAAACACGAGACCCGTCCCAAAAGCACAGAAACTTTTGATGGACACACACACGCCAGGGCCATTACTAACGACGCTGAATTCTTGATTGCAAATTAAATTAGAATGAGAGAATGCTACAACAACTACAACAACAACATCGCGTAGAAGACAAAAAGACAACCATTAATTTCCTACAATTCATATTCATTCACTCTATTCACACACACACACACACATACCGAGTGTATTCGCTTTCACACGCTCGTTTTTATTTGCCTGCGCTATAAACAGAATTATATTCCTGCTCGTGTGTGTAATTATTATTTATTTGGATATTCCTTTTTTATGGCTTACAATGACAGTGAACATGAATTTGAACAGCTCGTAAATTTCGTTTACAACCCGCGGACTGTTCTATAAAATTGATGTAAGTTTATGACGTGTATTATTTGCCCCAAATGTGTGCTCTGCTATAAGTTTTGCTCTATTATTAACGATATTAAATATAAATGGGAAAGAGGTGTTAATATCTTAGTGTTCTCTTGCATATGTAATACAGAAAATTAAATTAATAGTGACTTGTAAGTGATTAGCTTAAACATTGCATACTTCTTGTTGCTTATAATCGATAATCTATCGAACTGAACATATTGATAACTAATTTAACTGCAAACCTTAGGTGTTGCCTACTTTTAAACGTTTGGAATGTCATAAATTCCCCCCAAATTTAAAGTATTTTTAAACATCCCAAAATTGTTCCCTTTGTTGCCGAATTAAATAATTTCCCCGGCCCTCGTTTTCGATAACTACTTATCGCTGCAATTAATCAGCGATTCACGCTTGACTGCACTTCGCTATAAATGGGTCAAGTGAAATAGCAGAAATTGCCACCCTGTGTCGATGAGGGGAGGGAGCATTTAGGTCAGCGCCAAGAAGTATGCTTTAATTTATTTTTACAATTGATTGCCGCATCTGCTCACAGCTCTCACACTCGCACTCTCTCTCTCTCGCACTCTCACACACATGTGAATGTGACGCAAAAGCCAAGTCGTTGACATAAATAACGCTTCATTGGCCCTTGGACGCAGGAGAAGGGCTGCAAGCTGGAGTAGAAGAGGGAGGTGGAGCAGCTGTGGCTGTGGCTGGGGTTGCCTGTCATCGAGAACGCATAGATTTCTGTTAGCTTTTCCGGGGACACATTGCGTGGGAGCAAAGCCACCCGCAAGTGCAGCCCTTTTGGATTGGGCTTACGTGGGCGTCTGCTGACATATGCCGCTAATGGCGGCCGCCTCCCACGCAATTGTCCTCGGGCAAAAGTGATTCATGCGTTTTGCCAGTCGCTTATGCATGCTCAAACAATCACAGAGCGGGACAGGGAGAGAGAAGGCATCTCGATTCAAGGGTTCCGTTCAGGCCTTGTGCCGCCACAAGGATGATGCATGGTCTGTGCTCCATACATGCTGCTCCCGCGACAACGACAACGACGACGACGGCGGCGGCGACGGCTTATCGCAGCGCATCTTTATGAGTCCACTTCTGCAGCAGCAGTTGGCATCGGCTGCGGTTGTGGTTATAACTCTGGACATGGCATCGCCATCGCCATCGACTTGTCGTCGCTCATTTGTGCAGGGCAAACATTGTGCGTGATAAATCGCCAATTTTAAGTGCTTGGCGACGTTCTAATGCCGCTCCAGCTACAGCTCCAGCTCCAGGCCTATGGGGACCATGAAGAACACGAGTCTGGCAGGGATGCGGGGTGCACACTGTGGACAGCGGCAACATATCACAATGCCAAATTTGGCGCACGTTCTGGCGCCACACCACAAGACGCAGAAGAAGCCGCGCCGCGATTCCTCACCAGACAAAGAAGCCAGATAGAGAGAGCGAGAGAGAGAAAGAGAGGGAGACAAACACACACACGCTCCAATTATACACGCACCATATTGGCCAACGGCATTTGCGCCAATATGGACAGGTTAGCGCCTGATAAGGCACGCGCACGCGTCGCTGGCGTCATCCAGCGACGACGACACGACGCGGACGCGGAAGCAACAAACGCCACAGCCACGGATCGCAGTCGGTGGCCAAAGCAGATGTCAAACATTAATTCGATTCTGTTGAAGAGGACGTGCATCAATCAGCGTTTTGTGCCTGCTCGCTCTCTCTCTCTCTCTATCTCTCACTCTGGCCTGGTTGCGCATGCGCTGCACGTGCCGTCGCAGCTCGCAGTGACGCGACGCGACGCGACGCGACCAGACGAAGGCTCTCTGCGTGTTGGTGGCTTTCCTCAATGGAGAACGCCTGCAATTTCTCGACTCGATTGTATTTCTGTCGAATTCGACGGCGATTTACGAGCTTATTGTGTATAAGTAGTGTCTGCCTTCCAAGAAATGTACCCGAGGCAGCAGCAGTCTCCGCCGACGGCGGCAGGCAGGCAGAGATGGAGGAGGGAGGGAGCAGGGCAGGGCAAATGATTGCCCTGTTCAAATTACACACAAAGTTGTGCAGAGTGCGCGCTGGGCGAGCGCGGGCCTAGACAACTTTGACAAGTATTGCTAAGCAAACATGCATAAATTGATACGAATGTGTGTATATCGTACATATGTATGTGTATGCGTAATTTGACGCCCAGCGGAGTCCACTGTACTGTGCCACTTCCTTCCGTCCGCGCTCCACAAGAGACGCTGCCACCCTAGACGCTGTGTCGTCGCTCGTTTCTCCTCGTTTGCTTGTCGCATTTGTTTTTGGGTTCGTGCCTGCGAATCCGATGCCAGTTGGAACATTAAAGCAACAGCAACACTTCACAGCAACAGCAGCAACAATAAAAATCAACAACATAATCATAAATATCGTGCAATCCGAAAAGCCCACAAACCGAACGATCGAACACGCCACTTGACAACAGCGTATCGAGTTTAAAAGCGACTGCAACAACTATCGATAACTTGTAGTCGAGCCAAGTACGCAGACAGTTTGATCCTTGCAACGGTAGTGTTGATAAGCGTTCGACTTTGCTTAAATTCGCAATCAAAACAAAGTACATTTAAAATTTGCATTATATATTTTATTTCATTTCTTGCATTTGAAATTGTTTGCATTGTTCTTTTTTTTTAAGGAGTTTTGTTTTTGTTTAAGCATATTTATGTCATACATTTACAGATCCAGCCATATACATATATATATATTTTTAATAATTAAACTCGATTAATTTATAAGTATATTTGAAAAATGGCAAATAATTCGTTTAGTTTGTAGTTTATTTGTTTTTTGTTTTTTTTTTTTTTGCGTAGGCTTTACTTGGATAGAACATTATAAATATTAACACAGTTTATTTTATAGAATTTCATATGAGTAGGTTATAGTAGAAATCTTTGCGTGTACATTTTATACTAACTTTTCCTTTACTGAGATTAGCGGAATTTGCAAAGATTTTGTGTTCGAGTTAGTAGATATAGAAAAGGAGATAAGATAGAGAGAGAGAGAGGGGAAAAAGGGGAGTTATAGTAGTTGAGTGTAGAGAGAGAGAAATTTGTTCCATCAGTGGTTTTCCTTTTTGCAGTATTATTATTTTGGAATTTAAACTAAGCAAAAATACTGTTTGTGCAATTTTCATATATGTTTAAAGCTTAAATTTTAAGCAGAACTACAATTTATTTAACTAACATTATCTGTAGATAGTAGTGTAAGTATTTATGCGCACTTAGCTTATGGTTATCGAGTTAAGAGTTAGTTTATCGAGTAGTATGAGTTTTCTTGTTTTAAATGTTTAAGCGATAATACACACATACGAAATACGAATACAAATACAAATATAAAACATACACACAACATACTCTCGAGTAGTAGTAGTAGTAGTAGTACATAGGCCGTCGCTAAGGGTCTATAACTTATGGGCTAAAATAAATAAAACTTAAGCTAAACAAATGACGATAAACGATAAGCGATAAATGATAATGATGGCTGCGCCTTGGCGCACATTGAGTGGGCAAGCATGAGATAGAGTATATATGTAACACCAGAGGATGTTCGATCTAGTAGGATATTCGGAAGTAGGCAGGAGGAGCGAGGAGGAGTTGGGAGATAATGCTTAGCTTAATACTGGTGCTGTCATGGGTGCAAATGCACAATTGAACTACAACGAACAGGCTAAAAATGGGATTAATCCTCTAGAGAATATTCCGCGCTTGAGCTCGTGTCATAGGCACTGGAAAGTATGCAATGAATTCTGCATTAGCCTGCATGAGTGTGCGTATGTGTGTGCGTGTGTGTGTGTAGTAACTAAATGAATAACTTAATTAACTTAATGAATCGGCGGCGGCGTGCGATCCGGCGCACGCGGCCTCAAGAACTTATTGGGCACATGCTTCTTAATATATTCGTTCTCCTGCAGCTCATTCTGCTGGCGTCGATGCAGCTGCTGCTGCTGCTGCAGATGCAACTGATGCTGTTTCCTTCGTCGTGCCTTCGGCAGCATGGCACCTCCTCCCTTGCCAAGGCGCCTCGCAATGGATTGGCCATACAATGGATTACCCTCGAAATGGGCCAACGTTGCATTGCGTCGACCATGTCCGATGGGACATCTCAGCGCCTCCCGCCAATCGGGCAGCTCGACGCCCAGACGACGACACTCGTGCGCATACGCTGTGAAGCTATCGCAGTGGCAAAACCCATTGGGACACTCGCACACATCCATGTTGCACGAGGTGATGTAGTTTTGGGGATTAAGTCTATTATCACAGTTACCAAATACCTCCGAATTGCGCAGCGGGCGGCAATAGAAGTTCTGTGTGCGCTTGTTGCACGTCGGCTGTGCCACAAGATTCTCCTTGGCCCTGGAGCATGACTTGGGCCCACCCACCTTCCAGGAGTTGGCAAAGTGACCCACCTCGGTGACGTTGTGTGTGCGACCATCACGTCCCGTCAGATCATCGCGTCCACTGCCATTGAAATTGCCACAGAGTCCGCATAGATTTTTCTTGTAATGTGCTGGCACAGTGACCTGCAGGAAATTGTGGCCATCCCATTCGATGGTCAGTCCCAGCTCAGTGCGTAGCATGATGCCACCCTCGGGTAGTCGATCGATGGTCACGTTGTGCCCATGGACGCTGCTGCTGCTGCTCCAGCTGTGGTCCGCATAGGGTAGTGCAACACGTGATCCATTGACTTTGACGCGCAGCTTTTGGCCCAGTGTAATGCGCAGTCCACGCAGCTTTAGGGTGACCGTTTTGGGCCATGACGAGCGACGTGTGCCGCGTGCATCGTTTGTCAGCCGTATGGAGAAGCTCTTCCCAACACAATCCTCGGCCAGCAGATACTTGCAGCTGCCCTGTTGGTGGAACAAATCCAAGAGAGAGATGGAAGGTTAGTACTGAAGAAGAAGGTAGGAAAGCTTAGGCTAAGAAGCAGCTTTGAAAGCTCTAGAGTAGAATATCTAAGAGCTTTGAAAGCACATATTTAATATATGTCTCTTTCTAATGAGAAAGAGATCAATTCAAGCGCATGTTCCTATATTTCAATGATATTTAATCTAGTGAATAATAAGAGAAGATCAGAAGCCTCATTAGAAATGTACCAAGAGCTTTGCAAGCACCTGGGTTATACCCTATATCAATCTGAGCACATTTTCCTATATATCAGAAGATTATTTAAATTAGCTGGCAATTGCAAACCCTGTTTAATCTGCCATAAATTTTGGTTTGTTGTGATTAGCCCATAAAGCTGTGTCCGTCATTAAAGTCGGAATCAAATCAACTGGCCTGGCGGGTGGCCAAGTGCATCGGCTGTGGGGGAGGGGGGTGGAGGGGGCGCACGTAACACAAATGGGCCGTAAAGCTGGCATGCTATGCAAATGTAATGGCCATAAAACGGTTTCCATTTTATACGTTTAATTTATATGCCGAGCTTAGAACTGCGATTAGTGGCCCATTGCGAGTGTTATATATCAATTGGAATCGCGCATCACATTCCCCATAGAGATGGGCGAGGAGAGAGGGAAAGGGAAGGAACTTGAACTCACCTGAAAGCTGAAGAACTTGCCATCGAAGGTCTTGAAGTGCGGATCCCCATAAACGGTGCAGGTACCAGCTGTCTGCAGGCACTTGGGACAACACTCGCCATCGGGCACCTTCAGTTCCTCGTTGGCGCGACACTTGAGCTCCGGGCAACGCATCTCGGAGCAGCGTATGTTGCCGCCATTGCAACGACAACTGCGACATGGTCCCATGTTCCAGGTCTCGTTATTCTGATAGACGTGTCCCTGGTGCGAACACTCGCTGCGCACCTCGGCCACAATGCAGCGCGGACAGCAGCCGTCCTCCTCCTGAAACTCGGGCGCACACTCGAGGATGGGACAAGTGGCGCGCTGGCAAACCGAGGTGCCATTCAAGCAGGTGCAGTTGGTGCAGCGATCCGGCGTGAATTGCATCTGATTGTAGTACAACTTGTTGTTGAAGATGCACTTGCCACCTGTGCAGAAGAGGCAGAAAGAGCAGAGACTGTGGTTAGAGATGGGGAGCTCTTCCTCTTGGCGGCTGCTCAACTCACCTGGGACTGGTATGAACTGACGATGCTCCGTGCAGCGTGGACAACACTCGTTGGGTAACTGTTGCTGCTTCGTCTTGGGGCACTGCAGGATGGGGCAGGTCTTCTTGGCGCAGCTCAGCTTGTCCTCACTGCACGTGCAGACCAGGCAGCGATCGTCGATCGAAGCGACAACCTCCTGGCCTTCGGGGACAGTCTGGCCATTGATCTTGCAACCTGTACAACAACAACGAGAGGGAGAAACATTATAAGACAATTTCGATCAGGCAACGGTTTATAAAGCGTATTATATCTTTTTATTTTTCTTTTTATTTTTCTTTTATTTTTTTTTTCATTTTTTTGGCTGTCTGCCAGGAAAATTTCCACATGTCGAAACGAGTTTCCAAGCGATCTATTTGCATAGACAGACTGCGTTGCGTACTGAATATACCCTGCAGCTAAGGCATGGGGGAAAAGGGGTATAGCTGGTTTAGTTCTTGAGTAGACTTAAGGAACTCAGCGGATAAGAGAGCTGCAGCTGCGTAACTTGGCTTGTGAGTTGAGAAAGTTCTTCAGTATGAACTATGCATAAGCTTTATAGAGTATGTTGGGAATTAAGCTACCTAGTAAGAAATTATTATTGAGAATTGATTGTCTATTTATACTCTAATTTATTTTCTCAACTAATTTCAGAGCCTAACTACAAGAAGTGATACGTACTGCCTTGCCTACACTAGGTCTATGGCTTGAGGAGGATCTTCTGCTTGAGGTATGTGAAATCTTTATAAAGTATTATGATTATAAAGCTGCCTAATGCAGAATTTCTAGATATATTTGCTTATTTATAGTTTAAGTTTTATTTCTTGTTAATTTCCTAGGGTAACTGCTAGTCTAGCCTCGCCTAATCACACTCTCTGCATTCCCTACTCGCGCTTGCTTTGCCCCTTTTGTCTTGTCTTCTGGCTGCCACCTCGAACGCAATGCGACATTGTCGACTTAATAGACAATTTAAAGCCCATAAATAAGCAAATCGTGCAGAGTCACAAAAACAGAAAAGAGAGACAAAAAAAAAACTTGACCATCTGTGCGCAGATCGTTTAGGCTATTGTCCGATCAGTGGCATTAGTTTTCGGCCGTGCCATGGCTAATTTTAGTAACTGATGCGCCCCCCTTGACGCGACTGGTTGAACTAGTTGACAGCTCGAGGGGCAGAGAGACAGAGAGGCAGTGGGACAGGCAGCTGGACAGTTGGGACAGGCGATCGTGTGATAGATCGATAGATCAGCTACTTACCCTGACATGTCGGACAGCACTCGCCGGGGCGTGGCGGTGTCAGCTGATTGTCGTCGCATTGCGAGTAACATTTCTGCGTTGTCTCGGTGACAACGCTGGCGATGCACTTGAACGTCTTGCAGGGGTCCAGGGGATCGGTCCATTCGGCGCCGCTCGCATACGACATGCCGTGATACATGCAACCTGCAGGGAAGGGAATGATTAATCCAGGATTAGTTTAGTTTAGGTTTCCCCACTTACCTTTGCACTTGCGACAGCAGGTGTCGTTCGCATTGGAGTCCAGTAGAAAGCAATCCTCGATAGATGGACAATTCCTTTCGCACTTTACAAAGCCATTCTGCGGAGAGAGAGAGAGAGAAGAGTCTCTGTTAGCATGTCTCATAAATTAGGCTTATGGCTACGAGCCAAGTGTCCCCCCCTCCCCGTCGTGCCACATGGCGTATGCGCAATTTGTGCAAATGCGCGCTTAGCCATGTGAAAGATTGCTGTCAAGCCAGCGCCACGCCGGGCTGAGCATGAGATTTGTGTGTGCAGCATGCCCCTCCCCCTTCCCTCTTGCCGCACTGTTGCCGGCTGCACCTGCAGCAGCTGCCACAATGCTGCGCATTTGCTTCAGCTGGCTTGCACTCTGACCTTCAGTTGTCTCTATAATTTATGAATGCAAACGAGTCGAAATTAAATGTGGAAACGAGTGCACATTTTAAGGGCGTGGCAAGGTGCTTGCACTTGCCTGCGCCCATAACGACTTGTCCGATGCGCTACATATAAAGCGAATTGCAGAGCAGGAAAACTTGATGAATGCGACGAAAGAGAAAGTTAGGTAGGGGTAAAAAACAAGTAAGGTACTCCGATTAGGCAGACCATGCATGCTATTTACTCATATGTGAATTTAAGGTAGTTCAAATCAGGTGGAATAAATAAAAACCATGCTCAGGTTAAATTTGAACTAGATCAATGAGCTTCAACTCTGTACAGCTTCGTATTGAGGCATAAGGGCAATTAGAGTGACCATATCAGTTGAAAAAGGGGCTAAGATGATATAAACATAAGAGGAGATCATAAATTCTAGCTCAAGCGTGCCCAAAGCTAGAATTCATTGAGCTTAGGGGGCAGTATAATATTCTAGCAATTAGAGTGACCATGGCAGCAGCATATAAAAAAGGTTTAATTATATAGAATAAGCCCAAGGCTAGATAAGTTAATATGCTGAATATGCTGTATGCTTGAGCTTCTTCCCAACAAGCTGACCATATTGCAAAAATGCAATTATCAGCAGGATAAAAGAGTTTTAGTTGAATTAAGCACAAGGCTGAACATAACTCTAATTTATGAGCTCAAGCAGCCACAGATCAAGGTGACCATATTACAATAAGGCAATTAGTGTGACCATATCAGCAGGATAAATGAGGCTTAAGGCCAATTGCAAAGCTGAGCAAAACAAATGCAACTCTTATTGCACTTCTTTGGCCAAATTGGCTGCAAGCGGATTTGTTCGGCCACTTTGGCCTGGCCTAGACTTCGCATAGACCATGGCAGCGCACAGCTGGCGGGTGTGTGTGAGTGTATGTGCGAGTGTGTGTGTGTGTTGCTGGTTTTTGTTCGACTTATCGCCTCGTGCTAACACATTTTGCACAATTTAGCTCGAAGTTGATCGAGAGTTTTTCGTTTATTTTGTTGAATTTTTTTTTTATTTTTTTTTGTATTTTTTGCTGGTTTTTTGTGTTAACGACATGTTGACAGCGGCAAGCGGCGCATTAGAATTGATGTCGATCATAAGTCAAAGCTTGTGGCAAGCAGCTTATGCAACACATACACAACACGCTCTCGCAACGAATCCAAAACGAATCTATGGGCGACTTTAACCCTTGCGCGCAGCTGTCCGTTTGCATTTTGCGCCTTGAGACAGGTTAAAAACACGAGCAGAGCCAGCAGCAGCGAGAAAGAGATGGAGATGGAGACTGAGACAGAGATGTGGAGTCTAGAGCTGAGGCTAATTGTAAGTGTATCTATAAATCTAGATAGATGTCGACCAAAAACAGGCAAAATATTTCACTAATTTGTATGCAATTGCGGCTGAACAATGTCGCGAAGCGAGTGTTAGTCTCTCTCTGTGTGTGTGTGTGCAGGTGTGTGTGTGTGTGTATAATTTAGTGCAAGCAAACCAGATTGGATCTCAATTTGGATGGGGCACCGTCGTCGTCGTCGCAGTCGCAACGTGCAAAATTTGCAATTGTTATGAAAATGTGTCGAGAGCGCGTCGAGAGGTTTTTGCGGTTTATTTTTCTATCGTTGTTGCCCGTAGATTTTTATCATCGTATTAGTTTAATGGCAGTTGTTAGTTGGAATTTTAATGGCAGCTCTCTATAGTGTTGCGGGGTAAGTCGTAACTCTCAGTGTGCCATAATGCAATAAACACGGACAGATTGAAAAGCACTTTCCGCCTTGTCAGACAAGGCTGAGAGAGGGAGAGAGATCTCTGACATGGGAATGGAAACTGAACTGAACTGAGGAAAATGCATATGGAAATGGGCCGCAGTGCGAAAGGCGAGAGAGAGAGATAAAGAGACAAAGTTCAACTGCGCTGCAGAGAAGCGAAGTCTTCACGCACTTCCCAGCTCTGCCACGAGATTCTTTCTTTCTAATCTGGAACCGGTATAGAAATATTTTCAGACAGCATGAAAGTTAAGCATCGCCAGAGACGACGTCGCTGAAGTTGTCTAGTAGCTGCTTTCAAAGGTTGCTATTAAAAAAAAAAAAAAAAAAAAAAAGAAAAGGCGCCACGAAGGCAACGAAGCGCGTCCCGGACAAGCTGCTAAGTGGAGGCAGAGATGCTGCTGCTGCTGTTGTTGTTGCTGCTGTTGTTGTTGCTGCTGTTGTTGTTGCTGCTGTTGTTGCTGTTGCCAGCGGCAATCACGAATGCCAAGCGAGTATCTCTCTGTGTGTGTGTGTGTGTGTTGCGTGTGCGTGTGTCTATGTGTGCCACAGTGGCAGAACCACATTTGCAAACGGCCTCCAACGACCTTGCGTTTGACAAAACATGATCACTTTTAACACCGTCCACAGCGGCCACTCGAACTTCTCTCTCTCTCTCTCTCTGTCTCTCTCTGTCTCTCTTGCTCTCGCTCTGCTACCCTCACTAGTCTCCATTCTAGAGTCTCCACTCCGGCGAGTCGCCAATCGACTAAACGTTTGCTGCGCAAACTTGGCCAATTCGGTCTCTAGACGCGACTGCCAACTGCCTCTGCTCATGGAATATGGTAATCTGGACAAGACGAACTCCGCTTTTGTTTTTTACGACTTTGTCACTTGTTTCGTCGATAGAATTTGCCGGGTAGCCGAATGTAGCTTAGGAATTCATTAAGTTTTTGGACACTTAGATAGACAGGTGTGCGTGTGTGTGTGTGCTTAGCGCAGTTCAGAAAGCGATTAATGCTTAATGATTTGCATTAAGCGTGAGGAATTTGCCAAGAGATAAGGCGGGGTAAATTAAATAAACTAGTAGTATAGGATCGTGGAGAGATAGAAGAGGTATTTATAAAAGGCAGGGCTCTCGAATATATTTCAAAATATTACTTATTCGGGAAAACAGAACTTAGGATTACATAAAATATTACATAAAAAGAAAAAGAAGTTGTTTTTATAGTATAATATAAAATATAAGATCTACAATTATTGAACTTGTTTCTTTGGCAGTAAGGTCACTTAGAAGAGCTCTACGTACCTTAAACCCAAGTTACTTACAGTACTTGGGAATATAATAAAATAAATTTGAACTTCAGAAGGAAATCCTTGTAATTTTATAGAAAAACCACCCCGAATAGTTTTAGCTAGCAAGATCTCAAGATATATATTATTAAATGCATTTTGATACCTATGGGTTGAGTTAAAAGTTATAGCAGGGCAGCTCTACTTATACAATACCATGTATAGTATTTTTCCCAAGATAATTAAGTTATATACTAAAATATGGTTTTCAAGTAAAAGATTATTTATCTACTCAAATAGACAGACAGTTGCCTCTTAAATAAGTCATAAAAACAAACCGAAAGAGAATATTCTGAAATTTAATGTGGTTTCTAAAAAAGGTATCGGGGCATATGAAACAGGTGAGTGAGTAAATTCCCATGAAATATTTGATGTTTTTTACGGCCCAATAAAACAAAACATGTCTCGGTAAATAAAGTGAGTCACATGATTATTAGGATTCATATTTGTATTTGGAAGTTTTCAACAGAAGAGGATTAAGATTGTCGTTTGTGTCTCTGTGTTCCATGGAAAAGGGCCATAAAACGAGTCGGCTCAATCAAGTGGGGCAGCAAAAAGCGTCTAAATCATGGGCTATTAGCCGAAAGCGTTGCGTATTCAGCATAATTTTCGCATAAAAACCAAATTTGTTAACAAAATTTGGTCGCGGAAACGCGAAAATATTCGCAAATCGTAGACAGAGGGTAGACAATTTGTTTGATTGTCCTTCGAGGCGGGGCGGGGAGGGAGGTACAGAGGGTTGGAACAGTCAGAACAGTCAGGATACCCTGCGGGGGGGACAACAATATATTATGATATTTAGGATAATAAACGTCAGCCGTAAAGCGTTTGTGAATATTTTCTTGTGAGTGCGAATATGAATACGAGTGCGTGGATGAATATGACATAGAAGTAATCATAAACTGTGTGCTTTATGGCCTAAGCGAACAGAGCGAGAGAGAGAAAAAGAGAGAGTGAGAGCTTTGAGAGCTTTTCGAGAGAGAGAGAGAGAGAGAGAGAGAGAGAGAGCGGGGCACAAAATGAGTTCAATTGATTTCAGGCTTAAACTTTCAGTGACGCGCGCAGTCGCAGCGGCAGAGGCAGCAGCCGCAGCAGCTGAGAAAGGGAGAGCACACGAGCAAGACAGAGACAGCGCTTGCCAGCAAGTGCGAGTGAAACAGGTAGCTAGCCGGCTAGCGGGCAGGCGGTTAGAGCAGGCGCAGCGCATGGCGCCATCAGCTTAAAGTGAGGTGGCGCCAGCATTGTTTTTTTTTCTTCTCTTCTCCTCTTCTTTGTTTATTGCTTCTTTTTTCTTATTTTTTGGTTACGCCCACTTGACGTTAACAACAACAACAACAACAGCAGCAGCAACAACAGCAACAGGCGCAGCATCAATCGCGCACGCTGCCGCTGCGCCGTCGCTGCTTCCGTTGACAGCGCTGCGCTTCTTCTTCTTCTTCCTCTGCCGCTGCTCTGTGGCGCCTAAATTGGAGCAGCGGCATTTAGCAGCGCTTAGCGCAAATTAGCAACAGGCTCGGCTCGCGCAACAATCTGGCAACGCCGCGCGCAACGTATGAGCACGCGCTGCCATCGACGCGTCGCTTTTGACGTCGCCTAATGACGACACACCGCAGCCAGCGAGCGACGCCGCCGCCGCCGCCGTCGTCATCGTCGGTAGCCGTTGACGGCGACAAAAAACACGGCGCCAAGTGTTTGTCAAACGATCGCGCTACCCTGTGGTTAACGATTGTCGTGTCGCAAACCCGTTTGACGACCTTGTATCATAACAATTCCACAGCAGATGGACGGTGGGACGGACGAACGGACAGACTGCTCTCTCTGCTGCTGCTGCTGGAGCAAAAAAAAAACACAACAACAGCAAGAACCGCGCAAATACAAAGCCAAACAAATGCAAACACACAACGGCAAACATCTCTCTCTCTCTATCTCTCTCTCTCTCTCTGTGTATGTGTACTTAGTACCGTTAGCCTGCTGACAGTCCGGCAACCCTTGTCAGCGAACAGTGACAGTGCGGCGCTTTGGCTCTGACAAACTGCAGGCCTCCCTCAAGTGATTGCGAAATGTGCGAAGGGGAAATGTGCTTATTATTATTATTTTATGCATGGGTTTAGTTCTCAAATAAAATGGATTAATAGTTTTTGCAAATTAAAAAATAAGAAAAAAAATTTTGAATTTTGTGATTTTGGCAAGGGTCCCCCCTGTTCTTTTTTCAGAAAATTTTTTTTTTCAAAATTTAAAATCGACTGCTTTTACTTTTAATCGATTGCGGAGGTTAAAAATAGTATAAAACAAGTGTTTAAAATTGTTTTAGAGGATACTTAATTTTTGGGCAAAAATCATGTGAACGTCGAGTAAAAATTTGACATGTAAGACACTTGACAGGACCAGAATCCTCATTTTTCTGATTTCATAACTTTCTTAAAAATCAAACGATTTTCTTCGGGTAAAACATTTTATTCATGGTTTTAGTTCTAGAATAGGATGGCCTAATGGTTTTTCCAATTTAAAACATCGCAAAAAAAAATTTTTTTTTGTGATTTTGGTAATGGTCCCCCCTGTTATTTTTTCAGCAAATTTTTTTTTTCAAAATTTAAAATCGTCGGCTTTTACTTTTAATCGATTGCGGAGGTCAAAATTAATATAAAACAAGTGTTTAAAATTGTTTTAGAGGATACTTAATTTTTGGCCAAAAATCATGTCAAAATTGAGTAAAAATTTGACATGTAAGAACCTTGACAGGACCAGAATCCTCACTTTCCTGATTTCACAATTTTCTTAAAAATCAAACGATTTTCTTCGGGTAAAACATTTTATTTATGGTTTAAGTTCAAGATTAGCATGGCTTATTAGTTTTTGCAATTTAAAATATTAAAAAAAAATTTTGTATTTTGTGATTTTGGTAAGGGTCCCCCCTGTTCTTTTTTCAGAAAATTTGGTTTTTCAAAATTTAAAATCGCCGGCTTTTACTTTTAATCGATTGCGGAAGTCAAAATTAGTATAAAACAAGTGTTTAAAATTGTTTTAGAGGATACTTAATTTTTGGCCAAAAATCATGTCAAAGTCGACCAAAAATTTGACATGTAAGAACCTTGACAGGATCAGAATCCTCACTTTTCTCACTTCATAACTTTCTTAAAAATCAAACGATTTTCTTCGGGTAAAACATTTTATTCATGGTTTTAGTTCTAGAATAGGATGGCTTTTTATTTTTCCAATTTAAAACATCGCCAAAAAATTTTATTTTTTGTGATTTTGGTAATGGTCCCCCCTGTTCTTTTTTCAGAAAAATTTTTTTTTCAAAATTTAAAATCGCCGGCTTTTACTTTTAATCGATTGCGGAGGTCAAAATTAGTATAAAACAAGTGTTTAAAATTGTTTTAGAGGATACTTAATTTTTGGCCAAAAATCATGTCAAAGTCGACCAAAAATTTGACATGTAAGAACCTTGACAGGATCAGAATCCTCACTTTTCTCACTTCATAACTTTCTTAAAAATCAAACGATTTTCTTCGGGTAAAACATTTTATTCATGGTTTTAGTTCTAGAATAGAATGGATTAATAGTTTTTGCAATTTAAAAGATTAAAAAAAAATTTATTTTTTTGTGATTTTGGTAATGGTCCCCCCCTGTTCTTTTTTCAGAAAATTTTTTTTTTCAAAATTTAAAATCGGCTGCTTTTTTTTTTTAGCCAAAAATCATGTTAAAGTTGACTAAAGAGCTTTCTATGAAGTTATTTTATTTGCCTTAAACTCATCAGTTATATATTTGCATATGTTCTATAAGGTCTGAGAGAATTTCATTTGAATCTTAGCTGTGTGTACTTGATATTTAATGAATCTAAGGGGGGGACATGTTGGTTGTGGCACGTCTAAGATATTCATATTTTCTTGGCAATGCTAAAAAACCATGTATGTATTAAGTGTGCGAGAATGTGTCACACACACATAAATAATATACGCATATGTGTGTGTGTGTGTGTGTGTGTGTCTATTATCCTGACTGTCTGCGCTTTTGGCATTGCACTCTGTCGAGCCCGATGAAATTTAGTGGCTGTCTAATGCGAATATTTGAAATATCTCTAGGCAGCAAGAGAGAGAGAGAGAGAGAGGGAGAGAGACGAGTAGGGAGACTACGCGGGATTACGAAAACAGCGAGACATATAGACATTTCCTGGCCGCGTCTGGCAGGCATTGTGAAGTGTACGAAATGTACGAAATGTACGACACATGGCCACATCCACAACATATCCGTTTCCATTTTCATTCCGCACATCCTCTGTGCATGTCCTGGCTGGACATTGGCGTCGCTCATGCAGCGCGCCAGACAGCACGATGGGGAGCAGGGGTAGTGCAGGGGGGGGGGTACCCTGTAAGATTTATTCGAGCTACATGGAAACTGTTTCGCTTTATTTCGTTCATATTGGTCGAGTTATGTCGCTCCAATCGGGTCATTTCTGGCATTGGAGCCGGCTGCACGCTGAGCCCCAGACTTATAAATGAAGTACGCATATAATAACGGCAAAGACAATCCCAACTATAGCCCAACTCACCTGGCATGTACACTTGAAGCACTTGGAGACGCTAATCTGCACCTCTTCGCCCTCATTTGAGCAGGATTCCATGTCACCTGTAAGAATAATGCGAAGTTGTTGTTAGTTTAGATGGTATGGTATGCTATGGTCTAACATATAGATGATACTATTAGAAACTCGTTTAGATCTGGTCTAGATACTGGTCTAGATTCCCCCAACCCTCTGTCAGACAGTCGTAAATTCTTGGAAATCTCTTAGGAGACGATTTCCTGTTTCTTCTCTGACGTTTTGGAATTAAACAAATAACAAAAATAAAATGAAATCAAACCCATAACGTAGAAGAAGAATCAAGAATCAAGTAGGGAATAAAGAGAGAATAACAAATATTTAATTTACAAGCGGTGTAGCCGGAAATTGCCCACTGAGCTGAGCTGATGCTATCCAGCACGTGACCCGCAGGTCGAAGAGATTAGGCCACTTTATCAGCAGCACTCTGTCTTTGTCTTGTCTCTCTCTCCCACTCTCTCTCGCCCACTCTAGCTAGCTCTCACTCTTTCACTGGGCCGGCTACTCCTGCTGTTTGGGATATGTTCTTTGTTTGGTTTACCTCTTTCTTCTCGGGCAACGGCGCTAAGTCAAAGTAGCAAGCGCCGCATGTTAAACATGTTCCAGAACACGGCAAAGCAAAGCGATCAAGCGTGTGAGTTGTATAGAGCAGTGCGACTAGAGAATACCCTGTAGTTTTATGGAAGCGTTAAAGCAAGCTTGAGAAAATCGACTTCCTTTCTTCTTCTCAGACTTAAGGCAACTTTAGAGGACTACATTTCAGATATAACTTATTTAAAACCTAGATTAATATTTTCTTTATATTATATAAACCTAAAGGGAACTTTGAAAGACTATATTGTAGATATAAGTCCGTTAGGAACCTTGTTTAAACTGTTTTTTGTATTATTTGAAGCCTTAAGAAACCATGATGTAAAGAAAGTGCTCTCCTGCTGCTTGGCATACCCTCTTGACCCCACTTGTATTATACAGGGTATTATTAAGAAGCGATTCGAAGCGACACGAAAATGAGAAGGCAACAAGGCGAACGGAAACGACGGCACAGCGACCCCAGGCTGACTTGCAGGGCCCTGCCCATCTCATCCCGTGCCGTGCCGTGCCGTGTTGTGCCGGTTCTGGCTTTGTTGGACCACCTGCAATGTGCTGATAAACACACTCACACACACACACACACACACACCCGTGGCATGTGTATGCGTTGATAAATGAAGACGCCGGCGCTACACATACAGCTAAAGATACAAATATATATGTACGAGATACAGATACATTTCTGCTGTGGGCGTGGGCTCCAGATCCCGTTGCGAACCCTAAACGATTATTATCAACTCCGTGTGTTTTTTCTTATTTTCTGATTCCTTTGATCCCAGTGCATCCTGCTGCGTGGCCAGCTGCACCAGCTTCATTCACAAATCCTAAAGAAACTTCGGATTTCCCTCCCCCTTAAAATGTTTCTGTAGAAAGTCACGAAACGAAGACACGTATCCGTTTATTCCCTTCTCTTTTTGTTTTTTTTTTTTTTTGATTTTGGGGCGCCCTTCTACTAGTCCCAGTTAATGAACCTTGTTCAAGTAACCCGATATCGGAATTGCAATATGTATATCTAATTTATGCGATTTTTTATTTCATTTAACACACACTCAAATGCCATTAAAAACCCACTCAATATGTTTAGAGAACACGAAAAGCTAATAAAAAATTGAGAAAAAATCGAAAAAAAAACAAAAAAAAAAAAAAAATAGAAAATACAACTAAAAACTGGCAGCGATCAAATAATACTACGACACTCTCTCAGTAGCCAGCCGGACGGACGGAGGAACGGACGGACGGACAGCTGGCGACGCTGGCGTCGGCTGATTAATCACAATCACAGATTAAGCGCCAGTCCGCAGTCCCCAGACGCCATACACCACATACATATACCATATATACCATATATAACATACGGAATGGCTCGAGCATCGTGTAGGGAGAGAGTGTCTCTAAGCGAGGCACGTGTGAGCAGGGTAAGGGCTGAAAGAGATCGGGTGAGGTGCACAGCAACAATATGGATGTTCTCTATAGCGAAGTTAGGATTATTTTGGGGGAGGGGATTCAGGGGCAACTAGAAAGGTGAAGGTCAGCCTAGTTACAGGGTGAAACGCAGTCGACACGCTTTGGGAAATACTTGTTGTCGGCTGACTCGTTCGAAATGAACTTGAAACTGTGAACTAGATTAAGCGAGGCCTTATATATATTGTCTAATCGTAAGAGAACCTAATTTCGCAGCAAAGAGAGCAGAATACATAGAAAGAGAACAGAGCTTTGATTTCTTACTTAAACTCTTAAAGCTGCTAACTGATCAATTCTATGCCATATCTGTTATATCTCTGAGGTTGAACGACATCATTCATCATTCACAATTAATGCGGCATGACAAATACAAGTATATATAATCTACGTTCCAATTATATTTGGTTAATTTCTGTAAATGTTTCCGATATTGCGCAAAAGGCGCAATGATATCATGGATTGTGCAAGAGCTAAAGATAATTGTCTGATTATGGTCAAAATTGCAAGCATGCCTTTGTTAAGGTTACTCCAACAATGAGTGTATATTTTGTGTGAAATATTTTAATTAATATGCTAAAAGATTAATCCTTGCTTTGACTCACCTGCTAGACCTTCCCGTAATCGCGCTGTGCTTAATTGGGTTTGTAGCATGATTATTGTTAGAAATAATACGATCTTGCAGATTGTGCCTAGGGAATAATTTCGGCTCTTCTTATATGTGTAATTGTTGTTGTTGTTTTGGCCGTGACTTTGAGTCACTGTTGCTGTTGTTTGTAGTTGTTGTTGTTGTTGTTGTTGGCCACTTGAAGACGTAGAAGTTTTCCACATGCTGCCGTCTTTGCAACACATTTTCGCAATTTGTTGGCGCAAGTTCACGGAAATTTGCAACGATTTAATTACTCAAAAAATTGAATTTATTATTTTTTCCAGTAGTTGTGCTGTCTTTCTTCTCTTTGTTGTTGTTGTTGCTGCTGCTGAAAATATAGTGTTAAAAAAAGATCAAGCCGGTCAGTTTAAAAATACACGCACAGAGTGAAAGAGGCGCCAAAATAATTTCGAACAAACTCAAAAATAGACAACGAATTTTCGTTGTTGTTGTTTTTCTTGTCTTGTTTAGAAATATTGCCTCTGCAGGTGTTTCTCATACACACACACGACTTTGTTGTGCGCTCATCCGATTTATGGATAAGATGAAGAGTGGCAGAGAGAGAGAGAAAGAGAGAGATAGAGTGGGATATAAATACAATTTCGGGATAATTCAATGTGCAATGCGCCGCCCTGCTCTGCCGCCCGCTTGTCCTCCGACTCGTTTGCGATCTGTTTCTGATCGCACCGTAAGATTTGCACTTGCCGCCTAGGGTCGTCTCCGCATCTCATCTCGTCTAGCCTGGTCTAAACAGAAACCATTTGCCACGGGGTAAACGATTTGATTTGTTGGTTTTTGTCGGTTTTTAGTTTTCGATTTTATGATCGGCCCATCGTGCCCGAGATGAGGGTGAAGGGCGGGACAGGCCACACAGGCAAACAGACGAATTCTGCGAATCATCTCGCTCTCTCTCTCTCTCGCTCTCCCTCACTCTGAACCTGTCGATTTTGCACGTACACCCGTACACGGCCCAAAACTCCGTTGGCCATTGGCCATTTGTCTTTATGGCGGCGCTCTTAGGTGTTAGACAACTTGGACATTATTAGTTGCGATTTATGTGCGTGTCTCCCTCTCTCTCTCCCTCTCTCTCTCCCTCTCTCTTTCTCTATGTTTGTTTCTCAGGTAACGCCAGCTGACAGATCTGTTGTGAATTGTGTTCTTTGTTCTGCGTTGGGTCATAAAAATGTTAATGATTTTCGTCTGGCGCCAGGCAATATTTGTAATGCTTGTTTGACTTATAATTAATTTCATGTTTTCTTGCTCGCGCGCATAATTTTTTATTATTTGTGTCTTGAACAAAAAAAAAAAAAGAAACCAAGCCAAGCCGAAAAAGCCAAATAGAAAAAATAGAAGAAAAAAACACAAATCACATTTTGCCAAACTTTATTGATTATTTGGCTTCAAAGTGGCGCCAGGCATTTGCCGCCCCGAAGCGGAACTCTCGATCTGAGATGTTCAAGCCAAAATGAATCACGCACCCCAAGTTGGCCAAGTAGTCGTAGTCCGCCATGTAGGTTGACAAAAGACTCTTTCTATTTTTTTTTTCTATTTTCTCAGCTCATAGCGTGACACACCCTAATGCCGAGTGCATTGTCATGCATCGAGTCCGGAGAGATTGTCATGCCAAAAGTGGCGGTGCTTGACCTAACAATGTTATAACCGACAGCCAATTAAAAAAATTGTCACACAACACTGATAACGTGTATAGACATTAGCTATACTATATGTATGTATACATACTATATTATATACTATGTAAATTTCTGCAATTGATAAGAGATGCACAACGACAACGCACCTCGCAGAGAACCGAGAACCGAGAACCGCATCCGCTGATTAGCTGCAATTTGTCAGAGTAAGGACACGGCTCGTACACATCTGTTATATAGTAGGTATTATAGGGTATTTATATGGCACTATGTGCGTAATATAAATAGCACACTCATAGATTATTGACACTGCGTATGGGGTGTGGAATCTTTTTTTTTATGTGACAGATAAGGATGGTATCTGAGCCCTGTGAAATTTAAGCGAGCAGATATGATATTTTGCATAGTTAAATTTGCTAATTAATTGTTAAACTTACTAAAACCGAGAGTAAGTTAATATATATTAAGATTCCAGCTTATTTGTCTATTTCTGGAAAACTACCTGCTTTATTTTGCACAAAATTTCCAAGTCTATATTATTTTATTTTGCGTTCTACGCAGCTTTCAAAATAGAACGCCATAGAATCATCGTTGTTTTTGATAGTTTCCACATGGACAGCAAACTCCAAAAGTCCGAAATAAAAAACTTCAAAACACTCGAAACTGCGTATTTTTTTTCAGATTTTTTCAGATCTTTGTACTTGCTGTGAACTTAAGAACCCACACGCACACGAGCCTTGGCATTGAAGTGGCGCATAACGATAGTTTTGTTAAGTATCTTGACCAGAAGAATTTCTCGACGCATGCGAGAGAACCTTGTACTTGCCTGCTTATCATAGAAACGAAACAAAACATAAAAAAAAATAAAAAACAAAAAAAAAACGAAATCAACTAGAAGAATATGAGAAAAATTGAAAAATAAAGCTGAAATCAGAATCTGGCGGGGGGTTAATGTGCGCTCGAGAGCACTTGTCATGTATTGGGCCGGATTTATAAATAGCATTAGAGTCCCCCGTAAGATCTCCCTGGCTCCGGGGAGCTCGAGAAGCCTGCAAAGCAAACAAAGCCGAGACGAGACGAGACGAAACGAAAATTAGCAACGCGTTTAATTTAAGACAAGTTGCTATAAACGCTTTGATTTAATTGGCCCGAGAGCCGCCCGCCCAGCGGCCAATTGCATGACGACGCGTCGCGCGAATCGTGCCAATTAAATGTACTTGCGAGCGGGTCACTGATTATAGGGTATCCGCTTACAGTTCGGGCATGCAACCGAAAAGGGCGGGCGACGGCGGGTCATTCTAATGCCGACGCCAACGCCGACGCTGGACGACGCTAGCTGGCGTCTGGCTGGCGTCAGGCGGGCCAACACACACACACACACACGCACAGACAGGCAATTAAGGTAAGCGGCGACTTGCGGCTCGCGCTAAAAGGGACTGGAACAAAGGGTTCGCAGGCGTGTTGCGTCTAGACCGGCTCTAATGACTTGCGGTAGGTAGCCGCAGCGGAACGAAGGTAGCCTGACATGGACAAGGATGAGGATGAGGAACATGAGGAACATGTATGTAGGTGCGTGCTTGGGCTTATCACACTTTGCCAGACGCCGCGGCGAAATTCCGCTGAAAAGAAACCCTTGACGCTGCCAATTACTGTGTGTGTGTGTGTGCGAGAGTTTGCTGCAGCCCTGGCCTAAGCCTGGGTTGTCGCCCTGCCTGACTTTTATTCAATTAACTGTGGAATTTTATATACTGTATATATTTTTTTGGGGCGCCCTCAGAGTTAAGGCCGAGATCGGTTGTGCGCACAGGGCGCAGATAATAAACAAATGGCGCCAGCAACAACAACAACAACAACTACAGCAACAACATTTGCAAATCATGCAAATTGCACAACAATAACAAAACGACGACAACAACAGCAGCAGCAGCAGCAACTACAAAACTACAAGACACGATTCGAATCTGGCTAACAACGCGGCCGATCGTCGTCGCTGCCGTCGCTTGGCAACTCTACGAAGCTGGCAACTGATTTCAATATATTTGCATATTGAAGTCAGTTTGCCACAACAATGAGACGGCTAAAACGCACATTTGTCAAAGCCTCGACTGGCGTTCGCGTTCGGGTCTGTGGCTGGGTCTGGGCTCGAGAGCTGAGGGCACGGCTGAAACTCTGTGCGAGACGGAGATGAAGATGGAGAGCCGGCTAAGTTGTTGGTACAATTTAATGCGACAAGCGGCGATTACAACTACCACAAATGAAGACAGTCAAGTTGCTGTTGGGCAACAACAACAACAACAACAACAACAATGGACAGCAACAGTTAACAAAATTTATGCCCGCAGGCCCTATAAAAAGGGTTGCCAGCCTGCAGCACAGATATACACACACACACACACACACACACACGCTGGCAAGAGTGCATTAAAAATTGAAAACGAATGCAGACAAACGACATAATAAAGACACAAGGAGAATGAAACACACGGGACACACAAAAGAATCGTAAAACTAACAAAGCTATTAGCCAGCCCCAAGAACCTGAGAACCCGTCTTTATGTCCCCCCACAGCCAGGCCAGCCAATTGCCTGCTGCATGCAGTGCTCCTTCTCCCATTCCAACCCCCTTCCGCCCGTTTTGCAGCAATCTGTGCCACACACACACACACACGCACGTACTCAAGTCGATCAACAAATACACATACATATCTACAAGTATATTGTGAATGTTGGCCGCGATATGCCATTTTGAGTTATTGAGCACTTTGCTCTGCACATTATGCAATTATCGAATACTCAATCAAAGAAAAAGAAAGAAAAACGATACATTCACAATGGCTTAACTCCAGCATATTTATGCATGCATTAGTGTGCATGCGTGTGCAGCGTACCCTTTTTAAATACCGAGATAAGCAAGCGATAGTTATCGTTATCGGCAGTAGTTTTGTGCAGGTCACGCAGCGCTTTGTGCATGGTATAATTGCAACCAGGTGGGCAACTCTGCACACAACCGAATGCAGTGAATGAAGTAACCTTTGCTTTAAATAACCTCTTTTTTAATGGCAGCTGTTCGTTCTGTGCAAGAATGAGAGCGAGAGTGAGAGAGAGCGCTAGCTATTTCCCGTTTTGGTTGGACATAAACTTTTACTTAGTCATCGCAGCACAACACAATTGTCGCAATCTGGACCAACTTTGCCATGTTTGCATTCTAATTGCGAATTGCCCACACACACAAGCCTGTGTGTGTGTATATGCCTGTGTGTGTGTGTGTGTGTAGTCGAGCTACTCATGTGGTTAATTTGAAATACTCAACATATGAAGAGGCACATTGTTGAAATTTGAGTATTATTAGCAATTTTACCACAAAATCTATAAATAGCGCACAGCAATTAATTGATACACAGACAGTTCCAGAAAAAAGTCGCATATTTGCTTGAATTTATTATATTTATAGAGTGCCAACAAGAATTAAAAAAAAAAAAAAAAAAAAAAAAACAATTTATGCGGAAACCCAATGAGTTATTGCGGATGATCAGGGGGTTGGGGAGGGACGGCACACCCAGCTGGGCCAACATTCCACACAAAATCACATCAAGTTGACATAGAAAAAATAATAAAAAAACGTTTCCCAAACAATTTTTATTTTTTGAGTGTTGTTGTGTTTATTGTGCAATTATTTTGTTGGGCGAAAGTTAATCAAGTAACGTATAAAAATGTGTTTTCGAAACCGGATTTATTGATTGGAAGATGAGCACAGTCCCAAGGCAGCCTCAGCAGCCGCGGAGATTGTAGCTGTAAACAATTTTAGAAACACAGGCACAAAAAAAAAGCAGAAAAAAAAACAACAACAAATTAGACGATATATGGGAATTCCAGCGTGTGACGCGATAAACCCGAATTGTTTTCTTCTTTTTTTATTTTTGTTGCTTCTCTTGTTTATATTATTCGCGAGCCGCTTCTGGCACATTTGTTTAATGACAATGCACAAAAGCGGCAGCTCTTTAAAATATGCACAAAAATGCCTGAACTGATCGAATAGAATAAGCTAGAAATTGTCTAGCAACAATTCCTACTACCGATATTTATTTGGCATTTCGCCGAAGATGGTAAGAAAGAACAAAAAACAAAGATCATGTTTGTTTTTCTTATTTATTATACCCTGGAGAGGGGCAGGCGTGCTGTGTGTGCCAAAGTCCAATTGGATACTGCGTGGAACTGCCCTTGAAATCCTCTAATATATCATAAAGATATATGGTACAAAGTACATTGCGCTCTGATCTCTGCCTGTCTAGGGTATCTACTAATCGATTACGCCTTATCAGATCATTCTCTTTTAAACTGTTCCCAACGTGTGTTTGATTGTGACGTCGACATATCTATATCTATATATTATTCAACAATCAAAATGGTTTTCACAATCAAATTTATTGATTAACACGCAAATGCGAATTGTTTGCATATTTTCGTTTTGTGTTCCACAAGACAAACAACACACGCAGTCAGAAAGATACAGATACAGCGACATTAACAGACACAGATACAGCGGGAGATACGCGTACTACACAGATACAGATACAGATACTGGATAATGGATCGAGGAGGAACGGGTGTGCTCTATGTTTTGTTTTGTTTTGTTGTGGTTTTTTTTTTTGTCAGCTGAAATTGGATATGCCATAAAATGTTGCTTATAAGTATGCTAAGCGTGGTCTATACGCTGGAATTCCAATGAAATGAATCAGTTCAGTTCAGTTTGCGTACTTCCGTTTCAATGACGGGTTCAAAGTGCAGGTATGCAGGGAGAGAGAGAGAGGAAAGTGGAGTCTCCCCTGCCTGCCTGCCTGCCTGCCCGTCCCACCTGTTGCATGTGCTCGGGTTCGTTGCCAGAGTCTTTCGTTTCGTTCTCGAGTTGTCGCCGCATCGTCGCTAGTTGCCGCGTCTCGTGGTCTTGTCGTGGTCTCGTGTTTAGTGGGGTAGACGACTCGACGAGCTCGACGAGATCGGTATCGCTTAATGTGTCTGTTAATTCACGTTGATGTGCTCATATATCTTGGCGCTGCTGCTGCTGCGATTTCATGTTCCTCGTTCGACTTCGACATGCGAGCAGCGACGCTGTGCGGAGTCAGCAGAAGTCCAGAGACCGAGACAGACCCAGAGACAGACAGAGCCCGTGACCACTTCGAGTGGCCATGTGAAAACGTGCTGCAGTTGTTATAACAATTGCTGCATCTAACTGAGAGGGGACTAAGAGCTGAGGGCTGAGGTTGAACCTGCCACAGACACAGTTGTTGCCATGATCATCATGATCATCATGATCGTCTAACCCCCCCCCCTGGGTGGATGTGTTAATTCAATTACAGCTAAGCGCGGCAATTGTCACGTAAATATTGTGCGTGCGCTCTAAATTGTTGGCAAATAAACAGAGAATAATACGTATACGCAGTGTGATTATTTTAGAAGTTATAACTCGTCTATTTTTAAAGCATTATTTACTCAGCGTACAATGCATCTATTTGTTTACATACTTATTCCCTGAATCATACTCGAAATTCCTACGAACTGAAATTGATTTCTTCAATCAACATTTTATACAAATAATCGACAAGCTTGAGCGGATCGTCAAATCATCATAAAATTACTTAAATTAATTTACCAATTAGTTCCAATCAAGCGAGCCAATTACTTAAGTCAAATATATATTTAAGTATAAAAACACATTCGGTCAATACTTTTTCTTTCGTTTGTATCTTGACTGATTTTATGGACATCTCCGCATCTGCGACTGCCTTGACACTTAATGGGGCAATACGTGGAAATAAAAATGCCTCATATTCTGTCCGACTAAAATATGAATATATATGTATATACGACACATGTGTGTGTTTTCTGTTTTATAGGGCGCACATATGATACATAATTTAGTTTGTTTATGGCAGCTGGTGGCGTGCAGAGCGTTGATTTGAAATTAACATATGATTATCACAAGATTTTGCTTCCATTTTGATGTTTCAGTTTTATCAGTTTCATGCACACACTCACACACACACACCACACACACACATTTAGCATAAGAAATACATAAATGGCCATTAATACATTTACATACAAATAGCACAACAGTTGCCAGACAACGATGGAGAAGGCAGGAGAGGGGAGTCTCTCTCTTTCTGTAATAATCTCATCGGAGCATCAGCATCAGCTGCTGCTGGCAGGCTTACAAATTTCATTTGAAATTGTTTTTTCTTGTTTTTTACAGAGTTTCCCCAAAGAGTTTTCGAGCTCTGGAATGTTGTAGAAAGACGCAATCTCCTAGTTTTTTATATAAGTTGGCTTGCTTTCTTTAATTACATAACTCGTCGTTGTAACTGAGAGAATTACATGGCTTATAGTGTATACTGGGGCAGGGTATTAGAGTTTAATTAATCTATGTAACTGTGCGTATCTCTTATTTTACAGGGTATTACAGCGCAGGGATTTTACAGAAAGAAAGAGGCAAAAAAGAGTCTGCTGTAAGCATTTCTTCTTTACAGGGTATTATAGCGCAGTCATTTTAGTAAAATAAAGTGCTTTCCCAGCCCATGTAACTGGCTTTACAGGGTATCATAGTGTATTGTAATGAATTCAAATGTGTTTACCTAATTTTATTGAATGCGTATGCATATTAATAAATGCATAAATATTGTAAACAAATGTGCTTGTTTGCATTGCACATGAATTGCTGCTGCTGCTCTTGTTGTTGTTGCTGTTGTTGTTGTTATTGCTGTAACAAATGAGCTTGTCAACTTAAAATGGCACACACACACACACAGACACACACACACAGACACACACACACAGACAGCGAGAGAGCACACTGTGTGCGCTCATCTGTTGCCGCCATTTTGTCTGGGACGAGCTGCCGGGCGCGAGCTGCCGCAACGAGTGACCGTAAATATGAAATGCAATGTGCATTCATGCAACACACACACACACACACACACACACACACGCACACATACACACACACACACGGCGTATGCGTAATCCTAATCAAGCTTGGCCAAACTGGCGCAAGCTGTAAAAGTAACGGCCAGCGATAACGGTATGTTTACAAGAGTTGGCAACGCGCAGAGAGAGAGAGAGAGAGAGAGACAGAGCGAGAGAGAGAGCGAGAGAGAGGGACTATTATCTACAGTAAGCAAAGGGAAGTAATGTGAAGGAAGAGACTGGGAGGCAGCGGCGCCTACACACACCCACGCAATCAATTTACTACGCGCTCTCCCTCTCGCTCGCACTGCAACACGCCGCACAGTCTGCTGCCACAGCCAGTGTCGCTGCTATTTTTAGGCTTATCTGGCAACGCGCGTCGGGCATTTTCATAGACCTTTTTTTTTTGTTCTTCTATATATATTGTTTTGTAAATATTAATTAGTTTGCCTTTGATTGCAGCAGCAACATAAAGCAAAGCCAGGCAAATTGGTTCACTTTTGCGTGTCATGGCGAAATTAACACACTGTGCGGGCGTGTGTGTGTGTGTGCGAGTGTGCGAGCGTGTGTGTATGTTAGCTGACGCAGACGACGCTGTCTGAATGGAAGCAGCCTGGTGAAATTGCAGCGTCGTCGCCGCCGCCGACGTCGACAACCTGCGTGATGACGCATGGCAGGCTCTCTGTGTGTGTGTGTGTGTGAGTGTGTGTGCGAGTGTGTAGTGCCGGCATAGACATATGGCGACAAAGCTGACGTCATTAGGCTGTAGTTGTCCGCACTAAGGATGACTGGCAGAAACCAACCCCCGTCTAGCTAAGAGAGTTGGACCAGACGCGTCTCTGCCCCAATTGCGGCTGCTGTTGCTGCTGCAACACGCTGTGGCACAACTAATAAACGCCAAGGCGAACCTCAACTGCCAAATAACCAAGTTGGCTATCAAGCTGGCAATTACAGCAGCCAGAACTGCTACACTGGAAGAAATTGTGGGAGCACTCGATGCAGATTGATTAAGGAGGATTGATGCTGAGGGTTAAAATTTGTAAGTATAAACTATATAAAGCAAGTGAAAATAAAACAATACGAATATAACATAAAATATCCCATAATTTTGGTATATTTGGGTATAAGTATAGTTTAAAAATATAAAAAGTCACTTAGAAGTTCATAAATTTCTAAAAATGAGGGAAAAATGAAGAGCAAACTCAAGAAATAACTTGATATCTTCTTTGAGAAGTTGAAGATTATAATAGGCAAATAAAAGCCAATTGAAACATTTTAAAGGATAATAAATATTCATATAATATGTTTGACTGGGATTATATATGGGTTCTGCAGGTAAACAACTCGCTTAAAGCTCAATAAACCTTCACATATTTACAAAATTTAAGCAAAAGTGAAAAATAAACTTTATTTGAATTTATTAATTTATCATGAATTTAATTTTAGAATATGCTGTTCAAATTATTAATAAGATGAAAGATATGCAAATATTACAAATACTATAAAAAGCCCCTGCTTTCTTGCAGTGCAAGTGTCACAGTTGGCATCCCCTGCCTTGTCTACAGTGGCCTCCCCCCACTACAGTTGCATCCCCCTGCACAGTGACAGTCACAGTCACAGTCGCAGCTTAACAGTCACATCCCACGCAGTCAATTAAGAGCGCGCCTTGGCTATTGGGTTACACTTGGACTCGCGCCTGGCCTGGTCTGGATTGGCCTGGTCTGGCCTCTCCATGCAGACGGCACGCCGTGCAGGCTTCACTCCACAATTTGCTTGTCTCTTTTCTTTTTTGGTCAGCATTTAAAATTATTTATTAGAAGCAACAGTGGGACATGGCTGGACAGTGGGACAGAGAGTGAGACGGACAGTGGGACAGACAGCGAGCGTAACAGTTGGCACAGTGGGCTCTGTAGAATTTGCAGTGAATTTGAGTGAGTTGGGGCGTATCAAATGTTTTGGTTCGCTTTGCACTGTTTTTTCTTGCTGTCTTTCTTTCTTTCTATCATCGCTGTTGCCGTTGCCGTTTCTTTCTCCTACTCAATTTGCTTTTTGTCTAGTTGCTGCTGCTGTTGTTGTTGTCTTTTTAGTTTGAAGCGAGGAGCTTGTTGGGTTTTGCCAGTCAAACGAGCCAAGCAGGCCCAGGCGAACGCGTTTTTGAAGCGCGACGCGACGCGACGCTCGACTCGACGACGGCGCTTGGCGACAGCAATTTACCTTTAAGCGAATGCAAAAGTATGCGTAAAAAAAGTAGTCAACGGCAGGCAGGAGGAGAAGGAGGTGGAGAAGGAGAAGAACAGCAAGAACACGGCAACAACACAATTACCCCAGAGAGCGCGAATCTATAAATAAGCGAAAAGCCAAAAGCTGCGCCATAAATCATAGGAAGACACACGAGTGTCGAGTTATTATGCGATCATATTTTAATTGCCGGATTATTATTATGCTGAGGACTCTGTCTCTGGACTCCAGTCGATGCGGTCGTGAGACTCGAGGTCTGGTCTGCAAGGCGAGACGATGGAGTCGTAGCCGGACACCGAGACCAGAGACCCGAGAGCCAAGACCGAGACCGAGTCCAAGTCCGAGCCCGTATCCGAATACACGAGGCAAAACCAAACAAAACACCTGCAGACCGCCTGTCTCTGGACATGTCTGTGCTTGGACAGGTGCGTGCACCAAAAAAAGTATATATACATATATATGCAGCGAGCAATAACAACAAGTGGTGGTAAAGTAAGACGACTTAGGTATACACTTTCAAATAAAAATAAAGGGTATTAGTTGTCACAATTCAGTTATTTTCAAAAGCGGAGCTTTTTAAAGGCTTAGCATATTTTTATAGCAACTATTATTAACTTTATAGCAAGTTTTAGGCACATATAATTAATATAAATTTGTTATATTTTAATATAGTTATATTTGCTCAACTTTTTATGGCTTTAAAGCAAGATATAGACTTAGGAGAGTACTCAAAATAAACTGTGGGATTTCTTTGAGTTTATAATGAAATAATTCTAAACATAAGAGAGTAAATCCCTAGATGGAACTGCTGTGAGCTATATAAGTTACATAATATACCATTCATTTATAGCATATGGTATATGCTCGGATATAGTTTATAGCAACTTATTCTAAATAAAAAGGCAAGAACTGCAGTTCAAACTTATAGTTCCAAATTTCACATATATTATATTTAATCAAGCATTTATAGCACATTTTATAGCAACTGCAAGGCGTTTCAAATTGCCTGACAAAACGCTGGTACTCTTGGCATAAAAAGAGCAACTAAAATGCAGTTGCAGTTGCAGTTGCACCGCCAGAGCCTGCAACAACTGAGCAAACGAGTTGAGTTGTTGTTGCCCGCCCCTCTCTTTCTCCCTCTCCCTCCCTGTCTCTCTCTCTCTCTCTCTCTCTCCCTCGCTCTGTGTGTTGGCAAAACAGGTATGGTTGCATTTTTACCATAAACCGAACAACAACAAGAGCAAAAAGCAACACCTCGACAGAGAGAGAGAGAGAGAGAGATAGAGAGAGAGGGAGACACAACGCCGCCGTCGATTGTCGTCTAAGCCCGACTGACTGTCATCCAACTCTGCCTACTGTCCGGCCCAGCTATGCGGCCTTTATATGTCTGCCGTCCGTCTGACAGCCCGACTCGGTGTGTCTCTGTCTCAGCCAACATTCATATTTACCCCCCCCCCGGTCTTTCCCTGTCCTCCTACCCAACCTGTGCGCAGTTATTACCAACATATCTTGCAGTTTTTTTTTTTTTATTACAATTGTTTGTAATTCTTTTCTTGAGTTGTGGAAATATTTCTCGTACTCCTACTTTGTAGTACCTGCTGCCTGTTGCCTGTTGCCCTGTGCGTAATGAATGCATTGTGTGATTCCCTATCCCGAGCTGGGGGACAGGAAATCGTTATAGCAATATATGATCTATCTAAATGTGCTCGACTTGGCTCGATTCGTAGCGTAGTAATTGCACTTTCGAACGTGATATTTAGTCATTTACTCAGGGGGGAGGGGAGAAGAGTGCTGGGGGGGGGGGGTCAGGGCATGCTAAATTTGACACATCGTTACTAATGAGATAAACAATATAGTGGGATGATTCATAGAGCCCCTCTCGGCGCTTCTCAGAAGTGCACACAATACGATTGTCTCTGATTGAGCTATAGCTTTGCCTTGTATTTGCTTAGTCTATCTGACACCCCGAGCTCTTTAGTCTAATTGCGAAATACGTGAACACACACAGATACAAACACACACACACACACATAGAGCGACATATAGAGTGTCAGGTACATACGAAATACGAGCGTTCTACAGACTGTCGTACGACCGATCTAGATAAGCCCAAAGTATGGTGAAAGGGGTATCAAAATTCACTTACAATCAAACTATTTGGAAGCGTCACGCATGAACTTTGCCCAGTCGAAACGATTTGCCATATAATGCTCAAGTTATTTGGAAAAATTCGAATATAAAAAAAAAAAAAAAAAAAAAAAAAACTATTTCCCATCGTGTCAGCTGTAACGGCTTATTTATGTTGATAAGGCCAGAGGGAAGTCAACGTGATTTCGATTTTTTGGCTAACTCATTCAGACTCAGTCAGTTTTATGACCCTTTACCGTCTATAAGCTGTTTTTATGACGATCTATTGAAAGCGAATGCGAAATATGATTTAGGTTTCTATAATCAGTGCAATACTACTCAGGGTTTTTCGAGATATGGGGAAATTCATAGCAAAATTTATGGTAAATAAACATTAAAACTTGAAAATGTATTCATATTTCATTTCCTTATAATTCTAAAAATAGTTTGGGGACTGAAATAGGATTAGTAGATTTTCGCATAGTTAAATAATAATTTCCACTCATTAATTAATTAATTTCATAATATTCCCGCTCAATTGCGTGTCTATTTAAAGCGCACTTGCCTTATGAAGCTCCTTAGTATCCCAAAGAGGTTTGGGATTGTCTTTTCAACTGTAAAATTCCGCCTTATAAGCTATGCGCCATGCCAAGTTCCCTAATTTGAGTCAAAGTATTCAAACATATGTTTGAATTATACGAGACTATTTTGATTTTGTCTCTTTCAATTCATTCAACTCATACTACACGACGTACATTCATAAATACTTCAAGCAGCGTAGGGCAGAGAGGGGGCTGTGTGGGAGTGGCACAGGCAGAGGGAGAGGCAGAGAGAGAGAGAGAGAAGAGAAGCGACGCTGACAGTGAGAACTATTCGCGCGCTACCACCACCAGCCCGCTCGTTGCCATAAAATGTGATAATAGTATTCAAACAATTAAACAATTTTCGCAAAATGTTGAAACAGCTCGACAGAGCGAGAAGGAGAGTGGTAGAGAGAGAGAGGTAGAGAGGGAGAGGCAGCGTGTACGCGGTAGGCAGATAGCAAAACGTTTATATGTTCTCATTATAATAAAACAAAATCGCGCTCTACACGTACTTATTGTCAGACAATAACAAAAACAACAACAACAACAACAAAAATGCAGGCAAAAACAAAGCAAAAGATTAATTACAAAAGAAAAGTATAGAGTGAGCAGGAGAGGGTGGGAGGGAAAGAGAGGCAAAGTTTATCCATACCGTAGAATGGAGACTTCCAGTCGACGCACTCTTTCAGCACACGCAGAAGGAGGAGGAGGCGGCAGAGACGCAGTGGAGGAAGAAGATGAGGAAGAAGGTGTAGCTGGTGCCGCTGCTGCTGCCGGTGCTGTTGCTGCTGTTGCTGCTGATGGCGCTGAAGACGTCGGAGTTGGGCTGAAATTGGCGCTGGCGTTGGCAGAATCGAAAATTAATTATGCTTGACATGTTGCCTCCACAGCGGCAAGAGAGAAGCAGGAGGAGAAGGAGGAGGAGGAGTTGGTATACGAAGAGGAGGTGGAACACATGTGGCAGCTCGTGGCTCTGCGCGGGAATTGGGCCTGGGCCTGGGCTTGTTTTGCTATTACTTTGCTGAATGTTGTTGCTTCTTTTGTTGTCAATATGAATCGCATTTTCAATTTGCCTTTATCTGCGTCTCTCTGCGAGCTCATTCAATTTCAATTGCAGTTGTTGTTGTTGGCACGCTTTTCAGTTCGCCTCCATTTGGCGCGTTTTCCCACAGATTTTCCACTTTTCGGCACAATTAATTAATCGCCCACGTTTATTATTTATTTACGTTTGCCAGCGGCGTGCCGCTGCTCTTGAGCGTGCCGCGTGCCACGTGCCACAGCGCAGTGCAGGATGGCAGATTACGCATACGCCACGTTGCCGACGGATGTACTAAAGCGCGGCTCGGCCTGGCTTGGGCTTTGCTTTTGTCCCAGTTCTCTCTCTCTCTCTCTCTCTCTCTCTCTCTCTTTTCTCTCCTCTATTGTTGCTATTCCTATCGAGTGCAATTTATGTAAAACGCAACGCAAAGGTGCAGCCCATTGGCAATTGCCAATTGCGCGCCAATTTATAATTTGTTTGTTTGTTTTGTTGCTGCTGCTTTTGTTTTGCCTTTTCGCCTGGTTTTCCCCTCTCGTAGATCACAACAAAACGCAGTAAATTTTTAATAATAAATTTATTTCGATTATTTCGAAATTTGTTTATGTTTTTTTTGTTGTTGTATTTTATTTTGAAACATTAATTAATGCACACACACACACACACACACGTACGCGTACGTACACAGAGAGAGTGGGAGAAGCGGGCGCGATAACAAATTCTCGGCTCAGTCGCAGCCTCAGCTCACCAAGCTGTGTGTGCTGCGGGGATGGAGGGGAAGTGCGCTCTGGCTGCCTCTAGTTAGTTAGTTACTTAGTTAATTTATACTTTTTTTTTCGTGCTGCTTCTCCGCTCTGTTTTCCTTTTTGCGACTTTGACGCGCGCGCGTTCTCGCCTTGACTTGACGCTTTTCCCGGCTGCGCAGGCAGTTTTCTTAGCTCGCAATCGCGTTGACGCTTCGGCAGCGCTTCGTTTTCTCTTGCTCTTTCCAACACACGGACACTCGCTCGCTTGCTCGCTCTCTCTTTCCGTTGTGACCGTCCGTTCGCCGGCGCTGTTGAACGAGAACTGAAACGAAACGAGGCGAAGCAATGCAGCGAGAGCTGTGAAACGCACGAGTCGCAGGCACGAGCGCAAGCCGAAGAGCACAGCCGAAGCAAAACGAAGCACTTCGTGTGCTGCTGGCGCTGCTGCTGGCGTCGCTGTTGGCTAGGCTTTTCCTCAGTTCACTTCAGTGTTTGGGGGCCCGTTAGGCAGCGCCAGCAAAATGGTTTGGGGTCAAGTTGACCACTTAATGCCACCACAGCGAGTGGCAGAGCAGCAGCAGCAGCAGAGCAGCAGCAGCATCAACTCTGCTCCGTCTTTCAATCAGCTGTTGTTCAATTTCAATCTCGCTTTCAATCGAGCATCGCAAACCTTGTTCAACAGGTGACACGGGCTAATAACGTTATCTCTCTCTCGCTCTCTGTCTGTCAATTCTTTGGAATTCTGCGCTGCAAATTAGAATCTGTCAGCGTGCCATGTACTGACATTGCATTGGAATGTGTCGCAGCAGGAAATACCCTGCCAAAAAGCGAAAACTAACTACGCCACTGCGGTCTCTTTGTGGCTGATAAAAATGTGCGCCATGAATGGGAACGTGTGTGTTGAAGAGTTGAATTAAAGTTGGCTGGGAAATTACGACTACTTTTTTTTCAATGATAGATTAGGCTGGCAGTAAGAAAGAAAAGAAGACAAGAAAAAAAAACTCCAGCTAAATTTACATACTCATTTCTTACAGGAAAACTAAACTTACTCATGATAGCACACATATTTATGCTAATTCTAAACAATTTTCAGACACAGAGTGTTTTCAATTAGAAGCATAATCTTGCATCAATATCTGCCATCAATCCCGGTTCTGCCCACGAAACGACGCTCTAGAAAAGCAGTTAACCAACACTTGAGTTAAATATTTAATAACATTCCGCTTTGGCCTGCACTGCACTGCAGTTTCCCACAGACTTGGCCCAAACAAATTGCTTGGCCGTTTACAAGCCTCATAACATTTGAAATCATGCATTAACTAAATGCAGCAGCAGCAGCAGCGGCAGCGGCAGCTGCATTTACAGTTACACGAGTTGAGAGGGCGAGTGGGCGCAAAGGCGGGGAGGGGGAGGGGGGCGAGGCAGAGGAAAATGAAAACAGCAAGCTGCACTTAGTCGCACTTGTTCAAAAGCCACAAATCTTTTATGGCATTTGTTTCGAATATGCGATAATAACACTTAAGTTTCTAAATTGTTGGCTTAAACGCAAATTAAAGACAACTTTTTTGGGGAGAGAGGGAGAGGGAGAGACGGGCAGGCAGGCTGAGCAGGTGTTTGGCTGGCATAATTTATACTTAAGCAAACGCCAAATCAAATTGGCAGCCATTTGACATTTATGCTGAGAGCTGCAATGCAAAATGCCAAATGCAAAGAGAGAGAGAGAGAGGGGGAGAGAGAGAGCCAGAGAGAGATGATTTATGCACTCATTGTGTGGAAAATTTGCAGTTATCACGAATCCAAATCCCAATCCGCGCGGCAGCCTGTTGCAAGTTGCCTGCCGCATGTTGCAAGTTTTTTTTCGGTTTTCCCAGGCGCACATTTTGTCACAAGACGTTGGCATTATTTATGGCAGAGCTGGAAAACATTTGCAAATGCCGCCGACGTCGTTGCATCGAGTCATGTGGGAAACCGTGACGCAGTGCAGCGAACTGATCTACTCGAGCGGGCTCAATAATTGCCCTTGCATAGGGGCAGGGTATTTGCATAGTTCCCGCTCTCTCTCTCTCTCTCTCTCTCTCTGTAGGAATTGGGTATAAACGTCATGCCACCTCCTCCTCCAGGGGATGGAGAAGGCCCGTTTGGGGGGCCACAATTTTCCACGCCACTTGAGCGTAATTAGCCGTTGAGCTTCTAAGCGCTATGCAAATAGTATAGAAGCTCCAACCAGGCACCCACCCAGCCAGCCAGCCAGTTAGCCAGCCACACCCCCCTTTTTGCTTGCGCCCTGCCCGGAGTAGGAGGAGAAGCAGCAGCTTAACAGTCTGCGAATCTGGCTATATATGTGTATATATATAGAACAGTTTGCGCAACGCATCGATGCTATTTCGATATCTGTAAATATTTGCAATATTCGCCTCTATTTGCGCTACTTAACTGAACCTGTGCCGGGGTATCTCAATTCGTGCTGCTTCGTGCGTCTGCAGCTAATCCCATGCCAAATAGGCATAAAGCACCCTAACCTTCCTAAAAAAAGAAACAGCACAATAAGCGAATCTTGTGTCAACTGATTCTGGGCATTTTCCATAAGCTTTCCACGCGCCCCGGGCAGACAGTGTGGCAAAAGCGACAAACAAACTGATCAAATTTCTAATGGCACTCGGCATTAGAGAGAGTTCATTTGCCTGCAAAACAGTAAGCGATAGCATCGAGCAAGGAGTGGTGGCTGAGGAGGGGAGCAGCAGCTCCGGAGCAGTTACTCCTCTACGACGGCGTCAGGTCCAAGTAAGGCTAAGTACTACGTCTGCCTGTCATGTTTGGTGGAGAGATCAAAGCGCTGCTTGTTTACACAGGCGGCGAGGCTCTCATGCTGTAATTACAGAGATGTGTGTGCTGGCCAGACAACAGCAGCAGCAGTATAGATAAGTATATTAAGCTCGACTTCAAGATACCCTTTACTCTCTTCAAAACATTGCAACAGGCAACATGTTTGCAGCCAATAAACATATTTAACAGGGTATCTTGCTGTCTATCCGCTGCATATATTTTAAAAAAGTAGTATACCCCTTCTAGAAGCATCACAGGGTATACAAACAATAGCTGGGCATAGTTGTAACAACATAAGTCTGGCCAGTTGGCTGTCAACTTGGCTAATTGAAACTGGACACATGCTGAGCGCCAGCGCCAGCAGTAGGTGAGGAGAGGGGAGGAATGGGCAGGGGCACTGTAAAGGGCTCGTGTGCGTGGGCGTGGCAACACTCTGACTGTCTGTGTAAACAACAGCAGCTAACAATAGTTAACGCAAATAACAATTGACGTACCACACGGCGTATGCGCTACAGTTTTTTATCCAGTCGCTTGCAAATTGTGCCTGTTTTTTTTTTTTAATTTATTTCTTCGTTTTAAATACGAATCTGCCCCCTTAATTGAGTGCCTAATTAAAACGCATCGAATTACACGCGACCCCAACATTGGCCATGGCAATTAAATCGAACATCGCAGGCAACGCATTCTGCCGGCCCCAGCCCCATCCACAGTCTCAGTTCGTGCCATGTTCTCTCTCTGGCTCCCTTGTCGATGCAATGTTGCTGATTATTTCGGAAATGCCAATCAGATGAAAGGCCCAAAGAACGAATGGCAGGCACAATCGTGTGCCCTTCCCCGCTACCCTCGCCCACCTCACACTCCGTTTGTCGTCATCTGCGTTGATTATAGTCTGCAGTGAGTCTGCATTGGTGACTCAGCTCCACAGAGCACGCTGACAATGTTCTCTCGGCGCACACACATACAGAGAAGTTTGCCCAATTATTTTTGGCATCTACAATTGAAAGAGACAAAAGCACAGGGCATGGGTTAAAATTCCTCGTTCTATTGGCAACAATTTGATTATGTGCGTATGTACATGGGCATCCCTACACTAGATTAACAAACAATTCTTTGAACTTACAGGCTACAGATCTATGGCTAAAGCTAATCATACTATGTTGTAGTTCTTAACTATCGTTAACAGTCGTTGCCTTGGTATAGTCAGCTATTAATTATATCATACATATGTATAACGCAATGAGCTAACACATCATCATCCTCATCATCATCATCTCTTGAGCATCATCACTAATTCGACTCGCTGTGTGCTGAGGTCCAAACCAACCATTGGCTAAGTTGGTATCGTTGCAAGTTGGTTTCCTTGTTCATTGTTGCATGCAATAGAGCTGATTGCAGTAGCGGAACGTTGTGTTGTCGCTGCGCACAATGTGTATGCCGGCTCCGTAGTACGCTGTGCAAGATTTGAAGTATGACATTAACAATGATTATAAGGGGTTAAATCTTTTTATGCTTTTTTACATACGTATTACGTAGGCGGAACCATCCGCTGGTCCCACAACCTGCAGTGCTATGAGTATTATATCAATTAGTTGACCCAGGAACATGCCGCCCAATGTGCAGAACTTGAGCAGACCAATACCCGGATAACCCAAGTAGAATCGATCCACACCGAACATGCCCAGGAACACGGAGAGCAGCAACGTGGTGTCCAAATGGTAGCCATTGCTGCAAGGAATATGGAATCTTAGTAAGCATCACAGAAGATTAACTTCAGACTGTGCTACTCACGTCCATTGGCAGGGCATTTCCCGCGTGAAGGTTGAGTTGCCCGTTTCGGTGCAGTTGATCTCATTGGCGGCAATGCACCATACACGCGCTCGATTCTCTTTGGTGCAGCCACGCAGTTGTTGCGTCTTGGGATCTATGTGATTCTTGGAGGGATCCGGGCACATGAACTGTCCCATCAACAGTTCGCTGCAGTCCACAGTTACAGGCTCTGTTGGCGCCGCATAAAGCAGCAGTAGCAGTGATACGATTAGCCAAAGCATTGGATATTCTATTGTTTATGGTTTTTAATATTATTGTTATGATTTTATGCGATTTAACTTTGTCATTAGTAATAACTTTTGTTTTGTTTGATTGTTCTGCTTCTTCTGTTTTGTGGTGGCAGGTCGATAGCGCAAGTGTTGGAAAACGAAAAGTTTTGACAGCTGCAGTTGCTTACAAAAGCCAACAGAGGGCGCTAGCGTTCATTACCGCCATCAAGAGTGAATTTGAAATGTAAAACACATTTTTTATTAAAACACACCTGCTGTTTTATTAAATATATACATATTTTTTGTAGTGCAACAACACAAGAATCTCTCTAGCACGTTCTGATTTAAGCTTATCCAATGTCTCTTTTGCTAATCCATTGCGTAAAACTATGCACAACTTTGTCGTCTCTCCGAACGTACGCTCGATGTTGTTGTTTCATCTGTAGGCTGCAGCTGTTCAAAATCGACTGTGCAAAACGATCAGTTATCGATAATAAAGTAACTTAATTGAGTTCCGCTAGATGGCGATTGAGTTATATTGTTTTGATTTAATAACTAAATAGCAAATGCTCTAGCGAGAGCAAAACTATATTCGATATTTAAAATAAGCACACGTAGTTAATCGCAGCTTAGTAGTGTGTGGGAAAGCGATCTATCGAAATGTCGTGTGTGAGCTACATAAAGAATGTTTCTATTATTGACTGCAGTGAACAACAATAGGCATACAAATTAAGTGCTTTTAAAATAGTAAATTACCAATGTGAAAGAATACAATACAATACTATGATAAGTGGTATCAGTAGCAATATCATTAATAATTGGGTCATGTAAATAATTAAACATAACCTATCCCAACCAAAGTAAATAAACATACACATATGTACATACATGCATAAATCAAGCTGATGCTCTCTTTTGAGCAACAATATTGCACTCAGCTAGAAATGAGCTGAATTTGTGTTCGCTCTTATCACGAGAGAGAGAGAGAGCGCGCGCGCGAGAGAGTGCAAAGTTCCATTAAATCGGGGTTTTAATACGCTTGTGTTGCGCCAACGACTTCAGTTGTGACGAGCAACAGTTGGCGAACAGTTGCACGCAGGAGATCGCACAATATGTCGTCGAGCAGCATTATACCCAGTACGGTTAATCCGGATCTGGAAAAGGAAAGAGATGCAGCGAGTTTCAATAGCGAAGAGTTCGCCGCTTGGTGGGCTGGCGGTGAAGAGCAACTCAAATTTAAGAGAAATCTAAGTGAGTGTGAATTAATTAACCGTTATCTTGGAAATATTATGGAGCAAAGGTGCAAGCAAACCTTTTGTTTTGCAGCTGATAAGCTGCTCAATTTGTTAACAGTGTACGCTAAAAGTTTTACAACACAATAACAAAATTCCATATGTTTTCTTATTCACGGTGACTCGGCACTTTTTTCTCATCTTGCAGAGGAATATATGTACAAAGATTTCGATCCGGATGAATGCGCCCTGTTGCAGTACAAATCGCACGAGGATATCTGTGAGTTCTCCACCAAACGCAGCATTGAGGTGGCCAAGAAGCTGCGCCAGCTGCAGGCGGAGCGTAATCCTGGCGGCGATGACTACTGGCCGTGAGTAATCATTGAAGTCTTGTTTCTTCCTCTAGTTAACCCTCTCCCCTTGCAGCAAACTCTTTGATACCCCAGAACTGTGGGGCCTACAACCGGGTGGTAATCCCTACGGTGTCATGTTCGTCATGGTCATTGGAGCCTTGAAAACCCAATGTACTCCCGAACAGTATGTGGAGTTTGGCAAACGCGTGGAACGCTTTGAGGTGTCTGCAACCTATGCCCAAACGGAGCTGGGACACGGCACTTATTTGCGTGGTCTGGAGACTCGTGCCGATTTCGATCGTGAGAAAGATGAGTTTGTGCTGAATACACCCAAGATATCCTCGTACAAGTGGTGGCCAGGAGGCTGTAAGTAGTACGCATAGCAGGAGTATGGCTTGGTTAATCTCTAACTGATTTTTCGTTGCAGTGGGTCACTCCTCCAACTACTGCCTGATCATGGCCCAGCTGTACATTGATGGCCAACCCAAGGGACCGCACTTGTTCTACGTGCAGGTGCGTGAGGAGAGCACATGGGAACCGCGTCCTGGTGTGCACATCGGTGAGATTGGCAAGAAAATGGGTTTCATTGGTGTCAACAATGGATTTCTGGGTCTGAAGAATGTGCGTATTCCACGCACCCGCATGCTTATGCGTCACGCACAGGTGCACAGGGATGGCACCTATGTGAAGAGTCCCGCAGGTGCACTCACCTACTTTGCCATGGTCAGCACACGCTGCTTGATTGCCCGCAACATGGCTTTGGTATTGGCTGCAGCAGCAACCATTTCCACACGATATTCAGCAGTTCGCCGGCAAAGTCCCATAAATCCAAAGTACCCCCAAATGCTGCAAATAGAATGTACCTTATCTAATCAGTTATGTTTGCTTGCAGATTGCCCGAGCCACAAATCATTGATCATGTTACGCAGCAGCTAAAAGTGTTCCCAGAGATCGCCACCAGCGTAGCGTATCGTTTAGCCTGTGATAATCTGTTGGATTTGTTCGATGCCACCAGCAGAGACATTGATGAGGGCAAATATGATCGACTACCCGAGCTGCATTCCCTGTCGTGTGCCCTTAAGGTGCTTTGCTCTAATGATGCTGCCAATGGAGCGGAACGACTGCGTCTGGCCTGCGGAGGGCACGGATATTTGGGTTCATCCAATATGGGCAACATTTATGTGAATGCAACCGCTGCCTGCACCTACGAAGGTGAGAACACGGTGCTGCTGCTGCAGATCGGACGCTTCTTGATGAAGTCCTGGCGTGCAGCCTTGAGTGGTGACGCCTTGGCACCCACTGTGAGCTATCTTGCCGCTGTACAGAAGAATCCTGAGTTTGGCGACTGGACTGGCAGCTGGGAGAACTTGGTGCATGCCCTGCAGTTTGTTGCTGCCAAGTGAGTGTGAAGGAATCTCCCTGACTTAACATGAACTAATGATATATTTTTGTTTATAGAAAGACGGAGCTGGCCTTCAAGAGCCTCGCCAAGCGGGTGGCCAATGGTGAAACCGAGGAGGTGGCCGCTAATCACACTGGCATCGAACTCACCCACGCAGCTGAGGTTTGCTTCTTGAGATCTAAATCTTCCACTTAGTTATAGCTTCTGTCTTTCGTCAACAGCTGCACGGCCGTGCTTACGTTTTCCACTCGTTCCACACTGAGATTACCGGATCAAAGTCCAGGAAGCGTTCGTCGCCATTGAATCGTGTGCTGGAGCAATTATTGGAACTTTACCTGGTCAATGTGACCCTTAAGAGCATGGGTGACATTCTACGCGTGAGTTCACTGAACAACGATCGATGGTTTCTGTTTTGTTTTATTCACTTTCTCTTTGTTTCTTCAGTTTATCAACCTGACGGACTCCGATCTGAGCAAACTGCAAGTTCGCCTGGAGACCGCATTGACCAAGCTGCGTCCCGATGTGGTGGCCATTGTGGATGGCTTTGATTTCTGGGATGATCAACTGAATTCCACCCTGGGATCATTCGATGGCAATGCATATGAGCGCATGTTTGAGGCCGCACTGAAGGCGCCAATGAACCAGAAGTCTGTGCCCAAGAGTTTCCATGATTATTTGGGGCCCTTCTTGAAGTCGAACATGTAAAGCATAAATAAAGTGTGTGTGTGGGTGGTGCAATATTTTATTATATTATATTATTATCATTATATATTATATTATTATCATTTACGGGGCTTTCTGTATAGTTTTTAGTGAGCTTTTATTTGTTATTTTGAAATTGTTAGCTTATCTCTTGTTTCTTGTTGTTTTATGTAGCTTATTGTCGCTCTCTTTCTCTCTCTCTTTAGACAGCTTAAGAGATAATGCGAGTGAGAGTGAAACTTTACGCTCCCAGCCGGTTTACGCTCTTCGAGCATGCGCAGTGAGTTTGAAAGCTTTTCCGTTTGATCGCACTTTGCCCCCCTCAGCTTTTTTTATATTGAGCGTTTTTTGCCATCCAATACTCAGTTAGTTTTTGCATCTTCGAGCGACAACTCCGCTTTTACCTGCTTTACCAAAAATGTCGAAAAAAATGTCTAAAGTTAAGAATCTTATTCCCAATACAGTTAATCCAGATCTGCAGAAAGAACGCCTCGCAGCTGACTTCGATGTGGAGGAATTTGCAGCCTGGTGGCAGGGCGGAGAGCAGAAACTGAAGATTAAACGTGAAATTGGTAAGCTTGAGTTTGGAGTGAGACTCTCTCTCTCTCTGTCTCTCTCTCTCTCTCTCGATTTCTCTGGCGTGTATTGATAAGAAAGTGCAAGCAATATTTGTGTTTATATGTGTGATAAGCTGCAGGGGGATTTGTTTTTTTTTCGGTTTTGTTGGTATCAAAGTGCTCCAAGTGTGCCGGCAAAGTCCAGTAGATAATATTCAATATCTGATTGCATGTGTAAATTGTGATAAATGCCTAACAATTTCCTACCCTTTGAATTTATTTGTACTGATTATTTCCGTTGAAATTGATTCCGCTTATCAATCAGGATGCAGACAGCACAAAGTCAATCCAAAGATTAAATGCAGACTATCTGCACAAAGTTTTTAATGGATTAGAAAAGATTAACCATGACTAATAAGATATATTATTGCCACAGAGCGTGCCATCTTTAGTGATCTGGAGGATGGCTATGGCATCAACCATGAGTACATGTCCCACGAGGAGGTCTACAATTGCACCGTGAAGAAGGTGGCCGAAGCGGCGCCCAAGCTGAAGGCTTTGCAGAACAAACTGAATCCTGGTGGCAAAGACATTTGGCCGTAAGTACAAATCGAATATATTCGTTATCTCTAACTCATCCCTATTCCTTCCGCAGTGGCTGTTTGTATTGGCAGCAGGCACATGGCCTCTTCCCCGCCAATCATCCTCTGGCCACGCATATCACCATGTTTGTGGATGTCATCAAGGGACAAGGCACGCCAGAGCAGGTGGAGAAGTGGGGCACCGCTGCGGAGAACTGCAACATTATAGGAACCTATGCACAGACAGAGCTGGCGCATGGCACCAATGTTCGAGGCATTCAGACTAGAGCGGATTACGATATCAGGAGGGGAGAGTTTGTGCTCAATACGCCCAATCTGGAGGCCTACAAGTGGTGGCCCGGTGGATGTATGTATTGTGCATTCTACTTCTGTTGGATTATTCCTAATGCTCTACTTCACTCTCTCTCTCTCTTTCTCTGTCTAGTGGGTCACACGGCCAACCATGCCATGGTGGTTGCTCAGCTCTACATCTCGGGCAAGCACAAGGGCGTACAAATGTTCATTGTGCCACTGCGAGATCCCGAAACTCACATGCCGCTCAAGGGAGTGGACATTGGGGAGATTGGCAAGAAACTGGGCATGGCTGCAGTGAATCAGGGATTCCTGGGCCTGAACAATGTACGCATTCCACGCACCAACATGCTGATGAAGTACGCTAAAGTGGATCGTGATGGTACCTTCACTGCCAGCCCCGCTTCCAGGGTGAATTACTTGACCATGGTCTACACACGCTGCTTGATTGTCAACTTGAATTCCATGCTGCTCCTGAATGCGGCAACCATTGCCACACGCTACTCGGCTGTGCGTCGCCAGAGTCCCATTGAGCCAGAGTAAGTTGTGGAGTAATATATGTTTCTATGCCATATGTATTTAATTGCTTGTTTCCTGCTCATAGCCAACCGGAGCCACAGATCATTGATCATGTGACGCAGCGACTGAAACTGTTCCCGGAGATTGCCACGGGCATTGCATATCATCTGGCCGCGGAGTATATGTGGGGAATGTATGATCAGACCGTGCAGGATGCCAACAACGGCAAGTTCGATAAACTGCCCGATATGCACATCCTGTCCTGCGCTCTGAAGGTGCTCGGCACCACCGATGGTTGTGCCGGCATTGAACGTTTGCGTCTATCGACGGGCGGACATGGTTATCACATTGCAGCCAACTTTAGCAACATCTATGGCAATGCGGTGGCTTCCTTCACCTACGAGGGTGAGAATACTGTGCTGCTACTGCAAATCGGACGTGCTCTGGTTAAGGCCTGGGGTGCCTACACTCAGGGCCAAGCTTTGTCCTCTTCGTATGCCTACTTTGATGCTTCCATTCAGCTGAAAGAGTTCCCGAAGTGGGATAACTCCTGGCAGTGCATTGTCAAGGCGTTGCAGTACACGGCAACACAGTGAGTATTCGCCATCCTCCATCCTGCAAATTGGATGCCATTGCTGTGGATTAATCTCATTCATCTTCACTTTGGCTTACAGCAAGACCCGCATCGCCTTTGAGAACCTTTCGGAAAGGATTGCTGCCGGCCAATCGCAGGGAATGGCTGCCAACAACACTGGCATTGAGCTGACCCGTGCTGCCGAGGTGAGTTGTTTGGCCAGCGGGCACAGGTCTCTCAATATATCTAATTAATCTCTTTGTGCTCCCGTTTCCCGCATCCCCGTCTAGCTACATGGACGCCAGTTTGTCTGCCAAACGTTTGTCGAGGAGATTACCGGGCCCAAGGCACAGCAACGTTCGCAGGCACTCAACGCGGTGCTGGAGAATGTGTTGGAACTGTTCCTGGTGCAGACAGTACTTAACAACCTGAACGAAATACTGCGAGTAAGTCGAAGGCGTAATCTCTACCTAAGTCTCTCCGACTAATTCAATTAATTTCCTATTCATAGTTTGTTCCTCTGAGCGATGACGATCTGCGTTCACTGCAGAAGCGTCTGGAAGTGTCCCTGGAGAAATTCCGTCCGAATGCGGTGGCCATCTGTGATGGCTTTGATTTCCATGATCGTGTGCTCAACTCCGTGCTGGGTAGCTACGATGGCAATGTGTATCCACGCATATTCGATGCAGCCAAACGCAGCACCATGAACCAAAAACCTGTGCAGAGATCTTTTGAGACATATCTTAAGCCCCTGATGAAATCTAGTTTATAGATGGGAAATCTGAAATATATTGACACACTGATCGCATTGTTTAAATTAGTTTTATACCGTTTTTATTTAGCAAATCAAAACCAATTTCTCAGTACATTCAGCGCATTTAAAAAACTAACAAACTAACCGCTTACATAATAGCAATAAAAAACGCATTATGTAAACCTTTGAGAGAGAGAAAATTCAAAATCATAATAATAATCATAATAAAAGTAGAATGTACTCATGTTTGTGTGTGTGTCTGTGTTGCGTGTGTGATAGAGAAACAAAAGTAGTACATGTACCATATAAAAAGTTGCAGTTGCGTTTTTTACAGTGTAGAAAAAGTTGTATTTGTATTTGTATTCAGAATGCATTCAGTTGTTGTTGTAGTTCTTCTTCGTTTTGTGTGTGTGGATTTCTTGAAGATCGATCGATAGACTTGACAGTTTTTTCTTTAAACATTTTCTTGTAGTAGTATGTTTTATGTATGTATGTATATATGTATATCATTAGTTATTATTAATTATATATGCATTATACATGATCATTACACACACAATTGATTTAGTTCGCTTAACTTTATGCTATTATTATTATAATTATTATTATAACTTTCGTTTTCATAGTGAAAATATGGCATATGAGCGTTTAAATAGAAATCAGCTGGTTGGGTTTTGGGGCTTTTTTTGTTTAACAACAAATATTGCGGCTAATTAATGTGTGTGTTCCCAATGTGTGTGTGTGTGTGTTTGTTGTGTGTGAATTCTCTTTTAACAGTATGCGGGAGCGTAGGGGAAATTGTAAACTTAACAATAATAAATTTTTACTATTGCATTTTAATATATTTGATTGGTTTTGTTCTTCTTCTTGTAGAATTGAAAAGATTGTAAAAGAGCGAAAGACGAACGTAAAGCTAAATAAATGCACAATTGTTCATGCGTTTCCTTTTGTTTGTGTGTTTGCTTTGATTTGATTTTGATTTTTAGCCATGGAAGTGGAAGCCGTATAAAATTTATAATAATTCTTGTAAATTAATTTAGTTAAGCAGACAAAACTTAAGTAAATCATTTGAAAATTGCTTTGTTTCTTTCATTGTGAACCACTTTCAATAAATATCTTTATCGTTTCTTTCCTTGATTTGGTTTTTCAGTTTTTCTTTTTGTTTTTAGAAAATAGTAGAAATTGTTTGTTTTATTGTTGCCAGGAAAATGTTTTTACGCTTGTTTATCATTTTGGTTTTCATTCTCATAGTACTTTCTTTTTTGTCAATTTTTATTCTTGTTTTTTAGTTTTGTTTTTGTTTTTCTTTTTTTTTTTAGGAATTACACTAATAATTACATAGTTAGCTTATGTATAATATATAAACTTAAAAACATTTATGCATCGATTTCAAGTTGTTTTTATTTCTTTTTTGTTTTTGTTTCGCAATGTGCCACACAGAGTTCTCAGTTAAAGTGGGCCTGTTGTTGTTGTGGTTCTATTTGATGTTTTTGTTTTTGTTTTTTTTTTTGTAGCTGCCTTTGTGGTAATTCGATTCGATTTAGTTGTGAAATTAACATTCATGTGGTTTACAGATTGGCGCTTGTTATCTATGTAAATGTATTCATAATATATTCGCTTTATTTACTTTCAAGTGACATCCAATTACATAATTATGTTTTGTTTGTGTCTGTGTCTCTGTGTGTCTGTGTGTGTGTGTTTTGTGTATTCAGCTAACATATATTATAATAATATTCAATATGCACGAAAAGTTGTCAATTTACTTTTTTCTTTTTCATTATTTTCCTTTTTTTTTGTATAACTTTGCGTTTACATCTATGTAGTAGAGTGTGTGTGTGTGTGTGTATGTTTGGGTGTGGGAGTGTATTTGTATTATTATTATTATGTTGTTTTCTCTACGCATTATATTCATAATTAATTCGCTTAATTTGCCCGCCCTTATATTGGTTTTTATTTTTGCTTGTTTTTTGTTTTTTTTTTTTCACTATTTATATATATATAATATTATATTTTTTTATATTAAATTTCGCATGATTTAATTTGCTTTTTTATTGATATTTTGTTTTTGTTTTTTTTTTCGATTTCCGTTTGTTGTATTACACAATTTACTTAAAACTTACTTAATTAGAAAAGTTTGCACACACCCACCCACACACACACACACACGTGCGCACAGACATCGCTTACACCCACACGCACACACACACACTGTGCGCTTGTTGTGCGTGCGCCCGCGTGTTCGTGTGTGTGTGTGTGTGTGCGCCGCATTTGACTTACAGGTAAGTTTGAAAATGTTCTTTTGTTTTCATATTTTTTTTTGTTTTTCTTTTTGTTTTTTAATCTGTTCTTTTGTTTTATTTTTTATGTTATTGACCCCTCGCGAAAATTGTGTGATCTCAAGTGTTCTTGTTGTTGTTGTTGTTTGTCTGCTGTGTTGTTAGTTTCTGTTGTTGTTGTTGCTTGTGTGGATTGTGTTGTTGTTGTTGTTTGTCGCGCAGTGTATGCGAGCTGAGCTTATCGAGCATATCCATCCAAATAATTGTTGTCAATTGTTGTTGTCATGACTCTGCTACATTCGTTTTAGTTGTTTCGACTAACTGCCACGCCCCCTTAACTCATCTCAGCCAGCCAGCTTAATATCTGCGCGCTGTGCCATTATCTCAGGCGTAGAATTCACGATTATTCGCATTTTTCGCATAGGAATTATTGGCAGGCGAACGCTTTGGCTCGTCCAGCGCATAGGAACCCTCGTCCTTTTTCCGCATGCGGTAGACAATGAACATGACCACGAGTATGGCGCACAGGAGGCCCACCACAGCGCCGCCAATGACAGCTAAGAGAGAGAGAGAGAGAAAAATTAGTTAATAAATTCTCATATGAGATATATGAGATATCCCAACACTTACCGGCCAAAATGCCGGGCTGCGCAAAGAAACTGGTCGTGCGATCGTCCTCGCTCATGATGACCACCTCGTTATTGATGCCTGGCCTCTCTACGATCTTCGTATCTGTGGGCTGGCTATTGATGTTGGTGTTGGGATCCAAGTGGTGCACACCGCCGCTGCCACCCGCTGTAAAATGCAAGTTGCAAGTTGTAAGTGTTCATTTTAATTATATGTTAATATGTTGCATATTGTCGAAATTGACGTGCAGTAAAACAACACAAATTGATATTACGTATACGTAGATAAACCAGTGTCCACAGTTTTGTGTGTGTGTGTGTGTGTATTGAGTGTATATGCGTGTTAATGAGCTGTGTGTGTGTGTGTGTACGTGTGTGAGTGATATTTACAAGGCTTTTGCAGCTAAGTACGTTGTTTGGGTTAGTTTCAACTTCTAATGCAATTAATTCTACCAGAAAAGTGGCAAAAATTTGCCAAACTTATTTTCGCGCAGCTAAAGAAAAGTTTTTTACTATCACCCCCCCTCCCCGCTTGTCAAATTTGCAGCTCATTTTTCTTGGCAGCAACTCCTGCTCTCAACTTTTGCGTGTGACTTTTGTTGACCCAGTTTTGCATAACTCAACTTGAAGTTTCACTAGCCGTAGCCTTTCCCGTTTTTCCGCTCGTAAACACATGTCTGAAGGAAATTTAATGCCAATTAGCGCTCAAACAAATGATTTTTAATTAATTTAATTGGCATTTGCCACCCATTGTGAATGTCAACAGGGGGAGGGGGGAACGAAGGGAAAGGGAAGCAATTTCAGCTTTCGCTGTGTTTGTTTTACCTTCCCTACCTCCCCTCCCACCCAGTTGAAATGAGCTTAACGCAAACATATTGCTTATATAGCCCTTGTACTTTCTTTGCTTTCACAGGCAAACACAAATATATGGCAAACAAGCGTGTAATATGCATAAGTGTGTGTGTGTGTGTGTGCGTGCGAGGGGAGTAACACAAGTACGAAAAACCTTATGCAATAGTTAACTTTAATCTTCATTTGAGTGAGGGTTTATAGACGAATTATACCCTTATATATAGTGCCTTATTTAACTCCAGTTTCTAGCTTTAAAATAGCCAAAACCTGCAGCTAACTTTTACAGCTTCCTATCACATACTTCTCTTCCTACCCTCGCCTGTTTGCACACATGTGTGTATACACAAGTCTCGGCAGCAGCTCGACTCTAACTGCTTTGACTGCCGCTTCTGCTTTGATTCATTTCCTTTTTGGCTTCATCTTCTTGTGTTTGGCTAAATGAAGAACTCATTGAAGTCAAATTTGGCATATTAATTAGGATATACAAAGCCAACGGCGGCAGCGGCGGCGGCGGCGGCTTCATTTGTGTAAGCCAAGACACAAATAGTCTTTCAATAAGTCCATTGTCTATAGCTGCGTGTTATGTCTATAGATACAAGTTTACAAAGCGCTCAAGTGCAGCAGCAGCAGCAGCAGCGGCTCCTTGCACTGGGCGTGGCATTGCGAGAGAGCTGACTATAAATATATTTGCCATGGGGCAGACAACTCTTCCACTGTGTGTGAGTGTGTGTGCGTGTGTGTGTGCTGTGCTGCACATTTTGCTGGCTGATTGAAAAATGCACTTAGCACACACAGCCAGAGGCGGCGGCAAAGAGGCGAAAGGCAATGGCAAACGGCGTATGGCAAATACGAAATGGCAAAGTGTACGAAATTAGATGCCAGTATATTGATGTGGGCGTGGCCAGAGGCGCACACACGCTTTAAAATCACACTGATTGTCAAAGCCAAAGCCTTGCAGAGGGCACTAAACGCGCCAACGCGTCGTATGAGCAACAAACAATGTGGCAGCTTCCAGTGTGCAGCAATGCCAATGGAGGGCGGGGAGGAAAGAGAAGTGGGCGGGCAGCTAACTTATTGGGGTTGGGTACGCTTGCTGGATCGTTTCATACGGTTGCTTTGCCAACCAAGTGCCGCTGCCACCGATGTTCAGTGATTTTTCATGTGAAGTGCGCGCACTGTGAAGTGTTTTCCACTCTCTCTCTCTCTCGATGCCAGCATCAAATCACTGCACAGCTTAGCGAGTTTTCCCCCAGTAGGAGAAGCAGCAGCAGCAGCTTCAGACAGTAAATCTAATGCCAAGGGCGGCAGCGGGAAAGATGCTGTGTGTGTGTGCATGTGTGGGTTCCATTAACACAAATACAAAAATACACTCGAATCTGCTGCTGGCGTGCGGCTCAAAAGCCAAACAAAATGGCAATCGTTGATTGAGTGCGCTTTGCCTTGAAACTAAATCGATTGTTTGTTTGTTTCTCTGTTTTTCCGTTTGTTTGCCAGTTCTGTGTCGACTTATCAGCTTTAGCCGACAGCTCACAGTCATTAATTAATTTCAAGTTTTATTTTAAAGAAAATACTACAAATCCCCAAAAGAACGTGCTGCCAAAAGTTTATGGAAGGAGGTGAGACAGAGTGATGTCGAAATGATTTGGAATGATGCATGAGTTGGAATGATGAGAATATTTGTTTAAAATTTGCTAAAAATATATATAGAGTGGATATCCAGTTAGAGAGGGCATTTTTTCTTTGATTGAGACACACGTAGACCAAGAGAGAGAGACAGAGAGAGAGTTGGTAAGCGCGCGCGAGTGTGTGGAAAACAGAACTTAACTCAATTTATACCAAAAACAAAATAATGGGTAGTAAATAAATTAAAGCACTTAATTCAGTTGACTTATAATAAATTGGGTTAATTAAATACTGCAACAATAAAATAATAAAATACTAAAAATACATTAAAGACTAATTAAGCTACCGCCAACCTGGCAACAACAACGCACACGCTCGGCAATTAAATTGCCAATTTTGGAGCGCGTGCCTTGTTGCCAAAGCGTGGGAAAAGGAGGCAAGATAATTGATACACCTTCAGCTACAATATTGGCAAAATGTTTACAACAAATTGTTTCTTGCAGTGTTGACTGAGTATACGAGATATTAAAATAAAATAATAAAACACATGCCAAAACTCGATAAAGCATAATATAGAAATGTGCAAAAGCATGGCAAACAAAAAACTACAAATACAATGAAGGAAAATAAACAGAAAATAACATAACATAACAATAGAGACAAAAGGGAAAAGGATACAAGTATAAAAACGATACAAGAACACAGAATACAAAGCAAAAAGCAAAAAGGACAAACGCATAAGCTCAAACGAAAAACAAAAACGAAATTAAAAAAAAAAAAAACAACTGACGTCTGTAGTTTGATTCCTCCGTGTTGGAAACATCCGATTTACTCTCTTTCTTTTCCTCATCCTCGCCTTCCACATAGAATTCGTCGATGTGACCGCCGCCATTGATATCGGATCTATCGGTTGATGTTGTTGGGATTGATGAGGCTGGGATCGCGGTTGTTCGTCCGACATCGTCAGCACCATCGATAATGCCACTCTTATCAATAGAATCGGAATCGTATTCGTCATCGTTATCGTTATCGTTGCCGTTGACGTTGCCGTTGACGTTTTCGATATAACTGTTGCCACTGTCAGGGCGATCGTGATCAGCGCCATCACCGCTGCCCTGTATGGACTCATCTGCATCGTCATCATCATCATCATCATCATCTTCTTCATCATAATCATTTTCATTATCATTCCAATTCGTTGCTGGCGTGGATGATGAAGTGGAAGAGGAGGAGGAGGAAGAGGAGCTCGAGGTTGGGGCTGCTGGGGTTGTTGTTGTTGTCGTTGTTGTTGTGGTTGTTGTTGTTGTAGATGATGTGGTGATTGTTGGTGGTTCTAATAGTGTTGTTGCTGTTGTTGTTGTTGCATTGAATTGATTTGATGTTGGTGTCATATGATCTGCTGTTGGATATAAAGATGATGTTGTTGTTGTTGGTTTGTGTGTGTTTTTCGAATTTAAATTATAACTAAAAGTAATATTAAATATGTTGTTGTTGTTGCTGTCGCTGTCCAAGTTGTTGTCGTTGTTGTTTGATCTTAAATTAATAAACGGTTTGCTGCGCGTTTGGTCTGAAATGGATTGATTGGGTATGGAATCTATTGTGGATGCTATTGTGGGCATTATTCTGGATGTTTTAGTGGTAGTGAGTGAGGTTATGTTTGTGAAAGAACTTGTTGGTGTTGCTACTGTTGTTGTTGTGGTGGTTGTTGCTGTGACTGTTGTTGTTGTTGCTGTTGTTGAAGTTACTTGGGAAGAAGCTACACTAGCTTGATCTTTACCGATTGTGCTGATGTCACTACCACTGCTGATGATGCCGTTGTTGTTGTTGTTCTGGTTGTTGTTGTTGATGTTGTTGAGGTTATGATTATTGTTGTTGTTGTTGTTGACGTTGGTGCTACTACCAATGATTGTGCCACTATTCGCTTGATGATTATTATTATTATTATTATTGTTATTATTATTATTATTGAGATTGATATTGTTGTTGCTATTGCTGTTCTGGTTGCTATTGCTGTTGCTGTTGATGTCGATTTGATTATGATGATTGTTGAATCTACTCGAGATGAGGTCGTTGTTGTTGTTGTTGTTGTCGTTCGTATTATGCTTACTATTTCGATTGCCCTGCGAATTATGCGAACTATGTTCGGTTATGGCGTCCTCGTCATCGGGTCCAAAACCAGAGCCAGAATAATCAGGATCCTTTTCTAGATCGTCGTGTATCTGCAAGAGAAGAAAAAAAGCAAAACAATTAGAGAGGCTGTATAATAATTATACTTAAATTTCTAGTACATTTGAGCATATAAAATTCTCGCTAGCTTCTAGCATTACATTTAAGATAAACAAGTTGCTTTTATGCTCATAGAAAACTTAAGAACTCTCGCTCTCGCTCTCTCTCTTTCTCTCTCTCCATCTCCCACTCACTCTATAAGCAAACGCTTGTGCGGCTAAAAAGTGTTGCCTGCTTTTGTGCGCAACAAATGGCAACGATTTGCATTGAAAATTATGCGACTGCCATGTCCTTGACAGCAACAGCAGCAGCGCGTACAATGGCCGCATGAGAGAGCGGGTGGAGTGGGTTTTGGAAGTCTCTAGTATGACAAGGGGGGCGTGGCAGTTCCCCCCCTCACACACACACACACACTGGGGACACATTTATATGGCCATTGTCTGACAGCGGCCCCAGCGGTTGACTGTTGCGAGTGTGGCTTTCATGCCTTCACTGCGGTTTTTGCGGTTTATTTGGGCATGTAGAGAGGGAGCAAGAGAGACAGGAAGAGGGAGAGTGAGGGAGAGGGAGGCAGCTAGCGACACACAGAAGACAGCTGGATAGACACACAAAGGCACAACAAACTGTGACCAATGATAATTGTCATGGGGAAAGGCGGCGGGCAGCGAAGTCAACGCTTGTTTATTTACTTTAATTTTGTCGCCAGTTTGTGGCACACAAAGGACAAGGCAGCAAGGACAAGAAGAGGGCGAGAGAGAGAGAGAGAAAGAGAGAGGAAGGGAGAGAGTGAAGCAGCAGCGACTTAATTGAATTTGTTCACGCGTTATGAAATGCCAACATGTTTGTGTCTGCCTTGTCTCGTCTATATGGCTGACAACATTTAAGTCTGGCCACGCCTCCACACAACTTTAGCTGTTATTGACCATTAACAAAGTGGTAATAAGAACGCGTTAGACGCAGCTGCTTAACACAACAAGTAGTCATGGCTCGCCCCTTCCTTCTCACATGATAAACTTGCGGAAAGGTTCCTTCACCTGCACAAAGTTTCAGCCCCATCAAAAGATGCCGCAACACCCAGGATATTATCATCGTCAACGTAATCAACATTATCATCGGCCTGATGGAGCCAAACAGCAAACAAATTGAAAGCATTTGCTCTCTGTTAATGACCACTTTGCCAGGAATTGTATGACCCACGTGCCGTAGCCTGCGAGGAGTAGGAGCAGGAGGAGGAGGAGGAGAAAGAGGTGATGCTGAAGGTTTAACTCAAAGTCTCTACCCATACTCGCTGTCTGGTTATTCTGTCTCTCCCCCTACCCATGCAGTACCCAATTTCTGAGAATAATCCAAGATGATGCTGCTCCAGCTGTACTCTCGCAAATCTCAGGTAAGTCAAGTGAAGCTTTTCTTCGGGGAATGCGGCTTTTATTGGAAAAAAAAAGGAAAACAAAAAGAACTTAAGCCTGAAAGTGTGCTTCAGATTTGCAGCATTTCAATTGCGGATTTTAACCCCAAGAAACAATAATACAAAATATGTAATACTTAATATTTCTCAAGAATTGCAGAAATTCAAGGAAAAAGGGATATATGAAGCTAGAGAGCTGATATAGCTGCTTAACTAGTTGCAAGTGCTACTTGGAACTTTTAAAGATATAATTATAATATGAAAATGACTGCCTCTATATATGAAACTTATAAAAGTAAAATCCTTTGACGCAGCTATTAAAAAGTTATTAAAAAGTCAGTTGAACTGCTGGGATTGCTGTCAAATTCAGTGGATATAGAGGGTTAATAAGGTGCTGTATGTGTGTGTGTTACCAGAGTGTGTGTGTGTTGTATCAGAGTGTGTGAGTGTACCTGTCATAAACTCAAGCCACACAATGTAGCTCATTAATAAAACATTGTCTTCGAGCCAATTTACGAGCTGCTTTTGAAGAGGTAGAGAGAGAAGAACGACAAAATCAACAGAGCAGAGCAAAAGAGACGCAAGGCAATAGAGAGAGAGAGAGAGAGAGGCACAAGAAGAGAGGCAGACAGAGCGAGGGAAGCACGGAGAGACGGTCCAGGGACAGGCAGAGCACATTTAATTAAACGCAATTTATTTTTGGAGACCAGTCAAGCGCCAAAGTACATGTACATGTATTGTAATTTGTTTTGGACACACACGTACACACACATAGAGAGACACACCCACACACAGGCACATGTCAAGCACACACTCAACAACGCACACACTTATCGCAAATTGAAAGCACACAAGCCGCCGGCTCTAAAACTCACTCTCTCTCTCTCCCTCTCTATCTGGCAATCTAAAACGAAAACAATAACAGAAAAAATAAAAAAAAGAAGCAGAGAAAAACGAAAAACTGGAAAATTGCTCGTTTAACACGCTTATGGCGAAAATTTGTAACGATTTTCACTTAACTTCAGTTTGTGTTTTCGTTCAAAATTTAATTAAAATATTTTTGCGTTTCGCAAATTTTTCGCGTGTGCATACGCTGCGTATACGCAACGCCAGCGTCCAAACACCCTGCGGGCTGCCATTTTATGGCGCTCATAAATCGAGTGTATGAGTGCGTATGGGTGTGTCTGTGTGTGTGTGTGTGTGTGTGTGTAACAAGAAATTTACTCAATTGCAGCCTCATAAAGCATAACAAAATGTTTTGGCCGCAATACGTGGCAGTTTATTTAAAATGTTTTTCTTTCTGCTTTCAAACACGCTTGCTGCCCCCAGCAATTAGCCGCAGCAGCAGGGTGTAGGGTGTAGGGTATAGGGGGCGTGGCTGATCGGTCAGGCGTGCCAAGACTTTGGCTGCAACTTTAATTGCCTGGCTGCAAGGGTGCACAAGGCACATTTGTTGCTGCCTACTTTGCGGGGCGCTTGGCCTTAAAAATGAACTCTCCCTCCCTCTCTCTCTCTCTCTCTCTCTGGTGTTGGCCAAGTTACCCGAATTGCACTTTCATAGTTGCGGTTACGCTTACTTAGACGACAGCCAAAGGGTGTAGCAGGCTTGCAAGAGGTGCTGGGCAGAGAGGGGAGTGTGCACTTTTTCTCTCATTTTGGCCATGGCTCTTGGCTCTTGACTGCCTTGCCTTGCCATGCCTTGCCTGGCCTCATTAAACGTGCCCCGAAAAAGTTTTACGATCGATAAACCGAGGCAGCTCTTTTGCGGGCTGCAACTGTGAATTTTATGCAATAAATTGCTTTGTTAATAAAACATGAGCTCAACGACGATGCTGCTACTGGCAACTGATGCTGCTGCTGCTGCTGTTGCTGCTGCTGCTATGTGGGTCATGCATGAATTTAAATGATGTCATTTGAACGTTGCCACTTGCTGCCACCTGCTGCAACTGCAACTGCAACACGACGGCAACAGCTGCTGCAACGTTTGCCCCTTTTAGTCCGCTTAATGGCGTTGACTTTAATATTTTGCGCATTAAATTTGCATTTGCAGCCAGTTCCCTCTGACAGTTCCCTCTGCCAGAGCTGCTGCTGGCCAACGTGGCGTATGCTCAACATCACCGCAAATGTATGCAAAGTCGTCATACAAGTTCGCAGTTATCTGCAGTTAATAACATCGCTGGCACAGGCCAAAAGACATCATAAAAAAAGTTTCAAATTGCATTTTCAAGTTTTTTCCTACCAAATTCTCTTTTCTTTAATGAAAATTGTGAAAAGAAAAGCTGGAAAACTGAGCGAACACAAAAGAAAACTGTCGAAAAACAAAAAAACAGTGCTGCGAGCATAATGAGCGCGAAATTGTGTCAGCTTGCTGATGTGCTGTCTGAGGGGGAGCAGGGTGAAAGGGGAATAGCAGCGGGGAAGCCTAGGTGAGGCAGGGAAGCGTAGCTGAGGCAGAGCAGGCCAAGGGAGAGGTAGAGGCACACACGTCTTATGCATAAACAACAAGTTGCACTGCAGCAGCAGCAGCCTGAGTTCATAAATGAGCTGCTGCAGGAAATTACAGAGTCTACACTGCAAGAAATTACACATAATACTGTTTATATAATACAATATTATCTATAGCAGCTACAGCGCAACTGCTAGTCGCGCATACCCTTTGTGTGCGCCTTTGCAAATTTACTCATGGCGTTTCTTTGCACAGTGCAAACATCAGCGTAGCTCTTGTCGTATAGCGAATATGACCCCCACGCCCTCGTCCTTGCCAGCCCGAGACTTCAGCGTCCTCCTCCCTTGGGACACGTTGTTCTGCTGCATAATTAATGCATGCGAAATTCAATTTTGAGTGTATTTTTTTCAGCTCTTCTTCCTGCTCTTTCGCTCTGTCTTTCTCTCTCTTTGTTTTTTATCTCATAAATAGACAAACAGCGCAATGTTGCCTCAATTGGCCCTGTGTCCCAAACCAGATCGTGATATATGTATGTATATAAATAACTATATATATTTCCAAACTTAGCAGAGGGTGAACAAAAAAAAGCGAGAGGAAAAATGAAATCTTTTTTTTTTGTGCTGGTTAAGAAAACTTTTGCTGTCCAGTTTTGAGTTGCTTCTACTCCCTGCTCCTCCTCTCTTTTCCACCTCTTTCTATAACGAGTAAATTGTCGCTTTGACAAGCTGCCTCTTGTTGCAACATTTCTCTTTGCCTCTGCCTCTGCTTCTGTGTGTGTTTGCGTGTGTGTACACATATTCGCAAAACAACAACAGGCAGAAGAACAGCACAACACAAAATTTTTTGTAGTTATTTCAGTTTTCAGTTTTTCTTCTCTTCTCCCCTGCCACCTCTTCTCCTCATCTCCCCGCTTTGTTTCTCTTGCTGCTGGTCAGTTTTTTGCAGCATTTGTTGTTGCTTTCGTTGCTGCTGCTGCAGGAAATGCTTTTTGCAGAAAGTTTTGTGCATTTTGTGTAGTTTTGCAAATGTGGTCATTGCCACGCCCCTTGCTGCCGTGCCTTGCCCCGGCAGCAACCACAGGCTAGCTGTGTGCCTCTTTCTCTCTCTTTCTCTCTCTCTCTCACTCGCATTCGACATGTTCCAACTGCATTGGGCAGTTCAATTATAGCCAAGTTCTGAGCCATCAAATTCTAATTTATTTACATGCAGCAACAACGTGCAACAGCAGCTGCAACGCTCTCTCTCACTTATTTGTTCGACGAAATTGCTTTCTTGAGTTTTCAGTTTTCGATTCGATTCGATTCGTTTCGCTTGTTGTCCCAAATTTCCAAAATATCGAACATTTTAATAAAGTCTCAATATCGAATATTTTCCCATGAAATTTCCAAAAGATCGAACATTTCTTAAAAGTCTACATTTCATAGGGGGGACCTATGAAATTTCCAAACTATCGAACATTTTCAAACTATCGAAATTTAATCGGCCTTTTTCCAGCTGCTGCCAATGATGCCACTGCTGCTGCTGCTGCTCATATTCAGCTTGAATTGCCCATTTACATTTAGATTGAGGCGTAATGCAATCAAATGACCAGAAGGAATTTTATATGTGTGTAGAGTATATATGTATATGTGTGTGTGAGTGTGTGCATAGTGTGTCTGTATCTGTGTATTTGTGCCAGCTCACACAGAGATAACCCATATTCTACAAGGTTTTTTTTTTTGGCTTGCCTCATTTGGCTTACATTAAATTTGCATTATGCTGACCTCTCTCTCTCTCTCTCTCTCTCTCTCTCTCACTGTCTCTCCTTCTCTCTCTCTTTCTGCACACTATGCTAATAATTGCCCCCCTTAAAATGTGCGCAGTAAATTGAAAAAGTTTTGGGGCCAAGAAAATACACCTAAATATCAGTTACATGTTAGTGCACACTCTGCCTTGGCTTGGCTTTTCATTCGGACAGCGAGACTAAAGGGAAAACTTTTACTTTTCCTGCCTCGCTGGCGATAACAATACAAACCGTGTATATGTGTGTGTGTGTGTGTGGCAAGTGCCTGTTGTCGCGGCCTTGCAACTGCTACAATAGTTGTCTGACATACTTCTAAGTCTCGTTCTCCTCCCACAAACAGTTGGCAAGTTCTTACACCCTGTACTCAAGGGATAAGGCGCTGTATAATGAGACTAAATGGACTTTTGCAGCGTGAAAGGGGTACGAGGGGTGGCAGGGTTTACGGGGAGAGGGTACAAACAAAATGGCAGAACAATCGTTAATCTAAACTAGCTGAAAACTTGCTAATTTACAACGTTCTATGCGCGTTTTGGCTAAGTAAACGCAGCAGTCGAATATTATTAAAAGAGTTTGCCGTTTAGAGTTGCCACATAACAGTTTAGAGTGACCATATATACATGAGAAAGCTGCTTGCTGTTGGGTAACTAAAATTTCATTAGTTATATACGTTTTTTTTTTGCGAAACTGTTCAAAATTCCATTTAATCAAAAGAAGCAGTTGAATATGCTTTTGTATAGATAATGTTGCCACATTGCACTTTAGAGAGACCATATATTTAAGAGAAAATTTCTAATTGTTTACTAACAGCAATTCAAACAGTTGCATAAGCTTTGAAGTGCATAAAAGTTGAGTAACGTTCGAAAACTCTTCAAAATTCCTTTTGAAATCAATTCAAATACAAATACAGTTAGAAATTGAACTGTTTTATTACTTGTGCTTTAATTGGGGCTTTTTTTAAAGCCACGTATAAGTGACTATAACCCACATGCGTTTCGATTTCTATTATATTTCATGTGGCAGTCTACTGGGTATCCCTGTAGTCAAGTGGCAATTGTGGCCTTCTCTGCTTAGCTTATTGTTGTTGCTACTCTCGTCTTGTTGTTGTTGTTGCTTCTCCCCTTTTGTTGTTGTCTTCCTGCCTGTTGTTGTTGCTGCTGCTTCTTTTCGCATTGTGTTGTTGGCATAATTTGGCACTTAATTGGCAGTTTGTTGCCTCTGCCTCTGCCTTTGCTGCTGTTGCTGTTGTTGCCTTTGCATTTGCATTGCGCAGCGCAGTCCATGCAGCTCAGGCATGAACATTTATCAAGCTCAGCATGTCTTCTGCTGTCATCATCGTTGTTGTCTGCCTTCTGCCTTCTCCCTCTCTTCCTTTTTTTTCTCCTGCTGCTGCTGCTGCTTCTTCACTTGTTTGGTCTGTTGGCGCTGTTTCCGTTCTGTGTAACGCTTTGTTCTGTTTTCAGTTGTTGTTTGTCTCATTGTTGTTGTTGTTGTGGTTGTTGTTGCTGCTGCTGCTGTGCGTTGGTAAATTTCAGCACACACCATTGCATTATATTTTGGCGTGCACGTCAACCGGAAAACGGAAATACGCAAATTTGCGCATTCGATGCGACTTTCTTTTTACTTGCTGTCTCCCACTGGCTTGCCAGCTTCCTCCCTACATTTCCCTCTCTCTTTCCCACCCCTTGCTATCTCTCTCTCTCTCTTTTTCTCTTTGCTGTACTTTTATCACGTGCAGTCAGCCCGCTTGGCTTATTGCTGATGAGCTGCGGACTTGATTTATCTGCCTGTCTATCTCTCTGTTGCTGTCGCTACCCCTCTCTTTCTCTCATGTTCTCTCTCTCTCTCTCTCTCTCTCTCTCACTCTATGGCAGCATTGCGGCAACTTGAGCTGCGGCTTTAATCGCTTGCTTTAAGCTTTTAATGCGCTTTTCGTGTTGCCCCACGCAATTTTGTCCGACGAGCGAGTTTTTGACACAAATTTGTTGCCATCCACCTAATGTTCTCTCACGCCCTTCCATCCCCTGCCACACTCGTCTCCTTGTCGTAGCGAAAAAAAAATCGCCAACGCAGCATCGTCATCATCAGTAGCAGCATCATCATCATGATGCGCTGCTTTGCTGGCGCAGAGAAAATCAATAACCGCACCCAGGCAGCAGGCAGCAGGCGGCAGTCGGCATTTTCTTTCGTTTTTTCTGTTTTTTTTTTTTTTTGTTTGCCTCTACGGCCTCTATTGCCCATTGCCCATTTCGCCTATTGGCCTCGCACCTCTCTACCTCCCTCCCTTCCTTACCGCTGTCAGTTATTTTCCTTTTTCATTTTTATGCGTCGCATCAGGCAGGCAGCAAAATTATGTGCGCAAATTGCGGGCCAAAGTTCACCGCAGACAAACAAAAACCTCAACCTCAATTTCAATTTCAACTTCCACTTCAACTCCAACTTCCACACACACACAGAGGCGGCGCAGCAACCGCAGAATCCACACAGCATCCACAATTGTGTCGCAGCTAATTTTTATGGCAGCGCCTAAAAGCAGGCAATGCAATTTGAGCCGTCACAGTTTGCCTATTTTTGCCTCGCCTCGCCTACTGTGACTGCTGCCTGCCTGCACTCGAAAAAGCTTTCAACTTCTTAGCCCTCGTTAACTAATTGCGGCAGCTGGCAGACAGACAGCCGACGACAGCTTGCAACTTGTGGCATAATTAATCCGCTTTTAAAGGCCTTGCTGCTGCTAATCAAAAATAATCAAAGGCGTCAAAGTTTGTGGCTTAAGTTAATCGATAAATGTTCTTACAGCGAGGTTAAGTGCAGCTTAGCAGCAACTTAGACACCTTACTCAGGGTCCGCTCTTTCTCCCTCTCACTCTCTTAACGACATCTCTTGAGGCAATTTGCATGCGCTGTTGCAGCTTAGCACACTTTGCAGCTAATAAGACAACATTTTTATTACACTTTGCACCACGCTGCTTCTGCTGCTGCTGCTCCCTGATGAGCTCAGCCAAGCAATAAACTCTGTCAGCTTATGGGCGTGGCAGGGACTTGACTAGGTACTTGTTAAAGTTGCTACTGCTGCACCTTACACTGCTGTCGCTGCAGCTGCCGCCCTTGCTGCTGCATTTTAATTGCGACACCAGAGACGCGAGCAGCTTCAAGTGAACTAGGAAGACAGCATGCATGTGTGTGTGTGTGTGTGTGTGTGACTTGCCTGCCATGGCACATCATTAAAATTTTAATGCCCACCTCGCCTTGGTGATAACGCAATGGGTGTGACAGATGGCAAGCTTTCTATGCATCTAACTGTTTATACCCTTCGACAATTGAAAATGGTCAAAAAAAGGGTATACTAAGTTTGTGCAAATGAACCCATAAAGATCTGTCCGTCTGCCTGCTTAGTTTGAGGCAACAGATCTCACCTATTAACCAAGCTAAAGATACCAAATTTGGCATGAAGGTTCCTTTATATAATCGGCAGTTCAAGCTTATATCAAATGATTGATGCCACAAAAAAAATTTGTTCGATATTTTAGAAAAATTTTGTAAGGGTCCCCCCTATGATTTTTCAAAAAAAAATTTTTTTCCTAAATTTTAAATCGCGAGTTTTTAATTTTTATCGATTATGGAGCTCAAAATAAGTACTAAACAATCGTTTAAATCGATTTTAAGCGATACTTAATTTTGGCCCAAAAATCATGTCGAATTCGTCTAAAAATAAGACATGTAACACACTCAACAGGCCGGGTACCCGCAAATTACACCGATCGTAACTTTCTTTAAAATCAAGCGATTTTCACGTGGAATGACATTTTGCTTATGATTTAACAACATAAGTGATTCTACATTTGAAAAATACCATAAACGGCTTTTTAAAAATGTTCAATATTTTGGAAATTTATGATTTAAAAAAAATTTTTTTTTTTTAAATTTCAAATCGCAAGTAGCCTTGTTTTCTTCTCTGCAGACTCGACTACACGATGAGCTGAAAAAAATTACGCAAAGTAGCTGATTGCTATGAAAGTGTGTGACATATATTAAAGCTGATTGCTATGTCAGCGCGTAGGATAATTAAACGATTGCGTTGGCAACGCGAGGAGTAATAAAAGCGCAACTACAACTAAGAACTACAAGTGCAATTCAATTAGAATAATTGCAAAATGGCTGAACATCACTTTAATTGATATATTTGCGTAGTTAACACTCTTGAAATTCCCTCACATACAAAATTCCAGCTAAACTTGCTGCTGGCAAATAGTTCTACAAAACCGCGCTGCAGAGCTGATAAAGCTTAACTTTGCTGCTTTTCAACCAGTTTGCAAACAGAGAGAGAAACATTTTTGGTTTTACCTCAATTCATTTGTTGCTGTTGCTGCCATTTGCTATGTGCCATGCCTGCAGGGCTGCAGGCAGCACAAGGACATACTCGTTAGCTGCGAGGGATCTTAAATGAATGCAAATCACGACAGCTTCCCCGCCCCCCGCACTTGTCGAACTACTGAAATATTCATAATTAAAATTGAAATTGCTATTGATGCATTTAATATGTGCCACACACACACACATACACAGAGAGAGAGAGCAACTACATATCATTTATACGAGTAAATATTTTGACAGCGCATTGTTTGACTGATGAATGCGAACCGCATTGTTGTGGCAGCCTGCGAGAGAGAGTGTGTGTGTGTGTGTGTGCATGAAAACCAAAATAAATGGTCTTGTGTACTCTCAGCTCTCAGCTCTCTCCTCTCTCTCTGCCCTTCCCTGCACTGCGGTTGCATTCAAATAGAATGCCACAAAGCAGCAGAGTGGCAGCAGAGCAGCAGAGCATCAGCTGCAGCATCAGCCTGGGCCGCAGAAGGTGCATGCCCCAACGCAATCAACGCTCGTTGCACGTATGCAACAAATGTAATTAACTTGCAGGCCAGAGCGAGACAAACCGAGAGAGAGAGAGAGAGCTGCAACATTTTGTGGCATGTTGCAGCTGAGCAAACTGTGCTGAATTATTCATGGCATTAAGACAAGTTGCTTGACCCAGCAGCGCAGGCTGCAGCCAAGCCACCAGCGACTTTAAGACGAGCTCCAAGCGAGCAGGTTCAACAAACTGCGTCACGTTGCACGCCTAAAAGCATGCAACGTACACTCAAGTGTGCGGTTACAAGTCAAATTGCAACGTGGCAGCCAAGACGACGACGACGACTCCGACGACGACGCTGACAAACGACAAATGCCAGTTGCCAGTTGGCAGTTGGAAAGAAGCATAGAAAGAAGGCATGAAATAAAGCACAAGACATGGCATAAGGGAAGTAAGCAAGAGAGGGCAAGGGACAGAGCAGAGAAATGGAGACTATTTTACAGCAGCAGAGCCTGAGAAATAGTCATCGTCTCTGGGGATGGAGCAAAAGACTCCCCATAGAATAGGGGGCACATCAACATCAAGCGAAGCATTGACTAACGAGCGGCTCGGGCAATGTGTAAGCAAGGCAAATGCCTAAGTAGATGCAGCAGCAGCAGCAGCTGTCTAGACTAAAGGATACCCTGTATGGCGTGAGTTAAATGCACTCAAAACTTGCGCATGTTTTTTGTAGCATACTTTGCTGCGCTTTTTGAAAAGCTTCTCTCAAAACTCGGTCAAGCATTTTGCGCTCCTTTCATATTTCAATTTAAAACACATTTAAATTTCATGCATCAATCAAAGTACTCTCTAAGCTGCTTAGCAGAGCATTTTCCCTCCTCCTACCTCCGCCTACAGGGCTGAGGGGGCGTGCTTGGCATTTTGAACTTTTTAAATTGTTCTGGCCGCACACACACAACCGAAGCAGCTTGTAGCTGCAACCGCAGTCGACTTGCCCAACTTTGCCTCGAACTGCACTCGAGTCCAAGTCGAAGGCAAAGTCGATGGATGGCAAACTGCAAGTCGAAGTTGCTGTCAGCTTGTGCAACGATGGCTTCTCGCTTCTCGTGCCACGCGCGCTGTGGCATAATTGAAGTTCCGCATGGATCCTGTATCCATGCCAGTCTACTCTACCTGTCTCGCTCTGTCTACCTGCCTGCCTGTGGCATTTGCAATTCAAAACGTTGTCTTTGAAGTGCAGCTGCAATACGAGTTGCTTCAAGTGTACACGTCGCTTGCTGCTACCGCTGCTGCTGCTGCCACAAAACGTTGCACTAATTGAAGTGGCAGCCGCAGCATCAATGCGGCCATTCAACAAGCGTAAACACGTTTGTTTTTAATTAAAACCGCCCATGCAAATACACTGTAACTAATCAAATTTGATGCTAATCGCCAAATTAACAAGCCGCAGCAACAAATGAGAGACAGAGAGAGAGAGAGAGAGACGACGACGACTCTGCTTGTCTCCCTTTCAAGGCAAATCAATTTTTCGTGCGATACCAAAATCAAATTATGGCTGCTTATGGTTGCTGTCTACGCTTACTATGTGTGTGTGTGTGTGTGACTGTGTGTGTTTGTGAGTGTGGCAACTTTATGGCACACTTTGCAGCAACAAATTGTCGTAAAGTTAAGCGAATTTATTGCCATAAATTATGCAGCAGTAGAAGTCTCCCCCGAAAGAGAACGGAAAGGAAAGGAAGGGAAAGGAACCAACCCACAACACGAACACACACACACACACAGAGTCAAAGCAGGCGGCCCAAGCGTTTGTGCATAAAAAACAGAAACAACGAGAGAGCGAGACACACACACAAACAAAATGGCGTCGACACAAAGCACAGCAATGGCTACGGCAGCAACAACAACGACAACAACAACAACAGTTTGACAATGATTTTTCGCTTGACTTCAAAAATGATATGGCCTTTCGCGCGGTTGTCCTTGCTGCTGTCGTTGTTGTTGTTTTTGTTCTTGTTGTGTCTTTAATTCAATCTACATGCTTGTCGCGAAACATCTTTACTTGCGCAATAAGCCACACGACACAAACACAGACAAAGGGCACACACACACACATACAGAGACTCATAAGGGGAAACAGGCCAAAAAATCCCGTTTTGCTAATGTTATCTCGCTGTGCAGTCTCATTTGGATTAGTGTAGACCCAGCCCGTTCTGTTTGTGTGTATGTGTGTGCTTAGGAATTAGGATTGTGATATAATGCAGTAAACCATTTGTTTACAGTAGAGAGCAAGGGGTGCTTGAGGGACAGCCCAGCAAGACATTGAGTAATGAATGCAGGCGGCAGCAGGCACCAGACGGCAGTCAGCTTTGTGTCAAGTCTAGATCAACATATAACTCGTTGTGGCGTTGCAAAAAAAAAGGGCACACTAGTACAATAAACTGGCGGGTGATAAAAGCAGCAGATACCCTGTAAGAAGTGTCTGTTATGGCAACCAAATATGATCTTCCTTCCACGCTTACCTATTTTTGCTATGGGTTCATGTCACCACTAACTTTTGCGCTAAAAAGCATGCTACAAAAAATTGCAAACTCTAAGCAGCTGCTGCAACTTTTTTTGCGCCTATTTTGCAAAGGGTATACAAACTCTCTCACACACACATTGTCACTCTGCTGGCCACACACAACCGAAACGAACCGAAAGGAAAGCCAACATATGCTTGTGCGCCTGCCATAAACTCATTTCGTTTTTGCTGAGCTGCTTTGGTTAACATTACAATCACAATAAATTTCAATGTCTATCGAATGTAGAGCTTCTAAAACACATACCCAACATACTGTGTGTTGTGTGTATGTATGTAAGCCTCCGCCTCTGTGTGCGTATGTTGTGTGTGTCTGTGTGGAAGAGTGTTGGTAAGCCATGCATTATGTATTATGTGCGCTGTCACCAATAAATTCCCATGTAAGCAAGTGATATTGACAGCCTGAGTAGAAGAGTCAGCGACAGTAACAGCGACAGCAGGAGCGTTGAAAATTATATGCACGTACTTAAAAGCAGCCGTAGCCAGGACTTAGGAACTCAGGACAGCAGTGTAAGGGATTCAGTATGCCAAGCATTCAACGGATTCGCTGGATTCGGTGAATTCAGTTTGGAAAAGTAGCGCAGACAGGCAGACAGAGAATGCGAACACACACACACGGACAGACAGGGAGAACCATTCACACCGTCAATACAAAACAGATGCCTGCTGTTTACATAAACACGTGGGGTCAACACACACACACACACACACACACACGCCCACGCACAACACAAACGTAACTGTAGGTGATGTGGGTGCAGGCACATACCAAGTGCTTATACATACATATAGTGTAGTTGAGCACTGAGAGAAATTTGGCAGAACCGAGCTTAAAGAGGAAAAAGATGACTTGCAAGTGTAGATATACAGTGTGGATTGTATTTAATAATGATATTAAATGATTTGCCATGGATTCTATTCTAGTTGTGGTTCAAGTCTTGGCTAACACTTCGCTTATAACTATGCTATGAATTTGCAGGAAACGCAGTCCTTTACTTCTATAACCTTAACCCGTTTCTCTCAGTGCACTCACTCAGCTCGAGCTGGCTCTATTGGATGCTAATGCTTTGCCAGTGTGTGTGTGTGTTCGCCGTGTCAATCGATGTTAATTTATTGTCAATGCGCATTTACCAAATGTGTGCGGAATGTGTGACACAAATACCAATCGCATGCGAAATGCGTATGCATGTGTGTGAGTGAGGATAGAGGAGAGAGTGTGTGTGTGTGTGCGTGTGCGTGTATTTGAGTATAATTGTGTGTTATGCAAACAGTCGCCGGCTTTGCCGAAACACGTGCGACATGTGCACGTTATTAATCAACAACGCAACGACATATACAGCATGCTGCATGCTCCCCACAACCAGAAGCAGTAGCAGTAGCAGTTGCCTTTGTTCGTGCAACGTGCAGCGTGCAACGTGCCACCAATGTTGTTGCTGCTGCTGCTACTGCTGCCGTGGCTATAAATGCAATGCAATGTGGCTTATTACGACAACAAGTACGGCAGCAACAACTACAATCACAGCTACAGCAACATGAACAATAGAGTTGATCCCAGTTACCCACAGCAGCTGGGTAGGTTGCCCACGACCTACGGTTATGTGTTGCAGGTTGGCTTTGGGTTGTGCGCAGTCAATGCAGCCGCCGCCGCCGCTGCTGCTGCTGCTGCCTCATATTTGCATATTTGCTTAGCTGCAGCAACGGCAACGGAGGAGGAGTTGCTGCAACCGACGATGCTGCAACAAGCAAATCTCATTATCTTGTTGACACGCCCACCAAAAATGGCCGGCAGCCTGAAAACGTTGCCATGTTGCAGGTTTGCCTCAATGTCAAAGGCGAAACATGTGTTAAATGCGGCAAGTGGCATGTGGCAGTAACATCGCGAAGCAGCGCTGTCTACACACACACGTTGTCATAAATCATATGCGACATATGCGTTGATTAACTCAGCTTCGTCTGTGATTAATATAGAACAAGCAGCAGCATGACGCATTTAGGCGTACATAGAATTCATCATAATTTACTAAGGAGCGCGCGCAGAGAGACAAATGTCAAAGGACAAAAGGGGGCACAGGGACACAGGCAAGAGCACATTTCATTGTAAGTCATTAATAATTCAGTTAACACTCGCAATGACATTGCACGACGAGAGAGTCACGTGAAGAGCGCGACCTATTTAAGAGGCAAAGAAAGAAATCAGCTTGAAGTGAGTCTAATACAATTTGAAGTAAATACAAGTTAAGAACATATAATGTTTTGTCCTCTATAGTATCAACCCTTTAAGCTGTTAAATGAAATTCGCTTGTTCCTCACTTCAAGAAGCTTTTTAGAACTACATGATAATTGCATCGAACTGTGTTTACACTTGATTAAAGCACAAGTCAAGCTTGATGAATAATTTATTACAGAAAAACAGACCCTAAACTGCTGACGGTTCTGGCAATCGCTTAAAGCCAAAGACAGTTTCAATTTCCATAAATTTTCTAATTTTCAGCACGTATCATTTGGCATAAATTGAGTAGCAGCGGTTTCCGTTTGACATTCAAGACGTACTCCGTCTTACTTATATTTGCAGGCATAATGTCACGTTGAGGTCTAATATTTATGCCGAGACTACGACTACGAGGCCATTGTGGAAGGTAGTTTAATCAGTTTAAAGCGAGATGCTGCGGCTGCTCACAGGGTTCTTTTCGCTGTCGAGTCCGGAGAACGCAACGGAGCGTATAATAAATTGCATTTGCTTGAATGTAATTTAGAAGTTGCACAGAGAGAGAGAAGGAGAGGGAGGAGGGAGGTGAAGTACGAGAGGAAGTGAGGAAGATGGTGGCAGGGAAATAGCTCATATACAGACATGAGTAGCAGCGACGTTGGCGTTTGTCAGTTGCATAAAAATGCCAACTCATACGTAGCAAAGCAGGACATGCCAACTCAGTCAGGACATGCAGCGTCGCAACGGAAATGGTGCAGAAAGAAGACGTCAGTGGCAGTGCGGCAGCGCGGCAGGGAAAGGGGAAATTAGAAAATGCCACAGCGCAGTGCACAGAGCGACAGAGAAAGAGAGTGAGAGGGAAGACAGAGACAGACAGCAAGAGAGGCAGCTGGACAGACGCGGCCGCTTTGACAACAAGAAAACAACAGCAAAGTTGGCAACAATTTGAGCTAAAGCTTTTGGTCTGCTATCTGGCTGGCCTGCCTTTCCTCCGCACACAATCTCAGCTAAATATGCAACACACACACACAGAGAAGGAGACAAATGTATTTTAACTCCTTTTTTTGTGTGTGTGTTTTGGCTTATGCAAATTGAAAAGAAAGGACATTCGCATTCGTTGTTGATTTAGTAACTCGAGCGGCGCACAAAAGTATGCAACGTGCCCCGCATTGCTGACAGATTGAATTACGCGTGCCACGTTTTCCTATATGCCCTCCCTATGTATCCCTCCTCCCTCATCCTGTGCCTTTGCCATTTCTATTTGCACTCTATTTGCTCTTCCTGCTGCGCTACGGTTTGCCTTTTCTTTTTTGCTCACTTTATTTGTATTCGTCGGCGTTTTCTTTGAGTTTCAGCGAGTTGAGTTGAGTGTGTAAATAAAAATGGCAGCCCGAGCAGCAGCAACAGAAGCGGCGACATTGGCGAAATGTTTAATTAAATCGCACGCAAGCAGTGGAAAAGGAAATCGAAAAGCAACCGAAAAAATAAAAATAGAGGAAAAAAAAAACAATTAGAAAAAAACTCGCAGAATTTAATTAAACTTTATTTTTGCTGTAATAGCAGCAGGAAGGGAGGAGGGAGAGCGGGGAAGAGCGCACAACAATGTCAGCGCAACGCATTTTAATTAGTTTCTTTGAAGTGTGTGTATGTGTGTGTGTGTCGACATGCTCTGCAAGAGTGTGTGTGCGAGCGCTAAAAACAAATCAAAAAGTCTGCGCCAACAATTGATGCAGCGGTTGCTGCTACACGGCTGTGTGTGTGTCGATGTGTGTGTGAGTTTGATGTGTGTGATATGTGGTGTGTGACAGTGTGTGTGTGTGTGGGTTTTCAATGTATGTCGAGCAGCGGCTGTCAAAAAACTTTCAAACAAATGTCGCTCACATGCCAAACACACACACACACACACATACACCGTAACTACACGCACAACACACAAGTGCCAGCTTGTGCAACAACAACAACAACAAAAGGTGTGCTCGTGTCTGTGTGTGTGTGTGCAGCATTAACATTTCATGCGCATAAACAAATGAGTTTTCAACGCCAACTTTTGATTATATAAGCTGCCATTTCAGGCCAAAACGTGCAGATTTTTTTTAGCCCCTCCTTACCTACTCCTCCCAGCCACTCTTTCCGCCATCTTTATTCACAACTTGGCACAGGGCATCATGAGTTTTGTTGCCCAACTTTGTTAAGTGTAAAGGGAAATAAGTCAGGAACATAAGGAAGCGAGATATAGTCAGTTATGACTCTCGTTTATCTACTGTCTTCCCTTCACGTCCCCTCTCTCTCTTCCCTCTCCATCCATCTCCCTCTATTTCCATTTCTCTCTCACTGTCTACTTGACTGTGCCATGTGACGCTTTTGTGGCACATTGACAACGTTTTGAAAAGTTGCAAGTCGGAATTGAAAATAGATTTTACAGCAGTTTCAGTAGAAGAGATAATGATGACAAAAGTCAGGGAGAGAGGGAAAGGGAGTGTAGAAAGAAATAACGTAGGGAGATTAAATTATGTTTAGGCAGTGGTTTAGGGGCTTACATTGAAGATCTTTCTACAAGCAGAGATAATAAAAGAGAATTGTAAATAGGCAAAAAAAAGTATACCTTATATAAAGAAAGAAACGGACTGAAGAATGTATATTTTAGATCTGTAGAACATACGCTACATATAGAGGGAGATAGAGCATTAAAAATAGCGCCATATAAAGTACATTTCTAGCCTTTGTTATTTCTATTCCAAATACTCATTGCATTTGCTAGACTTTTATCCAAAAAAACAAGCTAAAAAAATCGTGCACTCACTCAAATTTGTTTGCAGCATGCGCATAATTAAAAGTACAATTGTTTTTTGCAGTCGAAAAGAATCTCTCCAAATATTTGTCTATTCTTGGCTACGAGAACATACCAAACTGTACTTTTTGCCTCATCATTTTTCCCCCAGTTTTTCCTCTACACGCTCGCTCTCTACGCGTGTGTTTTCATCCGGGAAACTGCTAAAACTGACCCCAAGCAATAAGGTTTTCATAGCTGTCTACAAATGCGATTTTAATATGCACACACAAAACTCCATGAAATATGCAAATGGCATAAAAAAAGAGCGGGCAAAAACACAAGTGGGGAAGGAAAAATCAACATGGAAAACAAGCTTAAAACACGAGTTCAAATCACGCAAAATGCTTTTAACTTTTAATCATTAGCTTATCACAGCACACAGATACATACATAGGGAGAGTCTATCTGTATCTGTATCTGTACACATGTGTGTGTGTGTGTGTGCGTGCTGCAGGCCAAAACTTCTGGACATTTGGCTGAATCAGCAGAAAGTTCGTTCTGATGCTGCTGCTGCCGATTCGCCTCTCTCTTTCTTTCTTTCGTTTTGGTTTGGTCATGACTCATGAGTTTTTCATATTCAATTAATTTGAATTTGCATTTGAATTGAAAGAAAAAAGAGAAATTTGAAGATTGCTCGACTTGCACTTACCCCGCCATGTCCGCCGGATCCTTCGGAATTCTCGTCATCGATATAAATTTCATCTGTTTTCAAAGGCGCTGCCGCTGAAGGCTTCACAGATTTCTGGAAAAGAGAGAGGAAGAGAAAGAGGGTAATCAGTTAGTATATATGCAATATATGTATAGAGTATATCAGAGCGTTTGATGAAAACTTTTTTAATTTACAGCAAATGCAAAGTTTTGTTTGACTCGTGGCAAATATGCAAATATTTTCATTTCATTAATTAGAGAGAAAGAGAGAGATGAGCAAAACGAAATGAAATACGGCAAAAATATATAGCGAATTTTGTGGCGAAATAAAAGAGAATATGGTTCTTTCCATTCCCCTTCCCCTTCTCAACTTTATATAGCGGTTGACCGCAAACAATTTGCATGCCATTGGCTCGTAAAACAATTAATTAAGAATTTCGCAAATGCAACAGAAATGTCAACAACAACAACAACAACAATTGTATAACAAATGCAATTTTAATGATGCAACTGTACAAATCAATGAAATATTCAAAAGTGCAGAGACAGAAGATACTGCTGCACGACGGCCAGCTACCCTGGCTGCTTAATCTTTAAGCTTTCTCTTTAATTACAATTAAAGCTTTTTATGGCTTTCGTTTTTTCTTCTTCTTTTTGTTTTATGTTTACAGGGTATTGGCGCACATTAACAGCTGCTGCTTGCATAATTAATGCCAGCCCGGGCAAAGTACTGTGCGACCTCATTAGGGTCACGACTGCAGCATGGTTTACGAGGCAGGAAGAGCAGCTGCAGGAGGAGAGTGGCAAAAGCAGAAGGAGCAGAAGGCGAGAGAGCCAAAGCAGAAGATGGCAGCGCAGATTTTTAACCCGCCATAAACCAATTTTTATAATCCCCTTTTCTGGCACAGCTCAAACATTCTCTTTATCTCTCTCTCTCTCTCTTTTTGCCTCTCGCTCTGCAGATTAGCAAAAGTCAAAGTTTGTGCAAGCTTTTAACCGCAACAAGGCGCTGTGCCTCTCTTCTCCCTCTCATCCCCCTCTAACCTGCCCTCTGACCTTAGCTACTACTGCCTGCTGCCTGCCCGCTGACATTGTCATTTATTCTACGTTTTTTTTTCTTTTTTTTTTTGCTCATAGGTGTGAATAACCGCGCAGCAGCAGCAAAGGAAGCAAAAAATAAGGAGAAAGAAGAGACAGGGAGGCAACAAGAAGCAAAACCTCAGATAAACACTTCATCTTCTGCTGCCTCGACTGCTGCCACGAATGCTGCCTCGGCTTTGTGGTTGGCTGAGCCTCAGTTGAGTTGCCAAGTTTTGCATTTGCGGCAGCTGCGGGACAGCTCAGCCCAGGACACAGACTCAGTCGGAGGCCTGGCCCAGGACACGGCATCTTTATGCATTAATATGTACACGTTTATGTAGTGTGTGCTGTGTGTGTGTGTGTGTGTACTGTGTGTGTGTGAACAAAAGTTGAATGCCTTGCAAAATGCATTTACCGCGTCTTTGGCCGCATAACGAACTGCACTCTGCATTTATATTATTATTATTATTATTATGATTATGTTTATGATTATTGCGCTGGCAAAGGCTTTGATGAAGCGAGAAGAGTATTATATGTCTATGCATACATACATAGTAACAGCCTAAACAGCTGAAAGAAGACAGACTAAATGCGATTTAAGAAGTTTAGGCGGTGTTACCACGTAGCGAAAGTTGCGAAAGTTGCGAGAGTTTTGTCGAGGAAGGCAAGCAAAGCATTCAGCTTGGTCTGCAGTGAGTTGCATAGCAGGCAGCTACTCATCTGTGCTAAGTTAGCAAGAGTTGAAGAAGTGACGCGAGTCATGAGTATAGCTTTCTTTTCATTTCTTGTTGAAGCAAGCAGAAATAGTACTAAAATATGTATGATAATATGTATATACACGTTTAATATGTATATTCTCTTGCCCAGGATCACTAGCCGAGTCGATTGAGCCAGGCCCGTCAATCCTGAGTGATCCTACATTTACAAAATAACAAAATGAATCTTATGAAATTTTTCGATATTTTGAAAATTGATGTAAGGGTCCCCCCTATGATATTTCGACAAATTTTTTTTTTCGTAAATTTTAAATTGCGAGTTTTTAATTTTAATCGATTACGGAGGTCAAAATTAGTACTAAACAATTGTTTAAATCGATTTTAAACAATACTTAATTTTGGCCCAAAATTCACGTTGAAATCGTCCAAAAATTAGACATGTAACACACTCAACAGGCCTGGTACCCTCATTTTACATCAATCGTAACATTCCTAAAAATCAAACGATTTTCACGCGGAATGACATTTTGTTTATGTTTTAACAACCTGAGTGATTCTTTTCAATTGAAAAATGCAACAGAAGTATTTCAATGACTTAAAGAAGATTTTTATTTTACCCTCAACTAATCGCCTTTGCTGTTTATATCTCTTTCTCTCTCTGTGCACTTTCACACAGCAATTGCACGCAAAGTGCTTTCGCTTTGAGTTTGTTTTCCCAAAAATATTCTTAATTTCACGCAAGAAAGAACGCACTTGTAAAGAAATATTAGTAAAAGCAACTTTGGAATAAATTGTTTAGCAGTAAAATTTGTCAAACAATTTGAAAATTTGCAACGTTTATGCAGTGACACGACACATTTTTATTTACCATAAAAAAGAGAGAGAGAGAGGCAAATAAAGAGAGAGGAAGGAAGGGGACTTCTTTTGAAAGTGCTGGCAAACATATTTCACGTATATTTTACTCTCATCGCTCGTTGCGTTTATTTTTGCTTTTTATGAATTTTAACTGGCAACAATTTGACAAAGTGGATAGGGCAGGAAGCAGGTGAAAAAGATTGCCAGGTGAGGGAGAAGAGAGTAAAGAGAGGGATGGAAATTTGAATGCAATTGTGCAGCAGCAACAAATTTCGTGTGGCACTTTGCGACAAACGGTAAAAATGAAAACGGGTTTTTATACCATTTTTGCAGCTGATAAAACCAACCTCAACCTCCCCCTACATCCCTCTTCCACTACAATGTGCCTGCACTGCACTCAATAAATCAATATAAATATTGACAGTTTATACGCGCAGGGGCGAGGTTGCCTGGGGGGAGGGCGTGAATCTTTATGCATATATGTAAATAAATAAATTTATATATTGTAGTATACGGTTATTTTTTCTTATTTGTTATCGGCACACTGCCAAAACCAACAAATAAATTTAATACGAGCTGCGAAAATGTTTTCCCTTCTTTGTTTTCTCTTCTGTTTTATCAGTTCCCTTTATTTGAAAACATTTTCAGACTTTGACTTATTGTACTTGGATATTTGTGCAAGCAAAATCGGCTCTGGGGCGAAGGAATTCAGTTAACTCGCACTTTTTTTTTTCTAGCGATTTAACAGGCAACAATCCGATTATGTTCGTCGCTCAAATTGGAATTCCTTTTCAGCGACCTATAGAAATACCAAAATATAAGAATACAAATAAGTAAAGAGAGCTTTGGGCAAGTGCTTTCAACTGGCACCTGGGGATTTCAGCTAATGCTGTGCATTTAATAATCCTGTAAGCTTGTAGCTCATACAAAGAACATTGAGCGCATAAAAGTATACTATAATTTTATTTATTTCGCGATTGTACTTTGAAAATGTTTTTATATCGTATTTTACACTTTTTTTTAAGACTTGCCTAATCCATTTAAATCGAAAACTTAGAAACTTGATATTAAAATACACGTACACAGACTTAAACATGCATTCACAGCTCATGTCACAATCATAACGTATTTGCTCTCTACTCATATTTATTCAATTAGTAACATAATATTTACATTTTAAATTAATTAACCCATTTCGATTTGCATTTAAATTAACATTTTAAATATTTATTTGCGCTTTAATAGACAGAACTTAAATTGTGTTGGCATATAATTAATTTCATAAATAATAAATAAAACTGAATAATACGTTGTTGTTGTTGTTGCTTCTGCTGAAAAGCGCAACACAGTAGGCGTAAATGGAGAGTGCTTACGAGGCGTGTCAGCTGTCAGTTGAAAACTAAAAGCGCCATTGAAGCTGTTTCAAGGCAAAGAGCAGACAGACGGCCAAACTGAACAGATTGATAGGCAGGCAGGGAGGCCGGCAAACAGACACCCGGATGAGCAGACTGACAGGCAGACAGACATACAGACAAACCGACTGGATAACTGACAGGCAACGAGCGCAACGGAAACGCGCCGCAAAGTAGGCAATGCAATTGAAACCGATGCCAATGCAATTTGCAGCTAAAGCAACGAGTATACGCAGTGTGCGCCGCACACACAGACACATTCTCGAAAAGCCAATGAAATTCGAACAGGTTCCTTGACAGCGATTGATCGATGAGAGAGACTGCAAGTATGTGTGTATTTATTAAATACCTATTCAAGTTGAATGACTGTCTTGTTTGGCAGGCAGTCAGTCAAGCATGTGCCATATGCCAGGGAAATAAACATAAATAATATATAAATGCGTTGACACTTCACAAACTCGTTATACATTTTCATTAGGCATCTGTCTGGATGTTCTCTGAGTCTGTCTGTCCGTCTGTTTGTCTCTCCGTCTGTCTATCTATCTAACAGGCCTTGCCTTTTTCTTCTACTCAAATTTCGCTTGGGTTTCTTTCTCTAGCCATGCTCAGCCATGCGTGTGTCTTGGCCATTAAGGTGTTAAGCAGTTGCGTGTGTATCTCTGTGTGTGTGTGTGTGTTGGGGCAACAGTTTTGGCCTTTGGGTTTCGACAACGAATAAAACCAAATCAAAACTTATTATGCTAGGCACACACACACACACACACACACCCAGCCAAATCTGAGTCCCCTACTTTATCGCCTATGCGTGCGTGTGCGTGTGCGCACAGGGGAAAACTTTTATGTTTATAGTAGCCATAAAAACAACAAGCAGAGTGCAAAGAGAAAAGCAACAAAACAACAAAGCAACAACGCAGAAAAAAACAGAAAAAAAAACAAATAAAAAAGAAAGGAAAATACCTCTTGATAGCCATTTTCCGCTCGAATTTGTGCATAAAACTAATTGAACAGCAAAATTATTGCACACACACGCCCGTGGGGCGAATAAACATGCTCCGCATGCAACGTATGTATGTGTGTGTGTGTGTGTAGGAGCAATAACAATTCACACATTGCTAATGAGCGTCAAATATTTAAAATACAATCCAAACAATGCAATTAGAATGAACATTTCGTTGCGAGGCTGCAAGAGCAACGCATTCAAACTGTGTGTATGCAAATAAGGCTAAAAGGTAGTCAGCGTGTGTGTGTGAGTGTGTGTGCGTGTGTGGCCGTGAGTGTTTGACTGCCACGACTTGACATAAAGCTAAAGGCGGAAATTGTTTACACACACACACACACACACTGCACAGACACTCGAGAGAGGGTAGCAAAGCTGCCACAATAAAAGCCGAATTGACAGTTGGCAGGCAGGCTAAACGACTGCAGAGACAGAGACAGAGGCAGCGACGCCTCGAAAGTATGCCACAAATATGAAGAGCACACATACGCACCCCCACACAGACAGACACACACAGACACACACACTCGCACGCTGAGCGTATGCAAACGCAACTGTGGGTTGCTGTGTAACACTGACCTACAGAGTTGCCAGGTGACCAGTTTTGCTTACAATTCGAATGGCTTTGTCTCTCTTTTTTTTTTTGCTAACTTACATGCCAAGTGGTGTGCGCTGTTTTCCAAGTGCGCGCCTAAAAGCAGGCAATGCTCGTCGCTTTGCGTTTTTCTTTTTTTGCGCCCTTTTATATGCGTATTTAATGTCTGCAGTTCGCTGAGTTTATCACAACAATAACGAGACACACACAAACACACAGTCACGCATATACACACAAGCACACGTAACTGAACTGTCACTGTAAAACTGTAGCAACTGACGGAGCGCTCAATGCGCTACGCTTGTCCAGCAACCGCACACTTCACCAGATTGTTTCGAACTGAACCGAACTGGTGCCGCTATCTTAAAGCCGCCTGCGAGCGAGCTGTGTTGTGATTAAAACACACACACACACGCGCGCAGCAGTATAGATATACGTACGCTGGGGTTGCCCAAAACAACGCTTTTGGTCCAGTGAATTGGGTCGGTTGAGATGCTGCAAAAGCGTTGGCGCTCTCTCTGCGCATGTCATGCCGCACTGTGGAAGCTTTGTAGCGAATGCACAAACCATGCGATGTCATGGAGAACATGCAAGGCAGACAGCTTTCCTGCAGTACATGCCAGACAGCTTTTGTCAGAGTCAGCAAGTTAGCCAAGTTCTTCACAAACACTATTATCAGCTGTTGCTGACGAAAGGTGGCATTGCTAGATTAACGAATGCTTGTATTACTGCTCATTTCTCACGCTAGCTGGCGCTTTACACACTGTTAATAACAGTGCACAGCTATGTAAGCCAACAGCAGGATGTAAATGTTAACATTTAAGCCAAACATACAATTGCGCTCAAAAGTAGGCAATACGAAATTGTTTTGTAACGATTATTAAGTCATTCCATTCCTTCAGTTCTTCTTGAGTTTTCTTTCCCCCGTAATTCGTAATAAGTTCGATTAACTTGAAGGTGCGAAAATAATCGCATATTCACAACAAATTGCTGCATAAAGACAAATCTGAAGCATCAAAAGCTATAAGCAACAACTTAACAACAGCAATTGGATGCGGAATTGTGGATACATATATGAAGAAGGAGGATGTGAAAAAGTTGCCTCGTTGCCAGCTCATTTCCGTTTATACAGCATCGGCGACGAACAACGCAGAATGAATTACAAGTGTCCATCTTCATAAAACAAGGCGACGACGACAACAACGACGGCGACGTCGGAAGGTGCCTGTCAAAAGGACAGCGAGATGGACGAACTTTTGGAAAGGCGGCGCCACGGAATCGGGACAGATGGGAGGAGGGAAGGAGGAGGCGCGAATCTGCCTGGCTTTTCCTATTAGTTTCGTTTAATTTGGGCCATAAATTACATTTTTCATCTACTTAATACTTTTAATGATTTTCTTTTTCCCTCTCTCACTCTCACGTTCTTTTTTTTTTTTAAACTTTGTCACTGGCCATATATAATCTAGCCAAGCGTTTGGGGAAGGGGCGTGGCAGCTGACAGGTGCACGCAAAGAATAATAAGAAACAGCTTAAGGTTAAGCAGCTTCAATGTGCTTGAAGAAAGCTTTAAGGTGGGGAGGGAAGGAACTTTAAGTACAGTTAATTGTAATTAAAAAGTAAACTGCCAAAGGGAGACACAAAAAAGCGAAACACATTTGCCTTAGGCCGTGTAATAAAAATAAATTATGCCATCTAATTAGCGACTAGAGAGAAACCGTTGACAGCGCTGGCTCACAGAGCGAGAAAGTTGCTGATAAATAATATGCCCAATTCTCATGTGTGTGTGCGAGAAGGAGAGTGTGAGCATGTGAGAGGGAGAAAACGAAAGTCGAGTGTCTGCTGGACTCTCGACCAAGAGATATATGACCGCTGGCGAAGTGCATTTAACTGTTCCTGGCGCTGGCGCTCAGTCTCGACGGCATAAATCAATTTTAATTGCTGTGCAATGTGCAGAAATGGACAAAAATAAAATGCTAACAAGTACAGAAAGAGACAGAGACAGGGGGAACAAAGAGTAAACGTGTAAAGGAGATAGCAGCAAAAGCTGAGAGCGCATTGTGCATTTGCACAATTCGATTTCGTTCGCTCAACTTGAACAAAGCAAAACTAATGAGCCGCAATTGCATTTGGGCCAGAAATTGTTGTTTTTCGCACACCAATTCAATCAACACGCAAATTTTCATATATTCTGTATAAATTGTGGGAAAGTTGGTGGGGATCGATGTAAAGAGTAACTACTATATATCTGTATTGGCTGGCAAAAACTAATTTGCAATAAATGTTACAAAATGCAAATTGGGCAAACACAGACGGAGGAGGCGCATAAATAGTTAACCAACTCTTTACACCGATATTAAGCTCAGTAACTGAGGACGAGAGTGTGTGTGTGGTTTTGCGTGTGTATGTGTGTGTGTCTGTGTGCCTGTCTGTGTGCCTCTCTGTGTGTGTGCATTTCAGAATGAATAAGCCATGCTGCATGATAAATGTTTCGCTTGCATTATTCGTTTACTGTCTGTGTAGACTACACGACTAGCAGATATGCTGTAAAATAAACATGACCCTCTATGTTCACCCTCATTTTAAAATGAATATGCCTTCTATATAAATCTGTATTTGATTTACTCAACAATTTGCAAATCAAATACAGCAAACTCTACAAATTAAACTCACTCTTCTAACTTGCCTGTCTATTCTCCCCATACATCATACAATTCCATATTCTATTCAATGTTATTTCTAAGCTGTAACCCGAGCACACCCCTTATAGTGCCAAAACTGCTCACTGAGCCAAAGATTAAATTGGCTTTTGCCATCGCAACTAAACGTTATTCATATCCGGTTGCTGACAATAGAGAGAGAGGGAGAGATAGATAGAGAAAGAGAGAGAGAGCGAAAGAGTTCTCCCACCTGCAGCAGCTGAAACGGCATATAATTTGCCCAATTTAAATGCTGCTGCATATTTCCATAACGCATATTTGCCTAATAGGCGCAGAGAAAGTGAGCAAGACAAGGAGAGGCATACAGGGAGACAGAAAGAAAGAGAGAAAGCGGATTCTCCACACAGCTGGCTGTATTAATTAAGTCAGTTTCTTGTGAGTGATTAGTTGTGTAGGCATGTCTGGAATTGTGCTGCTGCTGTGTGGAGAGAGAGAGAGAGAGTGAGAATTTGTAGACAATTTATATAATTTCCCGAGTGATTTCAATGGAATTTCTACCCGTTCCCACATTCTCTCTTTCTCTCTCTATCCCTCTCTCTCTCAATAATAATTTGAATTTCTATTTAGCCAAGTTTCATTTGCGTATTTAAAGTGATTTCTGGTGTCAAACAGATTTGTGTAAGTTTAAAATAACATACAAACAAATAACAGAACAGAAAGAACAAAAAAAAAAACATAACAATTGCATTGCTCGCGTGTCGCATTACACAAATTAATGTCATAAAACTCTGGCAATAGTTCAGCATTTAATTAGTTGCCGTATTTGTTATACCGTTTTTTGTTTTCAATTGTACGTGGTAGCAGCTTGCGCGATAATGCACAAAATGCCGCAAAAGGGAATGCTTGACTAGGCAAATATCCTGGAAAATGCTGTAATTCGCATTAACAAAAAAAAATACAAAACAATATATAGATTTTTTATCCTTTCTATATTCTACAATGATATATTTCCGTCCTTTCTCTATTCTTCTTCTTATTCACATATATTATATTTTCTGTCTTAATTTGGCTTCTCTCACCAACACACCCCTTTACAGCACTGCACAGCATTCGCAGGGTATTAATAATGATTAAACTGTAAATTTTGCATAAACAAAAATCCAATTAAAATGTATAATAAGTTATTTAATTAAATTGATATGCATAAATCGTGCTCTATGCCCTTTTGCCGGGAAATCATAATAATCACACAAGTAATTAATTTCCCATCTGTATTTTTTTTCCTACTCTCCTCTCTCTCCCCCTATATATCTTAAATTACCATGTCTCATTCAATTTAACAGCTTGTGTTTTCCTCTTTTTTTTTGTGTCATTTGTTTTTAAATTGAACTATTTGATGCGTCAGGCGGGCGGCAGGCAACGTGGCGTATGCGCACTGCGCCAATGCGGTACGCAATGAACTTGCCCAAAATACGAGTGTTAGACGCGATGCTGCTGCTGCTGCTGCTGCTGCCCGGTCCAACCAACTGGCGCCGCATAAACAACAAGCGAAATTTTACAACTTGCAACGAATTGCAAATATTTTCATGGCAAAATATGTGAAGCATCTCTCTGTACGCCCGCCCGCCCCCGCACGAAAAAACACAGACACACACGTTACCACAGCTGCTGCTACCTACTAGCTCCTACTTCTCCTGCTTCCCTTTGTTCCCTGATATTTGTGAGTTTTTGGGCTGTTTGCCACGCCCACACCGCAAGCGCCTCTATTTGCTCTAGAAATGCGTTAGAAACGCGCTGCGTGCTCCGTGCGTTCGCATAGAATGTCATTTTTAATTAAGTTAAGCGCGCTTGTTCAGTTCGTTGGTTTGAGTTCATTATACTGCTGCCACGCCCCTGCTACGCACAACAATCAACGCCCATGCCTTTATTAGGTGTACGTTGCGTGAGTGTGCGTGTGTGTGTGGGTGTGTGTGCAACGGCAGCGTCTAATGCGAATTTATAGAGCCCAAAACCCCGACACGTTGTCGACGCACTGCAGATGAGAGTACGATAGAGAGAGAGAGAGAGAGAGAGATCAGCAATTAATGCAAGCGTGCAAAAATGTTACGAGGGCCGCCAGTAACGGTATTTGTATAACAGCATTTTAAACTTTGTTAGTCCCGTTTTGGCGCGAGGCCAAATGTCATTTGCCTCCATGATGGTCGCTTGTAAACACGCGCAGTTTTCCCAATTTTGGTTAGTTAGTTGTTACAACCCTTTTTAGCTTTTTAATGAGCTTTAAACTTTTGCTTTAAGTGAGCTTTTTTTTTGGTGTGAGTAAAGTGGCGAATTTTATAGCTAGTTTAGTTAATGAACTTGCAAGTTTGTCATAAAATTGCACTGCATAAACACTTGTTTGCAGTGTGATTTGTTTTACACAGCTTGCAGACGGCTTTAAATAAATAAATAAATGCTGAAAGTTCTAGTTGGAAGTTTTAAATTAAAGCTGAAGCTAGAAGGGAGTGTTTGAAGCTTTAAGTAACTATTGAAGCAGCTTTAATCAGTTCGTAAAAGCTTTAAGTAGCTGCAGATACAGATGTAATCAGTTCTCGCAAGTTAAGCCTTAACATATATATCTCTTTGTCTGTCTGTCTATAGATCTGCTTATTCCTGTCTGCCTGTTCTTCTGTCTGCTTATTCTTAAATCTGTACATATACCATGCTTTGCTTCTTTGCTCTTTATATAATATATATTCTTACATCAAAGTTCACTTTCTTTGCTACATAATCACAACCTACTTGCAGCAGCTTTAATATCAAGAGAGAAAGCTCCTTACCCCACACACACACACACACATGATTAATCCCTTGCTTAAGCTTATGTCCTTGGCCATAGATTCAAGTTTCGAGTAGCAAAAAATATGTTTATGCGCATTTGTTGAGGTTAAGAGCTTTCACTTTTAATCGTAAATAACTGCTTGGTGCCTCGTGCCTTGTCCTTTTGCTACGCCATTTTTGCTTTTTCCGTGATAATGACACACTACAAAGTGGCTAACAAAAACACACACACACACACACATGCACAAACCCAAGAAAGAGAGTGGGAGAGAAAGATATAGATAACTTTAAGGCCCATAAGGTTTTTGTTCAACTTTCGAAGCCGCAAAACATGCGGGCCGCACTCGTTCGCATAAATTTATAAAACGATTATAGAAGATTTTCCAACTTGAGTGTGGGGCGGGTTGCAGCAGGCAGGAACTCAAGGTGCTCCATAGTCCGCCCTCGCTATACGTGTATGTATGTGTGTATGTATATGTACGCTCAGTTGAGTGTTTGTTTTTGTTTTGATAAGGCTTAGGCATAAATAATGTAACTGTTAAGCCTTTTGGGCATTTACGCTGCTGTTGTTAACAAACTTCCATGTGCCAGCTTACCTGGAAAGAGAATAAAAAAAGAGAGAAGGCATTAGTACAAATTGTAACAGAAAGAGGGAGAGAAAAAGCAAGTACAAATTAGTTGGTGTTGTCATTTGGTAACAAGTTTTTTAAACAGTTTTGCTGTCATTGCACTTCGCACTGGCAACTTTTGCTTGGCTAAAATAATATTTGGCCACAACAAAGTGCATTTAATTAAGCAAGAATGAAATGCAGGCAACAACGACGAGAAGACGAGGAGACGAGAAGGCAGTAAAAAGCAAAATAGACGAGACAAGTGAATGAAGCAGCAGCGCAGCAAATACCCTGTGAATGCAGTTGAGAGAAAGTGTGGTAAGAAAAGCACTAAGTGGTTTAAGCCAGTAAAAATATGAAATAAATCTATGACTTAGTTTTTTACATTTACTAGCTGTGACAACTCTGCCAAGTGCCCTTTTTACAGGGTATACGTTGTAAATAAGACAATGCACTGACAGCTGGCAAGGAGGAAGATTCTTCTTCCTGTTTCGCTTGACGTTGATATTGCTTTTGTTGTTGTTGTTGTTGTTGTTGCTGTTGGCTCATTATTTAGCAGCCTGATTAAATTAGAATGCGCACGCACACAGCGACACACTCTGGCACACACACACAGGCACCAACAGCAACAGCGACGCCAACACAGACACAGACAGTCCCAGACCGGCAGAGGCTTTATTTGCATGTAAATGCAGTGCATACACGCCAAGAGACGACGACGAGTGAGACAGCAATAGATGGAGTAGAGTGCACTCACACAATGATATATGTACAAGTATTGTATGTATATGTATATACGCATTTGTATATGTGCATAGTGCGAGAGCTCTCAGGCAGCATGAAGACGAAGCTGTTTTAATGAGTTGGCAATTAGCATATCACAGCACACTCACACACACCGCACACACACACACACACATCAAGGAGCAACATTCACTCCACCACACACACACACACATACACAAACTACTGCTGCACACAATCAACAGACAAACATTTGTATATATATTCTAGCTTTATTTTGAATATTATTATTATTATTATTTTTATTTTTGCGCCGTTTGTTTGTCCTGTACTTATGGCATACGTTTTAAAGTTATGGTACATGCTGCAAAAGTTTCGCAACAACAACAAATCAGACACAATAAACAAACTTTAAATGTTGTTTTTTTCCCCTCTCTCTCTCTTTTGGGCGCACAAAAGTGCGCTACAAAAAGTTAACATTCACCGCACTCAAGAGGCAACTGCTGCACGAGTGTAGGTGCGAGTGAGTGTGTGTGCGTGAGTGTTCTCTGTGTGTGTGCGTGTGTAGCTTTATTTTTCAAGCGTCTTAACCTCAAAAGTTTTTTGCACTTGTAAATGCATGTGCGATGCGTACAACTTTCAGCGCCATTTTATGCTAAATTTGTGATTGTTTACATACACACACACATGCATATGTAGACAAATGCCAACACACACGCATACACTCTACACTCTTGTGTAGGAACATTAAAAAAACACAAGTATTTAACATGTTTTTCTTTTTGCTCGATAGCTGAGAAAACATTGATGGTGCTACCAAATATGTTAAACCTTTTCATTTTGAAACAATTTATTTTATATTTGCTTTCCATTATTTATGGAATTATGAAAGAAATAGTTAGCTACAGCTGACATATGCATAGATAAGCATACTATTTGTTTATGCTGGCAATTTTATGGAGATTATACAACAAATATTAAAGTTATGCAAATTTTGCTTGAACTAGATAGAGTTTTAAGTAGCCAATGCTCTTAAGCAAAGTTGGTGTTATCACTGCTATCGATTGTTATCGTTTTCAAGTGCCTATCGAAATGCCAAAGCAATAGATAAACCTTTTTGCATGAACTCATTTGCATATCATTTTATGGTTATGCCAAAAAGTATGCTATAAATTTAATACACACTAAATATTCAATATCCAAAACAAAAAAAAAACAAAGCCCTTTAACCACATTGTTTGTGTTTTTAGAGGGTTTAGAGGGTTCAGGCACACCCATATTTATTTGAAACCGGATGTGTTTAGTCCTTTATTAGAAAAGTTTTTGCCAAAAGGGACAACAGGTAGACATTAAATGAAATTCCATTCTGTTAGAGCGCATATTTTGCATATGCATATAAAAAACACACAAAAATATAAATAAATATATGGTATAGTCGCTTATTTATTGTTGAATAAAAGCCAAAAGTTATGAATTATTTACACGAATTGATTGACATTTCAAAGGAAACAATTGAATTGCAAAAACTCAAATGGAATTTCAAATATTGCAATAAAATCCACATCCAGGCACACCCACACACAAACAGAGAGAGAGGGAGGGAGAGAGAGGGAGAGACACAGACAAACCCATTGCCGCACACACACACACACACGCACATCGCTTGTGGTAGTTAACATCGTAATTTAGCCAATTCTAATTCTAACCAAACACAATTCACCTTTGATTATCGCGAGTGTCAATTTGTCTAAAGGTCATGAATTTGCGTTTAGCTAATTAATAGTCAGCCGGAATGCTTAGGAATGTGTTAGTGTGTGTCTCCCTGTGTGTGTGTGTGTGCGTGCGAGAGTGTTGAGACATTCGCAGGTACATGCTCACACGTCTGGCATTTGGTTTTTCCAGGGGGTTGAGTTAACAATTTAATTAGAGAAACGAGGCGTACGCGAGGCGACGAGCAACAGTCGAAAGTTTGGCACAACGTTTACACGTTGACAATTACGTGTATTCTTCGCAATTATGTGGAATTATGTGTACTATTTAAATTGCAGATGAACCCTGCACGCATAAACCTTGAGTTAAGTAGTTAAACGATGCCGCTGGGAGCGAGGGGAAAATTCATGGAATTTAATTAAAAACTTTTAAAGCAAACGCATTTATTTTTCTTTTTTTTTTTTTTTTTTTGTGTCTCGCACTTCACTCTCAAGCATAATAAATTTATGTAAATTATGACACATTCACTAATTAAAAGTTACGTTTTGCAGAGGTTAATGCGAGACGTGAGATATGTGACACGAATTAAAGCTGTCCAGATAAATAAATATACTATATAGAGCAAAAACTTGTATTTGATGAATTTCAAAGTTTCACTCTGCTTTACTTTCTTTCGCTCTCTGTCATTGCTTTCTTTTGCTATTTATCGCATCATCAAACATTTTGATGTTGATTTATGGTAAATATATTTCTTGGAAATAGCAACAACAGCAACAACAACAACTAGCAAAAGTGTCTGCTAGTCAAAGCCATGAAATGAGCTAACACCGAGGGCAAACAGAAATCCCAAATAAACACAAGTGAATTGTTCAATCTTTCCTATCGCTCTCCCTTTCTCTCTCTCTCTCTCTCTCTCTCTCTCTCTGCGATTGAACTATATATTCGCAGAGCGGGGAAAATTCTATCTTGATTATTTTACGTATTTATTTTATTTTTCATTTTCGTTTTCAGGAGTTTTGGGAATTGTGCGAGTGATTTGCAAATGCTTCAATGGCCTCAGCTAGCAGATGACTGGCTTTCTTCATATCATCATCATCATCATCATCGTGAGCATTTAGTTCATTATGCTGCAAAACTGCGTAGTTTATATTACAAAAGTTTTCTATAATTTATTTTCATTGCGTTCGCATTTCTTTTCATTTTTTTTTTGTTTTGTGATTATTTATTCATTTGAAATTTGATTTTTATTTGACATGTTGACAGGCCAAGGGAATTCGCATGGCAAATGAAGCTGCTCAGTCCCGGATAAGCGCACAACGAAATCTGAATCAGAATCTGAATCAGAAGTCGAATCCAAAATGGCAGCACAATTTGCCCCTTGTCCGCGTCCAGCAGCATCGACTGTCAAAGACGACTGGAGAAACTTTTGCTGAAATTTTTTTTTGTTCATTAAGCGAACACAAAAAAAAGAAGATGGCGGAAAGAAAAACAACTGAAATGGCGAACAAATATGAATACGAGTGAGAGAGAGAGAGAGCGCGATGGGGGGGACAATATGAACTTTCGCATATGAAAAACTAATTAATATGTTGAGCAGGTAAATTGATGGTGCAAAGTGTGAAGAGGGAGACACGTAGACAGGGGGAAGGGCAAAGGGAAATGAGCATTGAGAATATCACATGCACATTTTTGCATTAATTATGCGAAAACTTTTGGCCGCACATTTTCACTTTCGCGTGTGTGTGTGTGAGTGCTTGGAGATGTTAATTTGATATACCCTGTATATAGAGTTAAGCGAAGGTAAGGTATATGAGTAAATTTAGTATTTTTGTAAGCTTTTATTGAAGTTATGCAAACGATAGTAGCTTTCTATTAATTGATTATCTATATATGCAAATTGCAGTCAATTTATATTCAGCACAATCGATAATACATTCTGTAAATCAGCATAGTAATCAATAAACGATATACGATACTGTTTTAAAACCTTTGCCACTATGAACTGCCGAAAGCCTTAACCACAATCAATAGCACCCTGTCTTAACCACACACACGCACAGACTCACACACACACACACACCTGCCATTTTAGATACCACACATGCCAGCTGAAGGTGTGTGTGTGCGTGTTTACCCTCGGGAGTGTGTGTGAGTGTTTTAGGGCTTATTGGATTTCATTAATTAAAATTGGGCTCGCTTTCTGTTTGGATTGTTAACGCGTCAAGGCGTGTGTGTGGGCGTATACTTCAGCGTATGTGTGTGTGTGTTGGAGTGTGTGTGCCAATATATTGCACACATAATTAAATTCAAATATATAAATTTCCGGCTGACTGCAAAACAAGTACTCAATATTTAATGAGTTGTGTCTAGAAATTATATTTCGTTGCCACAAAATGAACTGTATTTATGCTTGCTGTCTCTTCCTCTCGCTCTTACTTCCTTTCTTTCTCTTACTTCCTGTTTCTCTCTCTCTCTCTCTCTCTTTCTCTGTCTGTCCTGCTACTTCTTTGCGGTTACTGGCTGAGCAAGCAAAAGCAGCGCGCCGAAGGACATTTATCACAATCAATACACGACTGCAGCTTCATCCTGCCCCATCCTGGCCACAACCACAGACAGAGAGAGAGGGGCATTGGGAGGCGGATTGTAGGAGTCATCGCTGTAGAGACAGTGAACGAGAGTACGTTTCGTATTTCTATATCTGTTTATCTCTGGTTTCCCGTGCAGTTTTCCGTGCTTACACGGATCATTGAGCAACGCGGATGCGGAAAACGCGAGAGCTGCGCGCACTTCACACACAACTTGCCACGCTGCGTCGCTCTCTCTCTATCTCCCTATATATCCCTCTCTCTTTCTTTCTCTGTTTCCTGCTGCATGTGGCAATTCGAGCATAATGAAGTTATGCCTGCAATGGCAGCGTAGAGCTTAGAAAAATTGTTATTAGCAGCAACTGAAGTGGCTGAGAGCAGGAGAGAGAGAGAGAGAGAGCGAGAATGTTATGAAAACTGGCTATGATTGGCTTTATTCGTAATGCTTACGACCAGCAACGAATAAGCCAAGTTAGTTAAGTTATGCGGGTTAGACAATGCAAATAGAGGAGGGAGGGAGGTACAGAGGACGATATAAGAATAGAGGAAGAAGAGGTAGAGCTGGAGTTAGTCAGCTAAAGCTGCGGCTTGCGCAGATTGTCGCAGCAAGAAGTTTATCAGAGGAAATTTAAAGAGGGAGTAAAACAAAGACAGAAAGGGAAATAGAATAGAAAGTAAAGCTAAAACAGTAGAAGGATACATAATGAAGAAAGAAAGATACAACAAGTAGGTAAGGCTACAGTCGGGCGCCCGACAGTAAGATACCCTTCTCCCAATTTTTAAAATCCGTTACAAACGTGTAACCACTTTCATAGTTTTAAACAGAGAATTCTGCATAAATACTTCTACTACATATAGCTTACTCGCTCGCACTCACACAGCGACGCGCGTAAAGAGTAAAGCGACACGACGCAACGTCGACGTCGGCGTCGACTGCTCAAAGCAGCGCGTCGGCTGCTGCTCGTACCGAACATTTGTACTGAAAACGTTGACTTTAATAACTTCTGTGTTATTGGTCCGATCGGATTGTAATTTGGAGATTATGTTCATATTGCATTTACCTTTATACATACCAAAGCATAACTTTATAAGTTTAATACTTTGCTTAATAATCGTAAATAACCGATTTGCGGGGGCGGTGGGCGTGGCATCAAACATTTGACATAAACTTCACCTGCCCCGAATATATAGGAACCTTCATACCAAATTTGGTGTCTCTAGCTTTTTTAATAGCTAAGATCTGTTGTCTCAAACAAACAGACGGACAGACGGACAGACGGACAGACAGACGGACATGTCTCAATCGACTCGGCTAGTGATCCTGAGCAAGAATATATATACTTTATGGGGTCTGCCACGCCTCCTTATGCCTGTTACATACATTTTGCACAAAGTTAGTATACCCTTTTTTGACCATTTTCAATGGTCGAAGGGTATAAAAAGGCGAAGAGAGCAGTGTGGAAAAAAAGAGTTAGAGACGGAAATAGAGTAAGAGAGCGTCTGAAAAAAAAGAAAAACAGAAAAGGCAAGAGAAAGGCAGAGGATGAAATAAGTATAAAAAGGAGAGGGAAACAAAAGGAGTTTAAGAAAACAGAGGCAAAGGCAGAAAAGAAAAAAAGAAAAATTTTCTACTACAGTAGAGATTAATGGCTGCTATATTCTATAATCTTTATAGAAAATCTTTTTAAATTTTTGCATAAGATAACCCCAAGGAAATACAAGTAGATTGTAGAAATTCATAGATAGCATATCACCTAGTTTATTCGCATATTTAATGCTCTTTAAAGTCTACCCACTGTACTATAGAGAACCCCGCCTGACAGCTCTAAGCCAAGTTAAGCTTTAATAACGTATTATGTCTGCTGTCTGTTGATTGACCACGAACTTGTTTCGTTTTGGCACATTTAAAGCCCCCGCACTGCGCCCGACAGCAGACAATAAGTTGACAGACAGGCGCAACGTGCCGTGTGTCTCGCACTAAACTTGACCTACGTTGCCTGTCTCTCTCTCTCTCTCTCTCTCTCTCTCTCGCTCTCCCTGGCTGTTGCTATGCTCTGTCTTGCTTTTTATGTGTTGGCCAAGTTGCACTCTCACTTGTAATTATGGCAAAGTTTGCCGCCTGTCGCTTTCTATAAGCCTTCGACAATGTTTCTCGCCTGTCTGCGTCGGGTTGCCTCCGCTGCTGCTGCGCTGCTCTCTGCTCTGGCTCTGCTTCTGCTCTGCTCTCAGCTCGCTGTGCTGTGCTTGGCGTGCAGCAAAGCTGAAAATTTCATTAAAAACGGCTTTGGCAGAGGCGTGTGCTGCGCGCTACGTTGGCTACGTTCCTGACGCTGATGCTGATGATTTAGCCAGGCCAGCACACACACACAGAACGCAGACAAACATGACAGGGGCCATAAACTTGCAACGTTGTATGTGGCATGACACGACAACAACACACATTGCGTAAAATTCAATTTGATTTTGGGAAATTTCGAAATGCCTTCAAGTGAGACAGAGAGAGAGCAGAGTGAAGGGGAAAGAGCGAGGGGAGGGGTTGGAAGGGGAGAGAGTGGGATAGCGACCCAGAGAAAGTGCATTGCAGCAGCATAAATAAACTGAGTTTTAGAAAACGGTTTTGGGGGGCGCCATTGCTCATACGCCATGTGACCCCAAAGAGCGCACAAAATTGCAATTGAATTGGCAACAGCAGCAGCAGCGGCAGCGGCAGCGGTGCTGGTTGGCAGCAGGTTAAGGCAGCTCGCGAACAGGTTTGTCAATTGTTCAGCTGCAGGCAAAGAGGGGGAGAAGGGCGGCAGAGCTAGGGTAGAGTGGGGGAAGGCTACACACATTTTTCATGCACTTTGCCAGAGCAGTTTACCGCAAAACGGGTGGGGAGGGGCGATGTAATGGTAATTGTAATTGTAATTGAATATTGATCGATTACCAAGCGAAGGGAGACGATGCTGCTGCCGCTGCTGCTGCTGCTATTGCTGGCTGTAGCTGACACTGAGCCATGACTGATGATCACTCTCGCTCGCTGGCTGTCTCCCTCCCTCTCTCTCTCTCCTTCCCTCCTTCTCCCTTCCTCTCGCACTGTTTGCTGCTTGCAAATTTCATTTGCCAGCCCTTTGCCACATTTTATCTGGCTGCCAAGCACTTAAAGCACACACCATACACTCCCCACACTCCCACACCTTGTGCCTCCCCCTCTCCCGCCTACTCTCGCCCCTCTAGACCAATTTCATTCTTGCTTGTTGTGTGTGAAATTTACATATGGAAAATGCAGTTTTTTGCAATTTTCTGCTAGAGTTGGTAAATATTTTGACGATGCGTAACAAAAGATGGCGCCACCATCCCATGTCAGCAGGCAACGTGGGGCAGGCAGCCCACAGCACACACAGAGTGGGAGAGAGAGAGAGAGAGCAGAAGTATGGGTAGACGAGGTCAAAGAGAGAAAAAGAGAGAGCACTGCAGGTAGTGCAGCTGCCGAGCCTGTTGGGCAATTGGACACGCACTCAAGTTGAGCCAGTAACGACGCATAAATGCTGCACACGCATCTCTCTCTCTTTCTCTCTCTCTCTCTCTCTCTCTCTCTCTCCCTCTCTCTCTCTCTCTCTCTCCCTCTCTCTCTCTCTCTCTGGGTCTGTGCGTGTGTTAAGGAGATCGACGAGGAGCAGCTGAGCATGTGTTGTCATACACAACGCGGATAATATTTGTCAGCGCAAGACAATGCGAAAAGTGGCACACACACGCAACACCAGATGAGCAGCGCGAGAAATGGGAGGAACAGCAGTAGGAGATGCAAAACGAGGAGAAGGATCAAGAGGAGATGCTGCTGCAGCAAGATACACTGGGAGAACCAGGCGAAACTGGGGGAAAAGCAGCAGGCAGTAGGAGAGCAGCTGGAGGCACTTGGAGAGGCGCAAGTGAATAAGAAGCCGCAATGGAAAGAAGAGAGGCAGGTGAAGGTGGAACATGAGAGGGAGAAGGCGCAGCAGATGAAGGAGACGATGCAGGAGCAACAGCACGCACAAAGGAAAGCTGGGAGAAGGCAGCAGTAGAAGGTGAAGAGGGCAGCAGAAGCAGCAGCATCATCATCACCTGCGTGGCAGGCAGCTGCCTCATCGAGTTGTTTGCATTGCAACGTGGCAGAGCATCTGCACTCAATGTAAAGTCAGCCGCATTAACGTCGCACACCCTGTAGCTATCAGCTAGCAGTCCCCCTCCCCCCCCTCTCTTCCTGCCTGCCTACATTCTTCTCTGCCCCCTCTTTCTGAATTCCTGCATGCCTGTCTGCCTCATCCTACTCCCTCGACTGCTGCTGTCAATGACATTTCTTATGTTTCTTATCATTTGATGTCAAGCAGCATTTTGGAAAATTTTGCAACTAATTGACATGAAACTGTCAGCTGAGTCTTCTACACTCTGTGTGTGTGTGTAGGTGCGCCTGCAAGTATGCTAAACAAATGCGCTGCCATAGCTGGCAAAAATATGCTCGAGCATATTTCCAATGTGCGGCTTACATTTCCTGCTACATGCAGCTCATGGCACTAATGTGCTTGCCACACGCACACACACACACATATGCTGCACACACACACAGTTGCAGCACACATTTGTATTTCTCATGGCGCAAATGTTGCGAAATATGCAAATAAAATAAGCATTTCTTCTCTTGCTATTTGTCAGGCCCTCAACGCCGCCCTGTGAGTGCCACATGTTGTTGCATGTTGCACAATACTAGCTGGAGCAAAAAACGGGGCAGAGAGAGGGTGAGAGTGGGTGAGCGACTGCCATTGCCAGCTGTCTACTGCATATTGTACATATAGAACAATGGAACTGCATATCAACTGGCTTAGTGGATTGTCATGTGAAAGAAGCAGCAGAGTTTCTTTAACGAGAATAGTGTGTGGCAAGTGCAGAGGTTGCTCTAGTAATTAAGCTGTAAGATATGCATGGTTATTATATATATATCTATAGGTATACTTCAGTAAAAGTATATAGAAGTACTCGCATAAACTGCTTAAAAATCTCTTCCCAACTTTAGCAGCTTTGAACTACACAATTTTCTCACTTACAGGGTATGCACTAGTCTATCACCAGCAACCACAATTTTTTGTCTTTTACTTCTCTCTTTTTTCTTTCGCTGTCAACACACATTTCTTGTGTGTATTTGTGTGCGTGTTAGACTGTGTTTACATTTGATTTGCTCGATTCCCCATGCGCGCATCCGTTTACCAAGCATGCATGTGTGTGTGTGTTCGAGTGTGTGTGTGCCTGTGTGTGTGTATGTGTGCCATGGGTTGTTGACTCTTTTGCCATTTTATTTCTACTCTCTCCTCGTCTTCATCCTCTGCTTCTTCAACTTGTTTCACTGTCTCCGCGTTATTTGTCTGCGATTTTGCTGATGTTTGTTTATTGAAATAGCAAGCGAAGCTGGTTATCATATTTAGGCGATTACTTTAAGTACTCCCACAGCTCCCTCGCTTTCCCTATTTAGGGAATCCTCTAGAGAACTCATATACCTCCATACATTTTCAATTAGTTGTCAAAGCAAATGCCTTAGCCAATTAAATGTCACGCTCAGTCTACAAAAGGCAAATTTTCAGCTTGTTGTGTTAGTTTCGTAAATTTGCACAAGCTGCGAGTGAAATTTCGGGGAGTAGGGACTGTAGATAGGGTAGAGCATGGCACTAGCATAATTTCTCATTAATTTGTGCTGGCTTAGCAGTCTAAACACACACACACACACAGAGTCAGCAATGGATGTTTAACATTTATTTAAATCGTGCTTTTCGCAGCATGTTGCAAAACACGATAATCTGCAGCAATGCAGCGTTGCATGTGGCAGAGAGAAAGAATGGGAAAAAACAGTAGAGCAAATGCCAGGTGAACTGGCAAACGGCTTAGCCAAAGCTACAGTGAAGACTGCTTAGCACAAAACAAAAATAAAGCTTAAAAAGAAAAGCTAATCAAATGGTTAAGAAAAACCCCGATTTTATATAGTTTTCTACACGCATGAGTTGCCTTATAGCTACCTTTTTAGAAAGGCAAAGCAAAGCAGCATAATATATAATCATTTAGTAGGCCTATCAGATCCAAAATCAGCAACAACAGCATTAAATCTGCTCAAATTAATCTGCGCCTTGTCATTATAAAACATCATATCTTTTACCAAAGGCAATCTACTCCTACAGCTAAATATACATATATAGCTTGTATAATATCTACAACACAAATCCTTGTCTAGCACAGACGCGAAGCAAAGCTTAAACGATTCTTGCAAGTCTAAATCAGAGTTAACGTGTCGCCTTTTGCACCAGCACCTGAAAGTATGCTACATTAAATTTGCAACAAAGCAGGGGGCGGAGCAGCAGCAACAGCAGCAGCTAAGCACGCACACATGCCAGACACATACATATGCAGAGGGGGAGAGAGCGAGCGAGAGAATTAAGCGATTTTGCTTGTTTTTTGAACCGGTCACAACGCACAACACACACACACACACACACACAAGAAACAAGGCAATTTTGCGCTGCACTGCACCGAGAGAGACAGAGACAGAGAGAGAGAAAGCGAGCGTATAGTGAGGCAGGTCGAGGAAAATGCAGAAAATGCCGCTCTAGCCAAGCGCTGTAGTTGACCCAAATTTGTGGCAAGCTACTTGGCATTGTAACAGCTGAAAAATTCATAAAGCAAGCCTGGGGTTGAGCCTGAGCCTCAGTCAGAGCCAGCACGAGAGCCTGAACCCAGGCAACCTGGCATGGCCTCCTCCAGTTCCAGCTGCTCCCTCCTGCTGCATAACTAAGCCCCATGGCGACAGCTAATGAGTTTAAGTTCTCGACTCACTGCCACACAATTGACAGTTGCCGCACGTTGCAGCTGCACTACCCTCCTCCTGCTGCTGCCTCTGCCTGTGCTGTGTGAGGCAGGTAGACAATCACAAGTGCCACAGCCCATGCACAGCATTTACACCTTGAAAGCGGCCAGCGGGAGGCGTCACACAATTGTGCCTGGGGGAACCGTTGCAAGTTGAAAGTTCCAGCTGCACGTTGCACGCTGCACGCCAGTTGCAACTGCAGCAGGTGGTTGTCGCAGCAGCAAGAGCTGACTTCGATTGTGTGTCTGCGCGTGTTGTTTTTTGCCAGCAATTTGCCGTAATTAAAGATATATGCGTACAGCATGTTCTCCAGCGTGCATCGGTCTGTCTGTCTGTCTGTCCCTCTGTTCTCGTGTCCGGTGTGTGCGTTGTCGCCTTGCCTTAATGAAATTACATTACACAAAATGGCGCGACGAAGAGCGCAAAGCAGAAAAAACAAAAGAAATCAGCAGAAATTACATAAAAATACACTGAGAGAAAGTGGGGAGGCAGAGCAGTAAGAGAGAATGTGCGAAGACACGACAACTTCGACTTTAACTCACTGCTGTCTGTGCCAGCGCCATGTCTTTGTTAATAGAGCGAAAGAGAGAGGTGTAAAAGAGAGAGACAGAGAGAGAGAGAGACAGAGACACATTCAAATTGAATTAAAATTCCATTTGCTTAACAATTTTATTTGTCAGTTGGCAGTTTCCCTTCGCCAACTTCGATTACGTTTTATTTTTTTTTCTCCATTCGCAATTCGCGCTGACTGATTGCGGGCCGCAGACGTCGCAGGCGATGGAAGAACTTCAATCGAATGTTGCAATATAATTACAAAGCTGTGCGACAGTCACACATACACACACAAACACATATATACACTACATAAAATTTACACTGTGCAACATTTTCTTAATTAAAGCGAGCGCGACGCAAAACTTTGCGCACAAAGAACAACAATATTTCTTGCCAGCAAGTTGCTTAGTTTGTCATGTTTATGTTATTTGCGGGTGTGTGTGTGTGTGTGTGTGTGTGTGTGTTAGCCTGTATTTATTTAAAACTTTAACTTGGTCAAGGCAAAATGCTAATGGCATTTTTGGCAGAAAAACTTTTTGCCAGGCAGTCAGCCACGCAGCTGTCAAGAAGCTGCGAAAAACGAAGGCGTCTAAGTAGCCGTACGTAACGCGGACGGAACTCATTAAAATGAGAAGCAAAGCAGCCATGCTGCGTGGGCTGTCAATAAACAAGGAGGGAGGCAAGGGCGTAGAAAGAGAAAAGGGTTAAGTAGTGACAGCAGAGATACCCTTTAAAAAGGAGTAAATAATAAAAGGGAAGCGAACAAAGTGCATGCGCCATTTTTGACAGGCGCTGCAAAGTAGGCAATGATTTTTAGCAAGAAGTAATTTATAATCCGCGCTTAAAAATAGGCAACAAATTTCGTACGGAAACTTAACGAGCACTTTGTCTGCATTTATAGTTAACATGCGTAATAACACTTGCTATAAAATCCACACTTTGCATATATAAATATTGTCTAAATATATACCATACAAACAATAACAAAAGCCATCTTAGAACTACACAAACAAAGCTCTCGAAACTGGATTTAAGAATCATCAGTGAGCAGACTCTTTCTTTCACTCACACACTTTGCATAGGCTTAAAACATAATTCTCTGCGCGCAGTGAGAGAGAGAGAGAGAGAACTGACAGATCCCTAGAACAGTATGAAAATACTAATATATATAGGCAGTTTGCCCTTCAATAAGCAATTTGCTCGAAAAAGAAAATTTCCCAAAGAAAACATTAACACTTAGCGTTCTTGCCTTTCTTTTTATCGTTTTTGTTGCCATGTTGTCTATGCTGTGACCAGTCGTGGAGTTGATAATTAAAACGCACAAAATGCCGTCGCTGTCTTAACAAGACAAACAGCGCGTGCGATGCCCGTGGGGAGATGCTGCCGCTGCTGCCAAACGAGGCAAAGAAACGTGTCAAAATAGACAGGCGAAGCGAAAAGAAACCCGAACAAAAAAGTATCCACAAGAAACCCAACTCCAAAAACGAAGACAAACCATGCCAAAATATAATACGCGTTGGCAAGAAAGAGACAAACATAGAGAAACAAGAAGAACAACAGCAAAAGCAACGGCAATACTTAGTTGCTTGACAAATTGATGCTGATGAATTCTTGAATTTTCCATTTTGTGCTGCTGTGGCGCTGCCTAATTAAGCGCAAAAGTGTTGCATAATTTTTCGGGCAGTTTGGCCAAGCAAATTAAAAGCGTTTTGTGTGTGTGGGAGTTGGAGGAAAAGAAAGAAACCTCGGGTATGCATGGGATTAGGTTTTTTTTTTTTTTAATTATTATAAAGGGTATATCTAAAAAAAAGGCATGCTTGTCTCTTTTAATTTTCTAAACATTTTTGACAATTTTACTTGTATTTTGCAAGCATTTCTTAAATTGATTAATATTGTTTATGTTAAAGGAAATACAAGGCATTTTATAATTACGTATTCCTCTGAGTTTTCTTACAGATTTGACTTTAAGCAGCCCTTTGAAAGACCTGCAAGACTAATAGACAAGCTTTTCTTGAGTTCCTTCGACTCTATAAAATAAATGGAGTCTAGCGCCTTTAATTTGCAACTGTCAATTGCACATAAGCCTATTAGATGTTTAAGATGATTTCAGCTTGCCTTTTGTTCGGCATTCAGTACAGAGAGTGGCGTAAATGCGTTCGTTCAACTAAAATCTCATCAAAATGCCTTTCAATTAAACTAAATCGCACAGTTTGCGCACGGTTGTGTGTGGGCTGGGTGTGTGTGTGGGTGTATGTGTTGCGTGTGCAGCGCGCTAAATAATGAAAGTAATGAAAGTCTCTTGCCACAATCCACAACCCACAGCACACAGCTCTAATGCAACCCCTCTGGCAACCCTCGCACCCCTCCTCATTCTCATTGAATGAGCGTGCGCTTGGTTTAACCATTTAGATAAAGTTTTATGGCACACCAACGGCAACAGTTTCAAGGGTGTGCGAGCTAGAGGTTTAGGTGTGGTTCTGTGGCATTTGAGGGAGGGTGTGTGTGTGTGTGTATATGGGTGCGCTACTTAACTGTCACATCAACTGTGCCGTTATCCTTTGCCGCCTTCGATTGACAAACTTTTGTTACAGCAAAAGCTTAGCGTGTGCGCAGCATATTGAAAACACACACACACCCACACACGCACGGCCGGGAAAAGCATCACATTTTCACCTGATAGAGAGGGGACAATCGATAATAAGTATCCAGTACCCTCTACCTGAGTATACCTGAGGTATTGGGGTAGTGCTCTCGCCACACACACACACAATATGGAAGTGGAAGCCACAGCGCGTCTCTCAACTTATGCCCCAAGCGCTCGTTGAGGCTGCAAAAAGTTTTCGTTCTTCAAATAATAAATGAAAATTTTTCCTTTTTCCTTTTCTTTTTTGGTTTTTTCTTCCTTTCTCTCTCTTTCTCTCGCAAATGACACGGTCTCCATTTTCGGTAGCCAGCTGAGATACTCTTAAGTAGGCGGAACTTTCGACTAAAGACGACACTTAATGGTTAAATGGCAGCTCACAGGCGCGTGTATGAGTACCCCAGAAAGCGTGTACTCGTAGAAACGAGTACTTACTGTCTGCCGTAATGTCTAGCCACTTAGCTCTGCTCGAACGGACTTTACTGAACTTTTGTGCCATTTGTTAAACTTTAATGCGACGCAAAAGGTAGGAAATTCTCTCAAAAAAGAAAGAGAAGTAGGGAAGGAAGAGTGAAAAGTCGCTGAGCTATTGAAACAATGCAAAGAGTGTGAATTGAGCATTTTGTATAAAAGATTTTGTTAAGCTGATTTTAATTTTCAAATGTTTTTACCCAATGAAATGTAGCTTGTTTAAATAAAGAATAAAAGAACAGCCAATGAAATGTTGCCAAACAAATCCCTATACATTTGGTTTGCGCGCAAAAGCAGGCAATGATATTTTCACAAATCCTCAGTCATTTGCATTGCGCGTAAAAGTAGGCAATGATATTTTTCCAAATAATCCGTGATCGTTTCACGATAAACCTCTTGACAGTTTATACAGCTTTCTAGCTATAAAAATTCCAAAAAAAAAACCTAAACCATTCACGCTAAAGCCTATGGCAATTAGAACACATAATTGAGTTACAAAAGTCAAGCTAACCAGCTTTGATATACCCTATACGAGAGAGAAAGTAAGTTGCCAACGCATTTGAAAAACCTTTTTGCACACGACGCTTTTACAGTTTACAGGTTGTTAAACGATTTCTTGGCTATCATAAATATTTTGCCTAAAAGTTAGACAGCTCTATAAACACACACAGACACACGCAGCACACACACACACACACACACACACACAGAGAGACCCACAGACAGGCGTTCAAAGTTTTTACGCTTTTTTCAGTTGGCTGGATTTACGCATTTGTTGATAACAAAGTTTTAAGCTTTCACAAATAACTGTGCAACATACTCGCAGAGCCACACCGCCCCCACATACCTGTGTGTGTGAGCCATGTGGGCAAATGTAACTGCAGCAAGTATAGCATAGTTTTTGGCTTAAATAAATTTCGACGCTTAGTGCTGTTCGTTGGGCGAAAGGGAGAGGAGGGGGAGGGGGAGGTACGTTAAAAACTCAACAACTTGCGCAGCGCTGCAAAAACGATGTCAAAAGTTTTGCGCGCGGCTGACCAACTAATCAAAAAGTTGTTAATTGCGTGCTGACTGCAGGGGAGGGGAGGGGGAGGAGGATTGGTAAACGGACGCAATAACTGGGCGACTGCCAGTCTAGCCAGGTAGCTCAGCAGCTCCACGCACACATAATGATTGAAGCATAACTGACTCAAGGGGTGGCCAGAGGGGAGGGGAGTGGCAGTGTGTTAGCCCACTTTTTATGCAAATGAGCAACGCATAAAGAAGCACAAAATGCCGTGTGGCCATTTAAATAGTTTTGCGCACATAAAATATGAGGTAAGTGCGGTTTATAATGCCACAGCTGTTGTTCCATGGTTGCCTCTAAGCCCAGGCCTCCTCTAGACTTCCTACTACACTCCCTCCCTCCCTTCACTACCATCTGCCTGCCCACTTAAATTGTAATTTATGTCCGCGCGACACGTGTAATTGACTCCACGTGTTTGTCAGCAGCAGCAACGATGACTCCACGACAATGTTGGCTGTCTCTGCCGTTGCTGGCCGTGTTATCTAAACTTGGCCTGCAACCAAGCTGCCCAACAAATGACACTTGTCCCAGCATTCAATTCCAGCCTTGACACCAGAACAAAATTTATAGCCAACAATTTGTTTGGCTTGCATATTGTTTTTAGACTCTTCCCGCATATGCCCAAATTGGCCCGCATGTCGCTGTTGACATTTGTCTGTCTCCCTCGCTCTCTCGCTCTCTCATTTCCTGGCTGCTCTGCTCTCTGCCTCTCTGTCTGGCAAATGTTATGCATATTTGCACAGATTTAGCACTGTATTTTAGATTATAATTTTGTTATTTTTGTATTTATTTAGCTATGGCAAATTAAACAATTTAAATCGCTATCGCAATTTTCAGGCACATTAAATATTATATATCCATATACCATATGAACTTTAAGTTTCTATTTCTATATATATTTCTAGCTGACTTACTCTTTTAACTCGCATTAAAAATTCCACTCAGGCTGATGGCAAAAATATTTTTAGCTCATTCATTTACTTTGCAGGGCTGCTGGCTTCACCCACGCGCACTGCAAGAATTTCTCTCTCTCTGTTTTACACACACCTACACAAACATAGCTACAAACACACACACACACACACATACGCCAAATAACGACACTCAATAACCATAGCTATTTCTCATAGTCGAACTTGTCGAAAAATCGTCTGTCAAACTGTCACAGCAATGCGATTGCAATCGACTCGAGGCAAGAGCAAGCCTCTCTCTGTCTCTCTCTCTCTCTCTTTTATCTCTTTCTAGCTCGCTTGCACTCTGCAAGTTTGTGCGTTGTATCGCAATGACAAAATATTTGACATTTAGCAGCATCACGTAAATTTCACATAGTTCCGGGCCATTATATACGCCGCGGCGTCGCGTCAGACTAGTTTCGCCAAGTCTTTTCGCCAGTTTTCTCGATAAATAAACGAGCTAAAAATCACCGCAAAATGTTCTCACACACACATGGAGAGAGGGAGAGAGAGAGCAAGAGAGAGGTAGACACGCGCGCTTCGCGTTTGCACGTGAGCGTAACAAAATGTCGCACAAAATGGCGTCGTTTCTCGAGTATTTCCTGTCAGCAACATCGACGCCATTTTGCTGTTGTTGTTGTGTTGCTAGCCGGCTGCAGCTGTGGCTGCGGCTGTTGCTTGCGGCCGGAAGCCATCGGTAACTAGTAGTGCTGCGTGTAGATTTAGTTACGACTTTTGGCTGCTAACCGACATCAATCACAGCGGCCCTGTCTCCCTTCTCACCCACCTCACTCTATCTATCTCTCTCTCTCTTTGGCACGTTTGAAATTGTATAGTGAAACCGCAGGCAGACGCCTGATTATCGATAGTTCTGTACCACGCTGGTCACCAGCAGCGTCGCCCAATTATTAAATGCACAAAAACCTTATGCAGCTGACAGTGTGTGTGTGTGTGTGTGTGCCTGTGTGTGCAATTATTGATTGCCCGCTTGTCAGAGTTATCGTGGTCGCATATGGCCCACAGCAAAGTGCAAATTAACAGAGCAAAAAGGCCCTCATTAATGCTGTAGCGTTGCAACAACCGCAAATGCCAAAAATTGTAACATGAAATGTCGATTCTTATTTACGACAGGCAACCGCGCAGCAGACAGAACCGGAGAGAGAGAGACAGAGAGGGGTAGAGAAGGAGTGAAAGAGAGGGAGCGTGCGTGTGCGGCTTATAATTATGTTTACGTTCGTATGTTGCATACTTTCGAGCGCTCAAATTGGCTTTAAAACGCATTAATTGCAGACTTAGCGCACTCCATGCACTGCAAGAAATTGGGCAATAGTGTTGCATGCCTTTTTTAACGATTATTAACAGTTGTTGTTGGGGATGTTTCATGGGAAAGGCACATTAAATGAAAGGGCAGGGAAAGGGAAAAGAGTAAGGCAAATAAATTTGGAGGTAGATAAGGCGAGAAAATGTTAAGAGCGCAAAAGAGTAAGCAGATAAATCTGTAAAGTGCATATATAGAGGGAAAGAGTGGGATAAGGCCACAGAAAAGAAGATAAATAGAGATCAAGCATGGAAAACTATGATGAGAGGAAAATAAACAGAGGCAGAAAGTTATAGAGGCAAATAAAGGGCTCGATCAGCGAAAGCGACATAGTGAAATAACGAGACAGAGATCCAGAAAATATATAGAAAAGTTATCATAAATTATCAAGGCAGACAGACAACAGCAGGAGACACAAATACCAAAAGACAGTGTATTCTTATCTTGTCTCATAAGTTACCTCCCCTTTCGTGGTCAACATTTTTTGACTTGCCAATCTTGACACACACACGTATGGCACACACACACCTCGTTATCACACATGCCATATACATACCTCTAGCTAATATTCATTTACAAGAGACACGCATAAATCTTGCTAACACTGCACTTATTCATCTCACAAGCAGCTCTCTCCCTCTCCCTTCTCACAGATATGCTTAGCTTACTTAAATCACGCACATCGTAAGACACACACACACACACGCACACACACTTACTGACCTACATCTAATATATATACGCATATACATACATACATAGCTTATATAGCACGCCTTCCAGTTGCTTAACTTTAATAAGTTTTGTATGTAATTCATTGTGGCGTGTGTTGTATTTGCTTTGCCTACTTTTAGGCTGTAGTATTAAAAATCGTTGCACACACGCTGCTCTCGGCGCTTGGCCAGCATTTCATTAAAAATATGACATGTGTGTGAGGGTGTGTGTGTGTGTGCCAGACGAGTCTTATGAGCGGCCATTTATTTAAGCATGCCTACACACACACACACACGTACGTCCATTTGCGTAAGTCAAATAAATGAGCATCGTCCTTTATCTTTTTCGACCATCGAATGGACAACGCAACATTTTATGATTGTGTGCGAGGGAAAGGGCAAAAGAGAGAGAGAGAGCGAGCAGGGAAGTACCATAAAAGTGGTGTCGGAAATCGCATATTAAATATGGCACTATATGTTCGCTTGCCTGCATGACTAATAATAAATACGAGCATGGGCAGCGTATATGTGTGTATACTGTGTGTGTGTGTTTATACTGCCCTTGTGTGTGTGCGTGTGTGTGTGTGTGTCAGCTGCTTGTAACTTGCTTAATTACATTGGGCATCGGTCATGTTACGCAGCTTGTAGAACGCGCTGTTGTAATGCATTACTCGTGGTCAAAGCGAAAGCCGCAACAGAAAGTCGCAACAAAAAAAAAACGTTATAAATATATATATATATATATATATCTTCCTGCTCTCCTCTATTGCTACGCAAGCAGCGTGAGAGCATCTGAAAAGTTTGTGCTTTAATTTAATTTTAGTTGCAATAGTTTTGGATGCACACTCAGTGAAAGCGCCCTCTCTCTCTCACACTCTGCTCCCTCTCTCTTTCCAGCTCTTTCTAATGCACTTTGCTTGTAGTGCGTGAGGTTTTCTTAGCGTAGAGTATACAAGCTGGCACAGGGTATATTAGCTGACAGAGCAAGTATGTGTGTTTGTGTTGTATTCCATTTCTTTTGCAGTGTATTCCTAAGTCGACTTGTTGAACATTATTTTCAAATGTTTTGTCCCTTTTCTATGAGTGCACTTTGTCAATGTTTGTTACTTGTCCTGTTGACCGAAACTTACGCTGACAATTGGCAGCCGCAGTTGCATTTGCAACACACACACACACACACACCCTCACACACACACAAATTATTTATGGCAAATCCTTGACTTGCCAGTGTTGAAAATGGTGCAACAAAAATGTCATTAAAAGTAAAGTGTGTACACACAAATTGCTGAACTTTGCAGCAACTTTTCTATGCCATTTTGTTATTGTTTTAGTTGCAGTTCCATTTGTTGTTGTTGTTGTTATTGTTGCTGCTGTCGCCTGCACCTTATAAATATCAAATGCAATGACTCAGCTCGTATGGCGTATGGCGTTTTATGCAAAACAGTTTTTGAAACCAGTTTTTAAAGCTTATAAAAATGACAAAAACAGCGAAGGCACCCACAACTGACAACAATGGCCGAAAGGGCTGTGCATAGTCATGTAAACTTTTGTAATAAAATGCCAGCACACAGAGCCATACACACACCCCTTACACACACACACACACACCCCTTGATACACTGTATACCTTGTGCTGGACTAGATGGGGACTATCCCCTTCAACAAATTTTTTGGCTTTTTGTGGCAGGCAAAGTAAAGAAATTTGCGCAACTTGCTTGTGTTTCGTATACCCATTAAAATCATGTGAAAGGGGGTTTTGTTGTGTTTAATTTAACTAGCTATAATTTCTATAGGCATCTCATTGCTAATTACAGGGTGTTTATGCGTACTTCAACTTTGATTCGGTTGGTTTTTTGTATTCTATGGAATTTTCTTTTAGTTTAACCAATTAAAATCGATTTCTCTTTGCTACAGGGTATTTTCACGCACAGCAAGCTTCTGGTACAAAGAGTGAGTCGTCTTTGTTGTCGCTTGTTTTTAGCAAAATTGTTATTTTATTTTATTTTATTTATTTATTTACATTTTTTGCTGCTCAACACTGTCGTAGCTGCTATGCTACTCTGCATGTGAGTGTGCTATATATGGGTGTGTAGTGTGTGTGTGTGTGTGTGTGTATGTGCTGATGTGTGTGCTGGTGTGATGTCTTGTGTATCCTCTGCAAACAGTTTTGACAATTTGTGCAAAATAAACCTAGCACCTTTTTACGTAGAATTTTGTGAGTAGGTCAACAAATTTTCTAAAAAGGCTTTGCCCGTGTCATTTGCAAAATAATTGCTCTGGCTTATGCTTTCGAGTGTGTGTGTGTGTGTGTATGGGTGTGAGAGTGTGTCTGCTCTGCTCAAAGGCTACAAATGCAAATTAGATGTTGTACTAGCAACACAGCAATATCATCTATCAGCTCATGTATTGATCAAAGTCAGCAAAAAACGATGTATAGAGAAATCTTGCAATTACTCAACTTCGACGAAGCTATAATAGCCCCCCCTTTCGTATAATATTTTTTGCAAATTTAATTTAATTTTCTTAATGAGCGCATTCGAATTGAGAGCGAGAGTTCTTATACTTTTCATATAAAATCAATTTCCCATGCAATTTAAAGCTGCCGCTTGCCAAAAGCCAACGCAGGAAGCAGCGACCAGGGCTTTGAGTCTATATAGTATATATGTATATATCCTTCTCTCTGTATGTAACTGTACTTGCTGCATTTCCTTATGCAACCGCAGGCACGTGCACAGGCTACGTTGTGCAAGGCAACGTATTCATTGGTCATCGCAGTGGTCACAACAAAAGGAAACGGACAGCAGTCATTATACCGATCGCCATCATCCTGCTCCTCCTCATCATCGTCATCATCATCATCATCGTCATCATCATCAACGTGCTCGTCAGCTATGTACGTTGTCGTTGACGACTCTGACTGTACTGTAGAGTAGATTGAGATAACCATCACGATATATGAATGAATGAAAAGCAAAATCACTTAAATGCTGCCACGTCGCCGGGTTATTGTTATGTCTGTCTCGCTCACATGCTTCTCCCTCTCTCCCTCTGTTTCCTTTGTCCAGGCTGGGCGAGTGAAAAAGAAGCAGTTTCAGTTAAATTAAATGAGAAGCGCTTTAACTGTTGTTGTTGGTTGTTGCCTTCGCACTGATTGAAATCCCTCCACGAAAAGCAAACAGTGACCCGCCCCCCCTCGCATTGCTCACACAACGATGACAATGCGAAAAATCATCAAAAATGTTGTGTGTGTGTGTGTATGTTTTTAATTAAAAATAAAGCCAAAGAAGCAGCACAAAAACCCAAACACAAACCAAAAACGGGAGGCGCCAACATAAATATTTGCAATACGTTCAGCACTTTATGAACGTTCCATGAATCGCTCTGATTATTTTGATTATTATTATGGTATTGCGAGTTATAATTTCACGACTCAAAAGAAAATTCGTACTACGAATTTTTAATTAAAAAACTTTTTCATATTTTTTTTGGAATACTATTTATAAATCGTTTATGCAAATGATGCAATTAAAAGTTTTGTTAAAGGTCAAAATGAGGGGAAACAATTGGATGGAAAACAATGGAGAAGTTGGCTTGTTTTGTGTGCTGCTGGCCATTTTTCCACTTCATCAAACACATCAAATTGGGAATTGGATTCTAAAAATGTGCAAACCATGCAGAGAACACTTTGCTCTCTCTTTCTTTTGCGCTCTCCCCTTCTCTCTGTCTCTATCTTTCTACCTCTACTGCCTTATCTGCTGCTTCCGTATCTCAGTTCTTGGCAACGAAGCTGCTAAATATTCTTACTAAATGGTTGTCATGGCTGCCAATTGTGGGATTTCCATATTGAAAATGTCTCTCTCTTTCTGCTCTCTCTCTCACACCCCTACACAACCACAAAGCAGATGAAACAATAGCTTAACCTCCGCCTCTCTCACTTCACCCCCGACACAAAAAAATCGTTGGCTTTGTGAGGCGCTGAAGTGCAAAATAACGAAATATCCAAATGGGAATTGCGAAAAGTTTATTGTAATTTATTGCCAGAGTTGAGAAATGAAATAGTACTTCACGCTGTGCGAGTATCTGTGTGCTTGTGTGCGTTTGTGTCTGTATGTTTTGTAGTACATTTCAATCTAGTCATAAATTTAATTTTAATTAACACAATCAATGTCACAATCGAGGTTCACACACACACACAGAAAACAAGGAATCATTCATACAGACTACACGCTGCCCTCGAAAGTATGCTACAAAATAATTGCAAATTGAGTGTAGTTAAAACGTGGAAACTTATGAGTCGACGATGTTCCTTAGAGATTTAGCCTAAAGAATCTGGATTTTGTTTTGGTGCAGACCCAACATCACGCAGTCTGTTAAGAATGAGTCTCTCCATGATTGTATCAAGGGAAGGAAGGAGGTCGATTGGCCTTTACCTTGGCTGCTTTCATGGTCTCTGCACAGCTGCCCTCAAAAGTATGCTACATAAAATTGCAAACTTTTACCTGTATACAAGTCAATTTGCCTTTTGTCCATTCAAATTATGTTTTGCAGCTTTTACCACTACGACTCATGGCAAATTGAATAAGTTTGATTTTGATTTTTCTTTTAACTATTGAAAATTCGTAAATGGAGTTTGAATTGAAATCAATTCTGCGTATAATCTGATTAGAAAATGTTATTAAGTGTTGCATGCAGCATGTTGCATGTGTGTGTGTGTGTGTGTGTGTGTTGCCTGAGCGCAATCAACTTTTTGCACAATTTTACCCAATGGCAAATGGAGCGCACTTAATGCGCTTTAATGCAAACACACAACTTTTTGGGATGCCAACAATATTTTGCTGACCATGAAACAGAGAGATGGAGAGAGAGCAAGAGAGAGTGGGATAGAGTGCGGAAGTGATAGAGCGAGAGAGTGTTGGTGTTATAGAGAATTACTTGGCGGTTTTTTGCGCTCACGCCTCCCTCTCTCTGCTGCCCCGCGAGACACTTGTCATTTGTCGTGCAATTAATTATGCTCAAGTGTTAATTATTTTCCCATTTTCCCATTTTGCTTTTACCCTAATTACATCTTCCGCCCAGCAGCAGCAGCGTTCTCTGTCTCTGTGTGTTCGCCTTGCCCCATGTTGGGCGCCTTTGCGTTGACTCCCATGATAATTTCGTCTGCCAAGCACATTTCCGTTTCCGGCTACATCTTTTTTTTTGAAACGCCATGGGAGGGAGAGAAATTTGCGGATTTTTGGAATGCAAAGCGTAGAGCGCAAAACGCAAAGCGCCAAAGCAAAATCCTGAATGAGTGCGGACGGAATGAATGCGATGAATGCTAATTTGAATCAGCAGCAGCAGCAGCCGTTGCCGCTGCCTCTGATTGTGAAACTTTTGCGGTCTTTCATAATGCAAGACAGTGTCCTCACTACCCATACATATTTGGTTCAATCTAGGCATAATGATATGGGTAGCAAGTTTTGATTATTTGCTGCCAACTGCAGGCTCTCTCTCTCTCTCTCTCTCACTCTCTTTTCTCTTCCTAACCCGCATGTCCAGCCAACAGCATGTTAACCCCAATATTCCTTGCCATCTCTTGCTCTGCCCTGGAATATCTCTTGCTCTCTCTCTCTCTCTCTTTCTCTCTCTTCTGCTTTACCCAGCTGCAACTTTTTGGCAAGGCACCAACGCCAGCTTCATCTTCAACTACATCTCTTTCTCCAGCTCTGTCTGGCCGACAGACACTTGACACTTGACAGCAAACTGAATGATGAAAACTTTCCCAACGATGATGATGACGACGACGACGACGTAGACGTAGACCAAGAAGCAGAAGCAGTACGTTTGGCTAGGGTTGCCACCATCACCATGTTGGTGGACAAGTTTTGCAGTTAGTAATTAAAAATTTACGTCATTTACCTGAAAGTAGAAGAGAAGATAAAAGTTTTTTAAAACAAAACTTCGCTTACAAAACGCCCCCGCCCTCACCCGAAAAATGAACAGTGGAAAACTGCTCAAAAAAGTGTTTTGTAACTAACTTAAGCCAATACCGCAACAACAACAACAGCAGCAGCAGCAGCAGCACAACAAAAGCTATCAGAGCAAACTACAATATATAGTATACAATAGCATAGAAACCCAACTCCCCTCTGGGGCAATATCACAGGGTGTGCAACACACTTTGCCAACTGCAATCACAATTTGTACGTCGATTGCGCATTTTGCTCAAGTTTTTCTTCATTAACTAAGGCCCCACGTTGTAGACTGCCTGCCTGCTCAGTTTCTCCCTGTTTCTTCCCCCTCCCTCCTCTTACCATAACCTCTTGCGATACTCCCCTTTAACCCCCTTATAGCACACTCTGCTGCCTAGTACCTCTCCCCATGCTTGCAGCCATTGCCAACTGTTGAGCTTAGCCACGCCCTGTCTGAGTACGCGTACGTGGGCGTATATAAAGTCTCATTAATTTGTGCAGCGTCTGCGCGCACACACACAGACACACACACACACATACACGCGCTAGCAGTAAGTGCCGCAAATGTCGCCTTAATGTATGCTAAACATAATTTTATTGCACCATGGGGCAACACTCAAAATGGCCAGAAACGGCCAAAAGCATGCAGTAACGGGTATAAACGGGCTTAAACGCGTGAGCAGGCAGGACGCAACTCACTGCTCTGACTGTCACTCTGTGTGTGGCATTTCATTAAAATACAATTAAATTGTTTAAATACCCTCACAGCAGGTGCAGCAGCAGCAGCAGCGGTTCGGGCAATAATTTATGGACAAACTTTGACAGCAAAGTTTACCCAAAAGCTGCGCGAAATCTAATCAGTTAAAACGGCTTAATGTAAATAATCCGCAGCAGGGCAGGCAAGAGCAGCCTCGATCGTAGCCAACGTTGAGTAGGAGACACAACCAAGTCCCAGGAACTAGCTGAAGTTTCTTGTGGCTTGAAGTGAAGCGAAGTTTGTGTGTTGATTAAACGTTTAAGATGGAAGCGATAAAAAGGGAAATAGAAAAATCAAGAGTTAGACTAAGGCAATGTGGGATAGAAGAAACAATTAAAGAGGGTCATGTGGTATGCAGAGAGCACAAAAAGCAGGAGAGGAAAGAAACAGGAAAGGAAATTGAGTAGGAAGAGATTGTGGCTTGCAAAAATGTGGTAGCTTGCGAGATTACGCTGCATAACTTCACTAAGCTCACCTCTGAATCCCTGGCATCAAACGATACTAAAGCTAATCAAATATTCATGAAATATGAAACAACACTCTCTGCTACTTCCACTTGTCTTCTCTCTTTCCCTCTACTTTCTCTGCCTCTCTTTTAATGTTTCCTTTTTCCACGTAAAACCAGATAAAACACTTCGTTTATTATTTAAGTCGCTGCTAATCTGCTCTATAAATAGAAACCGCAGAGCACACACTTTCAATATCCCTCTCTCTCTCTCTATTCGTCATATCCATTTCATTTTATCCTGTTATGCATATTTCATCTTCAACTTCAACTTCTTTTCTCTCATCTCTCTTTCTCTCTTCATTTGCACAAAACGTTCTTTGCTTTTGCCTGAAAACTCTTTCCTCTTTCATGTGGTCTGGGGTAACCAGCAAATCAGCTTAGCTGCTGCTGCTGCTGCAGCTTTAGCGATGCGTTAATTTTCCAGCTCAATTGGACAAAGTAACAACAGGTGAGGCATGAAGTGAGGCCCCACTCCCCCACTCCTCTCTGTGTCCCTCTTCAACTCGTTCCCCTGACTTTCTGTGCCACACAATTTCCTGTGCGAGTGTCAAAGTCTATTTGAAGTACATTAGTCACGGTTCCACACACTCGTACATACACCTGGGCAACTACACTGTCCAGCAGCTTATTGAGTTTGCAATTTGGCCCAAGTTAAACTATGAAATTCCTTTCATTTTCTCTCGTTAGCCACGAACTCTCTCTCTCTCTCTCTCTCGACGAGCGGGTACAAGCGATTCGCTTCTCCTCTCTCTCTCTCGCTTTTTGTGATTTATCAACTTCTTAATGAACAAAAGAATTATCGATTGGCAGGGCATGAAAAATGGCATCGGTATGGGTCGTTCGAGTGGGGGGGGGGGGAGGTAGAAGATAGGTAGCATGGCTTGTTTCGTTGTCTGTTTCCTGCCGCTGCTTGCCGGGCTGTGTTTCACCTTTGCGCACAATGCGGCGTATGAGCAATGTCGTGTATACTGTCGAGTCGAGTCGAGTCGAGTTGCCTGCCCTCTGCGGCAAGCACTTAATTTGATATATGCAGATCCATTAAAATTACCCACAAGCTACTCCCCCTACCCTCTCCCTGACCCCGCTTGACTTTGCTTTTACTTTACGTTGATGTCATAAAGCTTGACATTTTATTTATACAATTTGAATTGTAAAATGACGATGAACTCAGCAAAAAAAAAGAGATAGATCGAATTTGGCATACCCTGTAATTGCATTTTTGATTAGAATTTATACTATATACGAGCTAGATAAGATCTGTGCATGCAATCGTACGGCAACGCTGTAAACCTTTGCATTTTTTTGCCATTTCACATTTTACATTTTCCATTTTTTTTCGCTCTACTCTGCTCTTGCTTTATGTGCTTCATTTCGTAAACCTCTTACCGCGAATGACATGTTCATAATTAAATGTTAAAATTCACTCAACATGCAGCGAGATGGAAGCGTCAAGTGCAGAAGACTCTCCGAGCCGACAGAGAGAGAGAGAGAGAGAGAGTGCAACACAGAATGACAAAGTTTTGCCGCAAAACGCAGCCATTTCTCATGCTTTTGTGGGGGCCCTTCCCCTCTAGCCACCCCCCCGGCTAGAAACATGCAGCTTGCTACTTGCAACTGACACAAGTAAATAGACGTAGCAAGTAGTACTGGACAAAAGCTGGCATTAAATTATATATATGCTGCCAGTCAGTCGTCGTCTCTGATTGCAACCAGTTACGAAATCGTATTTCTTGCCAAGGCAGATTCCTTTACTGATGTGGCTGCTGCTGCTGCCACACACATCTATCACATTTATGTGCGCATTTTTGTGGCACTCGAGGCACTGTGGCGCAATTGACCCCTTTTTTTTGTGCAGAATAGGAGGTGTAGGCGGAGGGAGGGAGGTAGGTAGGGAGGTCAGCAGCCAGACTTTGCTTTCGTTTCGGTTCTGGCTCAACAGCTTTACACTTTCATTATGTTTTATTGTTTGCTTAAGCGCTGCACAAAATGGCTGCATGAAAGCCACTTACAGTGGTGTGTAGTAGCAGCATTTGGTGAAAACATGAGCAGTTAAAACAGGAGTAATAGAAGAAAACCTAAGAACAACTGCAGAGATACCCAGCAAGTGTGAAAGAGTCAAGCACAAAACAGATTTTCGGCTTGTATTTCTTTTACAGCACAAAAGTATGCAAAGGAAATTTGCCGGAGAATTTACCCTCAGTCTGGCAATATGGCCGGCTACGTATATCCATTTCAGCACAAAAGTATGCTATGAAAATGTGCAAAACAAACAAGCTTGACAACACGCCCCACTATAGCCATTTTCTAGCTGCTTTTGAGCTAAAATTCACACTGGCTTTTAGCCTCACTTTTACATTCAAGAAATCTGCCACAATTCCATTAGCCCAGCATACAACTTAATACTCCAGTTACAGGATATTACAAGAAAAACTCACACACACACACACTAAGAGCGTATGTGGTGTGTGTACACAGCTAAGCTGCGTTGCCTGTGGCTGCCATAGAACTGTCGCTGCAGCAATGCTGCTCTGCCTCTGCTGTCATTCGCTGCAGGAGCTGCTACTGCTCCTGCTCCTCCTCCTTCTCCTCCGCCTGCTGGTCATTTGAAAAGGCTTAGCATAATGCGCAGAGCCATTGAATGCCCTTCAAGCCGAACATGTGCGACATGCGGCCAGAGCGAGAGTGACACGCAAACAGGCAACACACACACGCACACACCCAAACACACACACACACTTCATTGCACACTCCAAGCCATTTCCCTATACTTTTTCTACCAACTTTCGCCTGCTTTTTATTGTCGGCAGCTTTCGCTTTGTTTCTTGGCCCCCAAAGTATTGTAAAAAATCAAAGCCCCTAAAAGCATTTCAAATGAAAGTGACATTTTACAGAACTTTAGCATGTTCGACAGCTTAAAAAAAAATATGGCTTTAAAAAGCTAACTTTAAACTGCACCTTGTGCGAGCTTTTTTATATAGTTAGTAAATTAAATTTGAATTGTTGTCATAAATAATGAAAAAACTCAGACGTATAGACATGCATTTATTCAGCTTGTGCATTTCACATTTCATTTGTTTGAAATTGATTTATGTCGGCGGGGGGAAGCTGCTGCTGCTGCTGCTGCTAAAAAATAGCCAGAAAATTATGTGCTATTTCTGGCAAGTTTATATCAGCAAGCGCACAAGCTAATGCATGCAGCATGCAACACATGCGACGCACGCGCATGTTGCAATCAAATTTATCATCACACACGTTGTAACTTTTCATGCAGCACACAAAGTTAGCTTAAGGTTGCAAAAGCAGATCTGGAATTATGTGTGAATGAGCACAGGGAAGAGAGAGAGAGAGAGAGACTAAAAGGAGAAAATGTTATACATGGTTCTGTGGTAGATGCAATTGATTTAGTAGAGTTGTAGCAGACGAGGAATTATGTGTGAAGGGGGAGAGATTGAGAAATACTAGACAAGATAGAATGTTTATTTGACTCCAAGTCAAAGCCTAATTAATCCTCATTTAAAAGGGATTTTAGTAGCTCTAGAGACAGCGAATTAATCCACACACACAGGCTGTTCAATTTGACTTTTAATTAAGCCACAAACTATACCATATTTAACTTTTAATTAATGCAAACTTTGCAAGTTATCAATAGTGAGCCCTTACGCAACTGTGTGTAACCCCCGCTGGCTACTACATACTAGACGTGGCTACTATACTTGGTTAGTGGCAAGACGGCAAAGACTTTGCAACACCTACATAAATAAGTTAAGGATTTTCTAAGGTTGCCGCACGATTCAAGTCAACTCGACTCGACTCAACTCGCCTTGACTTGGCACGACTCGACTTGCCCGGGCAAGCAGCAAGCTGAGCACTTTGCTAGTGTGCCCTGAAACAATTTGTCATGTTATTGTTGGAATTATTGTTGTCTGCTTTATTGTTTGACTTCTGTCTGCCACCTGCCACCTGCCACCGCCCCCGTTTGCCTGCCACATGCCACCCCTTTTTTGCCAGCGACAGTTGCGAGTTGTCGTCGTCGTTGTCTCCGGTTGCCTTAAGTAAAATGTTGTTTAAGGTTTTGCGTTTTTAATTATAAATGCCTTGCAGTGTTTTTCCCTTTACTTTTCTTTCGTTTTTAGCCAACTGCCTTTTTCCGGTCTCTCTCTCTCTGTCTGCCTGTCTGTCGTTGCGGACCGAGTTTCGTTGGGTACATTGGTTGAGTCGTTGTCGCTTTGTCGGGTTTCTTTTTTTGCTCAGTTAGCATTTTCTTAAAGGTAAATTGCTTTTTAGCGCAGCTTAATCGGGGTGTTTAGCTGCCTGGAGAAGGTGTGGCTACTATGTGGCTTAATATGGCAGCCTAAAAGTAGGCAGCATTTATTTTTATATTGTTATTTTCATATATGAACTTTAAATTCCTCTTTGTTATACAGATTTGGCCATATATCAAGTAATTTTATTGCTTTCTCTTTCATTTCCATTCAATTTCCGTAAGCGTATACCTTATTCGTCTATTAAAAATCTTTCCTTTATTTTCTTTCATTTCATTTTGGCTTATTTTTTAGTATACCATCAGTTTATTAGCCACGTCGTGCGCACAATTTTATAAACCCTTTTTCAGTGTGACTTCTCCCAATTGCAGCAGCAGCAGCAGCAGCACGAGCAGGTGAACCGAAAAGCCTTCTAAGCCGCTTTATGCTTTACGCAGACCCAAGCAGAAACTCCTTTCTGTTTTTCTCTTTCATGTCGCATTTTGTTCACAAAACTTTGCTCTGCATTGCAAAGTGTTCGTCCTTTTTTTTTAGCCTACTTCTCGCTTCACTACATTTTTCTACCTCTTTTGTTGTTGCTGGGGGAGGGAGGGGAGGGGGAAGTTTCAGGGGTTAAACTTGTCGTATAATTGACAATGCTAAACGTGAAGCCTGACAGTGACCTTTTTCTTTTTCTTTGCACATTTTGCTGGCAATTGTTTTATAATTTAAATATTTACCAATATGTTGTTTTGATCTGGCAAAGGGGTCACCCCTGTGATTCTACGTACGTGTGCCGCACTTCAAATGAGACTGAGTTCAATGCACGTACCCACATTAAGGGGTCAGGTAACTTTGTGGATATTGTCAATGGTTCATTGTCTTCACATTTCGATTAGCCTCACATGCTATGCACGTTGGGCAACTGCGCAAACTCAGAAAAAAAACCTGGCAAACATTAGAGACAGTAATACCCTATACGCATGAGAAGCAGGGCATGCTGTTATTGTGTAGCTGCCTTTGCCAGCTTACAGCGCATTTGCCCGCACACAACATATAAAAATATTTCGAGTTTTTTTTTTTATTTTCTTTCTTTTTATCAATAAAATAAAAAGCCGCTGCCGCTGCTGCTGTGCAGCTGCCGAGCTGTCAAAATGTCGCGGCTGTTTTCATTTTCCCTTGACAAATATGTCAAATGACACAGTTGCCAACATGGCGTATGCGTAATATTGCATGTCATAGCTTCTTAGCTCATTTTCGTTCAAGTAACTCGCACACAGAGGACATTGCGAATTATATGTCATATAAATAAATTATAAATAATACATTGAATACATTCAGCACAGTCATTCTAGGATGCGATACAATGATATCGATTTCTTTTTCTCTATGGAGAAGCATCCAATTATGTGTAGAATGCGATTAGCTTGCAGCTTGATACTCTCCTGTTCTTTTTTCTAGTCGAGGAGTAACTTCATTATACAAGCAGATTGCTTGTTGTCTGTCCCAATGAAATTGTTTCATTTCAGAGCTCGTAAATGCTTCAATTATAAAAAAAAAGCTTTTAGGCTGATTTACATGGGCGATGCCCCTTACGAACCGCCCACAATTGTTCTACATTTGAGTGTGTCTGTCTGTCTGTGTGTGTGTGTGCTTAAAAGGAAATCACAAACTTCTTTGCGAACAATTCAATTTGCGAAAACAAAAGGGCGTACGCACAAAAATAAAGCACAACAAGGGCAACAAAAATGAGAAGGAAATGAATTGAAAAAATAGAGAAATTCTATTTGCTACAAGTCTCGTAGCTCGTTCTCCCCCATTGCTACTCCCCCATCTTCCTGCCCACCCCACTGATTGTTTTGTTGCTGTGTGACAAGGTGGAAAAAGGCAGCTGCATGTTGCAACTTCAAGCGGAAATGGAAATGGCAAAGATCTCTTGCTGTGTTATTGTTGTTGTTGTTATTCGCAACGGAAACGAGAATAAAAATCCATGCAGGTGCCCCATGCAGAACAGAACAGTAAGAACCGAAGAAAATTCAACTTGGCTACACAGATTGTGAATTGTGTCAGGCCGCTTTTCTTTTGCCCAAGCTGCTGCTGCCGCTGCTGTTGTTACTTCTCGTTTTTTTCTTTTGCATGTTTCCCTAATGAAATGCCTTTCCTTACTCTATTTCTCTTTTCTGGCTTCTTTCTTCTAATCGAAACAGCAGGCACAAGTTGAACAATCTGTTGCTATGTTTGTTCTCACTCTGTGTCTCCCATTCTCATTGTTTCTTAGGACGCATATTTGTAGTACTCTCAAACTTGTTACAGCGTATTTTTCCAGCTTTTTTTTGGATACCTGAAACATGCTTAAAACTGCATAGCAAATTTGCAGCATGGAGCACTTAAAACCAGTTGAGCGTGGACAGATCAATTTGGCTTAAAGAGCGCCCGTAGATATGCTATATTTTCTGTATTTTTCAGGATTTTGCTCGGGAAAGTTTGAAAAACTTAATTTTTATGCTTAATATAACTTCTCTAATCATTTTCGGTTGAAAACTGAAGAAAAAATTTTCATCAAAATTTTTGAAATTTTAACAAGGGGGTTGCATGGAAAAAGTGCGAAATTTTTGAATTTTCGAAAACACTAATATTCAAATGCAATATTAATTTAGGCAAGAAACCAAGAATAAAATGCTATTCCAAATGAAAATCGGATGGGAATTGGAAAAGTTATGAGTGTTGAAAGTCAAGGTTCCCGACATACCATACCTAATATAGAGAGTGTGTTTCGCATCAGTTGCCACACCAATTTAAAGCAAAATGTAACATTCCAAGCATAAATCTCATGATAATTGAAAAAGTTAAGAGAAAATACTAGTTCTGCAAAAAGTTTACCATATGTAAACATAATTTCTCTATTAACAGCAACAAAAACTAAAGTTAAGAGCGCATTAAACACTGAATATGGCATTTAGGTTGCTTTTGGTCAGATTTATGAATAACTCATGTGGGTGGGGTGCATTATGTGTGTGTGTCTCATTAAAAGCAAAATTAATCAGAGAGTGAGAGAGAGAGAGAGACAGAGAGAGAGGGAGAGAGAGAGAGCGTGTGAGCCTGAGAACCTTTGGCATGTAGCATGCAGGATAATGACCAGAATAAGCCATAATTGAGGCTCTTGCATGTGTTAGTGTGGATGTGAGTGACGCTCCCTTCTATATAACTCTCTATCTCCCTCTCTCTGTTCCTCTCTCCATCTCTGTCTAATCATTGGGCCATGTTGTAATGGCTTTTGGGTTCATGTTCATGCACAATCCTTGTAAATCCCTTTTCGGCAGGCAAAGCTCATTTACTGCGGGTCAAGTAAAACATAATACACTATAGAGAGAGACAGGAAGAGAAAGAGAGAGAGGGAGAGAGAGAGATGGAGCTACGGGCCGCAACGCCAACAACTTTTTGACAGTGTTCAACAACTATTTAAAGTGCAATCATCAAGTTAAAGTTGTTAATTCAGCTAGAAAAAAGGCAGCGCTGCGTTAGCGCGTCGAATGCCGCAAGCTTTTGCTAATTTGCATAATACACACACGCACACACACACACACACACACACACACACACACTCCTACCTGGCATATCGCTATACATACTGCAATTAACATTGCAATTGACTTGCATACACGCACATCACTCATACGCCGCGTGCACATTTAAAATGCATACCCGTATTTTTAGTCAATGTATGTGTGTATTTTTTGAGCTGCGCTGTAATTAAAACTAACCTCAATGCATTTTAGAAAATTTTCCATGAAAATATTTATACACACAACCACTAGAAAATTTGCATAATCAGTTTCATGTGGCAACAACAACTCCTCGTACTAAAACCATAACTAATCAACGAGTGAGCGAGAGTCAACGCATTTAATAGCAGCGTATGCAATTAACATTTTAAATCGATTTTAAATCGCTTTTAGCCAGCCCAGAGAACCCGACCCCGGTAGCGACCCAATTTGTTGCCAGACTTGATTGTTGCACCTTCCCTCTTCAAAATGCATTCAAATTTGCAGCTCTCTCTCACTTCTCTCTCTATCTCTTCTGACTTTCTGCTGAAAAGTGCCAAAAGCAATTTATAATTGTCAGCTGTGAGAATGCAATTAGCAATTTTACTTGTACTAATGGTCAATTAAGTTGTACACACTGCACTGCCAAGATAGAAAAGACAAAAGCCTTGGCCCGAAACCAGCAACAATAACTTTGAGACTGTATACTGGTAGGGATTGTGGGGACACCACTCGGTACGTGTCAGGACTTTGTTAAATTGCACACAATTTGCCACTGTCTCAGGCCATACGCGCACATGGCCTTCAAAAACATTTTGAGAAATTACTATATACACACACACACACACGTATCGCACACTAATCTCTCTTCAAAAGTTCTTCGTCGAACCAAAAAGTTGATGCAAGTTGACTTTTAAGGTTTTAGATACAAATTTAAATGAAATTAATTGAGGCAGCAAATAGTCTGTGAGGTTGTGTTGCTCTTTTTGATTCCATGAGATTAAAATATAAGTTGAAGGAGAGCAATGTGAATTTATGTTTCACATTGATTAATATTTATGAAGAGACGCAGTACAGTCGCATTTCTGCCTGAATCTGCACCTCTTACAGCTTCTTAGTGTTTAATCTCATCTCCACTCAATATCTCCATAGTAATTTCATCATAATTCCTCCCCCATGTGTATTCCTTCTAATTACATTCCCCCATTTCCCTTTCCTTGCTTTCTCTTCACCACTTCAAACCTGTTTCTCCGCTAATCGCCTCCTTGTAGAGATAGAGAGAGAGAGAGCGAGTTTCCTTCCACATCACATTTCGTAGATGCGCAAAAATATGAAACACTTTTTCACTGAAAATTTCACTTTTGCTTTAAGCATTTTGCCCGCATGCTGCCATAACAACAAAGCACAAAGCACTTGCAATTCGTTTGTACCTCCCTCTCTTCCTCTACTTCTTTTTCCCTTGCTTTTTTAGAGTGCTCGTTAAAAGAAATATGGAAATATTTTCGTGTTTCCTTTCTTTCTATTCTCGTTTTACTTTTTTTTTGTGAACTTTATTTGATTTTACGCTAAAGTTTTGAAATGGGCACTCGCACACACACACACACATAGGGGAAATAGCTAAGTAAATCAAGCATGGAAATATTCCCTATGTACGCCATATTTGGCAGTCCGATTTTAATTAGCAGGCCGGTCTCCCCCTTTGCCTTTCTCTCTCTCTCCCACTCTCACGACAAGGGAAATCCAGTAGCCAGGGTTGGCATGTACTATATGTATATGTGCGTGTATATGCATAAATATTTGCATATTTGAGTGCACACATTGCAAAATATTTACGCGTGGCAAAGGCTGATGGAATGCCATGTAGCAGCTGGGGGGCAGGCAGAGATGGGGAGAGTGGGAGGCGCAACTGGGTTACAGGCACTGATAAAAGAGGGTTACGGAACTCTTGAACAATGCTGGCCGATAAACTGCTACACATGTTAACAAAGTTAACAATTGCAGGCGTGAGAGAATGGGAGAGAGAGTGGGAGAGAAATATGAAAACAAAAGCGGCACGCTACCCCCCCCCCTTCCACTCTCTCTCTCACTCTCTCTTCAAATTGTTGCAAACTGCAACTAACCAAACAAAGCGGAAACTGAACGAGCGGCCATTTTTGTTATCGCACGCCATTTGCAATGGCTGCAAAATGCAATGGCGATGGCCATGTGGCAAATGCAGCCAAATGCTGCCAAATGCGTTGCATCTGCAGTTTGACACGCACACACACACACACACAGACATACTGCCAAACACACACACACACACTCCTGCTCTGTGCAAACCAACGGAAGTGATACATTTTGTTATTTACATTGAGCAAGAGAATGAAAAAAATATCAACAACAGCAACAGCAGCAGCAGCTCAAAAGCGGAAGCGGAAACAGCCCAGCCCAGCGCACACAAACAACAACAGCAGCAGCAGCAACGAAGTTCGACAAGCAAATTAAAAATGGCGGCTGTTGCATGTTGCATGTGCCTGACACGCAGTCAACTCTTTCTCCCACTCACAGACAGTTACAGTGACGCGTTTCAGGATTTTCGGTTTTGACTTTTGGCCAAACGCAGCTGCTAAACACTGCAAATAGTTTCACATGAGCTCACCCTCTCTCACTCTCCCTACACATAAACACTTCCCCACACACAGTATGAAGGACATAAAATGGCGCCAATGCCGCCATTTTGCAAGACATTTGCGGCAGCTGACACGTACCAAGCGTACTCGTCGTCCTTTGCCTTTAAGTTTCACTTTACGACATGAGCAAATTTCACACACTCATACACACACACAGAGCGAGAGACAAACAACTGACTGAGGGACATACACACACACAAGCACACACACACACACACACACTCAGTGCCAATATTGAAACTTACGTGCTGCGGTTTTTATGTCAAATATTTTGTTCGCCTTCGACTTTGCGTGCGTGTTGCGTGATTTTCCGACAATGGCACAGCGAACATTTATCAATCTGCTAGTCCCTGCTGCCCTCCCCTCTCTCACCCTTCTCTTCCCTTCCCCCTATTTCCTTCTTAGTTAAACTGAAAATTCGACAGCGTGAAAAGTTTTCAACAATCGCCGTTCACTTTTCAGCAATTGCAAAGCCTTCCCACTCCGTCCCCCTTAACAATCCCTCTTCCTACCTTACATAGGCTTTCTTCCTTAGCCAACTTTTGTAAAAGATTTCGATTGAGCGAGAGTCAAGCATATGAAAATGATATATGTATGAATGTGTGTACGATGAAACTTTTTATTTTTCAAGTTTGTTGAAACATATCTCAGACATTATATAGATAATCCAACTTTTATTACAGACTTTAAGCTACTTCTCTTTAATTTGCTGTACTTCTTTAAATCACTGCTTAACAAAGTTATCAATTTCATGTTTATTTTGCTGCAACAATAAACTTTACATAATTTGCTCATTTTCAGTGATATGCAGAGCAAAAAACACCGTTATAGACAGACAGTTATAGTGTATATATTTTAAGTGTATATGCGTACAATGTTTGCAGAAATTGCACATAAATTCAATTACAAATTGCATTTTTATTTATATTGATTGCACTTGTTACAGCGCAGCAAATTTGCAGGCGGCAGTCTATCTAGCACACAGTATATATAGAGATACATATTTTTAAAAGGCATATAATAATAATAATAAAATGTGGCAGTTTAAATATGTTGTTCTTTGTTTTTAAATCACACAGCAAACGCATTTTTTTTTGGCAGCGCACAAAAGTATGCTACAAAAAATGCACGAGGCTTGTATAGAGTGACTGAGAGCGGGTGCGTGTGTGCATGTGTATGTGTGTGTGTGTGTGTGTGTTTGACATGCAAACCAAAAGCCTCGAGTGCTTGTGGCCTGTCCAAAGTGCGAAATTATGTGACACCGACAGCAGCAGCTGTAACTGCCTCTGCTGCCGACTCTGCTGCATTTCGAGTGCATTTCATGCGTTTGCTATTTAAGCCGAGTGCCACTCGCTTTTTACAACCAGTCAGTAGCAGCAGCAGCAGCAGCAGCAGCAGCAACAACAACACACACACACGCACGCACAACAAATTTAATTTTAATGAGCAGCTCATTGGCAACGCTACAACAACAGCAGCCTGTACATGCCTGGCATCATGCTCCAAGCACAGTCATTAATAGCGCACAATTAAATCCACAATAATTCACGTGCCAAAGCATTTAAACATTCATTATATGCCCAACAGGCAGCAGACATGCCCCATTTGAGAGAGAGGTAGGGCGGGTGAGAGGTCAAGTGTAGCCGCAATGTAGACAACTTGCCAATGTAGTCAAAGGCAGCTACAGCAGCAGCACAGGATGACAATGCTCAAGGTATTAAACCATGTTGGATTTGCATTTTTGACATGCGGTCAGACGGGGGGGACAATCAGTGAGAGTAGAGACAGAGAGAGGGTTAGAGAGCCAGCAGCATTTAACACTTGCCCGCAGTAGCTGCTGCCCAATGGCAACTCTCATCAACAACGGCAGCATCCGCTTCCGGTTGATCAACTATTGATTCTCAATTATGGCGGCAGCTACAGCTTCAGCTAGCCAAGGATACACGAGCTAAGTGCTTCAAATCAAAAGCAATTGACCAAAATGTCCAGAGTGTTCTTACGTGGACAAGCAGACTCACGCACACACACTCCTACACACACTCACACACACACACACATGCAACTATGCACGCTGTTGTATTTTCACATGCTGATTGCAACCGCAAATGGCAAAATTGTTGCCAGTTGAATTGCTTTCACTCTCCCTCTCTCTCTTGCTTACTTTGCCTATCTCTTTCACTCTCTCTATCTCTCTCTCGCTCCACTAATTTCCACAAATTTGCAACATTTGCGGTTGCAATGCTAGCTCCGATTTGGCTACAACTAATTGTGAAATATTTTTCATTATCTACCAAAAAAAAAAAAACAAAAAAACACATAAAACTTCTCTTCTCGTACTAAGCTAAAACTTGATATTTAATTAAAAAGTTTAAGGCATAAAGTAGTAAGCGCTGCGTAAGCAACAGCAGCAGCAACAACAACAACAACAACAACAACATAAACACAGGCAATAGCAGCAGGCAAACAAATTTCATAAATTCAGTTGCTGCTCAGTGTTAATTAAAAGTTATATAAATTTATGCACACATGTGCAGCTGTGTGTGTGTGTGTGTATACTGTGCGTATATGTATGCTCTATGTGTGTTTGTGTATTTGCTGTGTGTGCTTTATATGTCTGTGTGTGTGTGAGTGCATTGTGTACATTTTGCAACATATTGTAGCATACTTATTAGGCAAACAAGCTTGCATATCATTTTCGCTCTAGAAAATTGCATTAGAACTATTGAATATTATGTAGAATTATTTATATATTTTATAAATAAACAAAGATCATTTAATAAAATATATTTCACCTTTTTAGAGTGCAACTGCCATAGTATCTAAGCCTATGCCTTCTAGCTAAGATATTATGACAACTTAATAACAAATATCAATCAAACCACATGATATACAATATAATTAATATAGTTCCAATAAATTCTATTTACCATAAATACAAATCTTTCTCAAAGTACTCGCTTTTAATTAATCTATAGATAATAAACTGATTTATTTGTGCATATCTAGCAATAATTGCTTTTTGCTGCTAGTATTTTAAGCAAACTGAAGATAATTTGAGTTATTTCTGGGGTATATATTCGTAGCAGCCTGTGAAGTGCACTCACTCTATATAGCACTGTCTCGCTCTACATTTTCACTCTCTCTCTCTCTCTTTCTCCACTCTCTCCTCCCATTCACTTCCTGTTTGGCATGCAAATTATAGGAATATATAAATGCGATTTATTATTGCATTTGATTCAATTGAAGCTTAGTCTTTTTACAACATGCTCATTTCTTGTCAGCCAGCTGCAGGGTAGGGGAGAGAGACTGGTGTGGAGGAGGGGAGTTCGGGGTTGAGGGAAGGCAGCATGGGTGGACTGTGGGTGTACGCAGATTTTTTGCCTGGCGGTGTGACAACGCTAAGCAGCCGCAAAGTACCACAGAAGCCGCTGTTGATAGCAGACGCTCAACTTGCTCGAAGCTCCAGCTCCAACTTCCTGAGCCGCCCACTAGCTACCTACAGCGCTTCCTCTTCCTCCTGCTTCATCCCTCTACTCATCCCCTACCGCGACACCACTTCCTGGCTTCAATCAAGCAACGACGCGCTTAAAATATATTTTCATAAAAAAAATTTCCGATCTGCTGCTGTTGAGACGCGACTGTTGCAAGTTTGTGGGTGCGTATGCCTGTGTGTGTGTGTGTGTGTGCCTGGCTGTGTGTGTGTATGTGTGTGTGGGTGCCTGTGGCTGTCGTCGTTGCCGAGCGGGGTAAATTTCCTTTACACTTTTACATTTTATGCTCAAAGCGACTTTAGCTGCTGCTGCTGCTGTTTTTTCTTTCATTTTGTAGGTTCCCTCCCGCCGCTTCTCCTCTTTCTCCTCTTGCCTCTCCTACTGCTTCTTTTTTCTGTTTTTTGTTGACGTCTCAGCTCAGCCATATAAAAAATGCAAATAATTTGCTAGCGCTTTACGGCAGCAACCCGAGAGAGCGAGAGTGAGAGAGAGAGACAGAGAGAGCTCGCCCAAGCCCAAGCCCAGGCCTGATCCGGCCATGCTACCGGTCGCGGCCTGGCTACCCCGCAACCCCCGTCTCCACCCTCTCCCTGCTCTGCTGCTCTGTCACCACAGCTCGTCGAGCTAACCTCGAGGCAAAGGCACAACGCGTAAAGTCAAAACGTTTTAATATTTATGGCACATTATATGGCTTGTGGGCTTATTTCAAGACCCCATCGCAACCCCCTCCTCTCACCCCACCCCTCTACTCTACCAGTCTCGCCAGTTGCCAGTTTGGCGCCAGCAACAAATGATGTTATTCAAGCAGGCAGGCATCACATCCTATATAGCCGACTATATTTCGATGCAAATAAATATGTGTAGGCAATTTGACTGTGCCTGAGCGCATGATAAATGTACTTAGACAAGGACAGCAATATATATATATATATATATATATATACTTAACTGTATGCTAAACAGTTGAAATCTTGGGCAAATCAAATAAGTGTGTGATAAATATAATTGCATATTGCTCGCAATAAAAGCAAAGAAAAGAGAGAAAAACATTTCAGGAAATAAAAACAAAATAAAGCTTTAAAATAATAACCTCCCACACATACCCTTCTTTCTGCCAGCATACCGCCAAGTGTTGAGTAACGCATAAAAAACAGAAGAGCACCCCCCTACCCTACTCCCTCCTCCCTTAAGTAGCTGCCACACATAGATAGCAGCTACTTGTAGACAATGTTATGCGCTGCTTGCGTTTTTACGATACGTCTTTCGTTGGGTTGGGTTGAATGGGTTGGTTGGTTGCAGTGTCATTAGCTGATGCCTCGAAGGATGCGGCAAGCAACTCGTAAAAATGAGTGTGCAAAAGGGAGTTGCCACACATCGCAAAAATGTTGAAAATTCTCTGTTACACCCTGCCAGGAAGGCAGTGCAGAAAAGCAAAGAATGCAGTGAGGTCATTGATGATTACAGAAAAAGTTTAATCGATTTTAAGCAGCTTTGAAAGCACAGGAAATAAAGAAAACAGACTTTGAAAGCTTATATAATATACATATTTCACACGTTAAATAAAACAAAGAGCTTTTAAAGCACATTCAATCTAAAAGATTTACTTTGTGCAAGTTTCGAGCTTTTACTTATATCAAATCGCAAGCCATATTTAATTATTCAAATCAAATTCCTTTTCTTAATCCAATCTGCAAGCTTTTCTTTACGCAAACACTTAAAAATATTTGCAACTCTAGGATATCTTCAAGTTTGGCATTCATGCGGCATTTTCAATTTTCAAGAACCGCCAAGTTGAAACACTTCAAAAACGAAGGCAGGGACACAGTGCATCCGTTACAACAGCAGCCACACTGAGGTGCAGACTGAAGTTGCACTGCAAGAAAAAAAGCTGAAGAAGAAGCAGCAGCAGAAGCAAGAAAGAGAGAAGAAGATAGAGAGAGAGGGGGAGTAAAAGAGAGAGATAGGGTGGAAAAAATGCTGCTTAGTGCGCTGGCTAAGTACCGTAATCAAAGTTTAATTACACGGCCATTGAGGCGTTGGGGCATTTGGGGCAAAGACAGAGATGGAGGCAACACTGAGCAGAGGCGTCAGAGAGAGAGAGAGGAGAGAGAGAGAGAGGCGTCAGGGCTGCTGCTGCTGTCGCACTCCAACAGCAATTGCCTTGAAGTTCGTGCTTTATCTGTGCGCGCTTTTGAGTAATTATGGGTTCAAAAAGTCCTTGCACAGCGTTCAACTGCTTAATTAGGCCCCAAAGAGATACAGTGTGCAGGGAGAGAGAGAGAAAGGGAGAGCGAGAGAGAGGAAGACAGCAAGAACGAGTGTGTGTGTTCCTGCGTATCAGTTATATATTGCCTTGGCATATTAATTGAAAATTTACAAAATATCAGCTGCATATATAGTATATATTTTATATATATTCATGTATAATGTGCATGTTATCTTGCAGACAAAATAAACAAGTCATAAAATTAAATTGCAAAGCAATTCGAGCGAGAGGAGGAGGAGCAGCAGCAGAAGATGGTGAGCAAAATATTCGTATCATGTACATATGGCATGTGTGTGTGTGCGTGTGTGTGTGTGTGTGTGTGTGTGTGTGTGTGTGTGTACGTGTGTGTCAGCCATTGTATGCAACGTAATTTGTGGCACAGCCGCATGTTACACACATTGCAAGCTGACAATTTCATTTAAATTGCAGACAAGACAAGCGGACAAAATACGCAAGTAGCGACTGTGTTGAGCGACTGCTAAATACCCTGTAGTCTTTAAAAATATTCTTAGTAATTTATGGCCTAAAACTAGACTAGACTCTGTAAATTTGCAATAAAAGCGCATTTTTAATGCTCAGACTTGACTTATTATTCTCAAATACAAATAAATATTAATTTACAAAGCTAGAGTTTTGTGGGCTCTAGGCTATATGACGCTAGCATACCCTGTACTGCTCAAACTATTTTAATTTATATGACCAGTCCCTCTTCTCTTATATTTTGTTTAATTTGCTAGATTGTCAATATACATATTGAAAACAACTCTAGACCTTGTTCATATATATTGCTCAGGTTCTCCCACCGGGCAACCCTGCTACTCAAGCTGCTACAACCCTAGACCACGTTGAACAGTTGTCTTTAATGCCTCCCTGACCAGGCATTTGCCTGGCTAACCAACTAAACATGACAGCATTTTGAAACATTACGTGATTTATTATGTAAAATGTACACACGCACAGCATGCAGCACACACACATAACACACACACACACTCGCACATACCATACACGTGAGCTGACAAATACTTGCAACGACCACACAGTGCATTGGGTTCAGTGATTAGGGCTACTTGCAACACAGAGCAACGTTTATATAATTGAAATGCAATTTAATGAACAACAAATATGCTTGATAATTTAGTATAAATTAATGGCAGCATCAGACTGGCAGCTGCAACAAATCAACAGCAACAGCAGCAGCTGCAACAACAACAACAACAGCAATGAGTTCAAAATGCAATTGTTAATGCCTGAGGTCAATTTTCAACAACTTTCGATGCTTGGCCACAAAATTGTCAATTGTCAGTTAAACCAAATTTGGAAAATGCAATGAAGATGAGGCTGGAAAACCGCAAAAACAACAACAGCAGCAGCAGCTGCAGCAGGAGTCAATGAAAATTCGCACCGAAAATGCTAATCAAGGAAATGAAATGAAGGAAAACTTTGCAATTGAAATGCAGTGAAGAGGAAAGTGATAGAGAAGAGATATGTAAATACGTACATATAGATATATATATACAAACTGGGAGAAATATATATAAAATATATATTTTTTGTAGCCTATTTATGTGCTGCGGCAATACACAAGCAACTGCATTGATTTTACATATTTATTATATTAATACATATATTACTTATTTTATTATTATTAATATTAATGCATCAGCTAACATAATCTCAGTAATTTGCGCACATTAGCCTGCACACTTGGCATCTAATCTGCAGTTAAATTTGCCTAATACACTGCAGCTGCCATATTACGTATACGTAACAATTTTGCCTCTCTCTAGCTCTCCCCCTGCTCCCTCTCTGTCTGCATATTTTTTTACAATTTGTTAAGCATTCAAATGAAATGCAGCACGTTATAGGGCAAAAAAGCAGGAAATCAATGTGCATTGCTTTGCAGGTATAAATAAATTGCACAACACACTCATACGCCCCGTGTGCCCCCAGAGAGAGAGGAAAAGAGAGGGAGAGGGGAGAGAGGAAGGCAGGGAGTTAGTGAGTTGAGTTGTTTGGCAAGCGTCGGCCATTGACCAATAAAGTGTTGGGCTAGCATACTCTTAACACACACACAGCTACCCTCTAGCCCTACCCCTCTGCCCCCACCCTACCCACACAACCCTTTCGTAATGGTCTGCTTGGCATTTGACTTTCGGCCAGAACCAAAACTGTAATTGGCAGCCAATGCAGATCAAGCGAACCGCACAGGCAGCAGCAGCAGCAGCAAGTAAGTGAGGGGGGTGTAAACAGGGGCGAGGGGGGCGTCACAGGCGGGGGCAGCTCACTAAGGTTACTAACTGTTGGGGCAAAAAGTGCATTTGAAAGCGCACAAAAGGCGCATAGATTGGCAGAGAGTGTGGAGCAAAGAGAGCGAATAGGGCGCAGAAGAGAGGAGAAGAGAGTGTATGAGAGAGAGAAAGAGGCAGACTGTGCAAGAGAGAGAGAGAGAGAGCATACTGCTATCGTGCAACCAAACATGATTCAATTGCCAATATGTATGTTTGTAACTATAAAATGTGAGTATGTGTGTGTGAGTGTTTGCAAGTGAATGTGAATGCGAATGAGTGCTGCAGCGACTGCTTGTAATCGAATATTGATTAAGTGCACACACACACACACATACAGAGATGAAGCAAACGCTTCACTGATATTGCAGTTAAACGTTGATAATGCACAAGATTCTCTCTCTCTCTCTCTCTCGCTCGCTCGCACGCTGCAGCAAGTTGGCAGTGCGGAAAATTGAAGCATTTGCTTGAATTTCACTTGTGTAGCGGGCAGTGGGAGGGGAGGCGGAGGCGTGGTAAGTGAGGTCTACCGGGGCACTGTCCCGACGGCTTGTTGCATTGAAAGAACTCTAACAAACCAAACACACACACACAAACACACACACAACTGCCCAACAACAACAGCAGCAGCTGCTGCAGCAGCCTTAGCATTTTTTTTAGCCTTTTTAGCTTGTTTTTTTTTCGAGTATTTTTTGTTCATTTTGTGCAGCGTTTTTACTCGTTTTGGCAATGAGTTTTGATTGCTTTTGCCTGGGCATTTGGGTGCACTGACCCCATTTCCGCTTGTTATCGATTTGACGCCCGTTGCCACTTCTCAGTGTTCCCACTCCTCCTCCTTCCCCTTCTCTGCTCTCCTCCTGCAGCAGACTTGAGGCTGCTGGTGCTGCTACTGCCAGGCAATTGCCGTGTCGCCTTTTTTATGCCTGCCGGCTGGCGGCACTTGACAGCCAGCCTGAATTTTCTTTTCTCTACATTGCTCGCTCTCCCTCTCTCTCCTTCACTTCCCCTTTCTCTCTCTCTCTCTCTCCCTCTCTGCCTTGTTGTTTAAGCTCACAGCATTTTCATTTGTTCAGCCTCCCCCGAAAAAAGCCGAAAGAAAACATAAAGCTTTAGATTGCTAAGTACATACTTATTCACGTACAATCCAACGTTCCCCCAAGGGGCGTGGCACAAGCAAAAAAACTCCAGAAGTGGCATTAATTGATATGTATATATCACAGTGAATTCATAAGTTTACAAACTTAAGAAACTTTAAGAAAACTGACAGGTAGTTGAAAAGAAAATTATTGTAAGTGGATCTTGTTGAGTTAAAAGCGCGTTTATAGTTTGTGAACTTGTGGAATTGAAAGGATTCTTAAAATTACAAGCAAAACCCTTAACGAGCACATATTTATGGAAAATCATCTCAAGTAGTTTTCATAAATATTTAAACACATATTCCCCAATTCAACTAAAAGAAACACTCTTGTCTCTGTCTTTTTCTGATTTATTTAGAAAATTTGTAATTAAGTTTCGAATTTTTGCACACTTGAATACTTGCAACAATTTGTTGCATACACACACACACACACAGACAGTTGAGTAGCATGTGAAGTGAAAGAGCTGGCTAGAGTGTGTGTGACAAAGAGAGTGAGAACTAAACTAGTCACTAATTCAATTGATTGAATTGCCTGTGCTGCTTTGCTTTGCTGCTGTTGTTGTTGCTGTTGTTGCTGCTGTTGTTGCCTCTCTTGTTGTTGTTGTCCACAAACAATTGAAATTGAAATTCAAAGAACTGAGCACCGGGCAACGAGTTGAGTTCAGTTGAGCTGAGCTGTGCTGTGCTGTGCTTGTTCAAGCTCTGTGACGAAGCTTGTTTAGTGGCACTTCAGCAATTTTCCCCAGTTTCAATTCAATTTATTTACTCATACACCACCCCCGAAAAAACTATATATTTTGTGGTGAGGTAGACTCAATCCCCTCCGTCCTCCCCCAATTGGACAATCTGCCACTTGAGCACGCACTAAACCGAAAATGCAGTTACAAAATAAAATGAAAAAAAAAAACATACAAAAATTTTTGTTGCCGATTTTATGCAAAATTAATGAAATATGCAAGTAGCTCGCTCTCTCTCGCTCTGAGTTGTTGTTGCTGTTGTTGTTGTTGGCCTCAGTGCTGCTGCTGTTGTTGCTTGCTACTTGCTGCTGCTGCTGTTGTTGTTGCTGCTGTTGCTGCTGCTGCTGCCTTGGCGACAAGCGAACTTCGACACGATGCCGCAACTGCTGATGGCGTTGACATCACAAGTGCCTGTTGCAGCTGACGTTGTTCTTACGTGTTGTTGTTGTTGTTGCTGCTGCCACCACTAGAAGCAACTGCTGTTGCTGCTGCTGCTGCACTTGAGCGTGCGCTTGTTGTTGCGGCTTTTAGATTTTCCAAGCCACTTTCGCCTAATATTCTGCTGCTTCCATCTCCTCTGCTTCTGCTTCTGCTTCAGTTAAATCAAAACAACAAAGAACTTTTACTGGCAAAACTATTGAGCTTAAGTTGTTGTTGTTGCTGCTGCTGCTGCTGCTGATGCTTCATGTTATCATTGCATTTTAATGCATGCAACTGACAATGACAAGAACCAACGCCTGAGGAAGCAGAGAGGGCGACAGCAGAAAGAGAAAGAGGGAGACAGCAGAGAGAGAGAGACAGCGAGAGGCAGAACTTTGCTCTGTGACAGCTCAGCAAGTCCCTGAGCTGAGTCGAGTCGCCATATGGTGTCAAGTGGCATTTGAAAATGCTCTTATTTTCATTTTGTTTATTTATGATATGCCACACAGCATCGTCGCCTCCGACAAGCTGTAAAGCTCGAGGAACTTTTTATTGCATTTGCATATTTTCGCACATGATCTTCAGTTTTTAATGGCCCTCAACTATATATGGTATACGATGTGTGTGTAGCTAAGTGCACAATATAATGCTCAATTGATTTAAGTCAGTTAGTTGCAGAGAATTCAAAATAAAACCAGCAGCGCACGCAGTTTTGGCAAAAACTTTTCAAATCACCAAGAAATTCTTGAAAATATATAGAAAATACAACTTAAAAGATCTAGCAATATGTTATAAATTAAATAAACTTGTTAAACTCAAAGAATGCACAGCTAAAATTACTTTTAAATCTACAAATATGTAATATGATATATAACTCTTCGTAGCTCCAAGAAAACATTTTTTACCCCATTATAAAAATCAAATAAAATATATTTATCACCATAGAAAACCTAAGCCTGTCATATGCATTTCATAAATCAAGCTTAAAAAGCTTCAAACGAGCTTTCATTGCGCATGCTGAGCTTAGTATGCTGCTGCTGCTTCTCGCATATAATAAATTTTATATATTTCATTGCATACTTTTGGGCTGGCAAGGTAATGGCGGCCTGCGCCTGCTGCTGTTGCTGTTGCTATATAATCTCTTGGAATGCCCTGACAACGAATCAGTTGGCATTAAAAAAAACAACAAGAAAAACATTTAAAAAGAAAATAAGTAAACAAGAGATGGAGAGGGAAAGGGAAAGAAAAAGAGAGAGTGAGCGAGAGGGAGTTGTAATTAATTGTACTGTCATTTTGTCAACTGCAATGCAAATATAATGCATAATGTAAATAGATCAACAGGAGACGGGGATAAACAAGAGTAAAGCAGAAGGAGAGCGTAAAGTGAAGAGAGTAAAGGAGAGCGGGAGGGTGTGCAGAATATGGAAATTAAAATTAAAAACCATTTGCCAAAGGGCGACGCAGTCAAAATGAGCGCAATGAATATGAAATTGCAGCTGAGAGGGAATGCGAGAGAGAGAGAGCTCAGCACGACGACAGTGAAATCAACAACAATAATAACAGCAAATAACAAGAGCAACAACAACTGCAATTACGACAACAACAACAACAACAACTAGAGTAGCTACGACGACACCAACTCGCTCAATTAAAATGAAATTTTCATAATAAAGTTTGCACACGGCAGAGCGCACAGTAGAAAGCGAAAGAGAGTGACGAGCGGGGGGGAGTGCAGGAAGACTACAGAGTGTAGAGGCTAGTGTGGCAGTGTTGCAGAAGCCTGCACTTTTGAACCAGAGGGCTTGTTACCGCTGCAATTAACCTCAACTCAGACAAATTGCTAGCGGAGCTTGGACATGAGCATAGCACATGCTGATTAAAACTGAGGAGTTTTTTTGCATATAAAAAATGTAAGACTATATGAATTTTATAGCGAAATTTCAGGAATAAATAGTTAAAATATTTTCTAGCATATCTGCTAGTTGTGCTAGCCGCGCTCTCTTTTATTTGCCAACGTCGCGAGTGTCTCCGTTGCACGCCTGTGGCTGTTCAGCATGTCTAGGCTGCGGCTTGCCCTCTCTCTGTCTCTCTCTCTATCTCTCTCTCTCTATGTATGTACGTGTGTGTGTGTGCTGGCACGTGGCATCAACAACACAAATTTCATTCAGCTCTGTCTCTGTCTCTGCCCTGCAATCGCATGCACTGACATTTTAATACAATTTTAATTTGTTTACAACTTGAGACAAAGTTCAGTTAAAAAGTTTCAAATGCGACGCTGATAATATCCAACAGCAACAACAACAAGTAAAAAGAAAAATGGTTTATGGCAAACCAATTTCAAGTACCAAAAATCAAAACGCACAGGCAGTGGGAGAGAGAGAAAGGAAGATGGAGAGACAGAGACAGAGACAGACACATGGCAAGTTCAAACAGAAGTTTCTTTAGCTTCATTTTTTTTTCTTTCTTACTGCTAACAAAATGTAACACAAATCCTCCAAAGTAGAAAATAGAATGAAAACTTTCGAGTTTTATCTGCAACGCCAGCTGCGGGTGTATGTGTGTGTTTGTTTGTGTATGTGGGTAAACTCATCATCAAACAAGATTATTTGATCAGAGCTGCCTGCAGCAGTCAAGAAAGCCAACAACTCCCCAGCCAGCTCTAGTTGCCGCTGCTTCTCCCTCCTCCAGCTCCTCCTGCCACAGCAGCCGCAACAGCAACGCGAAACTTTTGGCCAAAACAACGCACTCATTTGCTTTTAGCCCAAAAACGGTCTGGGCTAAAACGCAGCCGAGTGCTGGAACTTAATACAAATGAGCCAAGTTTCAAGTTAAATCAAGCGGCAAGCGGTTCAAAAAAATAAAAAAAAAGAAATACACGAAAAAAATCTAAAGGAAAAAAATGCCAAAACTTTTCCAAGCAATTTAGAAGAGATAGGCATTTCTTCGGTTTGATTTTTATTTTATGTAGTGTGCGTGCTGCTATGCGAGGTGTGCTACAAAAGTTGCGCAGACTAATTAATTGTGGAAAAAGCACTTTAAGCATTTTTCAACACTGCAACATGGCTATAAAAATGTTAAATACTTACTAATTGCTTAAACTTCTCGAGGTGAGCTTCAAAAGTTGCAGCAAACTAATTAATTCTGCAAAAATACGCAGTGAAAGCACTTTAAGCATTTTTCAACACTACAAGTTGGCAAAATGCTGAAAAAATGTTTATGCAGCTTGCTAATTGATAAAAGTAACCCTCCTACCCCACAAGGTGCTAGAAATTTGATTATGCCTTAGTAAAAATATATATAGCATACTTTTTAGGGCAGGCATTAAAAATGCAACAGCCTGGTGAGCAGCAGCAGCAGCGGCATTTGTAAAACTTTGTTAAATTTTAATTTATTGCCAGCATATAATTTATTCATCAAGCACACACACACACACACACACACACACACATATATAGAGTGCTCTTGCTCATCCCCACAGCACGTGTGTGTGCGTGTGTATTAATGCGGCTGTTTGAGTGTGTGCGACAAGCGCGTCAAGGTTGAATCACTTTACGGTTCGTTAAATTTTCGCCCGTTTTTCTACACACACACACACACACACACACATGTATACTATAAGTGTATATATACGCGTATATCGCATATCGCTGCTACTGTTGCCTACTTCGTGGCCTCTGTCGACTTTTACTTTTGTTTTCTACACTTTCCCGTTTACGGATCGTCAGCATTAATTTTCATTACGCGTCGCCGTAACGATTCGGTTTGTTGACCATAGCTGAGCTGGAAGGAGATGAGCTGAGGAGGATGTGCCAAAGCAAATTGCTACATAAGACCCTTTTGCCTTTATGGCTTTTAGGCTACTAGGCTACTAGCCCTCATTTTCCGTCAAAAGTGTTGCCTTCGTTTCCTGCTTCATCTTCTCCTCCATTTTTGTTTCTCTCTCGCCCATAATGGACCATTCTCTTTAAGTAAATCTAACCCACAAAAGGTCCAATAGCAGCAGAGAGCCTAACTGACGGCGGCTGTCATAAAAATAAAAAGCCATTTCTTCTTTTTGAAGAGTTAATTGAACCACAAGGCTATTTGCCAAAAAATTGCTATCTTCTCCGAAAAGAGACCGGGAGAAACTTCCAAAGAATTCATCAATGGTATCGTGTATTTACCTGCAAGTAAAAAGAGAGAGAAAAAAAAAGAAATTGGTTGAGTAAGCGTTCAATTTACAATTTTATAGAGTTCAATGATTAGGTGACATTGATTGAGAGGCTATCAAATCGTTTGGATAGCAAAATTTAAGTGGTTTTTCAATTGATTAGCCGCAAAATGAGTTTTAGACACGAAATATGAAATTTTAGCAGGTTTCAAAAGTAATATTACAAGTTGTATATGTGCTTTAAGAGTTCTTTGAGCATATATCACCAAGAAAGCCCTGCAGCAGTGCATATACTGAATTTCAGCTTATATCCAACAGTCTTAAGATAGTTCTAGAGCTTATTTGATTTATGCATGCGCTGGTTGTCTGAGTTCCTGAAGTTTTTCTACCTATTTAATATCTAAAAGATTTATAAACACATAGAGATGTCTATATAACATTGCTACAGCACCTTAGCTACTAAATTTCCGCTTTATTTCTTCACGTTACACTCCAGCAATATGATACATACATCATGTGTATATTGGCAATATGTTATCAACACCATCTCATCACATGGCTCCATTTGCATGGCAAAGAATAATGCATAAATCCTTTTTTGCCAAAGCAATTCAAAAGTCGAAGACATATGGAAATGCCCATAAACAATCATTGATTTCTCATATTCTCACGTTCGATATATCTCATAACTCATGACGCCTATCGCCCCCCCTACACCCTTTCGAAGCTGTCAAGAAGTCAAAGCAGATTTTGCGAGAAAAAAAAATATGGAGAAGCTGTAGTAAAAGTTGAGAAAAAGAAATAGAAATAAACGAGGAATCCCAAATATTGCTGCATACAATTTGCACGTCATAAATCATATTGAAATGCGAATGGAATCAACACACAAAAGAAAGAAAACTAAAGAAGAAAAACTATTTGCAACGTGCAACGTGCAGCTGCACCTGCAACTCGCGTGCACACACCCGCACACACACACACACACACACACAGCCGCTGGCATGGAGTACCCCCTCATTCGCACCCTGCCGCTGGCAAACCCAACTAACCCAATTTAGTTGAGTGTGAAAATTGGCTTTCGCCCATTTTGAAATTCTGAGCTGTTCACACACACGCACACTCACACATACCCATACACACTCACACACACCCATACAGCTACACACATGCACCCTGTAAGCCGACACACACATGCTAAACGTACTGTATGCCGCCTTTTTTGATATAAAAGCAAAGAAAATGAAAAAAACACAAATACCTAATCGTTATATACTCACACACATACACACTCATTCACTCACTCACCCATTCACTTATTCACCCACTCACTCACTCAGCCAGTCAGTCAGTCAATGTACTGGGCGTGGTAGTGTTAGTGTTATAGGGTAACTCTCATGTAAACGCACGGGGATTAGATGAAAAATCAAACGCAAAAGGAAGTAGAAGAGGAAGAAGAATGAAAAAAGAGCACGCCACAGCACATGCAAATGAATTCTGTATAGTTTGGGGTTGGGAAATAGACTATTCCACCCCTCTCTCCCCCCAGCTAAACCACCACTTGGCTTTCTTGGCAACTAGAAACATACGCAAATCGCTTTAGCATTTTACAATTACTTAAGCCCGATAACATTTCTGGGTTTTCGGCTTTAGATTGAGGCTGTCTGCGGGCTTAGTTCGATTGGTTTTTTTTTTCATTTTTCGATAACGTATTCGATTGAAAAGTTAATAAAAACACATCAATCTCAATATGTATCTATCTATCTGTCTGCATGGAAAGTGGGTCACACACACATGACGACGTCGTACCCCCCAAACTAAATGGTTAATTGATTCGCCGATTTTCAATTGCCACAAGAAGAAGTAGCAGGGGAACAAAACCAAGAAGAAGCAGCTGCATGAAAAACCAATTAAATATATATACGTATTACGTATATCATATGTCAAATGCAAAATGTCACAACGATTTCGTGTCAAATGAAACGAAACCCAATGAATACACACAGTCGAAACGAATAATAATCAAGGAAACAATGTACTCAAACGCATGAAATAAAAGAAAATTAATATTAAATGAAGGAATTGTCGAAATATAATAAAAGAGAGAGAAAGAGAGAGAGAGAGAGAGACAGCACAATGTTGCATTTAAATTGGCAAAAAGTCAATTAAACTTTTGCCAACACTCGCACATTTAAGCACCTGTAATCCGTAACCAGTCGTGACACATGCAGCCAGACAGAGAGAGAGAGAGAAAAAGGTGAGTGTGAGCGAGTGCAGCGCAGACTGCATGAAAAAGATACTCGCAACACACACACACACACACACACACACACACACACACAGAAGGGAGATGTCATTAATGAGCGCAGGGCAAGAAAAAAATACTAGCGGAGCAAAAAAACCATAATTGATTGAACTGCAGTAAGTAATACCCTGTACTGCAAAGGGATAGAAGGTATATACAATGCTGCTTGCAGCTTTCAAAAACTAAAGATGCAATATTGTATAACCAACTAATTATCGAAATATTATTGCTCTTAAGTTTTTAAAAATCTATACTCTCTATGCCTGTTTCTTAAATCATAAATAGACACTCGATTTAATTCCTCATTAGCTAATATACCCCACACACACACACACACACACACATAGCGCAAGCGAGAACTACACGTATTCGACGCCATTGCGGACTTATGTGTGCGCAAAATGGCTGCCAATGCTGCTGCTGCTGCTGTCGATGTTAGTGATATCACCTGAAGTTGATGTTGCTGCTGTTGTTGTTGCTGTTGCTGTTGGGTTTGCTGTCTTGTTGCCTGTCGTTGTTGCTGTCTGTATTGCTGCTGTTGCTGCTGCTGTCGAAGTTGTTGCTAATTTGTAACGCATTTTCTTATCAATTGTCGCAATGCATACGATTTCTGACTGTTGTCGTTACAGTTGAGTGCAAAATGCTCAGCTTGACACTTTGGCCCACAGGCGTGGCACAACTACCACAGCTGCATGTTGCTGCTGTTGTTGTAGTAGTTGCACAACACATGCAACGCCAGCAGCAGCAGTAGCAGCTAACGAGCAGCAGCAGCAACAACAGCAATCCGCAAGGGAAACACAACGTTGCAAGTAGCCGTGTGTGCGTGTGTTTCTTCTGCCATGCGTGTGTGTGTGTTGTATGTGCGTCGCTCTGCGAGTGTCTGGTGTCGGCTTTTAAGTGTCATAAAAGAGAATTTATTCGGCCTGGCATTGTCATTGTAGCAGGCAATGTTGTCATTGTAGTTGCTGCCAGCGTAGTTGTTGTTGCTGTTGCTGCTGCTGTTGCTGTTGCCATTGCTGCTGCTGCTGCCGTTTTCTGCTGTCGTCTGCTGTTCGCACCGTATTCAGGTGGCAAAATTTTCCAGATTGTCAGGCAGGCAGACAACATGACAGCAGATTCGAGCCACAGCCAGGCCAGAGCCAGAGCCAGGCCAGGACACTTTGGCCATTTGCAGTGGCAAAATCGTTTTGTGCGGGTTCATGAACTCGGCACATAAATTTCATTAACAGCTGTGTTGCTGTTGTTGTTGTTTGCTGGCACTGCGACAAATTAGAGATTAGCTGTGGATAATATAAATTATAATTACGCATACGCAGCATTGTACATGCTGTTCATTTCTCGCTGTCATTAAGTTGATTTAGATTTTTCTTTTGTATCCCATGCATTTGCTCTATATTCTGCTCTATATTTTGCTCTAAATATACTCTAGAATGTACTCTTTATATACTCTATATTTTACTCTATATTATACCTCTATATTATACCCTATGCATACTCATTTCTATATAGCTTGCAACAGATTTGTGGCACAGTTTAGCACGCTTAACAATGGCTTGGCTCGTTGCACACACACAATACTTGAACTAGTGCATGCTCTCTGCGTGTGTGTGGAACGTTGCATGTTTTGGCCACAGCTCAGCTCAGTTCAGTTCAGCTCAGGCTACAGGTCACTCAACGTCGCACACAATGACGCGACACGACACGAGAGCAACAAACAACAGCAACAAACAACAACTATAACAAAGCGCACGTTAACGCTTAACGATTTTCTAGTGCACAACAACAAATACACAATAGCCATGAGAATATACAATATATATATGTATATATATATAGTATATATAGTATATCCCAGCATATCCTACATGTGTTTACTGCCAGCAAAGCGCGCACAAATCCAATTAAATTGAGCACTAAAAATCCCCTTCACCCTGAACCACACCCCCCTCAACACTGTGGGATTGTAATTTGATTTTCATCACATTAAAAATGTATTATGATTATCGTAGCGTTATTTGTTTGAACTTTGACCTTTGGCATGTTTAGTTTTATATCGGCAAAGGCGCATACAATAAATACAAGTTTTTGTAGCATACTTTTTGGGGAGGATTTAATTCGAAATTGCTGTTAAATCTACAAATATCTAGTTTATCTTTATTTATATTTATTTAAAAATATTTTCACTATTTTTTCGCTTCGTTAATAATTTATTAATTTCATTTTTTCCTATTTTATTGTTGTCTTTAAATATTTTTCGAAAATTTCCATTTTTAAGCCTCAATAGAGCCCGCACTTTTGCAAATCCTTGCCGGCCCCTAAACACGAAACTGATTCGAAACAATGACAGAGCAACAACTAGAAAAACACACTCCAAACACACACATACGCAGACACAAATACACACACACATACAGAGAGAGCTACAACAACACGTAGTACCGACAAACAATCAAATCAAATATTTATATGCGGGCAAGAAACGGCAGTCAAGAGCCAAGAGAAACAGGGTTAGACAAGCGAGCAGAGAAAGAGAGTGAGGAGAGAGGAGGGAGAGAGCAGGATAGAGGGATAGAGAGGGAGATAGGATAGGGAGAGACTGAGCAATAGAGACGGCAGCAAATAAATGCGGCACACAACGGCACAAGGCAAACTAAAACAGATTTTAGTTTCTTTCTTTCCCCTACTACTTCTCTCCCTACCTCCCTCCTTTGTTGGATTTTTGCCTTTTGGCCGCCGCGCTGCAACTTGAAAAAAATAAGTTTTTTGGCCCGAAAAAAAATATCAGCAAACGCAGCAAGTTGCTGGCGGTAAAATAAAGAAGAAGCATAGTATACTTATAAGGGCCACAAGCAACACGCAGCTTAAGTGTACACTACAAGGGTCAACGACAGAGTTAAGCCAGTATAATATATATTAAAAGGGAAAAGGGATATATTGACGAAATTTCAAAGAATATACCATAGTACTTTTAGAGAATATACTATAGTACTTTCAGGGCTTAAGATCTCTACATTTCTTCTTTAAAAACTCAACAATTTCAAGTATTTCCAATAAACAGTTTCTGAATTATCGTTTTAGCACATACTTAATTTGGAAAAGCAAACTAATTTAGGCAGTTCAAAGCATAAAATTAATTTTGCCAAGTTTTACCAAGTTTCCTCAGAAGTTTTCCCTCGTTCAGACAAAACAAAAACATTTATTTAGCATAATTTATTTAAGCCACACAGGAATGCTGGAGAGCACATAAATGAACTCATTACTTTCGTAACGACCCTCGTAAAATGACTAGTTCCAAGAGGGGCAGCCCCTTTCTTAGCCTGCTTATAGGGCCTGCTGCATAGGGTACATTCGCAAAATTAAAAAAGATTTTATGCCAGACGCGTTTTTGGGCCAAATACAAAAAACGAAACGATGTAATACAAGGCAAGAAGGCTGGAACCTCCCCTTCTATATGTTTGTACAAGTATTTACAAATGCTGGCAAGAACAAGGCCAAGTAAAACAATCAAATGGTGAATCACACTCTCACACACACACTCGCACACACACACGCTCACGTAGTATTGAAATTGTAACAGAAAATCAATTTAGCCAAAAACTTGAAATGGCATAAATGCTGGTAGACTGCCAGCCCAATAGGGAAAAATCTACACCCCACACACACACACACACAGCCACACTCAGACATAGAAGGACATACACGTAAACGTGCTTGGCATTTGTGGGTATTATGTGCTGCATGTAAATGTGTCCGTCTGTATGGCTGTGTGTGTGTGTATGTGTGTGTGTGTGTGTAGGCACAGAATATAAACAACGCGGCAAAGCGGAAAACTTCTTCTACGCCAGACTGAGGCAGGCAGCAATACAATCAAATCTTCGACATGTCGAATGCAAAACACTCGAATAAAATGAAATTTATTTGTGTGTTCCTCCCTTTCCCCCTTCCTGTCGGGCAATTTGAGTTAAGACAAGAAGCGATGGTATCATATTAAGGTATCATACATGCAATACCCTGGCAGGAATTTTCGAAGATCGTTAAGAAATTTGAATTGATATCGTAGCAGATAGATATTATCATTTTCATTTCAAGTGCTTTAAATAAGTGTATTATTGGATATTACAATTTTTGTGATTTTTCTTTCCTCACTTCATAACTTTCTTAAAAATCGAACGATTTTCTTCGGGTATAGCATTTTATTCATGGTTTTAGTTCTAGAATAGGATGACCTAATGGTTTTTTCAATTTAAAACATTCCAAAAAAATTTAATTTTTGTGAACATTGAAAAATGTAAATTTAGGCATTTTTTTCTTAACGCACTCAGATCGACATATCATAAATGCGCGAGTCTCTAGTTACCATTGTCACTCCTTGGGTTCCTCTGCCCTTCTTACCCTCCCTCCCTGACAAGACTTCTTCTGCCCCTCCTTCCCTATTATTGTTTAGCATGCTACTTAAGCTATTTACGAATCCCTGCACTGAGTCACAAAAGTTTCGACTGGCATTACGCGCACTTGGCTCAAGCTTTTTAAGTTTTATCTCTTTTCTTTTGTGTGTGTGTGTGTGTCTTGCGCATTTCTCTCTCTTTCGCACACACGCGTGTGCGTGAGTTTGTATTTAGGTCTGTCTGTCTGTAAGTAAGTCGGCAAGTTTGTAAGCAGGGGATAAGCAAGCTGAGAGAGAAGCAAAGTCAGAGCATAATGTAAGCGCTGCCAAAGCTGCACTTAAACTTTTGATATCAATAAAGTAAAATACGCCAGGCAAAAAGGACTTGAATGCAGCAACAACAACAACTACGACTGCATGAAAGTGAATTGAGAGGGATGGGGAGGGGAGGGGGGCAGACAGGAAGTGGGTGGTAGGAGAGAGGGAAACTGATATTCTTTGCAACTTTTTCGGCAAGTTTTGTAACAAAAATCTAATGCAAAACTGTCATTTAGAGTCGCTCTCTCTTATTTATTTTGATGTCAGCTGCACGTGCGCCACACAGGCCACGGAAATCATCAGGAAAAACGTAGAGAGAGAGAGACGAAGGGAAAAAATTGAAATAAAAAATGGCTACATGACAGGCGCACGTTTGGCCCACGTTGAAAACGAGGGCAAGCTGAGGCGACAGGAAACCGAACAGACAGTGGGACAGGCAGACTAGAGGACAAACAGTGAGACAGACAGAAAGGCAGACAGAGAGACAGTCAGTGAGACAGTTATAGAGAAGCCAACGCAGAAGTAGAAGACAGCCGGTAACTGAGTGAATGAGTGGGTGCAACAGAAGCTTAGGCAATTTATGACAGGCGCCTGGCACCAATGGCGACTCAAGCTCTCCCTCTCTCTCTCACTTCCTATCTCTCCTTCTCCCTCTCGCTCGCTATACGCACAAGTTTGTGGCACACAGCACTGCGCCGTGCATGTATCACTTGACGGTTTCGTTGCTCGCTCTCTGTGTGGGTGTGTGTGTGTATGATTGGTTGGGCAACTCAAATGGGATTTCATTTTCAATAATTCAGTGTGATAATAATTCATATGTGACTTGCTTACAGTTACAGTCTCAGCGAGAGAATACTAAGTGGAATATTTAGTAGAAAAGTTTATTGAAACTGCAAGTGAGCAGAAATAATGCGAGAAGTTAAACACATGTGTGGGAGAGCAGGAGCAGAAGCAGCAGCAGAAAAAAATAACTTGAGAGTTAAAATTATTCTCTTCTAGTGAATAACCTTACTTAAAAAGTAAAATATAATAGATTCTCTAATTTTCCTCTTTATCTTTCCTTACAGGAACATTACCAAGCTCTTTATACATTTGTTAAAATTTCTTAGCTATCCCAATCACCCTACAGTCACTTCAAGCGCCCAAACAGTGACTTACACACAATACCGTGACTGTTCATCACTCGTCACTCGGTCACGACAGCTGCTGTTGTCACTTTAATTTGAGACAAAAGTGAGGAAACTGTTTATTTTTTTTTTTTTGGTTCATAACAGCAGCGCGTGACATGAAACATGCAAATATGACAGGGAAATAGAAGAAGAATCAGGGAAGAGAGAAAGAGGAAAGAAGAGAGACAGCACATAAGGAGCAGTTGACAATGAAATTCTGTCTCTGTCTCGCTCTCTTAGTCCGTGTGTGTAGGCAGCATATCAGTTTGACAGTTGTCATTGAGTGGGGCACGCTCAAAGTTTTGTGGCAATAAGCAACAACAGCAGCAGCAGCAACAACAACAACGGGAACAAGAGCAACATGAACAGTGGCAACAATCAAGTACACGCCACTGGAGACGCTCGGGAAAACTGTTTTGCTTGATTGAATTGAATTGTACAAGGCCTAAACAGGGCAGGGGCAGGGACAGGAGGTGGACGAGGCAGCAGCAGGACGAGGCAGCAGCACAGCAAGGCAGGGGCAGGGCCAGCTGTGGCATGAAACACACAGCTCTAAGCCAGCCTGTTTGCTGCTTGCTACAACTGTCACAAAATCAATAAAAAGGCCGAAAACTTTAGCACAGCACAAGGCAAAATACAAACAAAGCAAAGCGAAAAAGGGAGAGGAGGAGATAGAGAGAGGGCAAGAGAAGACAGCTGAGACTGCGACTGAGCCTGGGAGACGAGTCAAGGCGACATAGACGCCGCTGCAGCGCCAACTGACCGAGCGACAGTTGCGACCTCTGTAATTTCGATACAAGTCTCAGCGGGCACATTAGCAACATGTGTTGCCCTGTGGCAGCAGTAGCAACAAATTTGTAGCATGCCCCACATTGAGCTATGGCTGCGGCCTCAGCTTGTTGCTGCTACATAAAATAGATATAAATAGCTATATATATATGGAGAGAGAGAGGAGAGGGAGGGAGCTCCTATGCTGCTCTCCTTCCTCCCACACCGCAGACATTTGCGATAAATGTCAAGCGAAATATCGCCAGGATACGAGATTTATGTGTGAGTGCTCTGCAAATAATTGGGTGTTGCCAGCTAGCGGATTTATAGGGATTGCTCTCGTGCTCGACCTGCTCCACAGACTCGACTCGACTCGACTCTCGCTGCACTCTGGCACTATCAGCTGGCCAAAAAACCATTCATCAAATGCGCACATAAAACTCTTGCTCGCAGCCAGAAACCAAGATAAGCTCAGCTCAAGACAAATTTGCATTTGACCAGAAGCAGCAGAAGCAGAGGCAGTGGCAACAGCAGCAGTGGCAACTTGCAGCTAAAAGGATTAGTTTCGCAATTTAAACCGCCAACGCAAACGCTAACCAAATATTTGCTAAGAAAACAAGCAGTTTTTTTTTTTTTTTTTTGCTTTCATGTGGCGCACAGTGCGTATGCGCAATGCATTTGCTGCAATTCGCAATCAGTAACAAATTTGAGACACCAGAAAAGGCAAAAAGGCAAAAACAGACAACAGAACAAGGCAAAAAGTGGGGAAAGAAAAATGCGAAGGAAATAAAAAATTGAGTGTCCTTGATGAGCGCGGTTTGACAATGGCTAAAGGAGGGTAGGTAGTGGGGTATAGAAAATGGCATTTTATGACAGGGATTTAAGGGATACTCAGTAGTGTTTGGAATTCATTTAGAGCGCCTTGAAACGGCTAACAAAAGTGATAATAAAATTTACAGCAATAATACCAGTCAAATCTCCTCTTATTGTTTAATAAAATTTAATTAACATAATAAAAAAAAGAAATGAAATAATGTAATAATGTAATAATATAATAATATAATAAAATAATAAAACTAAATCTACCTATTATGACTTTAATCTAGAACTTCAAGAATAAAATGTATATTACAATACTATATAATTATATCAATCAATATAAAAATACGGTAACTATAATTTAGAATTTATAGAAAATTAATTGTATTTAATTGTACATTAAAATTTAAAGCAATCTTCTCATTTATCTCTTTTTCTTCCTTTGCAATTAAAAAGCGAATTTTGCCTCCTCTCTCTTCTAACATTCAACTTTCACCAGTTCCAACAACTTCTACGCTATATTTACAAAGCAATAGAAAAATTCGTTAAACGTAATATACCCTGTGTATAAATAACTAAAGACCTAAAAAAAAGAGAAGGAAACGAAACGTTGCAGCCACAGCAAGAGCGCAGCAAAAAACAATGAGAAAGAGAGAGAGAGAGAAAAAAAGGGAAAAGGGCACAGCATGTGAAGGAATTGCGAACAAAAGGATTCATTAACAAAGTAAAAGATGGAAAAGTGCGCAAAGAGCATTGAAATGAACGAATGAACGAAGCTCGTACAAAGCGACGACAGAAAATACGATATGAAGATGGAAATCGAGAGCGAGAGAGTAAGCTGGAGCGACAGGGTATAAGGGCTTTGGCGGGGGGGAGTGGGCAACCAAGCGGAAGTTTATGACGGTAAAAAAGCGTATGAAGACACACGTTAAGGACGACGACGACGACGACGAGGACAAGTGCAAGCCGCTTCAATTGTTGGTGCCATTGCTGGTGCTGCACCTTCTCCCCTTCTTGACTGGGCTCACATATCCGGGAGAGGAAATAATAAAAAAGCGCGTCAAGTGCTGGCAAAAGTGGGAGAGAAACACTGGGGCGAATTACTATGGCAACTTGGGCTTAACAAAGGCGCATCATCAGCTTTACGACTATGCGAGAGCGTGTGTGTGTTTGCCAAGTCAAATGAAATTTAATTTTGCATAATAAATGACTAAAACATATGCACAATGTCACTACACACACACACACACACAGAGAGAGAGAGACGCATTTATTAACTTGCGACGCCGCAGGTTATGCTACAAAAAAACGAGACAGAGAGAGGGAAAGCTCGTTTTGCAAATGACATTAAGGCTTTGCACATGTACGTAACCAGTCACACAGACACACCCACACACACACACACTCAGCTATGTTGGCTACCACAGAGAAAAAGGGACAAGCGATAGCGGGGAGAGCAAGACAGGGCCATGAGCAAGAGTTAGCCGCAAAATGATTATCTAATGTTTGCCCAGTAAAAACGAAATTATTTTTGTGGTCATAAAAACACATTCATCTAAACATATGTACCACAAACACACACCCACATACACTTACATATATTACATACAGACATCTGTATCTCTATCTCTCTCTCTCGCATATGGCATGAGTAACTACCGCGTGTATCCGGCTCGCATTCATCAAACCGACAACGCCATCTCTTATATTTGCATTTACATTGTAGCCAATGCACAGTGGTACATAATCTATTTGTTTGAGCAGCTTTGCAAAGTTTCTTGCAATTAAAAAATTTACTGATAAATGTATTGTGCACTTTAAAAGCTCTGAAAGCGGCTCAATTACATTTTTCCATTTATATAAATTGATAAATTGATGTATTTTATGTTCTTTCTTGCTCTTAAAACCTTCTTTCAATAAATAAAAAAAATATACTAGCAAATTTATTGTGCTCTTCCGAATCTCTGCAAGCCATCAAACAGCTTAATTTAAATTTACCAATTACAGCAATTTATATTTTACAACATCCTGAGACTCTCGACACCCCCTATCCCACTGTAATCAAGCCTGTGTGTACATTCATCTAGGCAACCACAATAAAGTTGACCGTATTTTACGTATTTTCCATGCTAAAATTTTTCACATTCATATGGATGCCAGAAAATTATAGCTTGTTGAAAACTTTTGACGTGACTTTGGACACGAGTTCGAGTACGGAACAGACACACACACACACACATACATACTCGTATTTCATCTGTGCTATTTTTTTCTACAATCAGAGAGAGACTAAAATAATTGGCCTTGAGAGTGTAAAATTCCATGAATAAAACCAAAAATATGCACATTTGCGCTTTCTACATTCCCCCAAAACATTTATTGGACCAACAAACCTCGACATATTTAATAATAAATGTATATAGCAACTTACGTTAAATTGTTTATTTATTTGCAGGTCCAGGGAGTGTACAGAAAATATATATTCGATGATGTCTTTACATACCTGCAAATAGAAGAGAAAGGAAAAAAGTTAGAAATTTGTTGCACAAAACTTGTTCAAAAGATTTTATAAAGTAAATAGAAATGTGGCAATATCAAAAGGTCTTTATAAGTCAGTAAAACAATTAGGAATTCAAAGGGCAAATGCTACAAAGACAGAGAGGAAGGAGAGGGAAAATACTCCTTCAAAGAAAACTCTTAAACGAAATTTTGGCATACTTCAAATTGCTTTATAACAATTTAACATGTTTCGCATATTCCCAAAAAGTTGACTGATTAGACAAGGTCACACTTGCTATAGGCATAAGAATAAAACGTATATTGATGAGCTAATAAAAAACAATTGCATACAACCTCAATACATCTTGCTAATGTTGTGGGCGCAACTTTTGCAGGTTCTCGATATTTTTTTCTTTTTTTCAATACGAAAAAAAGGTAAGGCATAACAAACAGAGAGACAGAGACAGACAGCATTGTTTTAGACAAATTGATGTGACAAAAGGGCAACAAACAAAGGCGCACTCACTCATAAACATACATACACACACACACACACACAAACACACACACTTTATGTCCATTGTTATCAAATTTACCGAACTTGATCCTTTACTGAACCGCACAAAACCAAACAAAAGCTGCTCATTTGTCATTGTCCTTGGGTATTATTCAAATGAAGCCCATGAATTTGTCTATTTCAAAGTGTTTTTCCAAGTTTATTATATGTAATTGTCGATGGAATAAAAAAATAAAAACCATGCTAGACAAAAGATATTATGACATAGTATAAAAGTAACCCCCCTCAGGCTAATACAAAACACTTTAAAGTTCAACTTTATTTGATTTTATTGCCGTAGCACACGTTCATACAAACATATGTATGATGGTAATTATATGTATATATATCTGTGTAAAAGTTCACCCTGGGGCAGCACATGAAATAGTACATGGGTAAATGGAATATTTATGATGGCATTTGGCATTTTAATTAAATTCTACACCGTTTGGGGCCATCGTAAACATTTATTATAATATTCTCAACTACGCGTAATTTGTTGTATAATTAATGTCGTTGCTATTTTTGGACTTTACGTTTTGTTATTGTTGCCAATCGACAGATATACATACATACATACATATGAAAAGTGCTTAAAATTAATTAGTTTATTTTGGTAACTCATGACGTGCAGCGATAACTTTCAAAGTGTCAATTTACCACTAATAACTATGAGAGATTAGACTATTATTTTGTATATATATTATTTAAATGCCGGTGTGGTTGCCTAATTAGTAGCTTGGCATTATAAACATTGTATGGTATAAACCGTATACGTATTTTCTATAAAATTTGCTAATTTAATATACTCTCGCATATCATAAAATCTAGTTCATATATATAAATATCTAAAGTTGTAAAAACTTTTTATCAATTTAATATTTATTAATCATAGTATATATCTAAAGATTACTAGAGTTTCAGCAGCAATTACCCGATAATCACAGTATCTATGCAAAAACATTTAATTGGTATATCTTTTAATTATATATGCCTATTTTTATAAATCCTTTAAGTGCTTAATACTCACATATCATGTACATAAGCTTGTTATTACAACATATTGACGCGTTGCGGTAATTACAGCTTCCTTTTCTGGTATGCAAAAGATATGTTATTATTTTACAACCCTCTCTCTTTCTCTGTCTTATACACACAATGCACAACAGTAAAAACAGCAGATAAACAAAGCTTTTCATTGTCCAAAAACTACACTCACTCCTTGTCTGTTGGGTATCTGCCTTCCTTTCTCCCTTTTTGAACTCATTCACCTCTCTCTCTCTCTCTGTCCCTCTCTCTCACTCTTCTCAACCCTTTCAACTAATTGCAAGACAAAACAAACCATTTACAAAATGCTTAAGTGACACAACCGCAAACATGAGAATATGAGACGATAGTGTCGTCTCGCTCTCTCTCACTCTCCCTCTCCTACTTAATTTAACTTATATTATAGTATATTCCCCTTTTTTACCCTCCCTCAGGTCAAGTCCCTCAATGACTCTGTGGCTCGTGTTCTCCTATGCAACATTATGTCGCACGTATTATCTAAGCTTATTTCCTCATTAACTCGAGATTGTGGGAGGGGAGAAGTGCGGGGTGGGTATGGTGTAACCCACCAGAGAAGTCTCTGGGCTTTTGTAATCGTATTCGCAGTTTTCTTGTCTCGTGCGTCTCAGTTTGACTGTATTTTTCATGGTCAGTGCACTCGCAGAAGAAAAAGGCAAGAGAAAAAAAAGGAAAACTACATGAGGGCTGAACTGTATGATACCCTGTAGCAAATAAGAAAGTAGCTTTACCTTAAAGTTACATAAATAAATATACTTTGGTGTGTTTTAATTTTAATTGCACAAGCTAATAGCTTAAAATATATTTTACAGTGTATTTCTAGGGCAAATAAATGTCCTGGACAATTAAAAGAAGAGTTGAGCATTGAAAATATTAGTAGGGATTTTTTTAACTCAGTTTTGGCAAAATAAGAGCTTCGCATATATATCGCCGGATATTTACATAGATAACATAAGATACACACTTTTATGAATAATTATTTAATTATTTTTACTAGTTCAAATTTCAACATCTTCACTGCCGTCTGCTCGCTAATAAGACTCTGCCACACATTTAAACAGGGTATCAAATGCAAAAATTATGACACACGCGATAGTGTGGTGCAGCGCATAGTTAAAGCAAAGCTCTGCTAACAAGCAGCTTAAAATGCACGAGCTGTTGGTTTGCTCTCCTCCCTTTCCCATCCGCCTCTGGGAATTATCTTCCAGACAAGTTGCAGCAGGAGCAGGACAGAGAGGGAGAGAGGGAGACAGATAGACAGTGCAAGAGACAGTCAGTCAGACAGAGAGTGCGCCGCACTGGGCTCATTAGCATATGCCACAAGTCAGTCTGCTGCTGCTGCTCTAACTGACGCTCGGGGACGCTCGCAGCAGCAGAGCAATGCCGAGGGGGTGGCAAAAGGAACAGAGAGAGAGAGACAGAGAGTGAGAGTAGGAGGAAAAGAGAGAGAAGGGAAAGTCGCTACATTTTGTACATTTCTGTACAGCCCTAGAGCACTGCGTTTCTCTCGTTTTTTCTACCTGTTTTTCTATTTTTTTCTCTCTCATTTTTGCCTCTTTTTTTCCATGCTGCTGCCATTTTCGTGTTTAATTTAGCCAACCCCCACGCACAATTAAAATGTTTTGCTCATTATTCGACGTGTTTAATTTGTTTACCTGAAATTTAAATTGCACTCCGCGGCACTCGGCACTAACAATTGTACGCGTGAGCGAGAGAAATTGCGAATTCCCGCACAGCAGCAGCAGCTGCTTTAAATTATCGACAATTAATTGGATGAACGCGTTGAAAAATAAATGTTAACAAATACGAGACAGGGGGGAAAAAAATTGCCAGCCTATATTAAATCAAATAAATAAAGTGAAAATCAAATACTAAAAATATATTCAGCAAATGTTTATTTAAGTTTTGCGCTGAAAAGTATGCAACGTTTTCCGTTCCCAAACACATGTGTCGCGCTCATTAAATGCAATTGCAGTAAAGAACAACAACAACAACAACAACAACTACCATGATAAGCAAATAAATAGCTAGAATAACAATTTAATAGGCACATACAGTTATAGTGGCAAATTGCGGTTTTAGATACTAAAATCAAATGCTAATTTCGTTTGAGAACACATGCTTCACAGCAGTTTATTTGCATTTTTCGAATTCAGCCATAAATATTTAGCTATTTTTGGTAAATCACTGTGAAAATTTAATTTTAGCCAATCGAAAGCTAAAAATATATGACATTATGCAGTTTTAGATCAAATTTCAGCAAGGTAGACTTGATTAAAATGCAAAATTTCGTTGAAATATAATGAAAATAATATATTATTTTATTTGTTCGGTTTCTGCTTTATATCTAATATTTTATTATTATCATATTTTCGAATTCAGTTATATTTAGCATTTTTTCATAAATCACTATAAAAATTAAATTTTAGCTTATCAAATTTTCGATATTTAAAAATTAAATTACCTAAAAAATATGTTTTCAAAACCCAATTAAGTTTATGAAGCTGTAGTATATCAGAGCTATCATACCTGTTCATCTCTTTCAAATGAACGCACTCAATCAACTATTCAGAACTACAAAGTATTCGCTGTATATCAAAGCACTCTTTTTGATTTTTGCAATTTCAAATGTAAATTTTGGCAAATCAAATCACGTGAGATGAAAAGAAAAAGAAAAAATGCCAAAAAAGAATTGGGTCAGCTATTGATGACTGGTCTGGCCACAAATCGTTAATTTTTATTATTTGCCACATTGTATAATTGGATACATCGAGGGGCAAACACACACACACACACACACGAGTCAATTGGGAATATCCGACAACGATGACGACCTCGACGACTACACCCCTTAACAACCCTTAATGTGCGTTGTGCACGATATGAAAACCCTGGGAAAATCCAATCCAACAACATCGATTTTCTGCACCTTTTCAACACGCATTGGGGTTTTCCTTGCCTTGCCTTTCCTTTCCATTTCTTTTCCCTTCCCCTCCCCTTGCCTGGCTCATTGGCTTTTTCCTCCCATGTGGCATGTGGCAAAGTAATCGAAATTGAATCATTGGAAAATTTACATGGTAATATGGCAGCAGAAAGCAGTCAAGTAGCCTGTTAAATGTTTCTTCTTCGGCTTCGTGTGCTACAAAATGAATAATTCGGGCGTGCATTGTACAATTTACTGGAAAATGTATTGTGCACATTTGCACCGATATTTACCGAATATATATTGTATATATACGTATATATGGGATATGCATATACTGTGTATAAATTGTCATTTTGCGGCAGTAATTAAAAGCGAACGGGAAAACGTTTTTCCGGGGCATACCTATTAAATATTGAACAGTGTGTTTAGTGCTTGCGAAAAGCATGGAAAATGGAGAAATAGTTGGCATAAAGTAGGGGATAGAGAGGGGTTTACTTGTTTCTAATGTAGTTAGTATTTAAATAAGTACATACGAAGCTTTAAGCTTATTTATTTTAAAGTTCTACAAACAAAATTGGTATAAATGCGCTTTTAAAGCAGGATTGTATTTTCAATAGGTTATTCCTTATTTAAAAAAACTTAAAACTTATTATAAAAAGCTTTAATGAGCTTTCAAAGCTATTCGAATGTCTTTCTATAATTTTAAAGCTATTTTTAAGATTTCTTAGATTTTTCTTTCTTTGCAACATTTTCAAATTTTTTAAGGCGATTTTGCAGTGACTTTCTGACATCCTACAGGGTATTTAACAACATGCACATCGAATCGGCTTTATATTTTAATTATTTCGTTGTCATTTCGAGCATTTTTCTCGCACAACTTTTGTCCATGTTTCACAGCGTTTTCTGTCAGCACCGACAACGAAATAATAAACCCCAAATGCAAACAATTTGCTTTATCAATATTCATGATTTCCCATCGCAGCTCTTGTTGTTTGTTTGCTGTCCTGTTCTATCTGCATGTGTCTCGCTCTGTCACTCGTTCTGCCCACGCTGCTGACATCGTCAGCCACAAAGTTCATGAATATGCAATAAAGGTGAGCCAATGCGATTTGCAGGTCGAATCAAATGCATTTGACCAAGTCAAATATGCGGCTAATTTCGGTGCAGGATTAGGGACAGGTCAAAAACACACACACACAAATATTTAGATAAATTATAATGTTGCAAACTGATTTTGCAATAAAAACAATAGTGCATTAAATCAACAATAAAGTTGGTAAAATTTAAAACTCCTCGGGAAAACATGTTGCAGTTGCCAGCACGCGGCTAAGTTGCAAATTGATTTCTTTGCAAGTCGCGGAAAATTATGAAAAGTTTTGCCCAGGCAGAGGGAGGAAAACTGCTGCTAGTAAGCAACTTAAAGCAGTTTATCTTAAGCAAGCTTTAAGCTTTTTCTTTGGAAAGCAGCTTTTAAGCTGCTGTTTATCAATTGTTTTACAAGTGTTGCTGAAACTTGTCAAGCAACTTTACAGTTGCAACTTTTGCTGCCACATCAATTTATTGCCCAGAGCAAAACTTTTGGCTAAAAGTTAGCAAAAGCTTCGAGCTACACTCGAGTGAGCTTTGCAGGAAAAAAAGTGACAGCTGCATGCGGCGTTGTGGCCCACTGTGCACGCCTTGCAGACTTTAAGACATTTTCCAAGCACAAATAAATACTTAAATATGCTTTGTGGGCCAGGGAGAGAGAGAGAGAGAGACAGAGCGGGAAAGAGAGCGAGAGCAGAGAGAGAGAGAGTGTGTGTTTGTTTGTGTGTGTTTAGTGCAATGTGCAGGCCACATAAGTAGTGGAAACAAAGCCTGTGATGTCGATAGTGAAAGGTCCTGTGCATAAACTAGACCACCGCAGCCAGAGTTGCCTCCCTCTCCCTCTGCCTGCCTGTCACACAGTGTTGCCACCGCTATCGCTATGTGCCACCGTGTGGCAGCTGCAGCAAAAGTTCTACGAACTCTACACGACTGTTCTACATCTCTCTTGACTTTCTATGGACCACAGCAGCAGCAGCAGCAGCAGCAGCAGCAGCAGCAGCAACAGCAGCAACAACGACGACAAGTCGACGACGTTGGCTGTCAAAAAATCTTCAATTAAAGGCAGAAAGCACAAAAGCTGTCGCAGCAGCAACAACAACAACAACAAGAGCAGAGCAGGGGCAGCAGAGGCTGCAGCAGCAGCGGTGGCAACGGCAAAAAAAAATGCAGAGCGAGAAAAAAGAAGGCCAAAACGGGGTGAAAAAATGTGTAAAATGAAGAAAATGGGAGCATGCCGATAGGCAAGGCAAGGCATGGCAGGAAGAAGCAACGACTGCAGCCACACACACGTATCGCTACCTCCTCGCTTGCCACCTACCCTACCCTACTTCCCCTATCGACCCTTTTTACAGTTATGCAGCCAACTCAAATGAGCAGCGCATTGCAAGACAATGATGTCAGCAGCAGCAGACCAGGCCGGGCCGGGCCGGGGCCGCAGCCGGCATCATCAGCCAAAGCATCCGCCAGATATGCGCCGCCATGATCCAACAGCAAAGTCCAAAAAGTTGTCCAGATGTTTGTGGATATATTCATTGTATTCAACATGATTGTCATGTGTGAATGAATTGAGCTGGTGTGTGTGTGTGTGGGAGGAGGATGTGCATAATTTTTTTTTTCTTCTTTTTTTTACAAGTGTGTCAGTCAATGCAAAAGTTTGCCAACTGCTGATAAGCAAAGGGAATTAACTGCAGTAGAGACTGCTGCTCTCCTTCTCTATTTTCTCTTCTCTCTCTCTCTCTCTCTCGCAAACTGTAAAATGTTAAGCATGCGAGCTTTATGAACAGTCAAAGTTCTCACAGTGTTTTCTTCTTTATTTTTTAGCAGCCCTCAAACGACGACTTTTAACGCAGCTTTGAAGTTCCGCTCAAGAGCACAAAGTCCGAGCCTCAAAGGCACACACACACACACGTGTAGGTGTGCGAGTGTGTGAGTGTGTGTGTCTAAGCTTTGATAGCAGCGTAAAAGAAAATTTTCGCATAACAAACAAGTCGAAAAAAGAAAAAAAAAAGAAAATGGTAGGCTCAGAAGGGGTTAATATGCAGTGGAATGTCAATTTTTAAGGCCAAAATATGCTCTAGGCGAAAAAATGTGTGTGATAAGGTGTGGAAAGAGTAACAAACGATAATAAAGATATTACATAAGGATTAAAGACTTTTACGAAAGAGAGAATGATGATTTTTCTTTACGAAGAATAGACTTATATCTACATAAATTAGAGAGAATAGGAAATTCAGGTTTAATACCTTAAAGAAACGTAAGTAATATTATAATAATATAATTTCTGTAAAAAGTAACGTAATATTATAATAATATAATTTCTGTAAAAAGGGTGCAATATAGCTAAAATTTCAGGAATAAATCCATATATCTAGGCTTAACGCTTCGCCAACCACACTCAACTGATTTGCATTAGAAAATACCTGTAAATTCAGCATTTTTCATATATATTCTCCGCACATTTGACATAAATATCAAAATATACATGACATGTGCAAATAACTCTCTATACTGTGCATAACTATGGCATATCTCGCACATACCATAGCACACACCATATATAGTTTACCATATATATCGCCTTCAGGTTAAACATACGACGCAATTTATGAAAATAGAGTGCATAAAAATACGTAAATAAACGAACAAACAAACAAACAAACAGACAGACTGTGAGCAATGCAATGCAATGATATTCAAACACGTAGTACACATACGTGTGTATACGTATTCGCATTTGAATTTTACTTCCTATTCTGTTTACACAACGTTCCAACGTTTCCACAACGGGCGTGATGTGACCGTATAAATACTCTAGTTGTAAAGCCAAAGCCTCCCTTCGACTCCCTCCCCCGCCCCCTGCCAAAGCGCCTAGAACTATGCACTGACATTTCTGAAATTAGAAATTGCTGCATGCAACAACAGCAGCAACATTCAGGGAGGGGTAGTACAATAAAAGTAAATAAGTCCAGCAAGCGGCTAAAACTGGCACAAAACGTGCTAAAAATGTATGAATATGCCCATTGTGCGCGATGGAAAAAAAAAGAACAATTTCGCAACTTGCAAGTGCCTAAAACTATGCAATTGCACAAGTGGCTCTCTACACCTCCACACCC